>VBSM01003157.1:6290271-6338078 GCA_008086735.1 Cheirogaleus medius
ACTCCTGAGCTCAAACCATCCGCCTGCCTCAGCCTCCCAGAGTGCTAGGATTACTGGCGTGAGCCACCGCGCCCGGCCAAGTTGGCAATCTATCCTTTTGCATGTACCCCAACAGTCAGAACCCTGGAAGGAAGAGGGTTGAGTAACACCTTGAACTCCAATCCAGCAGATTTTTGAATTTGCTCGTAGTGTGTAACTCTGAAAAGTGCTGCTTCTCCTGTCACATGTAGTAATTTAGCACATTAAGTCAGAGCCCAGATGCCATGTCCTGCAACAGACACTTTTTCATCTTATTCCATTGTCATAACTTTCCCCTCATCCCTAATATATCAACTCAATGATGTATATGTAGTTATCTACTGCTGCATAACAAATTGTCCCAAAGCTGTGTGGCTTAAGACAAAAATAAACATCCATGATTTCAGTTTCTGTGGAGCAGGAATTCAAGAGCAGCATAGGGAGCCTCTTCAGGCTTAGGGTCTTTCACGAGGCTTCAGTAAGGATATTGGCATGGGGCTGCTGTCATCCGAGGGCTTGAGTGGGGCTTGAGGATGACAATGCACTCCGAGATGGCAAGTTTGTGCTGGCTGTGGCCTCAGTTCCGCATCACATGGACCTCTTCTTATGGATACTTGAGTGTCCTCTCTATACGGCACCTAGCTTTGCTTAGAGCTAGTAATTCAAGAGAGAGCAAAGTGAGAGCCACAATATCTTTTATAAGCTAGTCTTAGAATGCACACACCATCATGCCAGACACATTCTATTCATGAGAGGTGAATAAGTCTGGCCCATACATCAGGGAGGGGAACTGGACTTCATGTTGTGAAGAGAGTGAACATCTCCACCATGTGTCTTCTCCTTTTGATTTCTGGCCTCTCCTCCCCAATTCAACTCTCTTGCCAATTCCAAATCTCCTCCTTTCCCCTTCCCTACACACACACACACACACACACACTGTTTATCTGGAAGATTTACTGATCTTTTCCTGGGATCAGGATTTTTTTTGGCTATAGTAACAGGAAACCAGATAATTGTGGTAGCTTAAATCATAGTAGAGGTTTATTTCTATCCTGCATGAAAGATGTCTAGAGGTGGGCGGTCCAAGGCTGATCTGGTGGTGTTGTTACAGTTTATGACTTTCTTCTTCATGGTCCAAGATACGTGCTAGGGTTCCAGTTGTCACAACTGAATCCCAGGCAGCAGGGTAGAGGAAAGAAAAGAGGAAAAAAGTGTGTGCCAGCAGTTGCTTAATGATTCCTGGAAATTATCATACAACACTCTGCTTACATTTCAGTGGCCAGCACTTAGTTACATGAAACATATGACATATAACATGGAGGCATAAGACTTATAAGCTAATCTGGTGAATGTAGGCTTTATTTGCAGGTGTGTGATGGTTAAGTTTAGGTGTGAACTTTACTCCATTAAGGGATTTCTAGATAGCTGGTAAAGCATTATTTCCGAGTGTCTCTGAGGGCGTTTCCAGAGGAGATTGCAATGTGAGTTGGTGGACTGAGTGAGGCAGATTTGTCCTCGGGGTGGGCTGGCACCATCCGGTTGGCTGGGGGCCCAGATAAAACAAAAGGGCAGAAGAAAGGCGAATTCACTTTCTTTCCTGGAGCTGAGACATCCTTCTTTTCCTGCCATTGCACATCAGAATTTTAGGTAGTCAAGTCTTTGGGGTCTGGGACTTGCAGCAACAGCAGCAGCAGCAGCAGATCACCCTCAGGTTCTCAGGCCTTTGGCCTCAGATTGAGTTTGACACCATCAGCTTCCCTGGTTCTGAGGCTTTGAGGCTTGTACTGAGCCACACTACCAGCATCTCTGGGTCTCCAGCTTACAGACAGCCTAACATTGAATTTTTCAGCCTCCATAATTATGCGAGCCAACTCCCCTATTAAATACCTCTCATCTACCTATCTACATAGTCTATTGTTTCTGTTTTTCTAGAAAACCCTGACTAATACAAGCAGGTTATATGCTCAGCTAAAAATCAGGGGTTTTCTTGCTAAGGAAGAAGGGAGATAAATATTGGCCATGGCCATGTATGTCCCTGTGGCTGCATCTTTTTTCCTGCATAGGCGCTGCTGTGTTCTCACTAAATGGCAGGTGGTTCCCTCAGAGCCAAGAAAGCCCAAGAACACATATACAGAGAACATATTTGCTTCTTCCCAAAGGGAGACAACTTCAACATCTTTTGGAGTTGTTACTCCATGTCCAGGACCCCTTGAGGTTATGTGTGAATTAAAAGATGTATGTGGGTATGGAAACAGGACACCACTGTAAAAATTCTGAGTTGGCAGTGATTGTTGGTCCATATCAATGACTAAATACCTATGAGCAGAAAGTATAAACCCTCCCTCCAAGTAAAGGAGTGAATTCCCTGCTTAGCTTGTTTGGTAGTCCCTGGTTAAGCTCTGCTGCCCATGGCCTTTTGTGGACCTTTTGTCTGCTTTCTAGGATGTGCATTACCCTCCACGCTGCATCTGAAGTGGCTACGGGGCAGGGGCTGCTTTGTGGTGTTTAGAGTTGCAGAAGCCCTCTTGCTGCAGGGAGAGTTTGGGGACCCAGGGATTGTTTTAGGAGTTTGATATTCACAGGCCAGGGGTGAAATTTCTTCTGAAAAATAGTTACCTTAAAATTTAGTAATCTTCTGGTCTATGTGCTTTCAGTGAGTTCCAAGTATATTAGTAGCCAGAGTTCATGTGTCAACAGTTTTTAAGCCTGAGGACTTTGGAGTTTGATGTACTGGCATCTAGGCTCTGCCTATTCCCTCCTGCCCCTACTCCAAACACCCTATCCCTCCAAAAATAGTTGGCTATCTTGAGATATTTTGAAACAACAGGCAAAACCACAATCTGGCCTTTGCCAGCAGGCTAGAACCTACTGACTGGCAATTGGTTAACGGAAAGTACTCGAGAAAGACTTGGTGCTTAAGGTACTTTAATTGGATCAATGACCCAAACTTTGCTCCTTTCTCTATCCACACTCTTTGCCCTGGAATATGGCAGTTTCCTCCTACTCTGGGGAGAGCATTTTGCCCAATGGCATACTGGTAAATGTTTCTCAAAAAATGCTCATATTATATTTACTGAAAGGATATGTAGCACACAATTGAAAAATAATAAAATATACAATACTCTTTATTGCAAATTTCATATAGCCAATTGATTCTTAGAGAATGCTTTGACTTCTGCTAAATTCTCTTATCCATAGTCAACCTATGGTTGTAGTTCATAAACAAGTGTAGTTCTGACATGAATGGTAGTTGATATTTTCATTGTCAGTGAGAAGAAAATGAAACAATGAAGAGGTAAGTTGAAACTTCATGTGTTTGTCAACGAGGTGACATCCTTGCTGAATTGGGTAACAGTTTTCAGATATTAAAAGAACATTTCCTCAATGTAATGTATTTACGATGCCACAGACACAACACACTTTGAAGTTTAATCTGCTTAATGTTTTCTCTACCACTTTCTTAAACTAGGCAATCAACAAAACAAGCTGATTTATAGCTTTTGTCAATTTCTGTAGTATTAATGTAAATACTCCTAGAATGGCTGATTTCAAACTACTAGTATGACACAACTGAAACATGATGTAGTGTTTACGCCAGATACACTAGATACAAGTAGCCTTAAGTAGACAATAGTATAATGTAGTAAAATAACTAGCAAGTCATGAGTTTTCAGCATTTATTTTTTGTTATAATTTATTTATGAGTGTATAATTTAATTTTAAACAATGGCTGTTTAACAAGCAGCTTGCCAAATTCCTGAAAATTTAACAATAGACAAATGTGGGCTGGTAGGAGTTGCCTCCTGTACACCACTGGTTCTGCCCTGTGCCTTGACCTTAGGCTTGGCCATACAACTTGCTTTGGCCAATGGGCCATGACATAGAGGCTTGGAAAAGTGATTGCATATTATTCTTGCCTTTCGCTCCTCTGCCCTAAACATAGGAACATTTCTGGGCTAGCCTGCTGATGGATGAGACAGTGGAGAGCTGAGTAGTCCACTGGTCTTGGCCAAGGTCATCCTAGACTAGCAGAGCAGCTGACCCTAGACATGTGAGACAGCCCAGCCAAGCTCAAGGGAGCTAGACCCTGCTGCTGATGGGATGTAAGTGAGCCTGGTCAAGACCAATAGAAATACTCACCTGACCCACAGATTCATGAGCTAAATAAATGCTTGTTTTAAACCACTGCGTCTCTCTCTCTTTCTCTCTCACACAAACACACTCACATACATTAATACAAGGTTATAGTTTCATCTTGTAACATTACCTCCTTGCAGTCACTGCTGACAACTACTTCAGTTTGGGATATAGTAGCACTTGTATTCTTTACTCTTTCAAAGCTTAAATACAGGACCTTTAGTCAAATTATACTGCAGACCACAGAGAGCACTTCTTTAGCACAAATGTGCTTCTGTCAAGCGCTACCTGTGGACTTGCTCACTCCAGCCTGTTTGACTCTTTCTTTTAAGATTGGCAAGAAGGAGCCGAAAAAAAATAAACATTTTGGATTTTCCTTATCATCTTCCCCAATCCTACTTTCTCATCATTTGCCAAGACTTAGCACATGAAAATGTGATCCATTGTTTTACCACTTACCTAATAAAGACCACCAGCTTTCTAGCCTCTAGTTACAAAGCCTGTGGCACCTACTGCTTGACTGTCTCCAGGAAGCCAATGCCACATTTTAAAGTTTTTTAATACCTGGCTTCCCAGTCCCAGTCTCTCTATTCTCTCTCAACACACACACACAGCCTAGAAATAGGTAGTCCAGGCCTGGTATGGTGGTTCCATAACCTTAGAATCCAGCTTTCAGGTCACCCTTAGGAGCAGTTTCCATCCTCATAATCCAAAATGGCTGCTAGGATGTTAGCCACCCTATCTTCATTCCAGGCAGCAGGATGCAGGAAAAAGGGAAAAGGAGGCAAAGAGCAATGCTCCTACTATCTTTAATAGAATGGCTTCCTAACATTGCCACAGAAGACATCTGCTTATATCTCACTGTCTAGGATTTAGTCATATGGCCACACTTAGTTGAAAGATTTGGGAAGTGTAATCTTTATTGAGAGCACTCATGTGCCCAGCTAAAAACCAGTTTTGTTTTGTTTTGTTTTTTGACACAGAATCTCACTCTGTTGCTCTGTGTAGGGTGAAGTGGCATCATCATAGCTCACTGTATGCCACAACACCCTGCTAGTTTTTCTATTTTTAGTAGAGACAGGGTCTCACTCTTGCTCAGGCTGGTCTCAAACTCCTGAGCTCCAGTGATTCTCCCACCTCAGCTTCCCAGAGTGCTAGGATTACAGGCATGAGGCATCGAGCCTGATTCCACAGGAGTTCTATTACTAAGTTGGAAAAGAGAATACAGTCAGCAAATACAAAAAATTACACACACAAAAATGGTGTATAACAATTATTTCATAGCATTTACATTGGATTAGGTACTATAAGTAATCTAGAGATGATTTGAAGTATACAGGAGGATGTGCATAGGTTATATGCAAATACTATGCCATTTTATATCAGGGACTTGAGCATATGTAGATTTTGTATCCCCAGGGCATTCTAGGAGCCAACACCCTGCAGATATGAAGAAACAACTGTACATATTTGGTAGAGAACTAATTGTCTCTGCCTAGTTTCCATTCTGGTCACCTCTCTAGTTTCCTAATTAAGCAAGGACCATACTTTGCTTTTTTCAGTTTCCTTCTGTTATGGTTAATTTTATGTGTCAACTTGAGTGACCTAAAGGATGCCAAGATAGCTGGTAAAACATTATTTCTGGGTGTGTCTGTGAGGATGTTTCTGGAAGTGATTGGCACTTGAATTGGTACACTGAGTAAAGAAGCTCACCCTCATCCATTTGGGTGGGTGTCCATCCATTCAGTGCCCCAGATGGAGGAAAAAGGCAGAGGAAGGGCAAATTCAGTCTCTGTCCTGGAGCTGGGACATCCATCTTTTCTTGCCCTCGGACATCAGTGCACTTGGTTCTCGGGCCACTGGAGTCAGACTGAACTGCACCACCAGCCCTCCTGGGTCTCCAGCTTGCAGATAGCGGGTCATGGGTCTTCTCAGGCTCCATAGTCACTTGAGCCAATTCCGGATTCCTGCAACAAATCTCTTTCTTCTCTGAAGAACTCTAATACTCCCTTCTAGGTACAAGAATTTCATCACTCTGATGCCTGGTGTCTACAACTTATGGACATTTCTTGCAAGTGTGACTTTCTTCAGCCATATAGCCCAGGGAGATACCTTTCTCTGTTATTGGACCCCTCTTTTCCTCCCCTTACCTTTGTTGACTTTTGGCTTGGATTGCATTTTGTATGAACTAGGGTTTACAGAAAATTTCTAAGGATACCTTTCAGTGAGGAAAGGATAGGTCTAATGTATAACTTAACATATCCTATGAGGTGGAATTATTTTTTGACAGTTTTGACTATTTCGATAGCTCTCCATCAAGGAGAATGTTCTTCAAAATGAAAAACAGAGGAAACATTGTATAGGAGGATTCTAAGTCCAATATTAGTAAAGAGGATAGGGAACATTTCTTCCTGGAAAAATTGTCTCTGTATCTTCAGTCAAAAGGAATTCATTATAAGGCACTGATAGAAGCTGTTAGTAGTGTAATATAAATTACCAAAAAAACAAACAAACAAAAAATGAAACAAAGCAAAACATAAATTCCACAGAAATGAGAAACCAAAAGAAATTCCTTAAACTCTGAAATCAGCACACTTGATAAAAATGTACACATTTTTAGAATGGATTAGCATATAGATGATTTATGAGCATTTTGATGAGAAAGTGGTGATTATCAGGAGACAGCATAAATTTAATTGTAAGCATGCCTTGTAACTAACCTCACTTGCTTCTGTAGAATTACTGGCATGGGAGATTGGCTAGATGCCTGGTGATCTCAATTTTAAGTAATTTGAGCAAGTCATAAAGTATACACATGGATAAAATAGAGAAGCATGACCCAGATGATGGCATGATTAGATGGATTTGCAGGTGGTGGAAGCTGTACCTAAGCACAGCAATCTGGCCTCTGCCTACTCCCTATTCCTCTGCTCCAACTATGGAATTATTTGCAGTTCTCTAAGCATATCATATTCTTTACCTTTGGGCTTTTGCAAATACTAGTCCTTTGCCTGGACCAATGTTTTTCTTCTCCTTTACCTCATTACCACTCATCCTTCAGACATTGCCTTTGGCAACTCTCCTAGGAAGCCGTCTCTGACCTCCAAGGCCTAGGCTGAGTGTGTCCTGTTGTGCTACCATAGCATACTCTTCCTACCTCCCGACTTCTGTCCTGCGTTAAATGGCCTCTTTTTTTGTCTTCTCAGTTGTAAGCCATTTGAGAGTCAGGACTGAGTTGTCCATAGCTGTATCCCTGGTACCTAGCACATTACAGTTGCCCAGTGACTAATAAAGTAAGCGTTGCATGTTAGAGCAACTTTCACTGCTTCTTTCCAGGACTTAACTGATGATTTAAAATAGAAAATAAAATCATCAATTTTTTTAAGTGGTATAAAGTGGGGAGGATAAGATCAAAAATCAAAAATGCTAAGATTCAAAAAGACTTCAATAGGCTCTAAGTACAGGCTGAAAAAACGAGGTAAAATTCTAGAGAAAAATTTAAAGTTCTGTATTTAAGTTCATATTGTACAGTGGTTCTCAAGATGTGGTCCTAACCCATGCTGGGGAAATATAATTAAAAACGAAATCTTTTTCCAACCAAGAAAACCTCTTTACAAAGATAGAAAATAAAGAAAAACATTTTTTTTTAAGTTAAATAAGCATTAACCCAAGATGTGATGTGCATCACAAGCAATTCACTGAAGGATTGCAAAGACACAAAGCTTACCGTTTTATAAAGCCAAGCAGATGCAACCTATTGCATGCATGTTCTCAAATGATAACTACAGATGCTCCTCAATTTACCATGGGGTTATATCCTAATAAACCCATCATAAATTGAAAATAAAATCTTAAGTTGAAAAAGCATTTAATACACCTAATCTACAGAACACTATAACTTAGCCTAACCTACTTAAGCAGGCTCAGAACACTTAATTAGCCTACTGTTGGGCATAATCCTCCAATACAAAGCCTATTTTATAATAAGGTATTGAATATTTCATATACTTTATATTAATAATCTCATGTATTCGATTATAGAATACTATACTGAAAGTGAAAAACAAAATGGTTTCACACCATTGTAAAGTTGAAAAATCATATAAATTGAGGACTGTCTGCAGTTCTCAGGTAAGAGAACTTGACAGCACCATTTGTCACAAAGGATTCATCTTAAATTCACCTGGTAATATTGGTGATTATTTGTTTGTTAATTGCCTTTGTCCAGAGGAAAAATAAATTTCTCATACCTTTATGACAGGAGATAGGTATATAATTTGGAGCAAAGGCAAGGTGACTACTAAAGTTAGGTTTCTATCTTTCCCAGAAACTGGGAGATTGGGGTGCCATCTCCTTCAGAATATTAAATTTCAATGAGATGGCTCTCACGTCCTTGAGGAAATGTTCCCAGGTTTTAAAATTGAAAAGAGGCTAATTTAGCTTTTGGAAAGATTTACATATATTTCAAAAGGCATAGAAAGAACTTACAATTAAAAATTTGAAGTAAAGGCTCAAAGAAAAGAAAGTGAGACCAAAGTCTTTCTCTTTTCTTTGCACCAGGGAGAATTAAATAGTTTTCTTATTTCTGATTTGTATTTACGCTTACACCAGTATCAACATCACCTAGGAATTTTAGTTAGAGATGTAAATCCTCATATTCCAGTCCAGACCTACTCACTCAGTCAGAAACTCTGGGGATAGGGCACAGTAATTTGACTTTTTTAAAATAAGCTCCCCAGGGCATGCTGACGTTGCCTAAAGCTTGAGAATCACTGCAGAGGATTGGTGACAGTAGTCTGGTGCAAAGGAACTGAGGAAAGCAAAGGATTTAATTTAACTTGAATTAGTGGTTATCCGTAGGTTGCATAAGTAGCCATCTGCTCCGCTGGCATGTTACTGTCAATTAATTGGCAAGAAATTAAGATATATAAAATATATTAAATGAGCCTTAGTTTAGTCAATATAGTCAAATCTTAATGACTTTCACAGTAGAGAACAAAATCAAAATCATTATTTAAAAAAATTGTGCTCATTGGCTCTAGAGTTCATTCTCTAATTTAGTAAGAGTCACCTGATCAAAATCACTTGATTACTACATCAAGTAAACCCAAACTCAAGTGAAGATTAGATAATTGTACAATTTTGTCAGATGGACTCCTTCTTAAGTTCACCTGGTTCTCTACTGAGGACCAAATCCTTTATCAGTAGTTCTCAATTTTGTATGCAAATTGGGAATCCCCTGAAGGTATGTTTAAAGACAAAAATGCAGTAGAGACTCAGAGTAGCAGAGGAGGGGGGAACAGTGGGTTCTTAGGCACCTGAGTTCACCTGACTGCTCCCCTTCTCTACAGGGGCCAGAGCATGTCAGGACCTCCAAGAGGAGGGCTTCAGAGACTCAGCTGAAGTTCTAGGCACAAGGCCAAGGAGGCTACCTTGAGAAAAGTCTTTATATCTTAAATTTGATCCACTCTTGAAAGACAGCCCTAATAAATTGGTTTTTGAGGATACTGAGACAAACAGCATTTGTGATGCCAATAAGCCTTCCTTAGGAAGTCCACCTGAAGCAAAACTGGTAGAATTTGATTTCTTGGGAGCTCTAGGTGTTCCTGTGATAGACCCTCCCCTATGGACCTCAGGCCCATGGGCCTACCCTCTGTCCATCGGTCCCATTGTGTATGTGCTGCAGTTTAGGCAGAAAGACCCAGATGATACAAATGAAAACGTGGCATTGAAAAGTAAATATGAGGAGCTCCACATGGTAAATGCCCAAAGATGGGGAAACTCATAGATGAATTTTTAGGGATTGTACCCCAGGTGATGGAGGATGGAGGAAGGAAGAAGGAGCTTGCCAAAGCTGAAATCCAAAAGCTTCTGAAAGAAAAAGGTCAACTTGCTATAGACATGAACTCCATGAAAAAAAATGTGTGACTGGCCAGGCGTGGTGGCTCATGCCTGTAATCCTAGCACTCTGGGAGGCCAAGGCGGGAGGATCGCTCAAAGTCAGGAGTTCGAAACAAGCCGGGGTTAAGTGCGAGACCGCGTATCTACTAAAAAAATAGAAAGAAATTAATTGGCCAACTAAAAATATATAGAAAAAATTATCCAGGCATGGTGGCGCATGCCTATAGTCCCATCTACTCAGGAGGCTGAGGCAGAAGGATTGCTTGAGCCCAGGAGTTTGAGGTTTCTGTGAGCTAGGCTGACGCCACAGCACTCTAGCCTGGGCAACAAAGACTCTGTCTCAAAAAAAAAAAAAAAAGTGTGACCTTTTCAAGGGATTTGAGAAGCAGGAGTCCATTGAAGGCTTTTGCAAGAATGAATAATGGCTGAAGAAGTATGTTAAGGATTACTTATTAAGAAATGAGAAGGAAGATCAGAGATACCAAGCATTAAAAGCCCACATAGAAGAGAAACTCAATCTAGTAACTTAGGAAATCATTCAGGTTTGGAGGAAGGCCCGAGTGCCCAAGTTAGACTTCCAGGTGGCCTGATAAAGGAACAGCAATGGATCCATTCCTTGGAGAAGACCATTCTGCAGAAAGATGATGATGAACTGCTCAGAATCCGTAATGACCTGATTTCAGAAGTACAAAAATCTGATGTGGAAGTCACCAACCAGTGACCTCTCCTCCTGTCTATCTATGTATGTAACTCCGCGTCTGTAAGCAAGCCTTGTGTACTTTTTGTTGTTTTGTTTTGGTGGAAATCTAACTGAGCCTAAAATATATATATATATATATATAAAATTAAGTGTATTTTTTGACTTATTTTTTAATGTTCTTTTTGACTTAATTGGTGATGCTGATCTTTAGAAAGATTTTGTATTCTATCAAAACGTGCGCTCTTGTGAGGTTTATTGAAAAAAATTTTGTGTGTGTGTGTGCTGGTATCCTGTAGATTTTTTTATGGTAGGAAAAACACTGCTTTGAAATTATCAGTAAATAGGACCAGGATCCAACTAATTTTGTTAGAACACATTTGCTGCAAAAGTGTAGTGTATTATATACAAGGTCAAGTTAAGGGGCCCAGTCTCCTTGGGAACTTTTGTAATGCTGACTAGCAACAAAATAATTGCTATACCCTGTCTTTAATTTCATCTTGTGTTTTTACCTGTGGCCTTCAGGTATATAAATTGACCATGAAGGAGGCAGTGATTAGATTATCTTAACAAAGATTCCTTACTAGAAATTCAAGATATTTCAGTGGGACTATACTGATCATTAGAGTGAGAAACTCATGAACATTTTAGGACAATTAGAGATTTTCCTTCCCAGAGTGTTTCAGGAAACCTTTGCTTAAGAGATCACAGATCATCATTTTTCTTACCTTCTGTGGTCCCATAAAAGAGAATCACAGAATTTTGAACCACACTTTAATAATCAAGTAATGTCTTTAACTATGGAAGAGAAAACTGCAGCCCAAAAATGTAAAGTAGGTTAGCCGAAGTGAAGGAATGTAGTATAAGGGAATAAAGCCAAGTAGATACAGCTCAAAGACTGCACCATATCCATTATTTTTTGTCTTGAGTTCCCTGCAATCTTAAATACAACATCTTCAGCAGCAAACATTGAAACTGCTCAAGTTGGGTTTTCTGTTTCTTTTCTAAACTGCATATATTTTTAACATATACTTTTAAACTGTGGGAAGAAAAGTAAAAAAGGCAAGGAAAAAACAAGACTCATATATGCATTCTTTACACACAGAAGCATTATTTTACCAGACATCAGAATATGCCCTTAGAATTTTTTCTGAGAACATAATGGCACGTTCTTGAAGACATACATCTTTTCTTATTCATCTTTGTTTCTTCTGTAACCCTAAGCACTACAGTACTGGGCACAGGGTAAAGATATACATAGAAATTTTAAAAGTCAATACTTTTTCCTAGTAGATCTAGTGTCTGGATTTCTCTGACCAAAAAGCATAATCTGTGAGACTACTGTGATTTCAAAACAGAAATATCTAAAACTAACTAGGTGGGAGAGGAGGACAGGAAAGAATATCAAAATTTGGTTGTCAGGCACACTAATCCCTGAAGCTGTCTCCTGGCCTGAGCTATCCAAATCAGGGTCAGAGGCGGGTATGACTAACGCCCTTCAAAATCTAGCCTTGATTTTCAAAGGTGGTCAGAAGCAGTCTTCAGAGATTGCGGTGGCAAGAGTTTGATTTTGGGAGGTCTGGTCAATTTCTAACAGGTCCTGTAACCGGGCTGCTAGGCTATGCAAAGGCATTGAGGTTGGCAAGAACAGGAAGCCAAGCTTCCCAGCAAGGGTCGGAGCCCAGCAGCTTGGACCTGCAGCGCTGCTAGTGAAACAAAGCCACCCACGACTGGGCTTGTGGAGAGTGGGGACAGCTGTTTCCCAAACACGGGGGTCCCGGCCCTGTTGTTTTCTATCCATTCGTGCCAAAGGCCCCATTCAGCGCGTCCACGAAACCCTCGTACTGACCCAGGATGGGGCTCTCCCTCTCAATGTTGGGGACAACCCACTGCTCTGCTGCCCCAGTGAAGCAGCTGATTAAAAAAGCCACCTTTAGAGTGTCGTTCGAGAATCTGGTCTCGAAGAAAGTCACGTAAGAGGCCGCTTGGATCAAAAAGTCGGGAAGCCGGGCAGAGTCGCCGTTAAATGTTTCCGGAAAGCCACCGGGGAGGCCGGCGGACGCACCTGGACCAGCAGGTTGGCTTTCTCGCACAGCCGCCGCCGCACCTGGTCCACGAGCTCGTTGTTCTCCCTGCGCAGGGCACGGTTCTGGGTGACGAGGTCCTGCCTCACGGCCGGCACGACCAAGCCCGCAGCCGCACCGCGGCCTGGCTCCCGAGGCCTTGTCGCCGGAAGTGCGTGTCGGCTCGGGGGCGGTCCCGGCGGCGGCGCGGACCGGACTCCGCGGACCACGCCGGGCCTAGGCCGAGGCTCCGGCGGGCAGGGTCGCCGGGACTAGTGGCCGGGGCAGCGGGGGCTGAAGCCGGCTAGCGGGAGTGAGCAGTAAACCTGGGAAGCCGGGGCTGAGGCCAGAGGAGCCGGCGCAGCGCTGGGCGGAGCAATCTGACCCCATGGCAGTGTGCGCCCACTTCCGGGGGCTCCCTCCGCGGGGCGGGCCCGCGCGTGCTTAAAGGGAAAGCGTTCCGGCGGGGCCGTGCGGGCTGTGGGTTTCCGCCGCTCTTCCCCTGGAAGCCTTGTAGCCGTCACGTGGATGGAGTGTGTTCCATGGCACTGGTTCTTCACCTGTTTTGCCCAAGGCCTTTCAGCCACAAGGAGACAATTCTAATGGAGCCCTCCGTGCCCCCAGAATAGACAGGATGCCGCCCGAATGCTTGGACGGAAGCGCAAGGAGCAGCTGTGGTTTACTGAGTGCCTCTTACGTGCTAGGGCCTTACGGCATCTTATTAGGCTACCGAGTCTGTGAAGTCGATGCTGGGTTTTTCATCTGAAGACAAGTCAGCTTAGAGCTTACACAGACTTACTCAGGCTACAGAGCCGGTGGAACAGTGGGAGACTGCTTCCCCAGTTCCCGGTCTTTTAAGACAAACTTAAACTTCCGGTGGTGGACAGGCTCGGTAGGTGGGAAAGGACCATGTCTAGGTGAATGCAGTCTATGTTTACATGAATGAAAGGAACGTTTACCATTTGGTCCAATCCAGCCACCCTTACAGGGGTTGGCTGTGAGCACAGCTCTCCTGGAATTTAAGACTCTGGTCTGACCTCTTTCCCGTGCAAGTAGACTTGAATTTTTTCCATTAGTGATATGCTAGGTAAACAAGTTTTCAACTGTGTGTGTGTGTGTGCAACCAGCACTTTAAGTCATGATCAGCTGTACTGAGTAGACAGAGTCTACCAAGTAACCACACTCCGGCTTCTGGGACTCCAGGTCTTTGTCCCCCTGTATATAAGTGACATTCAAAGGTTGACCGCATGGACCATTGCGTGTGTGAAATACCGAAGGTGGAGCTGTGGGTATAACATTTCTGGAGGGGGTATTGATGTGTAGTTCAGGGGCTGAGAAACTCAAATAACATTTCTAAATTCAAACATTTACTTTAAAGAACAATTTTTTTAAAACTTTTAGAGATGGGAGCTAATACTTTCTGCCAGAAATTTTCATTTGTCATTTCTGTGGATATGGTAGGTTTTGATTCTGGCTTTTAATGGATTTATTTGGTATTTTACTATAGAGATCACTATCAATAAAATAATGTGCTTCCAAATGAAATTGCAGGTTACAAATTGTGTTAAAACTGTTTCAAAAGCAAAATAAACTAGGTGCACATAGGTATCAGTTAAAATATGTATACTTGAGAAAGAAAAAAGTCACATAAAAAGTAGGTATCTTTGGATGGTGGAGTGTGGAGAATTTTTGCTTTATACATTTCTAAGTTTTGAGGTGACTGCATTAATTTTATAATTAAGAAAAACAAGGTTTATGAAGTAAAAGAAAAACTTAAGAAAATATAAAAGAAATGCTTTCAATTTTTAACAGATGCCTAAAGGGAAGAAAGGATGCATGCAGAGCTTAACCAAGACTGCATTTCAGATCCTAAACTTAATCCAAAGAACATGTAGTGTTTTTCTGTTCCTTTATAACTAGAAATTATTTTTTTCTTTTGCTGAGTAAAAAGAAATACGTGATCATATTAAACTCTTCTTTAAAAGAAAAAGGAAAGCTATTTACTGAATCAGTGATTTATGGAATTTATCTGGAGCTACAGATAGTATCAAGATGTCACTTAAAGTTTCAAAGCCAGAAGGAACGCTTACTTTGACCTCAAGATGAAATACAGAATTTATGAGCCCAAATACATGACTGGCAGTCTGCTGAAAACATTCAGGATGTGCCTGCCGTTAACTATAATAGCCACATATATTCTTTTGCGTGTATATATTACAAAATAAAATTTTTAAGAAAACCGCATTGCCAGGCATGCGATAAATGCTCGATAGATACGTAATGTAAATTTTTTACATACTGCAAACACTCCCGAATCTATGACCCATATTGAGACCTAGATTGTTGAATTTCCTGTGTGTTATTCTCCTATCCTATCTTCTCAGAGTTGATTATTAACCTGAGATTTGTGTTAATCATTATCATTCCTGGCCTTTAAAAAATATAGTTTTATATCTATACATCTATATACTTTAAAAACCATAGTTTGTATATGAGTATAGTATTTATATGCTTAATGTTGCTTATTTCTGAGCTTTATAAAGAATATAAGACTATTTCAGATTTCTGCAACTTGCTTCACTAATTCAAGTTTGTTTCTAAGATTCCTCCAAGTTGTGTCATATAGCATTAGTTCATTTTTTTCATCGATATGTAATATACCAATGTGAATATGCCATAATTTATGTGTCTCTTTTCCTGCTGTTTGGATTGTCTCCAGCTTTTTGCTGTTACAAACAATGATACGATTATTGTATATGACTTCTGGTGCACATGTTAAGAATTTCTCTAGGGCATTTATTGAGTAGTGGAATTGCTGGATTAGAGGGCATTTGGATGTTAAACTTTACAAGGTAGTACGACATTATTTTCTAAAATGCCTGTACGAATTTATAGTTTTACTAACACTTGGTATTTTTAGAACTCTTAAATTTGCCAATCTAGTAGGAATAAAATTATGTCTCACTGGTTGTTTTAATTTGCATTTTCTTGATTAGTGTGGTTGAGCAACTTTTCATATGTTTTTATGTGTTTCTTTTTCTGTGTCATGAATGCTCATTCATACATTTTATCTGTTTCAGGGATGTGGGCTGTTTTTATTTATTAATTTGCATGAGTTCTTTATATAACCTGGACAGGAAACTTTTGTTGGTTATGTGGATTGAATATATGTTCTCCAAGGTTGTGGTTTTCCTTCTTAATTTCTTCTTGTGTCTTTTGATGAGTAGAAGTTATTTTTTTTATTTAGTTGTATTTGTCCTTCTTCCCTTGTGTCGAAAATTTTAAAAATGCCCTAAAAAAATTCTTCTAACCCCAAAGTCAGAAAAATATTTTTCTACACTTTTTTTAAGTCTAAAGTTTTGCTTTTTTAATTTTAAGTCTTGGAATTAAGTTTTGTTAGAGACGGGTCCAGTTATTTTTTTCTTTATGACTGATCCTTTGTTCCAACAATATTTAATTAAATAGTCTCTTCTTTCATTACTGATTTGCTATGCCATCTTTCTCATATGTTGGATTTTGTAAGGCTGGTGGCGGGCCCCCCTCCCCTCCCTAAAAGAAAAAAGAAAAGGCTCACACGACCAGACCTGCCAAAAAACGACTGCTAGGCACCGCCAGCCCCTCCTCCTGGAATCTGCAGATACCTCCAGCTCCTCCCATTCCTCAAGAACAGACAAAGGTCACAATGGAAAATCCCCAGGTCTTCCCGCCAAAAGTCCCAGCCCGCCTCAGACATTATAAAAGCTCACACCCCTTTCAAACTGGTGCAACTTCCCAGGCCCCCCTCTTGGGACCCATGAACCTCGCCCGGGAACACTCAATAAAGCCACGTTGTTGGGCCCCACTCTGTCTGTGTTTTCTTTTTGCCGCTGCCAAAAACTTTACAGATTTCTATGTATGTATGATTCTGGGCTTTTGAGTCTGTTCTATTTACCTATTTGTCTTTATTTCCACAAGTACCAAGCTGTCTTAATTTATAGAGCTTTGAAATAATTAGGCAGAACAGATCCTATTCTATCTTATTTGTCTCTTTCAGGAGTGTCTTGTCTATTCTTAGGTCTTTGTTCTGTATACATTTTAGAATTAGCTTGTTGAACTACGAGTCTAATTGGTTTACCCCTCTGGCTTCTTTTAAGATATTCTCTTTGATTTTGGAGCTAATGGTTCACTACAAAGTGTTCAGCTTGTTTAATACATTTGTGCTTCATGTATCTGTGGGTTTATGACTTTGGTTCTGAAAATTTTCCCAGCTGTTATATACTCAAATGTTGCTTCTCTCTATTTTTTTTCTATTTTTCTCTTGCATGAACTCATATTAATAGTAATTAGACGTTATTACAGCCTCTCTTTCTCTTAACCTTTCACAGTTACCAGACTCCTGTCTTTCTCTGCTGCTTTTGGGTAAATTCCTTGAGCTATCTTCCATTTCACCTATTTTCTCTACAATTGCTATAAATTTGCCATTTAACCTATCCATTTAATTCTTAATTTCAACAATTGTATTTTTCAAAAGTTTAGTTTTTTTAAAAATAAGTCTAGCTATTTTAGTAATCTTATGTCTCTTGCTCATTTTCATTACATTTTTCCATTTTGTTAAACTTTTCACATATAGTTATTTTGTATTCTACATCTGGTAATTCTGAATTGTTAGGAGTCTGAATCTATTTGTTGTTTTTTTAGTTCAGGAAATTATAGGGGTACAAATATTTTGGTTACATGTTATGAGTCTGCCATATCCTAACCATGATTTGAGACCTGGCCTTCCCCCCTACAACATTTCTGATGTCTCTCATAATGGCATGTTTCTTTGTATGTGTCATGAGTTGGTTTGTGAACAATTTTCTAGCCTAAGCCTTTCACTAATATGGGATACACAATTATAACAGTCAGCCATCCTTAGTTTCCTGGCCCATGTCATAGTTATTAAGTGGTAGAACCCAGAATTAAATTCAGGTCTGACTTCAAAAGCTTTTTTTCTTTCATTTATATAAGTATTTTTTATACTTCAGTCATATGAATAGCACCTTTATAATTTTTGACATGCAAGTACTGCCTTAATAATTGACTAAATAAATGAGTATATGCTAAATGAGTAATATTGATTAAATAAATGAGTGTATACATTAATACATTTAAAGCTCTTAATGCCTAGCAATTAGTAAGTATCCAGTAAATGGCAGTTATTGTTATTTTAAATATTTTTTTAAAATAAACTTCATTTAAAAAGACTTATTTACTATATTTTAGCCTCATCCTAAGTAATACTCTCTGTGACATTATAGTTTTGATGTCTAACTTATATTTAATACAATTTAAGGCACATACCTATGAAATGTTTATACATATATGCTTCAGAAAATCTTTTGTATCATCAGTGTTAACTGTACCATAATAATAAATATAACATTTAATAGGAACTCAATAAACCCTTTTTTTTTCTTTTTTAGAGATGGGCTCACACTATGTTGCCAATGCTGGTCTCAAACTCCTGGCCTCAAGCAATCCTCCTGCCTCAGCCTCCCAAGTAGCTAGGATTACAGGCATGAGCCACCACTCCTGGCTCCAATAAACTCTTTTTGAATAAATTCTTTAATTCTGTTATCAAACTAAAGCACAATTAGTAGCTAAATGCTGTGTGTATGTGTGCCTGTGTGACTTTGGGCAATTTAACCTCTTTATATCTCAATTTTCGATGAGGTAATGATGGATGTTATTAAGGAAATAATGTATGTAAAACTTTTAATAGAATGCCTGATACATAGGAAGGGCTCAAAAATGTTAAATTGCCTTATTACCTTATTTTAAAGTCTTCCTGAAGAAACGAAATTCTAACACTTCAGAAATTTAGCATTTGAATAATCTTCTTAGAAGCCAATAATCTACATAAAGGGAATTATTTTAAGGATCTCTCTTTTGTGCATAATTTTTAAAAATAGAGAGATAATCACATAAAATAAGATCAACCATTTTAAAGTGAACAGTTCAGTGGCATTTAGTACGTTCACAATGTTATGCATTTTCTTCATCCCAAAAGGAAACCCCATACCTATTAAGCAGTTGTACCTCATTTTTGTGCCTGGTAACTACTGTGCGTTCTCTCTCTATGGATTTTTCTATTCTGGATGTTATCCATAAATAGAATCATACAACATGTGACCTTTTGTGTCTGGCTTCCTTCATTAGCATAATGCTTTCAAGGTTCACATGTTGTATCATGTATCAATACTTCATTCCTTTTTATGGCTGAATAATATTCCATTGTAAGTCTATACATCAATTTGTTTATCCATTCTTCTGTTGATGGGCGTTTGGGCTATTTCTACCTTTTGGCTATTGTGTATAGTGCTGCTATGAACATATATGTGCATATATTTGCTTGAGTACCTATTTTCACTTCTTTTGGGTGTATACCTAGAAGTAAAATTGCTGGGTCTTATGGTAAATCTCTAATTTTTTAAAAAACTACCAAACCATTTGCCACAGTGGCTCAGCCATTTTACATTTACACCAGCAATATACAAGGGTTTCAATTTCTCCACATCCTCCCCCACACTTGTTATTTTCCATTAAAAAAAAAAAAAATCTCTAGCCATTCAAGTGTGTGTTGAGTGGTATGTCTCTGTGGTTTTGATTTTCATTTTCCTACTGGCTAATAATGGTGAGCATTTTTTTGTGCATGTGCTTGTTCACAATTTATATATCTTCTTTGCAGAGATTCTACTCACATCCTTTGCCCATTTTTAAAATTGGGCTGTTTGTCTTTTGTTGTTGAATCGTAAGAGTTCTTTATATATTCTGGGTACTGTACCCCTGTCAGATATGTGATTTGTGCATATATCCTCCTGCTCTGTAGGTTGTTGTCTTTTCTATTTCTTGATAATTTCCTTTGCACAGAAGTTTTTAATTTTGATAAAGACCAGTTTATATCTTTCTTTTTCTGCTCATGCTTTTCATATCATATGTAGGAATTCATTGCCAAATTAAATATCATGAAAATTTATCCTTATGTTTTCTCCTAAGATTGTATGGTTTTAGCCTTGTACTTAACCTTGTACTTAGGTGTTAATCCATTTTGAGTTAATTTTTGTATATGGTGTGAGGTAGAGGGTCCAACTTCATTCTTTTTCACGTAGATATCCAGTTGCTTCAGCATCTTTTGAAGAGGCTTTTTTTTTTTTTTTTTTTTTTTTTTTTTTTTTTTTTTTTTTTTTTTTTTTTTTTTGCCATTCAGTGTTCTTGGCACACTTGTCAAAAACCAGTTGGCCATAGATGTATGAGTTTATTTCTGAATTCTCAATATAAATCATTGACTTACATATCTATTTGTATGCCAGTATTACACTGTTTTGGTTACTATAACTTTGTAGTAACTTTTTCAATCAGAAAATGTGAGTCCTATGACTTTGTTCTTTTATTTTTCTTCTCTTTTTCACTTGAACACTACAACTGCCCACAAGTGTCCACAAGTGTTCTTGATTTTTATTTATTTATTTATTTATTTATTTATTTTTAGAGACAGGGTCTCACTATCTCATCCTAGCTGGTGTTGAACTCCTGGCCTCAAGCAGTCCTCTCACCTCAGCCTACCAAATACCCGAGACTACAGGTATGAGCCACTGTGCCTGGCTTGACTTTGTTCTTTTTAAATATTGTTTTGGCTATTTGGGGCCCCTTATAATTCCACATGAATTTGACGATATCAGCTTTTCCATTTTTGCTTAAAAGACCATTGGAATTTTGATTGGGGTTGCATTGAATCTGTACATTTTCTTAGGTAGTCATTTTAATATTAAGTCTTCCAACCTAGAACATAAGATGCCTTTCCATTTATTTAGGTCTTTAATTTCTTTCTGCAATATTGTATAATTTTCAGTATTCTATGGCCTTAATTAAACTTATTTCTCATTTTTTTTATTGTTTTGGATACTATTATAAATAGATATTTTCCCCTTAATTTCCCTTTTCAGATTATTCATTGCTGGTGTATAGAATACAACTGATTTTTGCATGTTGAGCTTATACCTTGCAATTTTGGTAAATCGATTAACTATAATGGGTTTTTTCTTTTTTTGTGGATTCTTTGGGTTTTTAACATGGAAATACAGATAGCTTTCCTTCTTTCTCTTCAGTTTGTATTCTTATATTTCTTTTTCCTAATTGCTCTGGCTAGAACTTCTAGTATAATGTTGGAAAGAAGTGGTGAAAGCAGCATCCTTGTCTTGTTGCTGATCTTTAGGGGGAAACATTAGTTTTCCACCACTAAATATTATGATAGCTGTGGGCTTTTCATATATGCCCTTTATCAGCTTGAGGAACTTTCTTTCTATTCCTAGTTTATGGAGTGATTTTTTCTTTTTTAAGTTATGAAAGTGGTAAATTTGTCAAATGCTTTTTCTGCATCAATTGAGATGATCATGTGGGTTGATCCCACTTGGTTATGATGTATAATCCTTTTAACGTGCTGCTAGATTCAGTTTGTTAGTATTTGTTGAGAATTTTTATATCTGTATTCATAAGGGACATTGATATATAGTTACCTTGTGGTGTCTTTGTCTGGATTTGGTATTAAGATAATACTGGCCTCACGAATGAGTTAGGAAGTGTTCCCTCCTGTTTTTTGGAAGAATTTGAGAGGGATTGGTATTAATTCTTTCAATATTGGCTAGATTTTACCAGTGCAGCCATCTGGTCCTGGACATTACTTTGTTGGGAGGTTTCATTTTGCTTTGTTTTGTTTCTTAAATCGCCAGTAGGTCTGTTCAGACTTTTTACTTTTTCTTGAGTCAGTTTTGGTAACTTATGTGTTTCTAGAAATTTGTTCATTTCATCTGTGTTATCTAATTTGTTGATGTATAATTATTCATAGTATTCTTTTATAATCCTTTTTATTTCTGTAAGGTCATAGTAATATCTACATTTTCATTTCTGATTTTAGTTATTTGCATTTCTCTATTTCATTCTCAGTGTAGCTGAAGCTTGTCAATCTTGTTGATTTTTTAATAAGGACAATTTGTTTCATTGTTTCACTATTCTCTATTTATGTCTGCTTTAATCTTTATTATTTCCTTCCTTCTGCTAGCTTTGAGTTTAATTTGATCTTCTTTTTCTAGCTCTTAAAGGTGTGTTATGAACTGAATTGTGTCCCCCCCCATTCATATGTTGAAGAGCTATAGTCTCTAATGTGTCTGTATTTAAAGATAAGTTCATTAGGGAGGTAATTAAGGTTAAATGAGGTCATAAGGGTAGGGTTGATATGATAGGATTGGTGTCCTTATAGGAAGAGAAAGAGACACTAGAGAGCTCTGTTGTTCTGTGTGTGTGCATGCACAGAGGAAAGGCCATGTGAGAACACAGCGAAAAGGCAGTTGTCTGCAAGCCAGGAAGAGAGACCTCACCAGACACTAACCCTAGCACTTTGATCTTGAACTTCTGGCCTCCAGAACTGTGGGAAAACAAATTTCTGTTGTTTAAGCCACCCAGTCTATGGTATTTTGTTATGGTAGCCCTAGCATATGAATACAAGGTGTGCAGTTAGGTTATTGATTTGAGATCTTTGTTTCTTTGTAACATAGGCATTTACTGCTATAAATTTCTCTCTGAGCACTGCTTTTACTACATCCCATAGTTTTTGATAGCATACATCTCTTTTAATAAATTTAATATGCTCTACTTCAACCTTGTCCCTGTCCAAGGCTGTCATTCAATATATTTTCTCTTAAGCCTTTTAAAACATCTTGAGGCTGGGCACAATGGTTCATGCCTATAATCCCAGAACTTTGGGAGGCCAAGGCAGGAGGATCACTTAAGGCTGGGAGTTCAAACCAGCCTGGGCAAGACACCATCTCTACAAAAAAATATAGCTAAGTGTGGTGGCACACACTTGTAGTCCTAGCTACTCGGGAGGCTGAGGCAGAAGGATTGTTTGAACCCAGGAGTTCAAGGCTGCAGTGAGCTGTGATCATGCCACTGCACTGCAGCTTGAGTGACAGAGTGAGACCCTGTCTCTAAAATAAATAAATAAAATATTTTGAGAAGGTGGTAGAATCACACACACACAAAAAAAATCATGATTCTAGTTCTTATAAGTTAAAATAATTTTTTTGGTAGGAAATACTTGAAAGATAATTTCCTGCAGAAATATATCCATGAAATATACCCTTGACTGAAGAAAATTTAGAAATGATTAGAAGATAGACAGGGGCAGGGGTGAGGGCAGGATGCTTTGCCATCGTGGGGACTGGCAAGTCTAAAATCTGTAGGGCGAGGTGGCAAGCTAGAGATTTGGGTAAGAGTTAAAGTTGTAGACCCTGAGTTCAAAGACTGAACACTCAGGCAGAATTTCTATGTTGCAGTGTGGAAGCAGAATTCTTTCTTTGAGAAACCTCAACCTTTGCTCTTAAAGCCTTCAGCTGATTTGATGAGGCCCACCCACATTACAGAGGGTAATCTGCTTTACTTAAAGCCAGCTGATTTTTAATGTTAACTACATCTAAAAAATACCTTTATAGAAACACGTAGAATAGTATTTGACCAGTGTTTGAGCAAACAATAGTCTTGACATGTTGACACATAAAATTAACCATGTAGAAATAAAATGAATACAATTTGAAGATATTGGAAAAAGACATGGCCTAAAAAAAAGAGTTATGAAAACTCATCTGAATGTTGGTTTTTATTTGACTTATAATTCTTTTAGAAAACAATTTAGATCAGGAAGATTTCAAAATAGTTATTTTCTTTAGGCATATAAATTCATAATTATACCCATATCTGTGAGGAGTTAGTTGTTCAGAATATATTTGAAACTTTCTAAAAGCAATTGTGACAAAGGACGGTACAACTGTCAAATAAATGATTGTTTTTATTGTCCAGGATGTACCCTTTATCACTCGCTCACGCTGTTTGGGGGATCATTTACAGTGATTCACACTGTGAGTCAGGAAGCAAGATGTCCCTTGATGTCACATTAAAAAGACTTATGAGACTTACAAACTACAGGCACTTGATGAATGGATAACCTCTGGGATCGAAATAGCATTTTTAAATGAATATATTTTTCTTGCAGATATCCCTGGGAGACAGTACTCCCGTCTCATGGCATGTGTTTTGTCTTGATGTGGGCCCGTACTAAGGCATTGGCCCCTTTTGATAGTTTGTCAGTGTGTCTGGAGCCCCAACCTTATGGATTTATTAGGGGCATCAAATGAATAATGCATGTGAAAAGCATTTTGGAAGGGATCATAAAGTAGAAGGTTGATGATACAGGTAAGACAACGTCTTCACCAAACAGATCATGAAGTGTCAGAGAATTCATTAGGAGCACTTGTAGGTTTCAAACCTTCATATGCTATTTAGATAAATTTTGGGATTTTAGGTGGCAAGGATGGTTTTATTGAATTTTAGAACTTTCCAGGTAGTAAGCAAAACATTAATGAGTTCATTGAATTCAAAGTTTAATAGCAGATGGAGGCAGTAAAATGACTTATGTGACCATCAGCTTAACAAAGGTAAGTGGTCATTGGAAAGATGACCAACTTTGTGGCTGGTCTAAGACCAACTACTATGGTTTATTGTATAAAATACCAGTGATGAAAAATTTTGAGAAAGTGTTTTTTTATCTTCTGACCCCTCTTTTTTTTTTTTCTCCTGTCTTCCTTTAAATGTTGATATTCCCTACCCAGGGCTTATGTGTTCTTCCTCTATACCCTCTCCCTATGTTATATCAATTAGGACCAGGGTTCAGTCACTTATTTTCCAATAACTTCCAAATCTTTGCTTCTAGCTCTCTAGTGATCTCTGGACTACTATTTCTAATTGCTTGGATGTGTCAACAACAACGACAACAACAAAAACCCCTCAAACTAAACATAGCCTAAACTGAACTCTTTATTTTTACCTTGGCATCAGCCTCTGCTCTGAATCTCTGTCTTGGCTAATGGCATTACCATTGTATTAGTTAAATTAACCCTAGCTGCTGAGTAAATCCCCAAAAGGTAGTGGGTTAACACAATAGATGTTTATTTTTTGTTAATGTAAAGTCCGGTCAATAAGAAGAGGGTATGGGCTCTACCCTCCGGCCCCAGCCTGACCCAAGCTCTTCTTTCATCTCCCTGTGCACTGATGCCCAGTTGACAGGGGAAGAGAGTGGAAGAGAGACTGGGGAGATTGTCACTGATGAGGACCGGAAGTGGTGCTCATCATCCCACTCTCATTCGTTGTATCATAATTCAGTGACTTGCCACACCTAACTGCCAGGGGGGCTTGGGTATGTTTGTAATCTGCTGTGTGCCCAGAAGTAAGAGGGAGTGGTTTGGGGGGAATGTAGTAGTATCTGCCATAACTCATCTTCCCTCTCAAATTAAAAATCTTCTCATATTTGAGTTTTTCTTCTTTTTTAGCCATTAAATTTAATAAGTTAATTCTGTCCTTCACATCTATTCTTTACTTTCTATTCTAATTGCTGCTGTCCTATTCTAGACTTTGATCATTTCTTCCTCAGATTTTGGAATAGTTTTCAAAATGACACTCTTGATTGTGCTCATTATAATTCATCCCCATGTTGTCAACATTGTCTTTCACAATACCTGACTAATGGTGTCCCTCCAGTGCTTAAACATGCTTCCGTAGCCTCAGCATGAAACCAAAACTCTGTGGTAAGGTATCAAAGGCCTTCACATTCTGGTCCCAGGTTCTGCCTGGTGATCATCTGCTTGTTGCTTCTCTGATGTCTTTCTTTCTGGTCCCTACTCCCTAGAAGAAGAATGAATTGCTTCTTTCTATGGCATTTCATGCCTCCAGAATAATGTATAGCACATTTTCACCAGATTATAAACTCCACAGGGATGGTTCACTGCTATATGTCCAGGGCCTAGAAATCTTGGCACTTAATAAACACTCAATAGACATCCAATAAGTACTGGATGAATTGATTGTATTTTTTGTGTGTACATATCTGTTTGTCATATTGGATTATATACAAATTAAAGATGAAGATTATGCCAATTAATTTCTGAATTCCCTATGCCTGACACATGGTACATACTAAATAAGTTGTTACTGAATTGAGTAAAACAGGACTTAGAATACATGAGATAGGGTCGACAGAATTTTCTGTCAAAAATTTCTGTCGAATTTTCTGTTCTATATCCAATTCGACAGAATTGGATATAGAACTTTTTTGGCCTGGACAAATAGAAAGACAAAATTTCTATTAAATGGAGAAGACTTCAGAAATGAGGAGAGGAAACTCATTTTAGGACTCGTCTGTTGACTTTATCTTCAAAATGTACACAGAATCTGACCACTTTTCACCACTTTAATGGCTAATACTCTGGTTGAAACCACCATAATTTCCTATCTGAATCATTACAGTAGCCTTCTAGCTGGGCTGCCTGCTTCTACCTTTACTCTTTATATTTGGTCTACTCTCAACCCTGAACCCAGAGTGGGACTCTCAAAGTGTAAATCAGATCATGTCATTCCTCTGCTCAAAACCCTCTAATGGCTTACCATTTTATTCAGAGTGAAAGCCAAAGTCTTAACATGTGCCTTCCAGGCCCTACATGATGTAGATCTCCTGGTGATGCTCTGGTTTATCTCCCTGTGCTCTCCCTTGCTCTCTCAGCCTCACAGACAGCGAGTGGCCTTATTGCTATTCCTTGGAGATGACATGCACATTGCTACTCAGAGATTTTGCACTGTCCCTTCTGCTCAGGTGTCCACTTTGACTGCTTCCTCACCCCTTTCAGGTCTTTTCTCATATGTCACCTTTTCAGCAAACCCTTACCTGATCACACTATTTAAAATTTCACACTTCCCTCCAATACTCTGTATTCCTTTCTTCCACTTTGTTTTTCTCCATACCATTCAAAATGGTGAAAAATAAAGGTTTTTATGTATTTGTGTTTTCATTGATCTCCCCCAAACTAGAATGTAAGCTCCATGAGGATAGAAGCTTGTATGTTTCGTTCACTGTTGCATCATCAGCCCTTGGAGCAGTGCTTGGCCTATGATCGATACTTGGTATTTGTTAAATAAATGGATTAATGAATCCAAGTGCACAGTGAATAGGCAATTAGATTTATAAGTCTGTAGCTCGGAGAAGAGATCTTCACTGAGAAAATAAATTAGGAACTTGTTGGCATATTAATAGGGTGACCATATATCCATGTCAGCCCTGAACAATCTGGACGTACTTGCCAATAGTACCCCTCCTTAACTCTTAAAAATGCTTTCTGGTTTGAAATATCTGTTCAAAATACATGGTAAATGAAACCATAGGATAGGATGGAATTGCCTAGAGAAGGGTATAGAGTGAAAACAGAAGAGGATCTTGGAAGAACCCAAAGGTAGTCTAACTTTTAAAAGGTCATGAAGGAGAAGTCTGAAAATCTGAGGTCTGAGATTGAGAAGGAGTGGTCAGAGGAAAAGGAGGAAAACCAGAAAAATGTCACAAAAGCTAAGAGAAAAGAGTGGTTCAAAAAGGAAAGAGGTCACAGGACAGGTGCCTGTGGAAAAAAAGGGAAGAGGGTGGTCAATAGAGTCAAAGTCTGTAGGAGATCATATAAGGCAAAGACTGAGAAATACCTGTTAGATATCTTGGAAGTCAATGACAGCCCTTTGGTGGAATGATTAGGGTAGAAGTCAGGTCGATGAAATCAAAGCAGGAGAAATGAGGAAAGAAGACAGCAAGTTGTGGCAAATCCACATGAATATAGAGAGAAGATAAGAGAATTGTGGATGCAAGAAAGGGAAATTCTGCAGCAGATCGAGTATGTGCTTACGGCATTAGCAAAGCAGGACCGCCATAACCACAACAAAAATTGGAAATAATTTAGTATTTGACAATTTGAAAACAAGGAACTAAAGGAACCATCATAAAAAACCTTATCATTTTGCAACGTATGGGGGATGGTCATGCTTGAAGCTCTGCCTCGAGGGGGGAGGGGGGCATGGGCAATATACATAACCGTAATATTTGTACCCCCATAATATGCTGAAATAAAAAAAATAAATAAATAAAAAACCTCATCATTTTATAGAGCTTTTTGTCAGTTATTTTAATGTTTGGATTACATATGGGAAAGAACATCTTGTACTTAGTTCCCCTGAAGGCTCT
This sequence comes from Cheirogaleus medius, assembly GCA_008086735.1. Classification (NCBI taxonomy): domain Eukaryota; kingdom Metazoa; phylum Chordata; class Mammalia; order Primates; family Cheirogaleidae; genus Cheirogaleus; species Cheirogaleus medius. The sequence goes on from VBSM01003157.1 coordinate 6,318,203, forward strand.
AATCTGGGCCTGAACACGATTATGGAGTGGGGGGTGGCACTGAGAAAGATTGTTTTCTGTTTTTGTTTGGAAGAGATTTGAGCTTGTTGAAATGTCGCGGGAAAGGACCTGGATGAGAGAGGCCAGCTGAATGCACAGGGAAGGGAAGAGGTCATTGATGGTGGCATCTTATCTGAGGAGGTGGGAGGGGTTGCATCTGAGGACAGGTGGGAGGATCAGCCTTTGGTGAGTGGAGGGTCACCTCTTCCATCGTCACTGGAGGGATGAGGGGAGGCTGGCGCCTCTACACTGGGTTTGTAGGGCTGGATGTGGAGGTAAAGGGCATTGCTGTCTGAAGTCTTCAGTGTCCCTGAGAAGGCAAGACCACGTGGGAGCGAGGCAGGTGTGTGGGCTCAAAGCAGTCAGGTCAGTGAGAAAGGCACTGAGGAAACAATTAAGGGCTCTTTTGAGCTTGGTCATCATGAATCATCTGAAGACGTTTCTTCAGTTACTTAGGTATTTACAGGAAATAATAGGCTCTTTCTTTAACTGAGTAAAAATTACCTAGGGAAAAGCATTTAGGGGGGCATTATTCTTATGTGGCCAAATTCCCACTTCTTTTTTTTTTTTTCTTTTTGCTATATATTATAATAGATCAACATATGCATGTGAGGAAGTGGTGGGAATAGTTTGGAGACAAACACTCTGGAACACAGTCTGATGTTTTGTTTTGTTGGGATTGAATAAGACTAAGGTTTTCCTAAAGATAAAGTCCTGGCTGGACTGCGTCGGGACCAGGAGGCCTGAGTCATAGTTCCGCTTCTGCCACTCCTTAGGTTTCCCTCTCTGGGTTTCAGTTTTCTCATCAGAAAGCTGTGAACAGATGATCTTATTTTCCTTCCACTTCTAAAATCTCTGAGTTGGTGACATTCAGTCTCCATCGTGGCTCCCAAGTGACAGGCAGGGATGTAAATCCTGGGCTTCTTTTTGGAGCTGCAAGTGCTCCTGCAGGTCCTCTGGGCCTGAATAGTGCTCCAGCATTTGGGGCTTCTGGGGGGCCTGATGACCTTGCTCCTTCTTGCTGCCCAGAGTTTTGAACCAATTGGGAAATAAGGCAAAGGAGTTGGGCAGACGCAGATTAAAATACTGTCTTTATTGCTGGTAAAGCTGATACTGGCGAATGTGGCTTAGAATTGCAGACAAACAGGCTTTATAGCACTGAATTCCAGAATGAGGCAGACTTGCCCACCAGAGTCACAGGCAGCACAGAAAATTGCAGGGCTTCCCATGTTGTCTCTGGGCCATGTTCATGTGGGGAAGCAGGACTGAGAACGGGCTTTCTGCAGGCGGCGGCTCCCTAGAGGCAAGCACAGGAGTGGAGACATCCACCATCAGGTTCTCCTCCAAACTTACCGGTCAAAAGGGCAGAAACAAGGAAGGGGCAGAGAGAGAGAGAGGCCAGGGCTGTTCAGCCACTTCACTGACTACTGCTTCCTCCCAGTCTCCTCTGCCAGCTCTTCCTCAACTTCCTGGTTTCCAAACATTGGGATGTTCCAGGGTTCAGTCCTTAGAACTCTCATCTATCCTATTCTCCCCATGTTTGCTCTTCCCCAGTCTTGGGGCCCTGCCCACTGATGATCCCCAAATGCACGTGTCCACACTGAAATACTTCCTCGAACTCAAACTTCATCCTCTTTTGGTTTTCTGCTCTGATGTTCTCTTCGCAATGCAGCTTTCCCTGATGACCCTACAAAAAATATCCGGAACCCTCTACCCAGCACTGTCTGTCCCTTTGATCGATTTTCCTCCATGATACTCATCACCCTCTGCTATCATATGTGCTTACTATTTTATCTGTTTATCCTCCATGTACAATGTCTGTACAATGCAAGTTTCATGAGGGCAGAGTCTAGCATGTTCCCGGCATACACTAGTCACTCGATGAATATTGGTTTGTCCAATAAACTAGTAAATGAATGTTACAGTGTTTCTCCTTCTGGCAAGGGAACATCAAAACACCCCAACCCCAAGGGAACATCCCAACACCCTGCCAGTAGGTGCCTAGGCTTCAGGACTGGGGTCCAGCTGGAACTGGGCATTGGGCTGGGGAGAGACTGGCCCCAGGGGTGGGGATATCTGAGCATCAGGTGTCCAGGGGAAGATGGAAGCTGAAACTCAGGTAACCCAAAGGGGCTTCTGCTGGGGCTGGATCCAGGTACCGCATCAAAGCACTTACATTCCCCTCTGGTCATCTTGCTCAAAGAGCACCAGTTAAGACATTTGGGGGAAATTTCCATCCCCCTCCTTGTCTACTTGAAGTCAGAAAGAGGACAAGAGTGGAGCTACCTATGCCCAGGTCCTCACCTAAATTTACAAATCAAACAAGGCAACCCTTCTCACTGTGACGTCCCTGCCTTTGGATGTAGTGGATTATTTCGCCACTGTATTGTGTTTATTACACTGACATAATTCTTTGAAGTTGCTCCCCTTCACCACGGGGTGACTTTCTTGAGAGGCTGCCTTATTCATATTAGTATTTCCAGGGCTTAGTACAGTGATACTCAAAAGACATAATTTAAATGAATGAATTTTGGAAATTATATAAAGGAGGGGGAGAGGAAGTTAGAAGGCAGGAATGGCTCAACCCTGAGCTCAATGCCTCTACTTGGAAATTCCCAAGAGCACAGTAGACCTTTGCTTTCAGTGACAGCTCATGGTTTAAGACTTAATTGAATTGCAGCATGGGACTGTTTAGGTGACAGGGCCTGCAGAAGAGGTAGGAAGTGAAGTCCTATTACAAAGATAGCATCTCATTGCTCTTTGAAAAGAATTATTTTTATTAATACTATTCTATATTATTTTACCTCAACACAGGCTGAGTATCCCTTATCCGAAGGGACCAAAGTGTTATTTGGATATTGGATTTTTTAGATTTTGGAATATTTGCATGTTCATAATGAGATATCTTGGGGTTGAGACCCAAGTCTAAACAGAAAATTTATTTATGTTTCATATACTCCTTATACACATAGCTTGAAATTAATTTTATGCAATATTTAAAAATAATTTTGTGCATGAAACGAAGTTTGTGTTAAGTACTTATGTATGGAAATTTCCACTTGTGGTGTCATATCAGTTGAAAAATTTCAGATTTGGGGCATTTCAGATTTAAGATTTTCAGATTAGGGATGATCAGCTGCCTGTAGTAGTTTTGGTAAACAGCGAATCTCCTTGCTGAGGGCCCAGCTATGTTGTAGCTATAGTAAGCCTCTGTCTGTGATGGGAATTTGTTTTCTCAGTAGTTCTGGGGATAAAGAAAGAACCGATAACATACACAGTCTAACTCCAGGGATCCAGAGAGGGGGAAGATAGTCAGAGATTCTGACAACTGAGACACAGTATCATCAGAGCAGGATTTATGGGGATGGATAATATCCTTTCCAAGGCTTGTTGAAGATGAAGGTTTTGGTGGTATAAATGTGAACAACAAGCAATTGCTGTTCTCTGACTGGCATTGCAGAGTGGTCTTCACAGTATAACACATACATCGTGTAAGTGTATGCAGACATACAGGTTACAGTATAGATTCAGTGAACAATAAAATTATGTTGTCCAAACATAAATTCATGAAAGTATTGGTGGTGTTTAGCTTTTCCTCCATGTTGGGATGCTGGTCATTCAAAATCTCAAATCTCAGGACCAGTGTCCAATGAGTGATTTTCCAAGGACAGAGGCACAGATATCTATGGATATTCATCTATTAAAATTAACCTCTGCACATTGTTTTTGCATGTGATTCTCTAATTTTAACTTACATAAAACTCATTTCTGTAACGTTGGAAGTAATCTGTCCACTATTTGAATTCTATGGTCTTTCTCTACACTGATATATGACATTTAATTCTATTTTACGTTGCAATACAGTGATTTGTATATATGTCTCTCTCTTTCATTAGATTTCAATAGCCTTCTTGAAGGCAGGGATCTTGTGTTATTTTTATATCTCCTAGAGCAATTAATCCACTGCCTCTCATATAATAGGTACTCAGGAAAGAAGTGTCAAATGAATATTTAGTGAATAAATCTTAAACATCATTTATCTATACCATTTTAAAGTGATTTCACATTCATTTATTTTCAATTCAATCTGTAAAAAGCAGCTTTGTGCAGAGAAAAATATTGTATAGCGCTTTAGACTGAAGCCTGGTCATAAAACTTGATACTTAATTACAAAAACTATGACTATCTCTGTTATGGTTCCTGGTACTGCTGCCCCTTAATTGCTGTTCACTGAACAAACACTGTATGTTGTCCTTTATCGCATCCCTTAATCTTCTTCCAAACTCAATGCGTTGGCTGTTAATTTCCCCATTTTAGCATTTGGAAAATGGGGGCTCAGGAATATGCCTGCATTCCCATAGCTGTATATTTAAAACCAGATCTGTCTTACTCCCTACTTCCTGTTCTTCTGTACTTTTTCGTAATTTGTCATATGAGTTCAAACCTTATTTTCAATATACATATCCCTACAATGTGATGAATGATCAACAAATACTCACCCAAAATAGAAATATGGATAGTATACTAAAGACAGGATGAAGTTCAGGCCATGGATATTGCTTTTCTTAAGCACAAAATCTCACATGAAAAGTAGATGAAATAGAAATGTATTTAGAAAAAGTATTTCAGGAAGGTAGTATGAATTTCCTCTTTGGTATGGCATTTGAATGCTCAGATTAAAACTTGATCTTTGGAATAAATTATAGTAATTTAAAAGTAAATGAGTATTTCCACAATGCCAAGAATGAATGGTTTTGGAAACACAGCTTCTGAGTTACATGACAGGAGGCCCATCAAACATCCTAGGAACTTACAATCTTGCAATAGAGATGGGTTCAGACCCAATAAGTGTGAGACAAAGAATAGGTTTGTGGTGATTAATTTTATGTGTCAACTTGACTGGGCTAAGAGATGCCCAGATGGTTGGTAAAGCATTATTTCTGGGCGTGTCAGGAGGATGTTTTTGGAAGAGATTAGCATTTGAATCAGTAGACTGAGTAAAATTTGTTTTCACCAATGTGGACAGGCACCATCCCATCCATGGAGGGTCCCAATAGAGCAAGAAGACAGAGGAAGGGAAAGTTGGTGCTCTCTATCTGAGCTGGCACATCCCTTTTCTGCTTTTGGACACTGGTGTTCCTTGTTTTCAGGCCTTCGGAACAGAACCAGGACTTTACCACCGGCTACCCTGCTTCTCACGTTTTCAGGCTTGGACTGAATTACACCACCAGCTCTCCCGGGCCTCCAACTTGCAAATAGCAGATCATAGGACTTCTTTTTTATTTTTTAAAATATTTTCTCAGTCTTTATTTACCCTTCTTGGTTTCTCCTGGGCCCAGAGCACCCAAGACCTTAGGAACAAATGTCTTTTGAATGAATGGATTTGGAAGGAGGCTCTGGAAAACACTACACAAACAACCTTGATAATTTACTTTATAATCATAGTCTTCTATCTAGTCTGAATAGCTGGTCTTTGAAAATTACCCTTATGGAGCTTATATTTTACTGGGGAAGCAAGACAAAAGAATAAGTAAATGGATGAATGAATAAAAGAAATTATCTCTTATTCAATCCATACATGAAATTATCCTAAACTTGCTCATTAAGACTTAACTATGCTTTTTACAGCATTGATCATAGGACTTCTTAACCTCCATAATCATGTGAGCCAATTCCCATAAAAAATCTCTTTATATCTGTATATCTTGATGCTTCTGTTTCTCTGAAGAGCTCTGACTAATACTGGAGAGTACTTGATTAAGGTCCCCAGTGAGCCCGTGTTCCCAGAGCAGTTACAGCCCAGTCCTTGGTGGGTGGGAGTAATGTGGTCTGGAGTGTTTGCAAAGGGAATATGAAGAACAGGTAGGATTGTATTCTACTATAACTAATATTCTAATTCCTTTTATTAGGCCTTTACTGTGTTTATAATGTATGTTATATATGTTTACATATTCTTATACCATATCATTTAGAGCCAAGGATGGAAGGGTTAATATTCTAGGTAGTTAATTCTTACTTATCCTTCAGATCTCAGACTAAATGTCAATTCTTCAGGCAAGCTCTTTTTGTCCCATCTCTTTTTACCCTAGAACTAGGCCAGGTGTCTTGTAATAAGCTCTTATGGGATTGTCTTTCCTTCCTACCACTTAATCATGATTTGCATTGGTACAGCAGCATGTAGACTCCCTTGCCAGAATGCAAGTTCCACAAAGTCAGAGATCTTTATTTTGTTCACTGGTGAATACTAGATTAGTGCTTGTCAGACCATAGGCACTCAAAAAATGTATGTGGAATAGAAAATAAAAACACTGCTTACCTTCCAGGTATCCCTCACTTTTGTATTATTTTTATCTCAAACTGACATGTTTTTATTAAAAACTATTCACTCTGATGTCCTCAGACCAAGAAGAAAGAGAGACAAAGTCTCCTTTGCCACGTGGGCCTTAAGCTAAGAAGAAGTGACTCTTATTTTTTTTTTTTGAGACAGAGTCTCACTCTGTTGCCCATGCTAGAGTGCCATGGTGTCAGCCTAGCTCACAACAACCTCAAACTCCTGGGCTCAAGCAATCCTTCTGCCTCAGCCCCTCGAGTAGCTGGGACTACATGCCCGTCTAATTTTTTCTATATATTTTTAGTTGGCCAATTAATTTCTTTCTATTTTTAGTAGAGACAGGGTCTCACTCTTGCCCAGGCTGGTTACGAACTCCTGACCTTGAGTGATCCTCCCGCCTCGGCCTCCCAGAGTGCTAGGATTATAGGCATGAGCCACCGCACCTGGCCAGAAGTGACTCTTGATTGTATAAAAAGCCCTCGCAGTGAAGATGCTGGGTCTTCCCACGTGAAGGCATCTTTCCTTACCCCCTTCTGCACTCACTGGGCGCCTAAGCCCCTTAAGCAACATGTAGGGGAAAAGTAAGTGAAATTAAAGGACAGATAACCCAAGTGTGGCTGAGGATATGTGGCAGGTCCTACTTGAAGGAAGAGGATGCTAGTAATGTCCAGGAGAGGAGTAACCCATAGTTGAGGATAAAGACTTTCAAAACCAGGTGCTACTAGGGTCATGGTGTGGAGAAGCCATTCCCCTCACCCCATTCAAGGCCGACACTGTATAGTTAATAATTGGCAGCTTGAACCAGAATTAAAGAACCATTCTGCACACCCTTCTGAATCCAACCTGTGTGAAAGAGATTGCTCAGCTCACAGAAAAGCTTGGTTCTCAGTAGTGGATTATGCCAGCCCAACTTCTGAAGTTAAAGGCAAGCTACAGATGAGACCATACAATGTTGTAGTGTTAAGCATAAACTCCAATCTATTTGTGCACTTCTGTCTTAGTTTGTCCTATGTCAGAGAAGTGCATTAAGCATCAAAAAGTTTAGTGTTGAACATTCATAACAAAGCTGCCAGATGTCTTATGTCAGGGAAATGTGCACAGGAAGGATTTCTTATACAAATTTGAAGAACAAAGACATTCCAAAGTTAAGAGTGTCAGAAGGTTTAGGAACCGACCTATCTTAGGCCATCTTCTGTCTCTGCACATTACATGTGTGAAGAGCTGACTACACTGACATTTTTGGCTATTTCTGAGATAAACAAACAAGCATTAGAGCGTTGAACATGCTGGCTCCCCCAGAGTCCCAAAGACAGCTCCTGTGACTTGACCTTGTCTCCAAAGGGCCAGGATCCTATGACTGGTCTGCCAGCTCCTTGCACCATACCTATTGTTCCCTGCATCAAAGGCCCAGCCAGGGCTTCAAGCTCTTTTGGAGAGAAAACTCTCTCCCTAGCACCCAGAGCTCTGGGAGAAGGGAAGAGGATGTATAATTTCCTCTTTGACCACTGTATCCTGAACATACACTTCTGTTTCAAAAGCCTGGGTGTTCACAGTACTTAATTTAACCAGTTTTATCTAAATTCTGCAAGAAATGAGAGTCTAGTGATTGTTGAGAGATTTAAGATTTTATCTGCACCTTGGGCTTAGCCTGAGCCCATCCTGAGTGGAGAGCAGACTCCATTCCACCTCTACCTCTGCTGCTAGAGGTGGTGCAGATGCAAAGCACATTCTCTCAACATTATTGGCAGGGTCCTTTTCCCAGTATAATCCATCCCTGTCTGAAACCAAGAAACAGAATGGATGTACTAAGAAACAATAACAAATCAATCTAGAAACCTATTCAGTGAAATTATTTTTCAAGGGTAGAATAAAGACATTTTTAGATAAACACAATCTAAGAGTTTATTATGAAAAGATCTTACTGGAGGGATTTCTAAAGTCAGCTAATTATATATGTTGATAAGCAAATATTGATTCTATAAAACAGTAACACCTATTTTTAGGGGAGAATAGCTAGATTTAAAATATTAGATACCAATAATATAAACATAATATACATTAAATTATTAGATACTAATAATATAAACATTTTATAGACTAATAATATAAAGAAGTGTGATCTGAGTTAAGGCATTTTAAGGACATATTACTGTTGGTGAGACGAATAAAGGAACTAATTAAATGTTTAAATCCTTAACTTTTAGAGATACATACTGAAATAGTGTCAAGTGAAATGATATAATATCCGAGATGGGCTCCAAAATATCAAGTGGGAGGATTGGGGCATGAGTACAGGTGTAGGTGAAACAAGATTTGCTATAAATTAATAAATATTGACACTGGGTGAGGGGTAAATAGGGGAAAAGTTCATAATATCCTTTTTATTTTTGCCTATGTTTGAAAATTTCCATAATAAAATTGTTTTAAATATATATATACACACACATGTATAATTTCCAATAGAATATATGCACCTATGCATGCACACATTTTGTGTACATACATACATAAAACATAATATTTATGTACATACATATATAAAACAAAAGATGTATGTGGCAGAGACAATGTTATATATTCACCAAGACCTTTTTCATTTATATACTCTTTTTTAAATTACACATTTCAATAAACTCATTCAGGCATCGATTTATTCAGTAAACATTTATTGTGAAACCATTTATACTTTTTGCTACGTGCTAAGTGCCGGGTATTGGACTGAAAACATGAATTAGACGTAGGAAACCTTCCCTTGACGAACTCAGTTCAATGAGGGAGACGGAAGTTAATTATAACCCAGTGCAGTGCTGACAATGACAGAGACAAGCACTGGGATTCTTACGAGACATGAGAGGGACATCTAATCCTGTCTAAATCACAGAAAGCTTCCAGAGGAGGCCTGGGTCTGGTCTGGAAGAATAAGTAGGAATTAATCAAGTGAAGAGGAAACGTGATCAGGTCATTCCGGGCAGGAGGAAGAGTGTGGATAAAAATAGCAGACCAGGAACATTAGGTTGTGTGGAAACAGTTCAGTGCTGGAGAAATACAAAGTGGTGAGATGTAAAGTTAGACAGTAGGCAGGGGCTGGATCAAACCTGTAGGATATGTTTAGACGTTCGGATCTTTCACAGACAGGGTGGCATCATCAAGTGCAATTTTTCTTTGGAGGAGAATGACATAGTGACATGGTTAGTGTTGCATTCTCTACAGATAACTCTGGTAACTATGTGGTTAACCAGGGGTTAATCTGACCCACCACCGGTTTTTTATAAAGAAAGCTTTATTGAAACACAGCCATACCCTTTCATCTACACATTGTCTATGACTGCTTTTGCATTCAGAGTCGAGCAGATTGGAAGGTAGAGCCGAGTAGTTGTGAAAGAGATGAGCATAAAGCAGATGAACATGAGACTGGGAGACCAGTTACGATGCCACTGAGACAGTTCAGGTAAGAGAGAAAGAGGGTGTGACCAGGGCAGGGGTGTAGGAATGGGAAGTATAGTCAATTTAAGAAATATTTAGAAAGTAAAGTCAGCAAAGTTAAGGGTCACTTGTAGACTTCTAGTGTAGGTGAAAGATGCTGCCACCAACTGAGAGACAGCGAGAACACGGGAGGATGTAAAAATGGGAGGAAAGATGATACATTCAGTTTTAAATAACATGAGTCTATGATCCCCAAACCTCACCCCACCTGTCACCTTATACATGAGGCTCAGGTTCAGAAAGTTCTCAGCTTAGGGATCAGGACAAGTGTGGCTACTGCAGTATGGTGATAACAACAAATGAATATTCAGTGGCTTGTTTTTTTAGCCTAGGCCAAAATATTCTTAAATCAAATATAGCCCCATCTCATCCTCATGCCATGAAATCTCTCTGCATGTAGACCCAAGGCGTCATCTGAAACCTCCACTCTGTCGTGAGCAGACTCTCTTACATCCTTGGACCACAAAGTTTCCCCATCCATTAACTCTCCAGAAACACAGCAGAAATTGTTTTGGAACCACTTCCTGGTGTCCGCCTGAGGGTGCATTCATTGGTCATCGTTCACTGGCACCACAGGCAGGGATTGAGGCTCAGGCCATTGGCTCCATGTTTGTAAAGGAGAAAATGAGAGCGTGCTGTGCCTTCAGTCTTACTTAGTCCGCCTCCCCTCTTTTCCTTCTTGGTTTTAAATTCTGGCTCTACCACTTACTGGCTTTGTGATCTTTGCTAAACTACTTAATCTCTCTGTGCCTCAATTTCCTTGCCTTTAGAATGAGAACAATAATAGCACCTACTCACGAGTTATATTTTCACTTAGGCTTACAGGAAAAATAGGAGCTGTGTGGGGTGGAAGGAAAAGCATTTCAGGCAGCCAGAACTATGTGAATGCTATGTGAATGTACTAAACAAGCACTCAAAAATGTTAGAGAGGTTGGTAGAGTTTTACAGGCTGCAGCCTCAGATTGGGGGAATAAAAGATTTTTCTATATTTTTCCCAAACTAAATATAATGTTGAACTTGTTATCAATTTGTTTGATAGCAGAAAACTTAATCTAGTAACTTTCTAGGCAAATTCAATCAAATGGCTGATGACTTAGTCATTTCAGAAACCTGTGAATAAAATTCAGAAGTTTAAATAGCAAACATGGGATTTCCACTTTGTGCCATTCCCCAGAGGTAGTGTCTAATCTCAGGGAGATGGGGTATCCAATTTGCAGATACTGTCTGTTCTCCTCTGGCAGGTACTAGGGTGTGACTTTGTCTCTTCTTTGCTTGTGGGACTTCATCTGTGATCCATCATCTTAGATGACCACATCTTACTGTGGTCTGTGGTTCCTTCCTTATTCAAGACCCCTACTGGCTACATGTCTCCCTCCCAGGTATATAAACATTCCTTTTTTTGTTCTGCTCTGGAGCTGGGGAGGACCTGGGAGATGGTCCTCAAGTTCATCTACCCAGACACCTTACTCTGCTATTATAACATAGAGAATGGCCTGAAAAAAATAGCAAAAATATTTTCTGTCTCTTTAAAACATCCCCTACTCCTTTTGGAGAACTAGGACCTTCATCCCTGCCTCAGGCCAGTGGGAGGGGCAGGGCAGTGTCCTTTGTTCTTTGTGCTATAGGAGTTGGCTCAGCTGAAAGGGAGGTCCTCGGAGGAGATCACAGGATTGTTTTCTAGGGAGCTGGGACAATCAGAATCATCAACTGTAGCTGAACAATAATAGCCTAGAACTGAAAACCCTCCCTTTAAAAGCTCTGTATTTCTGCTTATGATTAGGATGTTGGCATTTTAGACAGGAGTCTCCATCCTCCTCCTTTGCTGGCAAATTAATAAACTCCTCTTTCCTTCTCCTCAAATCACTTGTCCTCTGTCTTCTGCTGTGGCTTTGGGTACACTATTGATGTTTTATCCCTCTAGCATCAGCCTGGAATTTTTCAAGAAGCTAGAGGTCTTTGTGAGCTGCATACACCCTTGGATGTCAGATGAAGGTCTGAGATTTCTCCAAATTCATCTAGGCCTTCAGTTATTTCCCCCTCATGGTCCTGCCTCTCCTTGGACTGACCAGGATTGAGATGCAGCCATGGACAGTCTCCTTTTTTGGAGGCCCGCCCCCCACCCCCCAAATCTATAGCTTCAGATCTGTTTCAGTGAAAAAAAAAGTAAAAAAGTCTTGCCCTCAAGCCCAGAATGAGTTTTTAAACAAAATAAACCAACTGCAAACATTTCCTTCAGGGTAGAAAAACTAGCAATGCTTCTGTGGCTTTTGCCCTCCCAACTCTAATTCTCTTATATACTTTATGCTTTTGAGCCCTTGAGGCTAGGACTTAACAACACCCACTCCCATATTATTAAAAGCTTTGGCTTTTGAGATTTTAGTTTCTGCTCTGGATTTCAAGTGCTTATTTTAAAATTCAAATGTTAAGAATGTGATTGTTTATTTTCTGAACTGGGTTCAGTCTCTTAACAAAACAGTAAGATTCAGCCTAAATGTCTACATGTCTACTATTATGTAAAGTGGTATAAAAAGGAATTACTATAAAAACCATCAATTTATCTTGCTACTTAAGTAGTATTAGCTTATTCAGAAACCTTTTAACTCTTCTCCTTCCATTTACCCGGCAATACATTCACAGAAAAGGTTGCGGTGTGGTTCACCATCTTCACCTGTGTGTCCACCGTCGTCCAGGATGGCTCAGCAGCTCCAACGCTCCACTCTTGTGGATCTTTTACTTCCAAGGCCACTCTCATGACCTCGTTGTCATCCAGAAGGGCTACACATATGATATTTCAAATTCAGAAATCCTACCTCCAGTCCTGCTAGCTTTCCTACTTCTTTGCTTTTATCAAGCTAGATAGACTTTTGACCTCACTACTTCTAGTCTAGGATGACCTCTTATTCACTCCTTTATTAGAGAATTCCTCCTAGTTTAATTTCCTTCCTTTCCCAGCTCAGATCCCACTGGGTTAGTGGCATTCTCATCTGTACCCTGATTTCATGTGACCATTCCACCTGACACGTCTGTAGGTAAGTATTTCCTGGCCTCAGTGGGGTCTCAGTGTTCTTCCCTCCCTGCTCCTCTCCCACAACTTTTTCCTTGTCTCTTTTTCCCACTGGATTCTGAGATACTTGAGAGCATAACTACTTCTTATTCCTCTGAATCTTCAATATATAATACTGTTCTTAGTTCATGATAGTGAATAAATGAATGAAGAAAAAGGTGTCAACTGAAGAAAATGAAGAGGTTCATGATTGGGAAAGGAGAGCTTTATGTCTCATAAATGGTTGCAGCCTGTGGGTGGCCATTCTGGTAGGCTGGAAAGTGGAACCCCCAGCAGGAGCCAGGAACATGTGCTTCCAGGGAGGGACAGTGGGGACAGGAATTTATGCTGAGTGGGTGGCCAAATGTACATATTTAACAAACTATAGGAGGAGTCAAGAATATTTTTGAAAGGGGAAACGTGAACAATTGAGCTTCATGCCCTTTCCTAGGTCACATGTACAAAAAATGGTGGCATTAGCATGATCCAAGATTGCAGTTTTTGGCCTTCTGACCTCTGAAGCAGAGGACATGAAAACCCTTACTGAACACATTCTGTAGTCTGGTTAGAAACACTCCATACTTGGTGGCCCCTTATCAGGAAAGAATACTGGTCAGCTGTAGTGCTGAAATCACAAAAGGGAGGAGCAGCATCAGGTGGTTGATGGAAATCAGTTGTGGGGCCAGTTTTTCCCAAGGCTGGTTCTGTTTAGCCCTTAGGGAAGAAAGCCTGATGGCGGTCACTGAGGGAGCGGGTACAAGAAGGCATGTCTGACCTCCTGTCCTGTCATGACCAGGAACTCAGTTTTAGGGTTTCTTTGGGGTCCCTTGGCCAAGAGGGGGGTCTGTTCAGTTGGTTGGGGGCTTAGGATTTTCTTTTTGTTCACAAGGGCAATGTTTATTCTGAAAATAAATTGCAACATATTGTATCTATTCACTCATTCATATTGGCTAACTACAATAATTCAAAAATGTTGAAGAGAAAATGTAAAATTACTTTAGATTTAAGAAATATTTTTAAAAATTAGGGAAAATTGAGTTAGCATACATTTATAGTTTATCCTAGCTCTCAAAATATTCAATTTCAGTATATTTTTATTTATTAGATATATTATTAAAACTGATTTTTAGATCAGCTTTATACCAATATAACTTATATAAAGAAGAATGCATCCATTATAAATGTACAGTTCTATGAATTTTGACATATGTATGACACTCGTATAACCACTACTACAGTCAAGATATAGTACATTTCCATTATCCCAAAGAGTTCCTTTGTGTCCCCTTTCAATCAATTCCAATCTACCTCCCCAAGTCCCCAGGTCCCAGGCAACCACTTATCTACTTTCTGTCAACTATAGCTTAGTTCAGTATTTTCTAGAATTTCATAGAAATTAAACTATACAGCATGTACTGTACTCTATTGTGTCTGGCTTCTTTTGAACAGCATGCTTTTGATATTTGTCTGTGCTGTTGCATGTACGGTATATGCTACGATATGTGTAGCCATACACACGTTGAATACACACATTGATGGGCTTCCAGGTTGTTTTCACATTTTGCCCATGATAAATAAAGCTACTGTCACAGTTCATGTGTAAGTCTTTGTGTGAACACAGGTTTTCATTTCTCTTGGGTGACCACCTAGTAGTGGAATGGATGAGTCTTACAATATGTGTATGATTAATGTTATGAAAAACTATCAAACTGTTTTCCAAAGGGGTTGTAACATTTTACATTCCCACCAGCAATGCATGAGAGCTCTAGTTGCTCCATATCTTGTCAACACTTGACATTGTCAATATTTTTAATTTTTGCCATTCCACTGGGTAATTGGTACTTTACTGTGGTTTTAATTTATATTTCTCTGATGACTTACGATGTTGAGAAGTCTTCATGTGCTCATAAGCCATTAGTATTATATTCCTCTTGTGAAGTGTATGTTTGGCAAGTTTTAGTTGGGTTGTTGTCTTATTGAGTCACAAGAGTTATAAATATATGTCAGATATACATATTGTTAATATTTTATCCTAGTATGTAGCTTGCCTTTTCAGTTTCTTAGTAGCATTTTGCAGATAACAAAAATTTTAAATTTTGATAAAATTCATTAATCAATTATTTTCTTTTATGACTTGTGCTTTTTGTTTCTTCTTATCTAGGAAATCTTTGCCTACTCTAGGGTTGAAAATTTCTCTTATGTTACCAGTTGATTTTTTAAATGAGATAAAAGGTAACCAATGAATCATTATTGCTATGATCTTAGCTACCATAGCCTAAAGAATAATTCTCCAGCACTGAAATCCCCGTGTAGTCTACTGTGACTCTCCCAGTTCTGAACTGAGACCTTGAGTAGAGATGAATACCTTAAAAATTAATAAGTATTTCCAAAGGTATTGACTAAATTCATTCTAAGACATATAGCCCAAGTGAGCAGGATATGAGAAGAGCATTCAATTTCTCAATTTGAACTGTATTTAGACTCTCCTCTTTGTACTTAAAAAAATAGTCTGTTTACTTTTTTCTCTTTATCCTATTGTTTTTAAAAAATATTTTCTGAGTACCTCTATATGCCTTTTTTTGGTCTTTTGTATATTTCTCCTTTATGTATGCTCTTCTTTCTCTCTTTTTCTATTTCTTGCCTCTTTTCTTTCTCCTTCCCATATTCTTTTCAATCATTTAACTTCTCTCTTTACCTCTTTTCTTTCCATTTTTTTCTTTTTGATTTTTTTCCTCATTATTCTCTTCTGAATTTGACTTAAGGTAGAATCTGTATATAAGGAGATAGATTTATAAATATAGAATTTATTGTATAAAGTTTTATAATGTCTATTCATAATTTTGAAGATGAGTTGAATTTTAAGTGAGTTGAAGTCTTTATGCTTTTCCTTAAAAACTAACAAAATTGGTTTTAATTTGAATGTTGTCCTCAACTGATCTTCCACCTCCTGTCATCTAGTAGAATAATTTCATTTGATGATTAGGGAGAAACTTTTCCATAAAAGTGAACATGAGTACCTAACTCTTTGGTGGGAAAGCAAGGTATTCAAATGAAGTTATATTTTTTCAAGAAAATATTCATTTTGTATAAGTGTAATGTGAAATTTTAACTGTTCTAATGCATTTTTTCCAATAAAAAAGTTTTGCAGATGTTTTACTTTCAGAAGATGTGACTATTTTGTATTCCCTTTTAAGGCATCCTGCAGGACTTATAAACTGCTTCATAAAATATAAACCTAAAGAGTCATTGTCCTATACTTTTCAAGCCTGTAAAATTTTTTAATATTTCCTGTTTCTTTTTTTAATGTCATACAGTCATTATTTTCATTCCCCCTTTCCTTTTATTCAATCTTCTATCTTCATTTTTATTTTCAATGTATGCCATTTCCCTCTATATATGTATTTTTAATTCACTCTCTTTGAGTCTTTATAGATTGGACAGCACAAAAATTAGTTTTTCAATGTCTTCCTCCTTATTCTGTTTTTCTATTTCCAGCTCCCTGTGTACCACATTCTCTCATTTCTTTTCTTATTTCTGCTTTACTCCACCTCTATGTCCTTCCTCAAGTCCAATTCAAGAAGTTCTAGCAGCTTTTAGAAGAGTAAAATAGTTCTTTTCCAGCATTTCATTCCTGTAGTTACTTGAGATCTACATGCCAAGATATTTTGGAAAAAGGGTTTAATGCTTCATAAAGAAAATGCCCCTTTTCAATCTATGTCAACTATCTCCAGAGATGCTAAAATTTATTTTTTTATTATTAGTTGATTGAATAATGTATTTAAAATGAATATGGAGTGGAAAGAATCAGGGTATGGCTGTAGCCAAGGTGTGCTGCAAATAACTGGGTCAGTGGGAATGTTTCAGGATAGGTTTTCAAAATTTTTTTATTTGTTTAAAGCTCTAAAGACAGAGTAGAACAAATGAGTGCTAGAGAGAAGGATGGAGACTTGAAAAAGTCTGAGAGGTATAGCCTGAATCTGCTTATGGTGACTTCTTTGCAGTCTCCAATTAATGTTTATATATCACATGAATTTTGCATTTTACTTCATAATGTATCCATATTCACTTTTGTACAAAAATTCTCCTAAATCATCAGGTAAAATCACAGGTTCTATTAGGTGACTTTTTCTTCCTGTGCCTTCTAGTTCACCCA
Organism: Cheirogaleus medius; assembly: GCA_008086735.1. Lineage (NCBI taxonomy): Eukaryota > Metazoa > Chordata > Mammalia > Primates > Cheirogaleidae > Cheirogaleus > Cheirogaleus medius. The sequence continues at coordinate 6,335,252 of VBSM01003157.1, forward strand.
GTACCTTACCAAGTATCCCTAGGAGTAAGAGCACTCCAGTTTTGTAGGCTCAGGGCAAGAGCAAGAAAGTTGGGGCATCCAAGTTGCCCCACTTGTTTACTCTCTTGCTTCCATCACTATTCCCATTCCTGACTGGAAATGACCACACTAGAAGTCAGAATGGGGTGGTGGTGGTGGTGCCTGCCTCACTGAGAAATGGCTGTCTTTAAAAGCAATTGAATAGAGAGCAGAGTGTGAGTCACCTTAAGTGACTAAGTGGAAGTGTTTAAATATAGATAGGGTGAAATACTATTGAGAACTTAAGCCTCAGTTGTGGGGCAAGACTGGATATATGTCTATAAAACAATCTGGCTCTTATTATGGTAGAATAAAAGGAAACTTTCATTTTTCCTACCAGGCATTCTGTTGTTAAGTTGATAATTTATGTTAAGATTTAAAGATATAAAAACATCTAGTAGCATTATTAAAGTATTTAAATAAAACTAACAGAACGATAACTCTAGTAATAGTAAAAATTGAAGATAATATTGTTGAATGTAACATTTACTGGTAAAATACCTAAAATGAACTGCAAAATAAAAAAATCATTGAAGTGCATTGGGTTTATTGGGAATACAATTAATTGCTCTGACTAAAATATGTACAAGCAAAAACTGGATTGGGAATATACTGTCCTCTGGCCAGTAGTGTTGGGTAGAGAAAATGAAGAGATGATGGAAGGAAGAAGGGTAGAAAATAGCTGAGGATGGGGCTGGGTAGAGAGGTTTTTCTTCTGTCCTTGACACATTGTGCTGGTTTCTATTGGATCATATTATCCCTATTTCCACAAGAAGCTAATCCAATAGCCTGGGGAGTTCTGGGACCACTTTCAGGCATTTGTTCTTTCTGCTACCATCTTGGCCACTGTCTAGCTTTGCAGTCTATGGGAATCCATCTGGGATTCTTCTTTGTTTAATACTTAAAAAGATAAACTCCGAGGGTGAGAGAGATATAAGAAATTTCTTTCTTTTTAAAATGCTGATATATCTAATACCTTGCTATTCAAAGTATCGCCCACAGACTAATGGCACCTGCAGCATGGACATTACCCAGAAGCTTGTTAAAAATGCAGTCTGAGGACCTACTCTAATCTACTGAATTATAATCTGTATTTTAACAAGATCCCCAGGGGATCCATATGCAAATTAATGTTTGAGAAGTACTGATGTAATATGTTTTGTTTGTTTTCCGACAGACATGGATCCCCAACCTATGGTGAGTTATATAATGATTTCATTATATATTACAATACAATAATAATAGAAATGAAGTGCACAATAAATGTAATGCACTTGAATCATCCCCAAACCATCACCCCCCTCCCCGGTCTGTGGAAAAAATATCTTCCATGAAAATAGTCCCTGGTACCAAAAAGGTTGGGGTCTGCTGCTGTAGGATGTCACCTGCTCCCAGGGTGTCAGTGATTTCCTGGAATGGGTTTAATTGGGGCTATGCCCTCTCTTAATTAATCCATTAATCCATATCACAGCTAATCCTCACAACAAACTTTCAAGATACCTTAATCCTTATATTGTAGCTGAGACAGGATGGATTAAATAATGTATGCAAGATCACACATCCAGTAAATAGTGAAGATGTAACGTAGAACTTGGGTCTGAGTCTGACTGATTCCAAGTATTTTTTCTGTTCCTATTCCATATTGTTTTTTCTTGAACTTAGTCATGGTTAATTGTTTATGTCTTAGGAGAAGAAAGCCCATTAAAAAAATAAGGGCTGTAAAAGAGAGCCCTTTTGAATGTGTTGAAAGAAAGAGGCCTTTCATTCAAAGATTACTTCAAATGTGTCTCACACTTCCCTGAGTGACGAAGAAAGAAGGCAGAGTGAAGCATCACTGGTCCCAGGCTTTTAGTGTGACTTGGGGCAGTGAGCGGACTCCTGTCATGCACACACTTCGACCTGCCCATGGGTGGCGTGCATCTTGTTGCTGCCCAGGCAGGCCCCATCTGTCCAGCCTGTGCTGAGCCAGGTGCTGAGAGCAGCACTGATCGTGTTATGTTGAGGCTGCCCATATGCCTCCATCCCAACTGTAGTTCAAGAGCTGTAAAACTATTTGCATTTTCAATCTATCAGATGGCTTTGAACAAAACCAGTGCCAACGAGGCTATTTGAACGCTTTATATTTGCCAAAACACTGTTTAACTTACAGCTCTGCCAACCAAATTATTAAGAAATACTGTATTTTCAGAATAGCTATGTTTTCCAGGGAGAAGTGCAAAAGATGAAACCCCATAACACTGGAGATGACCCTAATCGCCTTTGTTCTTGGAAAACCGTATTCAGCTACAAAAATGGGGGATAAAATCCAAAGCAACTGACATCTCCTTTGAGGCTGGAGGATTCTGCGTGGCTTTGGGTTTGTAACCCATATGGACCTGTTTCAAGCTGAGTGACATCTAGTGTGGGCTGCGCGCACTGCACACGCTTTACTCCGGAGAACAGACACTTTGAAATGAGCAACGGATTAGGAGCATGAAGTGAATGTGAGGCATGTCCCAGCACCATTAGGGCAGGACTGGATGTGTGGCGTTGGGGGTGGGGCGCAGTTTTCAGCGGGGTGAGGGCAGGGGAAGCACTGATGTTTCTTGATTGGTCTCAGAGCTGTTCGCACACTTGAAGGGGACTCTATTGGCTCATTCTTGTAGAGGGTGTGTGAGTTTGTTGGTGGAGGAGACCTGCCTCCCTGAACTCTCTTTCCTCTGCCCTGGCTGGTCTTGCTTTTTCTAAAGTGATGACCTTGAAGACCTTCAAGCTTAGGAACTCTCAGGGC
>VBSM01003157.1:6338178-6390709 GCA_008086735.1 Cheirogaleus medius
CCTCCCGTCCTCCGTCTGCCTGTCTTTCTCTCTTAATCTAGGGGCGCAGCGGCTGGAGGAAATCATGGTGTTCGCTCCAGGTACACCCGCACCTTGCTTTTTCGCCAGGTGTCCAGGCGGGGAGCGGGGAAGAGAAGGGAGAGGATAGGGAGAAAAGGCCTTTCCGGTATGGCCCGACTGCGCGTGTCGGAGTTACTATCTGCGCGCAAGGGGCGGGAGAGTGCCTGGGTGCGTCGCCTTCGCCCTTCTCCCCAATCCCGCCCCATCTGTCCTCTAACATCCTGGAGCCCTTCCTCGCCATCGTCCCGCCGCTGCTCTTCCCGCCTGGCCCCTCCACACCCCCTCTAAGCTCAGGCACCTTGAGAACTGGGACCTTCGCCAGCAGCACGGGCACCTACACGGGCGGGAGAGTCGAGAGGTGGGGCAAAGAGTAGTGGGCTTCGGGCTACTTGGGGAGGGGGACCCCCTTCATTGCTACTTCCCCCTTTGCAGAAGTGCCAAAGTAACCCGGTTCCTCCCAGCCCCCGAGGAGAAGGAGGCCAAGTGGGCGAAGCCAAGGGGGCTAGTATGAAGGGCAGAGAGGAGCGATACTCCTTAAGGAATTAGACTTGAAACTCCAGCCGGAGGCTGCAGCACACAGGCAGCTACTGCGGCGCCGCTGGAGGTTGCAGTGTCTTTTTGGAGCAGACAGTGAAGGACCTCAGTCCCTTTGCAGTTATCCATGGCTACAAGTTGGCGAAGAGTCAGATTTGTCTGCTGTTGACTGGCATTCGAGTGCGCCCCCCTGGGGGGAAGACCTAGGGGTGTGCATCGGTGAGGTCAGGCTGAGCGAGGAAGCAGCGGGAAAGTGAGGTCATTGTGAACGTCCAACGCCGTCTCTAGGGGTAGATACAAAGTCTTTTCTGTCTCTCAGATTTTAGTCTCTGTTTTCATTAAAGACTGCTGTGGAAAACAGGGAGTGGGAAAAAGTAGCTGGGCCTAGAATTCTCCAGCTTTCTTACAGGTCTTTAACTTGAAAGGTTGGTATGCATTTGCTGTGGTCGGGTCTCAGATAGCTGCGGAGGAAAGGCATAATGCAATTTTAAAAAGGAAAAATTGAGTGTGGGCTTCAAAAGATGCAATTAGCAAAACTTGAGAGGAGGAAGTCAGCCCTCTCCCTCCCCGCTAGGGACGCTACCCGGACAGGCTGGAATGGGTTTCCGTCAGCTCTGACGCTCACCATAGTTAGGGGAATGCCCAGGAGGCTTTCTGGTGTCCATCCCAAATAACTCAAGGGAAGAAATTGTTCTGCATAGTGAAGGACATTCCATCAACACAGGATCAGTGAAGTTGGAAAACAGCTCTCTGTTGCATTTCTAAAGTACTTAACACTTTACAAAATGCTTTCATGCTGTTATCTCATTTGATCTTCTGATTACCCAGAGAATTAAGGACTATCTTCCCATTTTACCACCCCCAGGGCGGCTGATTCCAGATAATCTTGTCAGTCTCGGATGGAGTTTTTCTGACCTCACATTCTGTTTCTTTCTCCCAGAGCATTTCTTCCTGACAAAATGTCTCACCAGCTTCAGGGGTAGCTGCTTTTTGGTCCAGGGCCAAATGAAGCTAGAGGCACAGCATGTTTTATTCCACTTCTGAGGTGGGGGTTGGGGTGGTGTTGTCCAAGAGTTAGGGTCTTTGGGTGATTTTAACTAGGTAGTTTCTAAAAGCAAGATCGTGGATAAGGGTAATGGACAGTGGGGAATTTCTGGAGTGGACTGACTTGGTTTAAGCAGCCCACAATTTGGATAGGATTTTGCTTTTCCATTTTACTTTCAAGTTTTGTATTAGTATTTTTCTCTGTGGGGAAAGTAGAAGTTATTCATCACTGTCAGAGATGGCATAAATTGACCTGGATAGGACAGAAGAAGAAACCTGTGGGAAAATATTTTTTAAATTATTTTTTTCAATTTTGAGGTTCTCTTGAAAAACTATGAGCATTTAGGGCCATTAGAACAAGTTAGCAACAATATTGTGTCAACTTACCTTCTCATCTACATATTTTCTAATTCATATAATGGTACGTATTATTCTGCAAGAAAACCATAACAATGAATTGCTTTTGGACTCTGCCAGATTTTCAGCACTACAACCTCATTTCTAGCATATTGCTCTTCTAAATCTCTATAATCTGGGAATACAGATGTTTTGTACTAGTTAAGGGAAATACTCTCCCACCCCTTTCCTCCAACTAATCCTAACACCTAGGAAGGGAAGGAATAGGGTCATTTTCTAAGATCACTCCAAAATTGCTAAAAGGGTATCATATAAGCCAAGATAAATATAACAACAAATTAACAATGAACTATTCATAAAATTGGGTCAGCAGGTACAGTACCCTCCAAAGCATGTTGGAGCTTTTTGGATTTTTGGCAAAGAGAAGCAAGAACCCTGAGGTATAGTTCTGGACTGGCCTCAGCTAACTGGTCTGCCTTTGAATGGTTCTCCTGACTTTCTGCTTACTTTAAAGGCAAAGGTAAAAAGTGACAGAGATTTATAAAGCAAGTTTCAGTTCAGAAGTACATGGAATGAGGGAGAACTGGAATGGGACTTTGTATAACCCAAACTGAGATTCACTCTTATCATACGCTATAAAATATCCTTGCATTTTCTTGTTTTAGGTAGTTTATGGATTATAAAAAACAGGGCTTAAGTTGGGCAGGGTCTTGGGGTGGTGTCCCAGTTTGCATAGGGCAGACAATTCAATCCTACACTTTTCCTTTTTCTTATATTATTAGCAGACTTTGTCATTTAGGAAGGTTTTTTTTTTTATTATTATTTTTTATTGTTTTGGAGACAGAGTCTCACTCTGTTGCCTGGGCTAGAGTGCCATGGCATCAGCCTAACTCACAGCAACCTCAAACTCCTGGGCTCAAACAGTCCTACTGCCTCAGCTTCCAGAGTAGGTGGGACTACAGGCACGTGCCACCATGCCCAGCTAATTTTTTCTATTTTTAGTAGAGACGGGGTCTCACTCTTGCTCAGGCTGTTCTTGAACTCCTCAGCTCAAAGGATCCTCCCACCTTGGCCTCCCAGAGTGTTAGGATTATAGGGGTGAGCCACCATGCCTGGCCCTTTGTCATTTAAGAAGGTTTTAATGTCTTACACAGCAGTTTTTAAACTCATTAAAGATAAGAGGCCATGACTACTAATTTTTAAGGATTTGGTTACCTGAAGCCCATCACTCATTTCTTCTTTCCTCTAAGGGAGGTATACAAAATCATTAACAGTTAAGTGAGGTATAAAGTATAAATGTATTAATTCTTCTGTAAGTACCACATATACCTAAATAGAGGTTAAACTAAGCTGAGGCACATGACTTAGGCTAAAGGCCAAAATGAGACCCCCTTGCTTCCTTTTCCTAAATCATTCTATTCTTCCTCCTTTGATTCTCCCAAAGTAAAGGTGGAAAATTTCTAGAGCAATGTGAGAAGATTTAGATGCATATTACCAAGGCCAAAGGAAAGAGGGTGACACAACCAATATGGAGAAACATGTTTGCCCCATAATACTAAACTGACCAGGTTATTTAGTCTGTGGGTATAGCAAAATCTCCCATTTAGGAGAAAAAAATAGTTCTGGGAGGAGATGTCTCGACTTTCCATGTGGTGCTCTTGGTTTTGTGGGGGAATGTCAAGGTGTTCTTACCAATTTATAATAAAATCAGAGAGGAAGAAAGAAGAAAGACCACTGCCCATTAGTATTAGAGGCGAAAAAGTACAGAAGGGAATCCAGCATATTTCTTGGCCTAATTCCAGGAAGAGAAAAGGGATATGCTCACAAATTCAAATGTCTTTTCAGTGCCATAGTTTAACTCAAAGAATTCCAGACCCTGAGCAATTAGATTAGTAACTCCTCCTTTGAGGAAGAGCTAATATGGGATAGAGTGTGAGGTAGAAAGTGAGGAGAGAAGTTTCCTTATCTCTGGGCCATTTCCCACTTCCCCCAGTGATTAGTGTAAAATTCAGGGATTAATGTACCTCTCTTGTGGATGGGCCTCATATGTACTTGACTTGTTTGGATTGCCTTCAAGTCAGATACATTGTCAAAAAAGATATTTCTTCTCTTGCATATAAATTAGGCGAGGTATGATAACAAGGATATCATGGAGGAATAAAAATGGTACAACTGTAAGCCATTAGACAGCCAGCCCCTTAACATCTAAGTTCAGTTTGAAGAACATTTGGCACCAATATTTCTAGAGAGAGCTATCAAAGATATTTAAGAACATATTTATTGAAAGATAGCTACAAGTTTTATTCACTTATATAAATTTCTTAACCCATTACTGAGAGACTGATAAATAAATAAATTATATAGCAGGCTGTCTTTTGACAGTTTTGAAGTTTACAATCTGCCAACATAAGAAAATCTCTTCTGTCAGCATAGTCTTTTTTTTTTACTTTCATTCATTTATTAATTTAAAAATATAATACTATGAAATTGATGTTTTGAACATATAATTAAATGAGTTTTTACACATTTCTTATGGTTCTAGAGACTGGGAAGTCCAAGATTAAGGTGCTGGCAGATTCACTCTTGCCTCACATGGCAGGAGGGCAAGGGGTATCTTTCAGGCCTCTTTTAAAAGGGTGCTAATCCCTTTCATGAATGTTCTGCCTCTGTGACCTAAGTACTTCCCAAAGGCCTCATCTACTAAACCATCACCTTGGGGGTTAAGACTTCAACACATGAATTTGGGGAGGGGAGAATAAACATTCAGACCATTGCATGCAGTATTAGCTTTTTAAGACTGGTTTATTTCACTCAGCATAATGCGTTCAGTGTATAAAGAGTTCATTACTTTTTCTTGTTGACTAATATTCCATTTATCAATGTGCTGAAAGTTGTTTATTCCTCCCTTTAATGAAAGGTGTTTAGGTTGTTTCTAATTTTTGGTGATTATGAATAAAGCCAGGTTAAATATTCCTGTATGTGTGTGTAAACATAGATTTTCATTTGTTTAGGGGGAATACCTAGGCTTGGGACTGCTGGATCTTATGGTAAGTACATGCTTAACTGTTCTCCAGGAAGGCTGTACCACTTTGCATTACCTCCAGCAATGTAGGAGAGTTCCTGTTGCTCTGCATCATTGTCATTCTAATAGGCATATAATGGTATTAATTGTTGTGTTAATTTCTATTTCCCTAATGACTAGTGATGCTGAATCTTTTTTCATGAGCTTATTTGCCATATGTCTATTTTCTTTGATAAAGTGTCTGTTCAAATCTTTTGCCCATTTTTGGGGGGTGTTTGTTTTCTTAATGTTGAGTTTTGAGAATTTTTTTATACATTCTGTTGTCAAATATGGGATTTGCAAATATTTTCTCCTGGTTTGTGGCTTGACTTTTTATTTTTTTAACAGTGTCTTTTTTCAGAGCAAAAGTTTTTAATTTTAATGCAGTCTAGTTGATTTTTATAATAGATTATATTTTTAATATCATATCTAAAAACTTTTGCCTAACCCAAGGTCTTAAAGAGTTTTTCCTGATGTTATTTTCTAAAAGTTTCATAATTATACATTTAGATCTATAATTAATTTTGTGTTGATTTTTGGGTATGGTGGGTATTATAAGTCATGGTTTATTTTTTTACATATGCATGTCCAATTATTCTAATACCATTTATTGGAAAGATGATATTTCTCCACTGAATTACTTTTGCAATTTGTTAAAAATTAATTGACTATATTTGTGTGAGTCTATTTTTAGACTCTTTATTTTGTTTCATTCATCTATGTCTGGCACTGTCTTGATTATTGTAGCTTTATAGAGGTTTAACATCCCTAATCTGAATATATGAAATCTGAAATGCTCCAAAATCCAAAACTTTCTGAACACTGACATAATGCCACAAGTGGAAAATTCCACACATAAATACTTAACACAGACTTTGTTTCATCTGTAAGATTATTAAAAATACTGTATAAAATTACCTTCTGGCTATGTATGTAAGGTATATGAGACATAAATGAATTTTGTACTTATTAGATTTAGGTTCTATTCCCAAGATATCTCTTTCTGTATGTGCAAATATTTCAAAATCTGAAAAAAATCCAAAATCCAAAACACTTTTTGTCCTAAGCATTTCAGATAAGGGATATTCAACTTGTAGTAAGTCTTAAAATCAAGTAGTATGAATTCTCCAACTTTTTAATTTTTTTTCCAAATTGTTTTGGCTACTGTAGTTCCTTTACCTTTCCATATAAATTTTAGAATCAGCTTGCCTACAGCTACCTAAAAATCCTACTTAGATTTTGATGTAATTCCCTGAAGTCTAGGAATCAATGTGTAGAGAATGACTATCTTAACTATGTTGTCTCCAATCCATGAACATGATGTGTCTCTTCATTTATTTAGATCTTCTTTGATTTCTTTGATCAATATTTTGTAGTTTCAGTGTACAGAGCTTACATATGTTTTGTTGTATTTATACCTAAATGTATGTTTTGGTGGGGAGCTACTGTAAATGTCATGTAAAAATGATTCAACTTTGGCTTCCAAACATTTGTTGCTGGTATAGAAATGTTGATTTTTGCATGTCAACTTTGCTCATATGAGCTCGCTTAACCCTCTCATTAGTTGTAGGAGCTATATTGTAGATTTCTTAGGATGTTTTAATATATGTGATCATGTTATTTGCAAATAGGGACAGTTTTATTTCTTATTTTCCAATTTTATGCCTGTTTGCACAGATGATGGCTTCTAGTACAAGATTAAATAGGAGTAGTAAGAGTAGACATTCTTACCTTGTCTATGAACTTAGGAGAAACCATTCATTCTTTCACCATTATGTATGATATTGCCTGTAGTTTTGGTGTTTTTTGGTAGATACTCTTTATTAGGTTAGGCAAGTTCTCTTCTATTCCTAGTTTGTTGGGAGTTTTTGTCATCAATAAATGTTGAATATTGTCAAATTTTTTTTTGCTTCTAATGATATGATCATGTCATTTTTCTTCTTTAGATTGGGAATATGATGAATTACACTGATTAATTTTCAAATGCTGAACTAGTCTTATATTTCTGAGATAACACTTGGTCATGATGTATTATTCTTTGTATACACTGAGGGATTTGACTTGCTAATATATTGTTGAGAATTTTTGTGTCAGTGTTCATGAGGGATATTGGTCTGTAGTTTGCTTTTCCTGCACCCCATTTTTCTGGCTTCGTATCAGTGTAATGATGACCTCATAAATGAGATGGGAAGTGTTTCCTCCTCTTCAATTTTCTGGAAGTGATGGTTTAGAATGGTGCTATGGATTGAGTATTTATGCCTCCCACCACCAAATCATGTGTTGAAGCCCTAACCTGCAATGTGGTGGCATTTGGAGGTGGGAGCCTTTGGGAGATATTAAGAGCTAGATGAAGTTGTGAGGGTGGAGTCCTGATAAATGTGATTATTGCACTTAGAAGAAGAGACACAAAAGTGATTATCTCTTCTTCTGCCAAGTAAGAATACAGGAAGAAGGAGTCCACTTGCAAATGAGGAAGAGGGCCCTCACAATAGCAACCAAATTGGCTAGCACATTGATCTTGGACTTCCCAGCCTCTAGAACTGTGTAAAATAAATGTCTGAAGTTTAAGTCACCCAGTCTATGGCATTTTTGTTGTAGCATCCCACACTAAGACAAATAGTATAATTTATTCTTTAAATGTTTCGTTTACTAGTACAACCATCTGGACCTAGAGTTTTCTTTGTAGGGTGGTCTTTAACGATGAATTCAATTTTTAAAATAGATATAGGACTATTTTGCTAAACTGATTGAGTTTTGGTAGCTTTTTAAGAAATTGGCCCATTTCATTTAATTTGTTGAATTTATATGAATAGAGTTATTTGAAATATTGTCTTAATATCTGTTTAATGTGCATGGGCTCTGTAGTGATAGCCCCTGTTGTGGTTTGAATGTCTCCTCCAAAACTCATGCTGAAACTTAATTGCCATTGTAACAGTGCTAAGAGGTGTGACCTTAAAATGGTGACTAGGTCATGAGGGTGATGTCCTCATGAATGGACTAATGCCATTATTGCAGGAGTGGGTTAGTTATGGCAGGAGTGGGTTCCTGATGACAGGATAAATGCAGGCCCCTTTCTCTCTATCTCATGCACTCACTTTTGTCTTCTACCTTCCGCCATGGGCTGATCCTTGCCAAATGCCAGCATGATGCTCTTAGACTTGCCACCATCCAGATTTGTGAGCCAAATTAACTTCTTCTCTTTGTGTATTACCCAGTCTGTGGTATTCTGTTATAGCAACGTGAAATGAACTAAGACAGAAAATTGGTACTGAGAAGTGGAGCTGTTGCTACAACTAATACCTCAAAGTATGGAAGCAGCTTTGGAACTGAGTAATGAGTAGAGTCTGGAAGAATTTGGAGGAACTGGCTATAAAGAACCTGTATTGCTCTGAACAGAGCATTAAGGGAAATTCTGGTGAAGTCTCAGAAGAAAAGGAGAGCTGTGGAGAAAGTCTGAAACTTTTCAGAGATTACTTAAATGGTTATAACTAGAATGTTAGTAGAAATATGTGTGGTAAAGGATAAAATTTCAGATAGAAGCAAGGAACTAGGCATTGGAAACTGGAGCAAAGCCTATCCTCGTTATAAAGTAGTAAAGACCTTGCCTGAATTGTGTCCATGCCTGAGGGCTTTATGGCAAACAGAATTTAAGAGTGATGAACCAGGTTATCTGACCTGGTTACTTTTAACTGCACAAACAGTGAAATCCAATAGGAAAGGGATGGCTTAGAGACAGCATTTATAATTAAAAAGGAAGCAGAGCAGAAAATTTGAAAAATTTGCAGCCTAGCCATGTAAAGAGTGAAAAAATGTTTGGTAGAGAATGTTGAGGGTGTGGCCAAGTCACTATTTCTTAAAAATTTATTATGTATAGAAGGGAATCAGGTGCTATTCAAAAAGACATGGGAGAAACACTCTGCAGGCATTCAAAGATCTTTGAGGCTGTCCATCTAATTGCAGGCACAGAACTATAAGACTATAAGAACTATAAGCAGAATGGTTTCAGGGGAAAGGTTTGGGGTAGGCTTCACAGGCTTGCTGCCCAGACCTGCCTCAGGTCTCTGCTCCCCACATTCCAGGGCATGATCTTTGGCTGCTCCAGCTGTAGCACAAGTGGGCTCCAGTGTGTCTCGACCTGCTGCTCCAGAAGGTATAAGTTGTAAACCTTGGTGGCATCTACATGGTGATAATTCTGCAAATACACAAAATACAAGTGCTTTGTTGGCATGGCTTTCTCCACCTAGATTTCAAAGGATGGCATGGACAGCCTGAGTGCCCAGGTAGAAACTTGCCACAGAAGTGGAGCCACCAAAGAGAGTCCTCGCTATGGAGCAATGCCTAGTGGGACCATATAATTTGGGCCATCCCAGAGACCACAGAACTGCAGAAGTACCAGTGTGCAATGCCAGCCTGGGAGAGATGCAGGCAAGGGACTTCAACCTGAGATAGCTAAAGTGTGGGCTGAGCCAAGCAAAACCGTGGAGAAGAGGCTGCCTGAGGTCTTGGGGTCCCATCTCCTGCCCTAGTGTGCCCAGGGTGCAGGACATGGAGTCAAAGGAAACTCTTCTCCAGCTTTAAGACTTACTGTTGTTTATCGTGTTGGGTTTTTTACTTACCTGGAACCAGTTTCCATTTTTTTCTTGCTTATTTCTGCCTCTGGGGATGGGAATATCTATCCTATGCCTGTCTCACCATTGTATTTTGGAAGTAGATAATTTGTTTTGAGTTTACAGGCTAACAGCTAAAGGAAATTTGCCTCAGCATAAATCACACCTGGAGTCTTACCTGTATCTGATTTAAATAAGACTTTGGACTTTGGATTTTTAAGTTGATGCTGGAACAAGTTAACACTTTTAGGGCTATTGGGATGAAATGAATGCATTTTGCATTGTAAGAAGGACATGAGTTTTGAGGGGCCAGGGACAGAATGCTATGGTTTGAATATTCCTTCAAAACTCATGTTGAAATTTAATTGCCATTGTAACATATTAAGAGGTAGAACCTTGAAGAGGTGATAAGGTCATGGGGCTTCTGCCCTTGTGAATGGATGAATGTCATTATTGCAGGAGTGGGTTAGTTATTGTAGGAGTGGGCTCTTGATGAAAGGGTAAATTTGGCCCCCATTTCTCTCTGTCTCATGTGCTTATTTTCCCCTTCCACTTTTCTACCATGAGATGATCCTTGCCAGATGCCAGCACCATGCTCTTGGACTTCCCAGCATCCAGAACCATAAGCCAAATAAACTTCTGCTCTTTACAAATTACCCAGTGGGTCTGTGGCATTCTGTTATAGCAGCAGAAAACAGACTAAGATATCCCCATTTATTCCTGATACAGTAATTTGTGTCTTTTATCTGTTTTTCTTTGTTAATTTGGCTACAGGTTTATTGATTTTTTAAAACCTTTTCAAAGAAACATCTTTTTGGTTTCACTTTATTGTTTTTCCTGTTTTCGATTTTATTGATTTCTGCGCTTTATTCCTTCTTTCTTCTTGCTTTGACTTTATTTTACTCTTTGTTTTCTGACTTAAAATAAAACTTATACTTTTATTTGAGGTCATTCTTTTTTCTAATATAAGTATTTTTTTTTTTTTTTTTTTTTTTTTTTTTTGGAGACAGAGCCTTACTCTGTTGCCTGGGCTAGAAGTGCCATGGCATCAGCCTAGCTCACAGCAACCTTAAACTCCTGGGCTCAAGCAATACTTTTGCCTCAGCCTCTGAAGTAGCTGGGACTACAGGCATGCACCACCATGCTCGGCTAATTTTTTCTATTTTTAGTTGTTTGGCTAATTTCTTTCTATTTATAGTAGAGACAGGGTCTTGCTCTTGCTCAGGCTGGTCTCGAACTCCTGAGCTCAAGCAATCCTCCTGCCTCGGCCTCCCAAAGTGCTAGGATTACAGGTGTGAGCCACTGTGCCTGGCCTTAATGTACGTGTTTAATGCTATAAATTTCCATCTAAGCATTTCTTTAGAGTATCCAAAAATTTTTGATATGTTTTCATTTTCATTCATTTCAAAACGTTTTCTAATTTCCCTTGAGACCTCTTCTTTGTTCTATGGATTATTTAGAAGTGTGTTGCTTAGTTTCCAATTACTTGGGGATTCCCTAGATATCCTTCTGTTATTGATTTATTGTTAATTTCTATCATTATCAGAGAATAAACTTTCTATGATGTCAATAGTTTTAAATTTGTTAAGATATATTTATCAGCCAGAATATGGTCTATCTTAGTGAATTTTTCACAGGCACTGGAAAATAATGTGGGTTTTTTTTTGTTGTTGTTCATATTGAGGGTTTTTTTTTGAGACAGGGTCTTGCTCTGCTGCCCAGGCTAGAGTGCAGTGGCATCATCATAGCTCACTGCAACCTAAAACTCCTGGGATCAAGCAATCCTCATGGCCCCAAGTAATCCTCCTGGCCCAGCCTCCTGAGTAGCTGGGCCTACAGGCACACACCACCATACCCAGCTAATTTTTGTATTTTTTCTAGAGATGGGATCTCTCTATGTTGCTCAGGCTGGTCTTGAACTCCTGGCCTCAAGTGATCATTTCAGCTTGGCATCCCAAAGTGCTAGGATTATAGGCATAAGCCATCATGCCTGGCTGAAAATAATGTGTATTCTGCTCTTTTTCAATGGAATGCTCTATAAATGTCATTTTGATACAATTGGTTGAAGGTGTTCATTTCTTCTACATCCTTGCTGATATATTCAGCCTACTTGGTCTATTGGTTACTGGGAAAGGAGTGCTAAAGCCTCTAGCAAAATTTGTGGATTTTTCAATTTATCTTTTAGATTTATTACTTTTTGTTTTATTATATATTTTGAAGGTTTCTTATTAGATGCATATATGCTTGAAATTATTGTGTCTTCTTGGAGAGTTCACCATTTTATTGTTAGGTAGTGTCTCTCTTTATTTATGCTAACCTTATTCTAAGGTCTGTTTTGACTGATGTTAAATCCAGCTTTCTTTTGATTAATGTTTGCACAATACAGTGAGTCCTCGTTATTTGTGAGTTCCATTCTGCAAATTTGCCTACTCCCTAAAATTTATTTGTAACCCCCAAATCAGTGCAGCACTTTTGCTGTCATTCTGGGGCATGTGCAGAGTGGCAAAAAGTTTGAGTCACCTGACACACGTTCACCAGCTGAGGTTGAACATTCTTCCTTCATTTAAGCTCTGATGCTATAAACAAGAATCCTTTTTGTGCTCCATTATTGCTATGTGTTTCACATGTTTGTGCTTTTTGTTGGTGATTTCACTGTTAAAAATGGCCCTTAACTGTAGTGCTGAGGTGCTGTATTGTGTTCCCGCGCACAAGAAGGCTGTGATGTGCCTTATGGAGAAGACACGTGTTAGATAAGCTTGATTCAGGAATGAGTGGTAGTGCTATTGGTTGTGACTTCAATATTAATGAATCAACAGCATATATTCAATAAAGTGTCTTTAAACAGAAACACAGATAAAATAAGGTTATGCATTTATTACTCAGTTGACAAAAATTTTGTGATAGAGGCTCACAGGAATCTAACCCTGTATTTTTCCTAAGAGCAATGATTCCATATTATCTAATTCATTTCCAGCAACTTTATATAACATAATTACTATGAGTAATGAGAGTAACTGTGTATCATTTTCCATTCTTTTACTTTTAAACTACCTTTATTATCATATGCAATGTGGGTTTCTTGTTGTATCTTGCTTTTTAATTAAATGCATAGAGTTTTAAAGGTGGTTTAAGTTGAATACTGACTAAAAACAAAAAAGTTGAATACTGACTGCTTACATGTTTTTCTTGTATAATTACTATATTTTCTAATTCCTCATTATCAATTAAAATTAAATTATATTTCATCATTTGAAACTTTTTGTTGTTAGAGCTTTAGAAATTTTAGAAAGCATATCTAATCAAAAAGAAAAAAATAAGTCACTCACAATATCATCCAGTAGTAATCACTGCTAATATTTTGTATATAACTTCCCAGTCCTTGTCTCAGTGAATATATTTCCTCCCTTTTTTTAAACTAAAGGGTTATCCTGACATGCATATTATTTTTATGTGATTGTTTACACAATGTACTGTTTCCATCTTATCAAGCCATTCAGTTGTCTTATACATATCATTTTAAAAAAAGACATAGAGCTAAAAGTGCCATTATTTCCATTTTTTTTCCAGATAATAAAAGTGAGGATTGGAATGTCTGAACCATGATTTGAAACTGGGTTCACTCATTTTCTATACAAAACATAGCAATTAAATACATAGGAAGCAACAAACAATTCGAACACAAAGTTAAAATGAAAAACACATGCACTTGATAGAACTGGTCCCCTTTAGGGAGAATCTTCTGTGTTTTAAGCACCTCTTCTTACAACTTAAAGTGTATAAGATGCTCTTCGCTCTGACTGCAGAGAAACGGACTCTGTCCTTGCATACTTCCTGGATTCTTCATCTACTCCTGACTGCTCCTGTCAGTGATGGAAAGTAAAAGAAATAGACAGCTGGGACTGCCAAAAGCTGTCCAGAAGAGTAACAAGAACCAATAAATTTATACAGTGCTTTCTAGTTTTCAAAGCATTTATATTAACTAAGGGCTACATGCAAGAGCTCTCTTGGGTTGGAAATAAATGGTATTGGCCTAAGTATAGTCTCTCCTTCTCTAGAAAACTGATGAGAATGTTTTGGTTAGTCCATAGCAATTCAAATATGAGGCAAAGTTGGTTGTTGTATAAGCTTGAGTTTGGGAACAGATAGTTCTGGGTTTCTGGGTTCAAACAACTGCCATTTTCACACTTTGTGGCATTGGGTAGATCATTCATTCTTGCTGATTTGCTTGTTTGTAAAATGAAGATCGTAATATCTGTTTTCCAGAGTGGTGAGGAAGGTAAGAGGAAGTGTCTGACCCTTAGTAGGCTAAAAGGAAGCTACTACTGATGTTATTGTTGCTTTAGAGGGGAATGACTGATAATGTGTATTTTATATGCCTTTTCATGTATATGATCTCAAGAGTGGACCATCAGGCATGGGGAGCTATACAGTTGATTACAGTTGATTCTTTCTGTGGAAAAAGACTGACTTACTGGATCACTGTGTTACCTGGGTAGAGGTTATGAAACTTTAAAGCAAAATGCTATGACAAGCTGAATTGATGATAAAGCAGATGTCTGAGTGCATCCTGAGATGAATAAGTTATGAATCATGGAAAGTTGCTGTTTAAAGGCTAGCAGCTGTATGCTTGAAAGCAGATGGCCATCTTGCTGATCTGAATAATTCTGATCTCGTCTAAATTTAAAAGCTGAATACGTTTAGGTATGAGGATGAATGCATAAGAACACCCAGCTGCCCTGAATGATGATTTGCTAGTGAAGGCATAATGCATTATGTTTTTAATACATAACTGTTTAGTTAGGGTAAATTTATACTGTGAGATGTGTAGAACTACATTCCCATGTGGTTTTACATCATAGCTACACACACATTCATCCTTAGATACTGTTCTCTGAACATTACCTGTCCTACATGAATGCCTTAAGGAAGAAAGCCACAAACTTTGTGGTGAACCAGCCACATAGTCATTAGCCAAGAATTAGGAGAGAGTTGAAGTTTTCTTTCAAAAACACCTATTTGCTGTGTGACTTTGAGTAAGGCAATATAACTCCAGGGCCTCTTTTTCAGTCATGTTCTAAATAATCATCCTCAGCATCCTTAGAGGTCAGCGTCTTAGCTCTCTGCAAAGACTTTTATTGGGCAGAGATGAATGTAAGAAAAGGCAAGGGAGCTGACATTTGTAGAAGGCCTACTATGTGCCAGACATGTCATGCACATTTTTTCTTCAGCAAGGAACAACTTTATAAAAGCAAATGCCAAACTAGAATTGTCTTTCTCTAACTTGTGGCTAAAGTGCTGTTCCATATTCCAAGTGACAAGTTTTGCTGAAACTAACAGACAAAAGTAAAATGCCTTCTCCTAATCCCTTTTAAAAATTATATATTTTTTTCAAACTGAGAGAAGTTGTGCTTATGGCACTCAAGAAATACACTCAGACCATGAGTGTAATATCTCTGCTCTGGACAAGTATGATGGGTCTGTTTGATATTTAGACAGGAGGCCTCTATGGAATGCACATCTTGTGTTGCCTGACAGAAGTTGTTAATTTTTGTCTCCATGGAATTTATTTCTAACATTCTTGTGTACATATTTCTGCATTTTCATTTTATTTTTGTGGGAATAAAAAATGAAGTTATGTGTTTATTGCAGTAGCATAGATGAGATTTTAATCACCTCCTAACCAAGGAATTTAGAATGAAGTTCTCTATCGCCTTAATTGCAATCTGACTCATGCTTCAGAATAGATTATCTCACCACATGATCAGACCATGCTATACAAGTCAATAAATAATAGTTATTTTACTCTAAAAATAACTTATGTCAAGAAGGACAACCTTTAAAGCTTCACTTATCTTGCCATTCTTTGTCGTGCCTACAGGGCAATGCTAGTTGAGTGGGGCTGTTGGCTCTACTCACTTAGAATGCAATTAAGTAGGCCCACTCCTTCACCCACCCACCTTAGACAGAGGCAGATCTCTCAGCAAATCTCTCAGCCACATGCACCTGGCCTGGGGAAAGAAAATAGCTACCTTAGTGGGAATGGAGCTGGGGATACCAGGTAAGGCCATCAGTAGGTGGGTGGGATGGGGATAAACACTTTAGATGATTTCATTCATTCACTCAACAAACATTCACTGCCCATCTTCCATGAACCGTGACTCTGCCAGGTAGTGGGCGGTAGGACTTTAATACAAAGAAGCACACTAAAGGGCCAGAGTTCTGGGATTGAAAGGCAAGAGAGTAAAGGGGAATGAGGAGGAGTGTGGATCAGTTCTGCTGGGGAGGACGTGACTGTCTTGCCCTGGGCAGCCTGCGCTGGAGGGTGGTTAAACTGCGCTCCAGGAGAGAAACCCTCTTCACTGACAGGCCTCTAGCGCCACCCGGCCCTACACAGTGCCCGCTGTGAGTGCTGGAGTGTGGGATGGAGACCGAGGGGCTACTGAGGGGGAAGGAAAGAGCCCTTTTTGTCTTGTCCTCTTAAGCACTTAACTGTACCTTATAAAGAAATGGCCTCTAGTGCTTTAAATGACAATAAAGATGCCCTCAAAGAAAGAGCATATTAAAGACCCGAGAGAGGAGACTTTCTAAGGGGAGCAGATGTGTTTGATCTTGGCCCTGACTCTGGCCCCTGAAGTTTATCTTCTGCTTGAGGTCATCGCCCTTCAGTGACCACCAAGACAGGACCAGGGTGTACCCTAGTAAGGCACCTTTAAAATGGTTCCTTGAGCATGAGTAGACATGTCTTTCTCTTCCTTAGTTTCTCTAAGCGTAGCTGAGGTGGACTTTTCCTAAACACTAAAGGAAAGCCCAATGAAAGTTAGCAGACAAATACCTTAGAAGGGTCAGGATTTTGATCTGTCACAGATATTTTACTTCTTATTCCCCTGTTCCAGCTCAGCCCATTGCTACCTGTGTGGCGGAGCAGGGTCGTGAGTGCTGGCTACACACGAAAATCACCTGGGGAGCCTGGTCCAACCCAGGCTGGTACGATAAAAATCTCTAGGCGTGTGCTCCAGACATAAGTATTTTTCAAAAGCTCTCCGAGCGATTGATGTTGCGGTTGGGCTGAGAAGCAGAGACCTAACTTCAGGGGGCAAGCACGGTAGGAGGCGGCTCGCTGGCTGCTTCACACTCCCGCCCTTGCGCTTCTCCTCTGGGCACAGGTGGATCCACGCGCTCAGTTCCTGTTGTATGCGTGAATGAACGAATGAACAAACAGGCATTTTTACCTCATTGTCTTCCCATTAAAGTAAAAACCAAGAGCAGATTCTAACTCTGCTGTCCACATGGGGCCTTTCCACCCAGGCCCTCCCCTGGTCTGAGGAACACACCCCGTCTGGTCACTGGCAGCCCTGGGGGATCGTCACTGTTTTGATACCGGGCGTGGTCCCGTTCCGTTTTTTCCTGGTGAAACCTCAGTCTCTCAATGACCACAGCACGCATGCCACCGGGCTCACACAGGCCAGTCAGTAGGAGGGGCCGTGTGTGCCCAGGCAGAGGGTCCTACCATGGTCAGGCCAGGGATAAAGCAGAGGTCACTCAGTCCCCCACTATGGGGGCAGAAAGCAGGAGCACATGGCCACCCGGGAGACACTAGCCGTGGATTAGCACTGAGGACCTCAGGGACAACGTCATCCTCGCCTGGCTGTTTGCTTGCAGGCACGGCTCTTAGATGGGTGAGGGTCCCGGCTGAGGAAGGAATAAGGCAAATCCCACCACGTATGTGCTCAGGGGCTCAGCGTCAACTCTGTGTCTTCTCCAGTGACTTTCTGAGCAGCTTCTGGTGTTCTTTCAGACAATGATCTGGGTCAAATGGGGGAATGGGGCAGTCAGTGTTCTTAGTTTCATATTTCAGAAGGGCATATCATTGCAAATTTCAAACACAGAAAAAAGAATCGAGGTAAATAGAATACTAAATCAATTTTCTCTTAGGCTTAAGGCTTATGTTTTTGTCATATGACATAACTGAGAAGCAATTTTTATATGGTAAAATAAAAACAGCATATTCATTATTTATAGAGTATTTATACAATGCATGAATCTGAAAATAAATATTTAATATTATTTAATATGCTAAGTGACTTACTTTGCTGTGGGAATACTGGGATTGAATTGCCTAAATATTTGTTAGACTGTTATAAAAAGTGATCTTACATATTTTCCATATATATATGAAAAATAGAAAATATATATAAAGTTTCTTCATCTCTTTTAAAAAATATAATTCAAAGTCAATATACGAAGCACACAGGCATCATACAGAGAGAAACATTACATGGCTTGGAATCCAAAGCTTGGTTTTATTTATGTATTTATTTATTTATTTTAGAGACAGGGTCTCACTCTGTTGCCCAGGCTGGAGTGCAGTGGCCGATCATAGCTCACTATGACCTTGAACTCCTGGGTGCAAGCAATCCTCCTGCCTCAGCTTTCCCAGTAGCTGGGACTATAGGCACACACTACCATGCCTGGCTAATTTATTATTATCATTTTTTGTAGAGATGGGGTCTCACTGTGTTGCCCAGGCTGGTCTCAAACTCCTGACCTCAAGTGATCCTCCTGCCTCAGCCTCCCAAAGTGCTGGGATTATAGGTGTAAACTACCATGCCTGGCTAGAAACTTGGTTTTAATACAAGGTTATTCTACTCACCTGCTATTTGATTTGGGGACAGTTACTTAGTCTTTCTGAACCTCAGTTTACCCAAGTATAGAATAGTAATAATAATTTCTCTTATCCTATAGGGTTGCAATAATGTTTTAAAGAGAAAATTATCATAAAATGTGCTTAATAGACTATATATCACATATAAATTGGAGTTATAATTTGTATGTAAGTTTTTTCAACTACAGTCAGAGGCTTGCCTTGCACAAATCTATCAGCAAAAAAATCCCATGAAATCCTTAGGCATTTTTATGAGCTCTCTTACCGAGCCCACTGCTACCACTGAGTGAGCTGAGGTTGCGACTCCACTGGGTGCTGGCCTTTGGGAGTTGCTGGATTTCCCTGCGTTCCCAAGACCAACACACCCTGAAGCCACAGTGGGTGACTGAGTTGAACTGTGTGTATCTCTGGAAGTACATGAAGACTTTCCAAGGGGTATGTGGGTACAGGGAAAGTTTTAAGGGAATTAATTTCTCTTTTAGTATTTTAAATATATGTTATCTTTTTCTTAAGATTGATTTACTTGAGAAGTCACCTACAGTTTCTATTATCTAGCTACCACTTTTCATAATTGCTCTTTTCCCTTTTTATGAAAGATATGTGCACACATATACGTGAAATATATCTCATCTTTCTCTAATCTTATGTTGTCCTGGGAGGCACAAACGATTCAGGAAAGGGTCTTAAGTCTTGGTATCTTATCCCAGCACTTGAACCCTACAGAGTCCACTTGATGAAACCCCTTGGCTTCCGTGGCACGTCTCGTTTGAGATGTGTCAGTCTCCGCCACACGTGCGCTGTCTGGGGCAGTGATTCTCAGCCACAGGTGATTTTGTCCACCTGCCCCTTCTCCGAGGACATTTGTGTCTGGAGACATTTGCGCTAGTAATAACCAGGGGGTGCTACTGGCAGGGTCCAGTGTAAAATGGAAATGAGGGACCTTTGTTCAAAAAGCAGGACAAAATGTCATTAAAGGTACTAAAATATAAAGCTTTTTATTTCTTCTGTTTGTCTTCTCTCTCTCTCTCTCTCCCTCCCTCCCTATCATGGTGTTTTTAATTTACTATTTCATATTTTAATAAGTAAAGAAAAATTACAATTGAAATTTCTTAAGATGAATCTTATTCATCTTAATACCGTGCAGGACTAGTTTTAAATGCAAATATAACTCGTATGTGGAATCAACAAAACTGCACAACTTGAGTTTCGCAGCTTGTACATGCATATGTGCATATGTATCTCTTCCCAGAATAGTGGAAATGCTGCACAAACTCACTGAACTGTTTTTATTTTGCTTCTTGATATGCACCTGTTCTGCTGACAGGCTCTACCTTCCCCTTACTGATGAGTCAGGAAGAGCTGAAAGGAGCAGGAACTACGGCTACCCCAGCCTTCCCTTTCCTTCTATGCCATTGTTTTCAGGAGAAGTAGTTGGCTAATATAGGGAAGTAACAAGAGCAAGAAAAAATATGATACTGTCCCTTGGCTGTTTATGTATCTTAGGATGCTGTTATGTCTTTCTGGGTTCTAATCAAGTTATGGTTCTAACAGAAAGTGTGGCTTTTTGCCCACCCCCATCCTCTGACTTAGTTGTACTGATCACACACTTACCTTGGACTCACTTTGAAGCTTCAGGTCTTGCTGAACTAACATGTGACATGGGACTGCCGGAATTCTGTGCTCAAGGGGCATTGCTAAGGCTGTTTGTACATGCAAATAGGGCGGCAAGGAATGGCATATTGCATAATATGTTCTCCATTGTTCCACTGAATTTCATTTACAGAACACAAATCTTCCAAAGATTATTAAGGATTTCAAAGTGGCAACACAATTACATTAAACCAAGCACCAAGTCCTTCTGAGTGTGGGGCCCTGTAATTTACACTGCCACCTGCCCAGGAAGCTGGCCCTGGCTACTTGCATTTGGTTGATAGAGACTAGGGTTGCTGCTAGCTCCTACAGTACATGGGACAGTCCCCCATGTCACAGATACTGCAGGAAATGTTAGTATTCTCTCTCTGCAGGGCATGTGAGGTCTGCGTACAAGGCCAGTCCTCTCCTCTTGAGTAGAATTGTTCCCATGATGGGGTGTGCTCTGTGTTCTACAATGTCATGGTCACTTCATCTGAGCCAGTCACTTTCTGCTCTTTGAGGGATTGTTTACTTTGCAAAGTCAGGCACCTTCTTTGCTGTCAACTTTCTGACAAGGCCAGGCAAGGTGGCCCAGCTTTCCAAAGTGGACCTCGACTGTTCCTGGCTGTGCTAAGGGACCTCAGGGTCCCTATAGCAGTGTCCCTGTGAAAAGGAGTCCCATGACCACCGCCTCTCCCGTAGAGCAGGGCATGGGGAGAGGCAGCCCTCAGGAGCCTAGACCTCCCTGTGCAGCGGTCCTCGGGCCTGTCCTAGCCATCTCCGACATCACAGCCCGCAGCACTGCTGCAACTTCACTGCTCACTTGAAAGTTTTAAAAAAGGATGTTCTTGGGAGAAAAGCTGGCCTAGGTGGCCAGGAAACCTAGGGCAGGGAGCAAAGAGCAGGTGTGGAATGAAAGCCGGGTGGGAGGGGAGGGCTCCGGGGCAAGGGCTTGGAGCACCTTCCTTAGATTTTTGTCATCTTGTGCCAGAAGGAGTGTGGGGGGTGGCATGCAAAGATCCCAGCCAGCCCAGAGTTAATTCCCCACCTGCTCTTTGGGCCGCAATTCCATTTCTCAGTCTCTAACCACGCACAGCAGATGGCCAAGGGAGGATCATGCCAAGGAAGGCCCAGGCGAGACATGCGCTTTCATAGCACTTGACACTGCTGGGCACCGGGCACCCTCAGTGCAGTTCCGTGTTCAGGGATCGCCAACCCTACCACACTTCCATACTCCTAGAGGTTAAGGTTATTCTTTGAGCCTCACATTTGAATTCTCAGCATCTGGAACAGCTTGGTTCATATTAATTATTTAATAGGCAAACATATGCACCAGACCTAGGCTAGCGCTGAACAGACAGGACCCCTGCCCTCAGGGGGCTTAGCGCCTTTAGCCACAGAGCCAAGAAAAGCAGTTGCCAGTTGCTTTGACTATGTTTCCTCCTCTGAAGGAAAACACATCATTTTATTCCAACTAGAATATAACAAAACTCAACCCCTCATTTCTGTTTTGGCTCCCAGGAGAGCGGCCAGCTGCCTTTGTTGGGTTTTCAAGTCACTGATGACTCTTCTTCTTTTTGGACATGGGGAAAATGTCAGTTTCTTGAATCAATGATTTGGAAAAAAAAATACATAAATTTGGAAAGCTACAAATTATAACACAACATACATAGAAAACACCAATAATGACCCATGGTTTGATATTTTAAAAGTTTTGATTCTACAAAAAGCCTTCAGCAACTGTGTTTGTTTAGTACCCAGGAAATTTGCATGCATTATACAGCTGGGTGATGTCAGTGAAAGCAAGTTCTCTCCTGGGGAGAGACCTGAGCATTTTCATGGCTGTTAGTAATTAGGATGGTTTACTAAGCTCTTTATTTTGTACATTACAATATCAACTTGAGGGATTTTAATGATTAAATAACTTTTAACCAATTGTGAAATGAAACATATCCCATGCATTGTAACTCAGACAATGTTTAAATAAAACTTTTCACCAAGGCCGGGCGCGGTGGCTCACGCCTGTAATCCTAGCACTCTGGGAGGCCGAGGCGGGTGGATAGCTCAAGGTCAGGAGTTCGAAACCAGCCTGACCAAGAGCGAGACCCCGTCTCTAAAAAAAAAAAAAAAACTTTTCACCAAATCATTTATCTTGCTTCAAAGTATTTAATTATACTGTAAATTTGAAAACAGAAAGTAGAAATTTAGGTGCTACATCTATATATTTTTTCCATCATAACTCTTTTCTTCATTGGCCTGACTCTGATCTTCAGGCTTAATATATTCCTTAGAGGGAGTTTTATAAATAAATAAATAAATGGTATAAATAAATTGAGTCAGGCTTCTTAGAAGTTTTTTCTCCCAGCAGTAAAACTCCAATTTCTTATATTTTTATTAAGTATAAATAGAAGAGGTCAAGAAACAAACTCTTCTCTGATTTAGGACTTTTTCTTCTTTTTCTAAAATGTTATCAACCATCTTAGTCTTTGGCAACATCATTTCTTGGGGGAAAATACATATAATTGCATAAAATTATGTAAAAATATGTAATATATCTTAATTTTGTTAAATAAGATACACTTGGAAATATCACAAAGAATAAATACAGCTGTAATCAATGACTATCATTCTTTCAATGATTACTTATTAAGTGGAAGTGCAGCATGGAGTTTAAGAGTCTAGTCTGTGGACTTCTTTGCCTCAGTTTCCTCCTGTGTAAAATGAAGATAAAATACCACCAGCCTTGTTCTAGTTACCTATTACTGTGTAACACACCACCACAAAACTCAGTGGCTTAACAACATGACGCCATTTTGGTCATGAATCTTCGATTTGGAGGGCAGGGCTGGGAGGGATAGAGCTTGATTCTGCTTCACTTGGCATCAGCTGGGGTGACTTGAATCCTGGAAGCTGGAATTATCTGGAGGTTTATTTACTCCTGACTGGTGGCTGATGCTGACTGTCAGCCAAGTCTGGGTGCTGTTGGCTAGAATACCTATATGTGACCTCTCCATGTGGCCTGGGTCTCTTACAGCATGTTGGCTGGGTTCCAAGGTGAGAGTCCCAAGGAGAAACAGCCAGATATTGTTTTTTATGACCCATCCTTGGAAGTCCTATTATGTCCTTTCTACCATATTCTATTGATTGAGGCAGCCACAAGTGCCTGCACAAATTCAAAGGGTGGAGAGAAAGTCCATCTCTTGATGAGGGATGGCAAGGTTTTGAAGAACATGAGGGACGAGAGACACTGCTGTGGTCATTTTTGGAAAACACAATCTTCTACTTACTACAGTTTTCATGAGAATTAAATGTCGATACAAACATAAAATGTTTAGCACATATTAAGCAGTAAATAAGAGCATGCTATTATTATAACTGTGCATGTAAAAATGTGCTTGGAGACTGTACAATATCTTTGATTCCCACAAACTCAGAATTCTAGGGTTGTCAGTCCAGGCTCCTTTATTTAAACATAAGGAAATTGCAGCCCAGTGTTTAACTTGCTCAGCCTCTCAGTAAATGACCTGGGGCCATGGAATCAAAGTGCTTATTCCAGGTTAGTCTAGTTTCTAGGAAACTTAGAGTGTTGACAATCACAGAAATGGACCTCTAAATAGTTAATCAAGACAAGTAATGGATGCTCTGTCTCCAGAGATCCTTGGAACCTGATTCAAAGATATACTTGTGTATTAAGGAAATAGGTCTTTTCTCTAACTTGGAGTATATTTGTGTTCAGTTGCAAAGTTGGTTTTTTGCCTTTATTTTGTGATTGACAGGATCAGATGAATTTCTGCCAAAATTGCTAGTGCCACATATTTTGCCAGATCACCCCATAATATGTAGTATTTTTGTTAAAAATTAGAATATTTTCAAATATCCCAAATGTGTGAATTAGTAATACAGAAGGCGTGCCAGTCTTACTGACAAGTACAATTATACCCAGTGTGAAATTTCAAACGGTTACAGTTATTAAAACTTTAGGCCAGTTCAAGACTGACAGGCTGCAGGTGAAGAGTAACTACAACCTTCCAGGTATTGGCAGTAATGTTAGATAGGTCATATAAACAGGGTTTAATAAGATAGTACTCATTTTTTTTCCTAGAGAATTACGTATGTAGTTTACTACAAAGTTTTATCTTTTTTGCTCAGAAATATGTTAGTTGTGGAAAAGTGCTTTTCTTGCCTTTAGTTTAACTGGATTTTCTAAAAACCTGATAAAGTGGGAGAGACCTCAGGGGAAACTGGGGATGCCATGTTAGTTGGTGGTAGCCATGTCAGATGTGATCCCTGGTGGTGGCGCTGGACAGTGTGGTAGGCCATGGATGACTAGATGTCAACTTATTCCAACTGAGCCTGGCTTCCTGGAGCTGAGCTCTGTGGAATCGCTGGGGAAGAGGGCATTGGCTGATGGATGATGTCTGTCGTGGTCTCAGGCAGACAGGGTGGCTGCACATGCATGTTGTGTATTTGCTATCTTCGCTGTGAATTTCACCCAACCTTTTTGTGATGGTTAATTTTACATGTCAACTTGGCTACACTATGGGGTCCAATTGTTTGGTAAAACACCTGCCTAGATGCTGTGAAAGTATTTTTTTATATATGATTAATATTTAATTCATTAGACTTTGAGTAAAGCAGATTACCCTTTATAATGTGAGTGGGCCTCATCCAATCAGTTGAAGGCTTTAAGAACAAAGACTGAAGTTTCCCAAAATAGAAGAAATCCTCCTCAAGTCTGTAACAGAGAAACCCTCCCTGATTTTCCCACATGCTGCCCTGAGGAATTTGGACTCAAAACTGAAACAATAACTCTTCCCTGGGTCTCCAACTTGCCAGTCTACCCTGCAGGTTTTGGACTTGCTAGCTCTATAATCTCATGAGCCAGTTCCTTAAAACAAATCTCTATATATGCATACCCTAGGATTCTGTTTCTCTGGTGAACCCAGACTAATACACCTCCTTTAGGTCCCTTATGTAATCCTCCCCCCTCCACCCACTCTCCTTTTTTAATGAATTGCCTCAGTGAGGAGACCAAGCATCTGTTTATCCATGTTATCCAAATGCCCAATTTCTAGGGAACCTAGGTTTAGAGGCCAGATCCACAAAGAAGGGCTCATAGTAGGACAGAGATACAAACAATTGTAATAGGTTTCAAGATAAAGCAACATTTAAAAGCAATATTATAAGATACAGAGGTATGGAGACAGTGGTACTGAGGAGGAATGGGCATAAGTTTGGGGTTTGAACTTGATCTGCAGCTTACTGGTTGGGTGACCTTTGGAAAGGTGTTTAACCTTTCTGAGCTCTAGATTTCCTCTTCTGTAAAACAGGGGAAATAATATCCAATTTTCTTACAGCTAGTAGATCATGTGGGTGTTTGATCAGTGGTAACGACTTTGGCTGGCTTGGTTCTTAAGAAAGATTGTATTTGAGCTACGACAAAATAATGAGGTGGTGAAGTTTTTCTTTATTGCTTCCCTCTGCTCTGCTAACTAGGTTTTCTTCAAGCCAGCCTCCTCTCCTTACGTCACCCAACCCTGCTTGCATGAACCCTGTTCATTCATACCAAGATCTGTGATAAATAAAAACACACATTGTTACCCCTTTGGTAACAGGGCTTAAGAATAAGCAAAAGGAGCAAAATCCAGGCAGTAACCAGCATGCAGGGAAGTCGTGTTCAGATGGGCTTGAGGATGGGGACAGGCAGTGATTGCCTGTGGTCCTAGCTTCCAGACTGCATTGGGGAAAACAGCATTATTTCATGAGGTTGTTTAAAGGAATAAATGAGATAATTCATGAAACGTGCTTATCTGTGCCAGGACATAGCAAGCCCTTAATAAAGGTTAGCTAAAAACAGCAGCAGCAGCACTGATTTTATTGCAAAGATTGGCATGGAGCACCCGAGGTGGGGTAAAAGTATGGCAAAAGGCTAGATGGGAATGTAAATGTGGCGTGTATTCTGGCATCAACTGGACTATAGAAGTTTGCACTTCTTTTTTAATGGAAAGTAAAACAGTTAAGGTAGAGCCAGGGCAGTATCATAAAACTCAAAGCACTGCCACATGGTTATTATTGCCACTGCTTAGTAATAGTTTACAAGAGTCTGCCCCATAAAACATCACCTTTGTTATAAACCTGCTTGTTTTAAACCCGGGAAGGGACGATGTTACCTGGTATTTCTGCAAAGTTAACCATACTGATGTGGGAGACATTGATGCTTGCTTAAATGCAACTCCTCCTTCATTCACTTAGAAGAGGCCAGATTTTGTTCTGGTATTTATCTTTCACCCATGTGACTCAAGCAGTTGCTGATTAGTCTATGCTAAAATGATGGTTCCATTCCCATTGCCAGGGGTGGCTATAAGACCAAAGAGATATGAAAGGAAGGCTGCTGATTGAGGTGTGTGTAGAAGGGGCATTTCACATTTTACCATTTTTCACCCATCTGGAGTTAGAAATTTAATAATTTATATAAAGACATTTACCTGATTTTTTCAGTATCCTAGTCTGCTCATTTGAACTGCCATCTCTACCATATATCAAGTACCAGAATGCTTTATAACCTGTTCCGTTTATCCATCTGTCTGTTTTGGTGCTAACATTACACTGCTTTAATTATCACATAATTTTTAAAATGTATGAAGAGTGAAAAATCATGTGTAATATCCTTCATGTATCATTTAGTTCTCTTAGAGTTGGGGGGGCATTCTTTAATAATTAGCACATTTATACATTAGCATAGTAAATCGCTAGTCACTGTCACCTAAGACAACCATGGGTAATGTTTTGCACATGATGAAAAATGTTAGGGAAGATGTGACTTTAGGAGCAGAAATATATTTAAAAGAAGTGCCTGTAACTGATTCAAAAGGAAACAGATGTTCACATGTTTTTATGAACTTTGGTTTGGAGTTACTCAAGATGCTTACTGTGATTAACATTCTTACAACCTTAAATCATGCTCTGTCAACTGCTAAGGAAACAGTTTCAAACACCATATTGAATAACAGTGAAATAACAAACAAGAACTAAATCAGGTTCTGACCTTCTTTTTCTCCATGTTGTGTAGACTGTCGTATCTAAAGTTGATTTTTATCAACAAATTTTGTCTTTTCTGTATGTTCATCATTGAAATGTGGTTTAAATGTGGTTCTTATTCTACAAAATATGGGGAAATATGGTGGCTCTGAGAATTGGATTTTCTGCTTTTGGACAAAAAGTGGTGCCTTGTTCTGTGAAGTAGCACTGGTTGGTGGTCTGTGTGCCTGTGTCGGGAGGAAAGAAAGGGAGGGAGAGCACAGAAAATACATTTTGTATGTCTCCTAGGGCAAAATGAGAGGGGAA
Organism: Cheirogaleus medius; assembly: GCA_008086735.1. Taxonomy (NCBI): domain Eukaryota; kingdom Metazoa; phylum Chordata; class Mammalia; order Primates; family Cheirogaleidae; genus Cheirogaleus; species Cheirogaleus medius. The sequence continues at coordinate 6,365,480 of VBSM01003157.1, forward strand.
AAGTTAGCAACTCACTTGTTCCTGAAGAGTCAAATTTACTAATTCAGAAAAATTAATTTTAGCATTTTATTGTGGCAAAATAGAAAAAAAACCCAGCAAATGCATTGTTCTAAGACTTGAGCATCTTAATTGCTATCAAAAATCAGCAATATATAATAATAAATTGAATTGGAGGAGGGGTTCTTCATTGATGACAACATGATACTTTAGGTAATTTGATATTTAGTTCAGGGAAACTTCTCCCTAATAAGATGTTCATAATCTTTCAGGATACTGTCTACATTTTAATTAATTTGCTAGAAATCAGATAGTTTAAAAGTCATGAAAATAATGGTTTCCTATGATCATTGCATAGCACATTTTAGAGCATTGATTGATTATAGGTATTTTCTTTTCTAGACAAGGAAGCTTGAACCCAAAGGTGGTACATGAAATGCTGAAGTCACTTAGTAGGTTAGTGGTGAGGCTGGCTGCAAATCCGGACCTTCATTCTCAGCCCAGCATGAGCCCCATTGTACTAGGAACTGCAAACTGCTCTCTGCTAGGATCCATGGGCAAAGGCCTTTGGAGAACGTGTGAAGGATCCTGAGGTTATAGCCATGCTCGCTTTTAGCAAGCAACATGATGGGCTAGCAGTACCTGCCTTAGAGAGACAGAGGTGATACACGAGGCCTATTCTGCTGGTATTACCCCTTCCTTTTACTTTGAGACACCAGTTTCTAGGCATTCCTAGCTCGTCCGTGAACGATTCCATGTAGGCCATGTTGGTTGTGTGGCTGAAGGTCCCTATTAGCTGATTTTAGGATGGCACATGAAGGTAGAACAATGCTCAGATGAGAATCATAATCATCCTGTCTTTGAAAACTCTCAACTGTACTTTATCTGAAAACTGCCATGGCACAAGAGTGTTGTTATTCTCATATTGCTTTTGTGGGCTTAAAGTCATATTATAATTTCAGCGAGGAGATGAATACAAAGAAGTGCTTTATTGCTGCTGCTGTTCTTTCTCCTACCTTACTCATCGTTTCCTACCTCCCTTGCTGTTTGACAGGCAGACCTTGCCACTCTCCAGCTATGAGCCGAGCATGGGATACAGCCAGTAGCTGATGGACCATTTCATCTGCTTTTATTAGCTACCAATTAAAATCCTGGATGCTGTCTGCCTTTGACAAGCAGAACACACAGTTTGAAACTTTCCAATAGAATGTTTTTCTGGTTCATCTTTCTATTTTAATTTCTCTTGTACCAATCCATATTTCCTCAGTTAGTTTCTATGTTCTACAACCTATTTGGCTGGCAGATTGGCATAAACATAAGAGGGACACTAGTTGTATACAACAGGAAATGAATGATGAGTTGAAATTATGCAATTAATGGTCTAGAACAGTGGAAATAAATTCAAATCATAGAGGAAAATATTATTTACAAATTTTATCTTTAGACATGGTTGGATAAAAATTAGTGGCTTGTACTCCCAGTTCTTTAATATTGATTCAAAAAACCCCAGCAATGTGACAATTTCCCTTACCCATCACCACCAGGAATGCATTATCTGCACCAATTTATTTTTATCTTACTTATGGGTGATATAAATGTTATGAGCTGTCCTTTATATAAAGAATGACACTAGTATACTGTGTTTTACTTGTAACACAGGTGCTATAAATGTTTTCAGATGTTGCGATGAAATTTTGTTAAGCTACTAACCTCTAATCATCCCTTTCCCCGTGACTGTTGGGGGATACACTGAGGACAGCATATGGACTCAGACCTCTGGCTCATTCCAGATTGTAGGCACAACCTTGATCTTCTTAACCATATAAAATCAGCTGAGTTAACTGGGTCGGAGATAATGAAGTAGAAGTTAAATAACACTTTTTTTGTTTGTTTGTTTTGTTTTTCCAAAGATAATTTTTTTTCAGTGAATGAGAAATTGTATTGGTAAAATAAATACAAAATTGTCAAATATCTGCAATCTACCCATGGCTCTCAGTTGTGCTAACCTTACCCCAAATCACAAGAAATGAACTGCTTACTCTTCTACTTCACTGAATTCTGGCCTCTTACAGCAAAAGAACTTTGTAATAAATGAAGGCACCAATAAGTGTATTTTTCATCCTTTATCATCTTGCTATGAATTAATTTAATTATCCCTCTGGTATAACATGATTTTTATAAAAACATTTCTGTGTGCCTCTTAGATTCAAATATGAGTTGGGTTTTTTCACTATACTTTTTTCATCTTGCTCTAGATTTTCTGCACATGGTTGGGGAATATTTTCCAAATGCAGGAGCAGTATCTGCCTATAATATAGATTCAAATGTGTATGGTTCTGTTCATCTGATAGTTAGAATTATACCCTCCCCCCAGTTTTTAAAAAGGCATCATTGTTGTACTATTGGATTTTTAAAATAAACTGCCCAGTACATTATGTGATTCACATAAGTATACCAGATGGATTCAAGAGATATTGAGTCATATTGTTCAGCCTTCTCAACACACATGTTGATAACATCATCTGCCAGCATTTCTTTTTTGTCATTTGCAAATGTTCTACATCAATTCACCTGTTAATGCTTCATGAGACCTGGAAGAATGTCTTCTAATTTTCTTACTTCTTGGAAGCCATTTTAATTCAGTTCTATTATCTGCGATTAAGCATTGACATAAATTGCTTGAAAGCTGCCAAGAAGACAACGGGACTTTAACATATGATTTAAAGCACATAGGAGAGGAAACTTCTCCATAGATAAGAGCTTCTAATTTGAGGGTGTTTCTGGCCAGTGATGCTTTCAGCTTCACAACAAAGGATTTGAGTATTTTCTACCTGATTTATTTCTATCTCTCAGTGATCCAAAAATTATCATGGAAGCAGTTCCATTTTCTCTCAAAAAAAGTTGTTCCTTATGTTGTCCAGGAACCTTGGTGCTTTGACAAATTTAACTTAATGAGAAAAACCCTGGAAATGCTACTAGCTCCATAACCCTGGCTTGAGATCTGGAGAGGGGGTAGATGAAGTAACAGCCAGAATTTTGAAATTAATGATTAACACCTTGTTGAAGATTAACGGTCGATTTTTTTCCCTCTGGCAGGTCCAACTCTTCAGGGCAAGGGCCGGAGGGCAGTCAGAGCAGTGAGGTGCCTGGGTTGCTCTGAATCCTTACACAGGGGGCCAGGAGAATGAAATCCACCTGTCCTAGCTCTGGGCTCCTGATTTCTGGGGCTGCTTTCTAAAGAATCCCTATAATCGCTTTAAGTGTGTAGACTCAAGTTAGCCCTTTTATGTGTAAATCCTTCTCTTATCAGTTATAACATTATTATTATTATTATTATTTGTCTGTGGTACAAAGTCTAGGCCTCACTAGACTTTGAAGAGCTTCATCTCTTATTGCTAATTCCTTCGTTTGAATATTATTATCTTCATTATAAATTTGTTACTATAAATTGGAGTCCTATAGCTAAGGCAACGATCAGTGCTGTTAAGTGCAGTCAGCTTTGGATACTCTACTTTGTTAGATTCTTTTTGGTTTTCTGGCTGGTATCACTCAAGTGGTCAAAAGAGTATCAGCCAACCCACAATTCTGTCTGCTTTTCTGCCTTGTTTTTCTACCACAAAGTCTGGCTCACTTTTCAAGGTCCAGTTGAACTTCACAATTTCTTCAGAGTTTACTTCTGAGGCCTTTCTTTCACCCTATATCCTAGAGCCTGCTCTGATTAGTACATCCCCTCAACAACAACAAAAATAAATGCTTGTCTTCTCTCTAATGTAATAATAAAAACTTACATTTTATAAAGTCCTCTGACTAATGGTCAACAAAGATATGAGAAAATGCTCAACATCTCTAATCACCAGGGAAATACAAATCAAAACCACGGCGAGGTATCATTTAACTCCAGTGAGAATGGCTTTTATCAAAATGTCCCAAAACAACAAATGTTGGCATGGATGCAAAGAGATAGGAACACTCATACACTGCTGATGGGACTGCAAACTAGTATAGCTCTATGAAAAGTAGTATGGAGGTACCTCAAAGAACTAAAAGTAGAACTACCATTTGATCCAGCAATTCCTCTACTGGGTCTTTACCCAAAGGAAAAAAAGACATTCTATAAAAAATACATCTGCACTATAATGTTTATAGTAGCACAATTCACAATTGCAAAGATGTGGAAACAACCCACGTGCCCATCAATACATGACTGGATTAATAAAATGTGGTATATGTATACCATGGAGTTCTACTCAGCCATAAAAAAAAATGGTGAACTTCCTCTTGTATTATCCTGGATGGAGCTGGAACCCATTCTTCTAAGTGAAGTATCACAAGAATGGAAAAACAAGCACCACATGTACTCACCATTAAATTGGTACTAAATGATCAAAACTTAGTGCACATATGGAAGTAACATTCATCAGGTGTCAGTCAGGTGGGAGGGGGGAGGAGGGGATGGGCAAATTCACACCTAACAGGAGTGGTGCGTGCTGTCTGGGGGATGGGCACGCTTGTAGCTCTGACTCGGGTGGTGCAAAGGCAATTTATGTAACCAAAGTGTTTGTACGCTGTAATATTCTGAAATTTTTTTTAAAAAGAAAAGCCCTCTGGCTTTTTACTCATGCTCCTGCTTCGCCAAACCAATTTTATTTGCACTTTCTGCCAAAAATTACATTCCACTTATCCTCAAAAATCCCAAATGCTCAGATTTTACTGTGAAAAAGAATACTGTCTGCAAATGAGGACATCTGAGTTCTTGACACAACATATAATGTTCCTTTGGACAAAAAAACTGCCTTCTTTATAAAGCCCTTGTAAAATGAGGAATTGGAATAGATGTTCTCTACAGTATTTTTGCTCTTCATTTCCAAGACTCTTCTAGTTCCCTAATCTCAAGCTAAAAGAAGATATATGCAGTGTTCCAAATTCTGCTAACACTATACTATGCAAAATTGCCCTTACTTATTATTGGAAGATCAAAATTTTATTAAAATGTGTTGACCTTTTACTAAGTATTAGCCATTGGGTTAAAACATTTTATATATTATATTGATATATATGTATATTTATTTTTAACTTGAGCCTTATAGTTATTTCATGAATCAAGTTCAATAGTTAATTCCCTTCTAGGTATAATGAATATATGTCCAAAACCTTGTATGGGTTATTTTAAAATTTATTTTGTTTTCTTTTTTTTTTTTAGAGGCTGCTGAGGAGTTTGTATATATGGATTATTTGAACAAGTAGACCATTAATAATCAGTAAGGATTCAGAATATTGAAAATATGATGAGGGAATATAACCAAATGGATTTATATAGAACAATGTACTCAAGAACTTTTGAATATAAGTTATTTACAATCACACATGGAAAATTTATAAAAACTAACTACATAGGCAATAAAAAAATTTCAAAGCATTAAAATCATACATATCTCTTTTGTGATAAAAGTAAAAGTAAGGTAGAAATTAAAAGAAAAGATAAACTGCAAAACCACCATACACTGAAAATGAAGAAGTACAACTGTAATTAAACTATGGGTCAAAGATGAATCATAATAAAATATGGAAAAAATATCAAAATTGAAAGAGTATGGCTGAAATGTACTTAGAGGGAAACATACAGCCTTAAATGTTCATATAAGAAGAAAAGAAAGGCTAAAGATTAATGAATGGTATCAGCATCCATCTTCAGAAGTTAGGAGAAAAGAAAAATAATCCAAACAAGATATAAAGGAAGAAATAATAAAGTTAAAACAGCAATTAGTGAAAGAGAAAAACAAACTTAAAATAGAGAGGATCAACAAAGGTAGAAGTTATATGTTTGAACAGACTGATAAAATTGATACAGAAAAAAGGAGAGAAAGCCCACAATATCAAAAATAAAAAGTTATCTAACTATAGATGCTTCAGTAATTAAAAAAAATAAGAACACTATGAACAACTTTATGGCAAAAATTCTGAAAATTTAGATTAAATGGACAAATTTACCAAATTAACAATTTGCCACAAATGACTTAAGAACAAAACTCAACCCCAAACAAAATACATGAAATAAAAAACGCCATACAAAGTAGTTTCACCAGTGAGTTCTTCTAAGCATTCGAGGGACAAATAAGATCAAATTTTTACTAATTCCCACAGAAAATCAAAAGAGAGGGAGCATTCAGATGCTCATTTAATGAGACTACCAAAATCTATCAAGGATTGCATGATGAAGGAAATTATAGGCCCAATTCAATCAAATACACAGGTGCAAAATCGAACTAAATATTAGCAAACAAATCCAGCAATGTAGTAAAAGAATAATATATCACAACTGAGGGAGTTTATCCAAAGAATGAAAAATTGGTTAAAATTAGAAAATTGGCCAATGTACTTTGCAGTGTTAATAAATTCAACGAGATTAAATAATAAGTTTACCTCAATGGATATGGGGAAATATTTGCCAAAAGTTGACAGGCCTTCCTGATAAAAATTTCTTTCCCAGCCACAAATAAAAGGGACAGTTTTTACACTGATAAATGGGACTTACAAAAATCTCCAGCAAAATCACACTTAATGTTGGGATAGCAAAATCTTTTCCCTTGAAATTGGGAACAATACAAGAATCATACTTTTATTCAACCTTGTGTTGGAGGCTCCCACCAGCACAGAAAGGTGAATAAATGAGTAAATAAATAAATAGAAGGTGGAGGATTTGAAAGGAAGACAACAAGTTGTTATCATTGGGAGATGCTATCATTGCGTAAGGAGAATTTAACAGATTAATTATTAGAATAAATAAGAGGAATTGTGAGTTTTCTGAATCTAATATCAATACTTAACATAACAAACAGATCCATCGCATCAACAACAAACACTTAGAAAATAAAATTTAAGGGAAAAATGTCATTTAGTGTGATGTGAAGTACCTTGGAAAAAATTTAACCAAAGACATACAATACCTTTGTAAACGTATAAAAATTAAAAAAAAAAATTAAAGGAGACCTAAGTAAATGGAGAGAGACACTATTCACATGGAGCAGAAGAATAAAATATGTAAAGATCTAATTCTACCATGTGGGTCTGTGGAGTCAGTGATGCTTCATGGAGCTATGAAGTCCCAACCAAAATCCCAACTGGCTTTTTTCACTTTCAAATCTGGTATTTTGATTCTTGAATTTACATAGGAATTCAAAGGGCCAATATTAGCTAAGATATTATTTAATAAAAAGAATAAAATGGAGAGACCTGATGTTTCAGATATTAAGGTTTACAAAGCAATAGTTTTTAAGGCAGAGATATGGGTGCAATTCAAATAGTCCAATGGAAAAGGATAAATAATTAAAAGATAGGCCCACATATGTGGAGACTTGATTTTTGATAAAGGAGACAAGGCAGATCAGTAGGGAAAGGACAGACTTTTCAAAACATAATTCTGTGGCAATTCACCATCCATGTGGGAACTCATATCCTTACCAACAGAACACCTTCTTACCATCCTTCCAACAGAACAACTTCTATTCATTAAGAAAACCACAGAGTTAAAACAGTAAGCCACAAATAGGGCCACAAAGATATTTGCTGCACATATAACTGACAAAGGGGTAGTGTCCAGAATATATACAAACTAATAAGGAAAAAGAAAACTACTCAATAGAAAAATGGGTAAATAACTTAAAAAGGTGCTTGATAAAAGGGTAAATAAATCATTATGATAAAATCTCTGAAAAGATACTTAACCTTATTAGTTATCTGGAAATGCAAATTAAATCCATGAAATATAATTATATGCTTATCATGTTTGAAATTTTAAAAATATGACACATACTATGTATTGACTAGGATTTTGAACAATGGAAGCGATCCTTACTGTTGAGATTGTAAATCTGTACAACTCTGTTGGATAACAAACTGGCAATGCTTAGAGAATCTGAGGGTGCTTATTCTCTACAATACAGAAGACTACTCCTACTTCTAGATTCTGGAAGAATCCCGCACATGTATAGGCAAGGCCAACAAGAATGTTTGCAGCAGAATCTTTCATAACAGCTAAAAACTGAATCAAGCCAAATTCCATTAATAGTAGAATAGACTAAACATGTTGATCTATTGATTAAATAAGACACTATATAGACACGACATGATCAAGCTATAGCTACAAACAACAATATAAATTTGTGACAAAATATTAAAGAAAAGCAAGGAAGTGATTATGAGAAAATTCAGAAGATTGTTTACTTATCTTTAGTGGGAAAGAGAAATGTGATTGAAGAGCGGCACTCAGGTGGCTTCTAAGATCTGGCCAGTATGTAGTTCTTATATTGAGCGGTGGTTAAACAAAAAAAATCAATTAACAAATTATGGTAGAAGAATTTGTGGCTGAGGAACTTGATATTTCATGAAAAAAATAAGATGAAAGGAAAAAAATGTAGATATTATAGTATTTTCACTAAATAAAGCAATCGTAAGCTCTTGCATCTTAAACTGGTTAACTGACTATTATGTCTTGCACAATTAATTTCTATTTGCCAGAGTCTGCTTGCTTGAAATGTTAAGGCACAATCTACGATTTCAATTAGATGCATGAAATTTAATTTTATCTGGAGGTAGCTAATTTGCATCCTTAGAGATATTGTTTATCTTTTCTTCCCTGCCTCTCTCTACCCGCCCCTTCTTTCTTGTTTTTATTTCTGGTTATCAGACTCCATACATTTGACCTGGAGTTTTTGACCCTGGCAGCCAAGGTTCCCTGAGACACAGAGCAAAGCACATGATATTAGCTTCCTGTCACACGGTTCTAACAAACACTTCTAAAGTCTGGGTTTGTTTTTCTTCAGCTTCTTTTTCCTTCTGAAATATCACTGGGGGGAAAAAGACATAAAACATCTGATCTTGTTCTTCACTTCCTCTTCTATTTCCAGCCACCTGTTCTCTTTTTCTAATTAACCCCAACACAGTAAAAAGAGCCAAGATTCTCATGGTTATATAAAAAAAGGTATTATAAAAGAAAAGCCACATATACTAGGATTTTGCCCAAGGGAAACTCATGATTGGGATAGAATTTTTGTATTTCTTTACTTCTTTGTCCAATTTGTAGATGAAGCGATGAGACTTTTCTCATTCCTGTGCTTCAAAATGAATACAATGTTTTCACCTGCATTATGCAAATCAGTATGAGAAAGCCGAGGCTCTTTCAGGTGAGCTCAGAAAGGCCCAGAACTGGGGCTTTTCCAGCACAGGCTGATGGCTGTGGAGCCTTAGGGGAGTTGGCAGGACCTGATTCACTCTATACCGATGCGTTGCAGGGTTCAGGGAGTTTATTAACTCGTGGAGAGAGTTTTCATGGCGAATGGTTGGCCAACAGGAACGAAACCATCTAGGAAAGTCACTGGACCCAACTGAAGGGTGTTTGTTTGTTTTCACACTGCCTCATTCTGCAAAGTGTTTAAAAACAAGTGGAGGGAGCTGAGAACACATCCTTAGGGGCTTATAGATATGCAGAGAGAGAGAGAAATGGAGAAAGCAAGAAGATAGGAGATGAGAGAGATGAACTTGGTGTCAAATTTCGAAATGGTAATTGGCCCAGTGATATGTGGCCTAGAAACCGGAGCCGCCTTTCTAGTATTCAAGCCCCAGTGTATTTTCTGCACTGTCTCTACACAGAGGGCCTGAGCTGGCGCCAAGAGCGTCTCCTCAGCTGTTTCCTCCCGTGCCTTCACTCTTACTGCACAGAATCGGCAAAACACAGCAAAGGATGCCAAGAGCAGAAAATTAATGAGAGCAGAGAGGGGGGAGGGGAAGAAAGATAGAACAGACTGGAAAATGGAAAGCTACCGCAACAGTCACTCACTAAGCCATACGTCTTGCATGTCCACTGGGAGCACCAGGTGCTGGGGACAATGGTAAGCAAGACTAATGGAGTCATCCCCTTGTGAGCTGGTGTTCCAATGGGGACACGGGCTCCAGCATCCTGGTGAGGGCAGCTCTTATTGTGCCCATTTTACAGGTGAGGGAGCAGCTTGTTGAAGGTCCCACAGTGAGTGATAAGAGGCCATCCATCCATTCACAACTAGCCCTTATCTGTGAGGGACTGAAGGCAGAGCCGTAGGAAAGTCCACATCAGTGGGGTGGGAGGAGGGTGAGCGTGTGAGTCTGGGCAGGAGATGGTGCTGGTCACGTGGGGCCCTGAAGCCCATGGCGAGAGTTGACTTCCATTCCAAGTGCCATGGGAGCCCAAGGGAGAGTTCTGAGCAGGGGAGTGACAGCTTGGATTTACATTCAGGAAGGTTACTCTGGCTGCTGTTTGAGCCAGGAGCAAGTGGAAGGACAAATAGAAGGTGTAATAAGACAATGATTTGATATGGAATAAACAGGAAGTGAGTGAGGGGATATGTTCATGTGTTTTCATGTGCAGAGAAAGAAATAGTGTTCGGGCTCTATTACTGGTTGCCTGCTCCTTGCTTTCTTTCCTTATCCTGAAGACCAAGCAGCAGCAATCGGGTGACATGAAAAGGACTCTGGCCAAGGGTGTGGAGCATGCCATTCTAATCCCGGCTCTAGGACTCACCAGAGTGGGTCCCCAAGTGAGTCACTCCAAACAATATTCTAAGCCTCCATTTTCCTGCTTAAAAAATTGAAAGACTGATTCTTCATTTCAGCCAATCTTTTCATGTTTTATAATATTTCATGATACTTAAAAACCGTGAGAAATCTTAGCCATCACATCGTGTCTGAAGGTGAAATCTTGGTCCATTATGCAAACCTGGCAGAGTTGGACATTTAATTAGCAGTTCATGAGTGACTAGGACAGGCCAGAAATGGAGGACAGCTGGTGACAAGCTTCTAGTTCCACACCGTACACTACCTCCTATCCCCATTATGGTTTTGAAAGTACATCATTAGGAATTAGTTTACAACATCTGTCTGCTTTTTATTGCTACTTCTAATGCCTTCAGCTTGATGTGGGAGCAAGAAAGACCCTGGGAGCCATGGAGCTGTGGAACAGGAATGCCGTATTTGCACCAGGAAGTTTCTGCAGTTGGAATACACAGTCTCACGTAACTCCTGTAATTTTCCAAATGAACTGTATAGGGAGGCTGTTGTGATTAACACTATTCTTATTCATCTAAAAGCATTACTGAATTCATAGCCTTGTCATTGTGTCATGAAGGGATATGTGAAATATTTTGACATTACAAAGGAATCCTATTCAAAAGGTTGGGAGCTGCTCTTTCAAGGGGGGGGGGGGAAGATTTTACTTTATGAGAGAGGATAATCTTCCTCTGTTAACCTCCTGAGATTCTTGCTATATACTCACTTTCTCCAGGGACTAAGAATTACTTTTGAGAGGTTATTTAGTTAAATTCCAGACTTGCACTTTCTGACGACTTAACAGTCTGGGAATCTGAATCCTTCTTTAGCAGAAATATGGTGATTGTGAAGATTATGCTGTTTACTTTAGGGAGGACAATACCATAGGGTGGTAGTGTTTTTCGTTTGTTTTTGAAGATTCCTTTAAAATCACTCATACTGCTAATACTGGTTCCTCCTTCCTTCCTTCCCACCGCCCTTAGGAAGGAAGAGCTCCTGGCTAATTTTCCCTGGGAACTCAGACTCTTTTGTGAAATATTTACGAGATCTGGTAACATGATCAGGTGATTTTTATCTGTACGAGTACAGGAGACTTCTGGACTGCATTTCAAGCCGCATCAGAACTCTTGGGGGCATGAATCTATAAATGGTCTAGTAAGAGTTTTGTGGTCAGAAAATACCATTGATGCAGTACTTACTCTAAGTACTAGATAAAATAAAACCGTGCCCTTGTCTCAGGGGTCAAAGATTTCCCCTACCCTCTGGCCTCCAATTGCTCTCTCTTATACACTCTCTCTCTGTCTCTGTCTCTGTCTCTGTCTCTGTCTCTCTCTCCACCAACCAGGGCACCAGGGCAACTCAACCACATCCCCCGGGTCTGCGTCCACCCCGGGAGCCGCCAGCAGGGGGAGGCAGAGGCCGCGGAAGCGGGAGGCGCCTGGCGGGGGCGGGGGTCCATGGGGAGGGTCGCTGTAGGTCTGGGGGCCAAGGCTTGGGCCCTGCCGGGGAAAGAAAGTGCGAGATTTCGCGGTCCTAGGCTTGCCCTGCTTTCTACTGGGTCCTCAGTTCCGTCTCCTCCTTCAGCACCCACGCTCCCGTGGAGCTGACTGCCCGGCCGGGCTGCGCGGCCTCCTTCCCGGGGCGAGGGCGCTGGACCCACCGAGCGGCCGGCTGGGCGGTTCGGCGGCTCTGGAAGGGGAGGAAGGGCATTGAGCCACTTGGAGAAGGGGGACGGGACGGCCATCTCCCCAACCCGGCAGCTGTTCTTTGATGTGGAAAACCGACATGTGATCAGGTCCCTGCGAAGTGCCCCACGTGCCCAAGCCTTTGGACAGACTCTTGGTTTCCTCTTCCTCGCCATTCCTACCCTTCATAGAAATGCTAGAGTTGCAACTGGCTGCAAGAAATGAGGCACTCTTGGCAGGACTTTGGTTTCCTGAGTCTCTTTGGGGTAAAAGGAAGGAAACCTAAATTTCTGCTGACTTTTGCAGAAATCTCTGTGGTAGTCATAACAGCCTTTTGGGTCTCTCTGAACTCTTCACCTCCTCTTGCTTAGGTTATTTGTTATCCAAATGCTCAGAAAAATGAAATACTTAAAGTATTTCCAAGATAATATTTTCACAAGCATTTTCTCCGTATCAGCTTCCTCAAGTGAAAAGCCTTTTTCCGTGTGTGTGTATATGTGTGTGTGTGTATATGTGTGTATATGTGTATGTGTTTCCCTGGTGAAAACCACTTAGTTTTAATATAGCTCAATTTATCAATTTTTTTTTCCTTTATGGTTGTTGCTTTTTGTGTCCTGTTTAAGAAATCTTTGGCTACTGCCAGATCACAGAGATGTTATTCTATGTTTTCTTCTAAAAGCTTATTTTTCTTTTTAAAAAGGACTATTTATTTTTTGGGCAGTTTTCAGTTCACAGCAAAACTCAGAGGAAGGTACAGAGATTTCCCATACACCCCCTGGCCCCCCACACGCACAGACTCCCCACTGGGGACACCCCACAGTGTGGTCCAGCTGTTACGGTCGATGAACATACACTGACGTATCATAATCACCTCAAGTTTATAGTTTACAATAGGGTTCCCTCTTGGTGTGGTACATTCTATGGGTTTGGACAAATGTACAGTGACCTGTGTCAACTGTTACAGTATCTATCATACAGCACAGTTTCACTGCACTAAAAACTGTGCTCCAAATTGTTTTACTTTTTAAATAAATAATAGATATGAAATCCACCTGGAACTGATTTTTAATGTATAATGTGAAGTAATCAATTTCATTATTTATTTATTTTTAAATTTAATGAAAGCTGTGTCCCCTTTGTCATTTAGTTCAAGGAAACTTTCGATTCCCATCTTAATTTTATTCTTGACTCAGTCATTGTTCAGCAGCAGGTTGTTTAATTTCCATGACTTTGTGTAGAATTGAGTGTTTCTCTTGTGATTGATATCTAGTTTTATTCCACTGTGGTCTGAGAAGATCCATGGTATGATTTCAACTTTTTTGAATTTGCTGAGACTTGTTTTGTGGCCTAAGATATAATCAATCTCGGGCAATGTCCCATGTGCTGATGAGAAGAATTTATATTCAGTAGTTTTTGGGTAGAATGTTCTGTAAATGTCTGTTAAATCCATTTATTCTAAAGTCTCGTTTAAGTACATTGTTTCTTTATTCATTTTCTGCTTGCATGATCTGTCCATTTCTATCAGTGGGGTGTTGAAGTCCCCAGTTGTTAAAATGGTACTCTTTAAAATTCTTTGCTTAGATCTTGCAGAATCTGCTTTATGAATCTGGGAGCTGCTGTGTTAAGTACACACACACACACACACACAGATGTATATATGTATGTAGGATTGTTGTGTCTTCTTGTTGAATTGCTCCGTTTACCATTATGTAATGACTATCTATCTGTCTTTTTTTTTATTTAAAGTCTATTTTATCTGATGTGAGAATGGCTACACTTGTTTGCTTTTGGTTTCCATTTGCGTGGAATATATTTTTCCATCCCTTTACCTGGGTCTGTGTGTGTTCCTGTGGGGTAGATGTGTTTCCTAGAGACAGCAGATACTTGCATTGTGTTGTTTCCATCCATCCGGCCAGTCTAAATCTTTGAAGTGGGGCATTTAGACCTTTCACATTGAGTGTTAGTATTGACATGTGGGATGCTGTTCTGTTCATCATGTTGGATGGTACCTTATTGTTTCAGTTTCCCTCTTGTGCTATTGTTTTATAAGAGCTGTGAGCTTTAACTTTTGGGTGTTTTTACACTGGTTGGTATCTATTGTGCTGTTCCATGTATAATTCACTTTTGAGCATTTTCTGTAGGGCAGGTCTCACTAGTGACAAATTCCCTTAATGTTTCCTTGTCTGGAAAAGTCTTTATTTCTCCATGATTTATTAGTTTTGCAGGATATAAAATTCTTGACTGGTAGTTGTTCTGTTTAAGAATACTAAAAATGGGGCCCCAATCCCTTCTGGCTTGTAAGATCTCTACTGAGAAGTCTGCTCTTAGCCTGATGGGTTTTCCCGTGTAGGTTAGTTGCTGCTTTTGTCTTGCAGCTTGTAGAATTTTCTCTTTCATTTTGCTTTGGCCTCTTTGATGACTGTGTCAGTTTCATTATTTTTCTATATAAGTAACTACTTGGCTAAGCCCCAGTGATTGAAAATACTGTCCTTTCCCCACTCCACCTCAACGTCATGTTTTCCATAAATCAGGTGTCTGCATATGTGTAGGGTTGTTTCTGGATACTTTACTGATCAATCTTTCTATCCCTATATTAATATCATTCTTTCTTAATTATTATTGCTTCATAACTGGTATTGATAGCTGATAAATTAGATTTTTCCTATTCCTTGTTCTTTTTCAAAATTATCTTTGCTTTTTCTTGGCCAAAGTACTCAAATTTGATTCCTGGATTAAAATTATCTTTTCCTTTTCAATTTTTAATTTTTTTTTATAGCCCAACAAGCTAAGAACCTTCACAAGTTTTATTGGCACTATTCCTTATGGTTTCTTTAAGGAATTGCAACCCAATAATATAAGTTAAGTTCTAAAATAATTCAGTAGATCTGTCAGGTAAAAAGCTGCCTATGACCCTGTTAATCAGCGAGCCAGGTGTCTGCCCTACTCTCCGAGGCCAGAGAAACAATTCCTTCTCTTTTCCCATTTGCCTTTCCAAATTCCATTTGTCTGTCAAGGACTGCTCCAAATCCTGCATATTCCCGCCTCGATTATGTAACTCTCCTCAGACTTCTCCAGCTATGCTCGGTGGCACAGATATGATTGAGGACACACTGCTACTTTACTCTGAGAAAAAGACCTGAATGCCTCCTGGCCCCCCAGGACCTGCCCCGCCCGGGCTGGCCTCCTTTCTTCAGTGTTATTAGCTGCCTCCCCTCCCAGGTGGGCACCAGGCGTTCAGGCTGCCTTCACTTCCTCGCAGGGCTCTGCTCTTATTATGCAGGTCGGAGACTTCCCACGCGGGGTTGGATCTTCCTGCCTGGCAGGTTCTTCTCTTCCGGCTCCCACCACCTTCCTCTTATTGATTAATGCCACGTAACCCTCTAGCCTCCTGTCTGGGCACCCTTCTCTCACCCCCAGACTAAATCAGTTCCCTCTGTGGTATGTTCCCTGTGCCCCCTTCATAGCATGTGTCACAGCTCATGATTAGAAACCTGTTTGATTATTTGATTAACATCTGACTCTACCACCAGATTGTAAACTCAAATAGGGCAGAGGCCATGTTGTTCTGCTCAATTTCCAATACCTAACATCGGTTTGTCGTATAGTAAGTGAGTGCTGTGTAATTCTTTTATGAATGGATGCTTGCACAAATGACACATTTTGGCCTAGTGGCCTATGTTACTGTCCATAGTACCATGCATGTAGGTGCTCCATAAATATCTTTCTGATTCATCTCACCTTGCTCTATAGAAAACTTTAATAAAGAACTCCATATAGTTTTATAGGAGTAGATTCTCACACTCTGAAATAATGTGCCTGGCCATTGTAGGTAGTCAGCTGTGATTCTCAATTCCCTGTACCTGATTTGAGAGGGGTGGTGGTGGTTATAATGGAGCATCACTCAAATATGACTTGGAAGTGTCCTACACCTGCTGATACCTGCCTTGCCTTCTGCACCTCAAATCTACCTAACATGCTTCTGACTTGGTTATGGTGCATGGGGAATGGCATGGCTCAGTGGGGTCTGCAACAAGCTGGAAACTCGGGGGCTGTGACTTTCCATTGCCAGGACTCACATAACGTTACCCTGTTTGGTAGCAAAGCAGGGCAGCCAGGCTGGCTTCAATAGCAGTTGGCATAGATGAGTGAGGTCTAACATCTGGTCCTTCATGGAAAATTCCTGTAGTAAGAGAGCTAGAAAAAAGACTATCATTCCATTATTAAAGGGACCAGAATTAGCTCTGTGTTCCATATGCTCATCATTGATGAATGATCATACTGTCTTTACAGCCTCAAGCAATCAGAAGGGAAGGTATGAAATATGCTGCGTGGTTGCCATCGGCAGCCCTGTCTATTAGAGAGCGTGCACAGGGCTGGTGGTGGAGTTCAGCCCTGATAGGGACTTCTCTCATTTGCATATTTAGTAACTCACTGTGGAGAGTTGAGAGATAGAGATGCTGTTTACGATACAACCTCTGTCACCCTATCTGTGTGATCTAGGAAAAATCACTAACTGGATTCTGCCTCAGAATGGAACACTGACCTTTTCCAAAACCCACCACAGTGGAATATAATAGGGTTAATGTAATACAGGTAAAGGGCACTTAGGTTCTTGGAGGGGAAGTAATGCAAATTTTTATCAGGAGGCTCTTCCTATGATTGTTAGATGCATAATTTTAATGGCTACACAGAAGAAATTAAGAACAATTATTAATCATATTGCAGTTGAGTTCCTTAGGCACCTTCCACTGGAGGAGGTGAGAATGGGATACGGAACAGAAGGTTCCTGGGCATGGGGGTGGGGAGCTGCAGAGCTCACTGCGGTCTGTGGGAGGCTAGGCCCTGTAGGGTGGGCTGGTGGTCACCAAGAAGCAGGACCATATGGATGCCTGGAGGTGGGGGAAGGCAAGTAATGATTCAAGGTGGGAAGACACTGAAGACAAATTTAGTTACATCACATTCTTGACTGCAGTGTATTTATACTGGGCCTTTACGAGTTTAAAGCTAATTAAATCAATTCTTCATCTTTTGTGAAATACAAAATTGATGTTGTAAATGCTAATTAGTCTGGAAGACGTTTGCATCATTTAAAACTAGGCAGTAGGCCACCTACCATGTGATTCATTGAAGTATATTAGACGCATATAAGTCAATTGTGTGCCTCTGAGGATTTCCATGGCTGGGTCTGTCTTCTGCCTTCTGTCGGTTGTAGTGCACGTCTAGAGTCTCCACCAGGATTTTCTCAAATATCTTGTCCTTTCAAGTGAACACCATGGGAGCTACAGTAGGTATGATTCTGGACAGAGAGGAACATGTGAACACCTGTTCTGCCTGAGAGAAGAGGTTGAGTGGTTCCTTCCTCCTAAGTAGCCGTGTTCTCACCTCTTGATCTGACCTGCCCAGCCACTGCTGACTGGGTCAGAATAAGCCACAGGTATTCAAGCTATGGCTGGCCTAGGAAGTGGCCTGGCATAAAAATGCTGCCTTATTAGGGCAATGGTGGTATGCTGGGTCTACTGGGCACTCTTTCAGGAATTTCAGCAGATGGTATGTCCCGAGACCTTGGCTGGAACGCCTTCAGAGAGAAGGCAGTGTACAAGCCCTGAAGCACTATATGTCATGAATAAGCAGAAACAAGAGTAAGTAAATTCCATGAAGTCGAGAAGACTCCAAAAGAAATGGGAGAAGTGGTTAGTTGGTAGTAGCCGATGGAGTGTTGGGGCCCTTGCACGGCAGAGAATAACCTAGGTAATGCAATACCTGGAGCTATACTGAAGTTTTCTGATTTCTGGATTGTAATGTAGGGCTTAGCTATATAGTTCCATGACACTTGGCTGTGACATTCGCATCCCCATATCATGCCCCACCCCCAATAGCAACATCACAGGAGAACTTGCATGACAAACAACCTAACATGAGCATGTATCTGTGGTTTGAATAACTTTTTGTTTTGCTTTTATTGTCTGTTAAGTGCTCTGGGTGGCTTTTCCCTCATTTTCATTCCTCTCTTTATCTGCTCCATGTCACTGCACTCCTCCACCGCCTTGTCCTCCACTGCAGGATGACCCAGAGCAAAGTGATAATGAGGACAATGAGGGTTAAACTCACAGGGAAGGCTGGTTAAACCACCCTTGCCAGTCACCAAAGTGCCCTCCAGACAGCCTGGCACATGCTGTCTTTGACTTTTTAATCAATTTATCCTCATAATGGATAGATGAGGACATGACAATTTAGCTCAGATATTAGACTGCAGCTAAATTTAGAGATTTTTTTCTCTATTATTCAAGAATCAAAGAATCAACTTACTCTTACCCCTAGATTCTTCCTTCCTCCATTGAAAGACAGAAAAACAGGGACATTTTAGAATTAACACACATCTAGTTTGGCTGAGACACTCTAAGAGCGAGCAGGAACCCACACACTTATGCCGTACAGTGATAGTAGACAGAGATCCCTGAGTTTCAGATTTGATCCACCGAAAGTATATACTGTACTCTCCCTCTTCAATGTAGCCTTGCCCTTGCATGAAAGTAATTTTAAAAATATTTAACTGCTTCTTTGTTTTAGCATTAGAACCTCCCTGAGTTTTAGTAGGGCATATATATGACTGCCCAGCTTACGACTATATTTCCTAGCCTTCCTCGCAGCAAGGTGTGGTCCTGTGACTAAGTTTCCCCCAAAAGAATGTGAGCAGAGTAATGTTTGCAACTTCTGTGACAATTCTTTGAAAGGAAATGGCTTGCCCTTCCTTTTCTCTTTTGCTGTCTTTCAGCCCCGGGTGGGATATTGGTTAACCAGTGTCCCTTGTGCAGATGAGAGTAATATTGCAGGAAGCAGCAGAACAGTACGTCTGAAGGAAGTAGCGTCCTCAGATAACCTGTGGAGCAGAACCACCTCCACCCTGCCATACCTCTCACTGTTATTAATATATGAGAGGGTGATAAATATCTCTGCCTGTGTGAGCTGTCCTAATTTTGAGCTTCTCTGTTACAGAAGTTTACTCTATTCCCTGACTAACACACAATGATGGACAATTATGAAGCCCTTACTATGTGTCAGGAGACACACTGAGTGTTGCCTATGTGTTATGTCGTTTCATTCTCTAGCACCCTTCCTGAATAGGTACCCCTTGCCCATCCTATGGCCATGCAAACAGGCTTGGAGAGGCGAGGGACCTTGCCCAAGATTGCATGGCTGTAAGTGGCAGAAAGGACTTGAAAGTCCTGAAGTGCTTCAGAACACATATTCTTAATAGCTGCGCTCTAGTGTCTCTTAGTATTACTGTTCAGTACTGTTCACTGATTTCCTACAGAGAATATTCAAAGTATTCTTCTCTGCCACTTTAAATTTTCAGTCTGTCTCATGTCATGCCTCTGGACTCATTCTCTGCTTGGTTTGATGTAGATTGTTCATTTTATCCTGCTTTAAAAAATATTGTTCTTTGTTCTGAATGGGTTTATCTTGCTTTATTGACAAATTGTAAATCCCTCAGTGGATGGACAAAAATGCTAAATAAATGACAGTTATATGTCTAAAGGGATAAGAGCTGTCTGGTCTTCCAGAATGACTCGATATTCTCGTATGTGCTGTTTTTCTCATAGATGTATAAATTCTGTTGTTAATGAATCAACCCTGGTGAACCCCTCCCCTCCAATTTTAAGTACATTTTCATGGTAGCAGCATATTTGAAGAGAGAAAATATGTAAAAGATGATTTTGAATAAGGAATGATGATGCCCGTTCTGTTTATCACTATAAATATTAATATAAGCAGGTGGAATTCAATATTTTCAAGATTGCACTTGAGTCAAATGTCACCATGTCACTCTATCATGCATGAGTTCATATTAAGTTTTCTGCATAATAAAAGAAACTCCAAAATAGCAGTTGCCTTAAATGAGATACACTACATTTTTCTAACATGAAAGAGGCCTGGAGGTAGATAGCTGAGAACTGACATGACGGCTTCTTCGTCATGGGATCGCAGGCTCCCACCAACTTTTTCTTCCAAAATCCTTGAAAATGGTTTCTATTCTAAAGGTTCCCTCAGGGCTAGAGAGAGCCCTGGAATGACAACCACCAGGTCAGAGTTGCAAGCAACTGGATGAGGAGAGGGCAAAAGGCCTTTATCTGACCTTTCCCTTTTAAGGACTTTTTCCAGAATTTTCACTAAATGAGCTTCCGCTCCCACCTCATTGGTCAGAACTTAGCTGTACCTAATTACATAGCTACTCAAATAAAATTAAGATTTTGCTTTTAACTAAGGAAGAAAGGGAAGTATAAGTGTTGGGTAGACTGCCTTGCCTTCTAATTAGAAAATTCTTACCAGTCAAGATCAGGGGTTGGCAAACTGGCCCACAGGCCGAATCTAGCCTTCAGCCTGTTTTTTGTAAATAAAGTTTTATTGGAACAAAGCCATACACATTCATCTATGGCCGATTTCATGCTACAACAGCAGAGTTGAGTACTTGTTCCAGAGCTCATATGGCCCACAAGCCTACAATATCTACTATCTGATCCTTTATAGTAAAATTTTCCAACCCCTGTCCTAGATCACAGGGGACAGCTCTGATGAATGGCTTCATTGGGTGTGATGCCATGACAGGAGCAAAGTTGAACTCAATATGAATTTGATGATCACCTGTTCTCCAGCCCCAGTGAGGTTATATTAATATATGCTAGGCATGTATTTGGCTGCAAGTAACATTAAATCTGACTAATGATGGACTAAATAAAAAGGAATTATTTTCATCACATACATAAAAGCCCAAAAGTACATGGTCCAGGACTGGTGCAGATGCTCAGTGTTGCTTTCAAGACAGGGCTTTTTCTTTCTCTCCAACTGTGCCCAGAATGTTGGCTTTCATCTCTTTGCTCTCTGTAAGATGCGGCAGCAACTAAAGGTGTGTGTCCTCATGCCACACTGGGAGAAGGGGAAGGTGCAGAAGGGCAAGAGTCTGTCCCTTTCTAAAAACTTTCTCAGTGGTCTCATTGGTCAGCACTGTCTTGCGACCATCGCCAGCAGCCCAGGAGTCTGGGGTGGTGGGCATGTGAAGTTGGGCACGTTACCAGGCCAGACAAAATGGACAGTCTGTTAGAAAGAAACAAGGGGAGACAGCGATACACTGGCCCTCCATATATGCCCTTCCACATCTGAGGATTCCACCAACCATGGATCGAAAATATTCAGGAAAAACTTAATAAGAAATAACAATACAACAGTAAAAAAATGACAATTTTTAAAAACAATAACTATTTACATAGCACTTATATTGTATTAGGTATTATAAGCAATCTAGAGATGATTTAATGTATACAGGAGGATATGTATATCCTTCTCTTCCCTCCCATCTTTCTTCCCTACCCCTCCGTGTCACACTTCCTGAAATTAATTTCTCTTCTTCCCCTTTCATATTTTTGGCTAGGTGAGAAACCTGGAAATGAGCCCGAAGAGGTGAAACTGCAGAATGCCAGCAAACAGATCGTGCAGCATGCCATCCTGCAAGCTGTGCGGCAAGTCTCCCGGGAGAGCCGGCGCAGGGAGGAGAGAACCAGCAACAACCCGGGCAGCTTCCAGCTGGGCGTGGGGGAGTTAACTAAGAAACATGAAAAGAAGTAACACGGTGGATTTGGCTCTTGTCATATGCTTGGTTTCCAGCCTTCCTTTTAGCATAGGACGCGTTGCCAAAATGTTGCCAATAAAGCAAACCAAAGTGTCATCGGCACCTAGCAGTAGAATGAATTCGCACTAGCCCCCGGCTGAGAAGCACTGTTTTGAAAAAGTGCATTAGATGATTCTGTTCATATTTATGCAGTGCTTCTGAAACACAGTGGGGCCAAACATGACACTGTCATTGCAAAAGTAGTTTTGCGGCCCAGTTTATTTTTAAAGTTCTTTTAAAAAAAAAAGAATTCTAAGTCTTGTTTATTTACTTCTGCCTTTTATGCATTCTTTCTGTGAATTTAACCAGCAGGTTTTTTGTTTTTGTTTTTGTTTCTTTTGCTGAAATACTGAGTACAGTACTGTGTTCTTTATAATCTTTTAAAAAGATATGCTGGAAGGTGACGGAATGAAGTCTTAGTCACCTTCAAATAGGGGACTTGAAGGCTTTTATGAAGTGGGTTCAGGTCCAAGATCAAATTAAGCAAAGGCAGATTTTAAGACTGTCCCTCGGGATCTTACCAAGGCATAGTTTTTTATTACTTCTAAAAAGGGAGAAGTTTAGGCTTCTCAAGAACTCAATCTTTTAGTCACAGTCCTCTGAATTATTTGATAATTAGTGTTTACACTTTGGTAATATTATGGATTTCTTTTCCCATCTCAAGACTAAATAAAATGAGACAAGTGAGTCTACATGCACGAGTTGCCAATGACTCAATTCTTTAGCATCCCCATGAAGAATAATTAAAGTTGCAGATTCCTTAAACTGCTGCCCATGCTGGAGATACTTAAACTTGGGTCGGATTACGGGGTGCAGCAACATCCTTGGAAGGAATTCTGGGGCCTTAACTATGCTGTGTCATCATCAGGCTATGCATTTGCACTGGTACCTTACTAGCTTTTGCCATTCATAAATTAGAATTTTTTGACATTATAAAGACTGTACAGGTTAGGAATGAATAACACTTAAAGTGGGAAAAGCATTTTTTCAACTCTCTGAGGCATGAAAATACAGTAGAAACAATAAAGTGACAGTTGTGAATGCAGTTACAGACATATGTATGTATGTGCAGAAATAAAGCCATCTCTATAGCAACGGGATGACTCCCTGCTTCACTCCTGTGCGGATAATGCACATCTTTCTGGAGTCTCTAGAGTCCCATTTCCTGGGCTTCACAAAAGTTAGTGAGTTGGTGGTGCAAGTGGGGACAGAAGAAGAATTTGACCTTGATTCAATAGTTCAGAAGAAGAATTTGACCTTGATCGTTCCAGAGTATCAATGTCTACATTTGATTATTTTTTTTAAAAAAGCGAAGTACTAGCATATAAAGTGTGACTGATATTAAGATAGACTTCTAAAATTCCAATTGGTTACAGTTTCCAGAATGGATACTTGGATAATAGCTGATGAATGAAAAAATCTCATATCCACTTGGTTAGACTACCTCCCACAGTGCACACGTGGAGTAAATTCACAAGGAGAATGGGTGGGGAGGAGGCAGAGAGGCTTAAAATTTAAAATTTAATTATTGTTTACGTATAAATATTTTTTAGCATGTCAACTCATGTCAACTGAAGAATGGGTTTAAGTTGTATAACTGATGTGATATAATTGCACAGTATGAATTGCACAGAATGAAGGTATCCAGGGAAATTATTCAGGAGTACTCACAAATAAGAAAATAAACCTAATACTTGTAGTTTGCGAGTGACTTGGCACTATGCCCACTAAGATGTCTGGATATAACCAGCCTTGGTTTTTACTGTCTTGTGGCAGAGACACGGAAACATGCTGTCTTTCCTCTCTGGTGTGTCTGTGCTAATAAACTGGGGGTCTTTGGAACATCTTATTAACCTCTGTATCTAAATGTTATTTATAAATAAAACATATCCAGCTTTGAAATATGTTGTCATGTTAAGCAAAGTTTTCTACACCTTGCAGGTTGGCTCATTTTGTATGTGGCTCTTACCTTTCTATGGCACCACAAGGCTGTTTGCAAACCCCTAGATATCATGACAGGGGGAGGGCTTCTTTAATCGTCCTTTCAATATGACTGTCTGAGGAAAGCCATGGGGTGGTGAGTAGTCAGGCTGGAAGGAGAAAGGGCATCTGCTAAGAAGTGGCCTTTTGATATCAGGAAGTAAAGGCAAGTAGGTCTGTAAGGTCAAGTTTCTCTCATAAACTTTCTGAGATGGAAAGTCTACAGCAAGGGACATAGATATTGCTAGATTCTTGGAAGGACAAAAGGAAGTTAAGCAACTCCTGCACTCAATAGGTAGGTGCCATGTTGGGCTAAGAAAGCTCAATCATAAAAATAAATGTATCAATTGAACTCTCACTTAGATCTTTCTAAGTAGAAAGGTAAAGTTACCGAGTATTACAAGGGGCCTATCGAACTTCATTTGGTATAGGATTAAGGTGGGTTTCTGCTTGGTTATTGTCATAAACCGGTACACAACTTTTATTAATAGTTTCAGGAACAAATGGGAACATTTATTTAATGTCCTTTATTTTCCTGATTCACTAGATAACATGGGCTTCCCATCTCGTGTGTTCAGCTGTGTATCTTTTGCTTTGCCTGCCCTTGGGGTGAAACTAAAGAAAGAAATCTCTTTATGTCCTTTTATTTTGCTATTAACATCTATTTTGCAAACAGTATGGTAAATTGATACAAAATGACTAACTGGTTCCTGGACTTTTTTTCTCTTTTCTTTTTTAGCGGCTTAATCTTCCTCTTACAGTAAGATTTCAGGTTCCCAAGAAATAAACCAATCACTTAAAAATAATCACTGAGTTTATGCCCTTCAGAGATGAGTAACTGGTCATTTTCAAGGCTGTTTTAAAGTTTCTTTGAAGAAACAGTACAAAAAAGAGGAACCTTTTAATTTACTGATTGTAATAGCTAGTCTAGTAAAATACAGTTGGGAAGAAAATCTCTGAAAACACAGATAACTATAGCACCCGAACAGATGTAAAGACTAAAAGCTTGAGCCCAGTGTGGTGGCACACGACTGTAGTCCCAGTTTCTTGGGAGGCTGAAGTGGGAGGCTCTCTTGAGCCCAGAAGTTTGAGGGTGCAGAGCTATGATTGTGCCACTGCATTCCAGCCTGGGCAACACTGTGAGACTTCATCTCTTATGCAAAAAAATTCCTGAGCAAATTCTTCAGTTCATGTAAGGAGAAAGTGAAAATGACAATAATAATATCTTTCTTGAGTGTGAGAAAGTTTTTGAAATATATTAGTACACATTACCTCATTTATCTCATTGCCACAGTCTGGAAATAAAGTGTAATCAGAGAAGGTTGTATTATTTTT
>VBSM01003157.1:6394153-6415146 GCA_008086735.1 Cheirogaleus medius
GTGGTAGTACTAATTTGTCGCCCTATTAGTAATACATAAGAGTTCAAATTACTTCTTATGTTTCAGGCAGGCCTCATCCTTCTAAGGGACATTGTTTCCTAAGCATCATGAGATTACGGGAGATTTCACTCTGCCCTCAAAGTCCTTGTTTCCCCAGCCTCCCACGTGTAGTGCAGGATTCAGCAGGAGTCCTCTGGGAGGAAACTGGCTTCACTTTGGTACTCCAAATTTCCATTCAGTCCATCTGCTGCCAAAATGCTTGCTGATGTCATTTTCCTCCAGTCGTTACCCAGAACAAGCCAACACCCCCTCTCCCTTCCCCTTTATAAGAAAACAGCTTGTGCTAACTCACTGAGGAATGCCCACCCTGATCTGGAATTTCAGAGTATCTAGATCCTATTCACACCACACCACTCTGCTTTATTTAAAGGATGGCAATTTATTCACTCTTTTTTTTATAGTTGCTGCAGTGGAGCATTGGGCTACATTCTTCCCAGAAGCAGAAATCCTCTGATTCTACAAATTATTTATCTAGATACGTTGGTACCAGTGACATTGTATCAGTTACAGATCATATTTACGATATTGGGATCAAATATAAGAACTGAAATCTAATTGTCACTTTTATTTATTTATTTATTTATTTTTTGGTATATATATATATATTTTTTTTGAGATAGGATCCCACTCTGTTGCCCAGTTTAGAGTGCAGTGGTGTCATCCTAGCTCAATGCAACCTCAAACTCCTGGGCTCAAGGGATCCTCCTGCCTCAACCTCCCAGGTAGCTGGAACTACAGGCATGAACCACTATGCCTGGCTAATTTAAAAAATTTTTTAGAGAGATGGGGTCTCAATATGTTGCCCAGGCTGATCTTGAACTCCTGAGCTCAGGCAATCCGAGTCCTGAGTCCCAACTTGGACTCCCAAAGTGCTGGGATTGCAGGCATGAGCCACTGTGTGCAGCCTGATTTGTTTTAGAATCATAACATTGAAAGCATCCTTGAGAAACTACTTACTTCACTGATACACTTTCTGATATGCAGTGTTTGTGGTAAGGGAATTTTGTCAGGATCATAGTCATTTAAAATTATGCTTGAGGTGGGTAATAAAGGAGCCCAATGTTATTAGATATCAACCCTTTTCACCTCCTGTCTTCTTCATCCCACTTTCGGCAAATCCTGCCCTAATCTCTCTACACATCAATCTCTTCCCTACCTCTACCAAGCTTCTGCCTGATCATTATCGTCATCCCTAAACAATTGTAAATCCAACTAAAGAAGGAAAAGAGGTGAAAGGAGGAAGGGAGAAGAGAGACAGAGGGCTCAAATGAATGCGGAAAAAAGTAAGTTTCCCACTCAGTGTAACAATGCATGTGTGTGTGCATGCCTCCCTGCACCAAGCACAAGTGTGTTTGTGTGTGTTGGAGTGTATTTGCTTTTGAAGTCCAAACACATATGCTTAGGATGAAATTAAGTAAATCCCTTTTGGTCTTGGTTCTAAATGAAAAATAGGCCTATTTTGTAAGAACAATGCACATAAGTATTAAGCAGAAATACAGTTGACCCTTGAACAACACAGGTTTGAACTGTGGGGTCCACTTATGTGCAGTTTTTTCAACCAAACGAGGATCGAAAACACAGTATTCACAAGATGCGAAAACCGTGGGTGCATAGGGCCAACTTTCATATAGTCAAGTTCCACAAGGCCAGCTGTGTGACTTGAGTACGTGTGGGTTTTGGTATGTGTGGGGGGTCCTGGAACCAAATCCCTGAGCATACTGAGGGATGACTGTAATTTGCATAAAAAGTAGGTATTTAGACCTCACTCTTTTTCAGAGATAGGAGCTCTGTGGCATCTGGACAATTAAAAGGGGTTTTCTTTAGACATATGACTGTATGATTTCCTGGAAACTTGCCAGCCAAATCTTCAAAGAGAATTCTTTATTTGAACTGAGTGATGAAGTCAGAGTTTTGCTATTGTTTCCGAAAAAACAAACCAAAAAGCCCCACACAACAAAAATACCCTTCCTCATTTTTGTAAAGTCATTTTTCTTTTGGAGTAGCTTAATATCCTAATTTGTTTCAAATAATTTAATTTGTTATTGAATTTAAAAGTTTATTAAAAATTAGTTTAAGTTGAAATAATATGAAGTATTATAAATCACTCTGGTGTTGACATTCGTTCAAAACTAATTAGATTTGTGACCTGAAGCAAGTAAGTTTACCTTTCTGGTGCCTGTTTTTATTATTTCAGAGAAAAAGGATGATTATACCAATTCTATTTGTTTTGGGTCATGTTGGTGTGCGATTGGTATCAGAAGGTTGGTATCGTTAAATTAGGCCTTAAGTGAATGGAAGGCTGTCTAAGCAAATGCATCCTCACACTAGCTGGACAACAATGCCAAGACCCCTGCCTGGTTTCTTCACCTGGTGATACACAGGATAAGCTTTTTGCCTAGACTTGTAGTAAAACATCTGAGATCCTGCTATACACCTGATTTATTTTTCTTAATCCTCCTTTATTTTTTCTTGCCTTCCCTGGATAGGGCTAATCCCAGGCAAGGTCTTCTCATACCATGTGCATGAGAGGGTGGGATTCATCAAAAGGTTGATCCTATGCTATAAAGAATTCCAAGAAAATAAAATTTTTTTCTCTAGTCCAATTCTATTTATACTTCTTTCCATAAAAGCTATATCAAATCTCCAAGCTACATCCCTTGGTTATAGATCTCTGAGGATTGCCTTTTGTCCTTGACCTACATGAGAAAACTCTTTAGAAGTGGAGAGAAACTGTGTCGAGCTCCCCATAGAGGGAAAAGTGTGTCATTACGTTCTTCAAGGGATTTGTTCCTGAAAATAAGTGTGAATGGACATGCTTAGAAAAGGTCAAAGTACCATACACATTCATTAGTTGAGAACTTACAATACTAGGAACTGAGTCAAAACTGTCATTTTCAATATGGTTTTCAAATGTAGGAAGGGAAAGAGAGGGAAAATGTTATTTACGCAAATGCTTACAAATAAAATACAAAATGGTGAAGGAGAGCAGAAACATTTCCATGGAGGGAAAGATATTTCAATAAAATATTTAAGAACCAGAGAAATAGAAGAAAAGAAAAGTAAAGCCATTGCTTCAAATAAGCTTTCTACATTACTATTCTTAATTTTTTCCCAGATTTTAAAAATAACATTTTTCAGATATCAAAAATGTTTTGTCAATTGTAATGTTAAATACAAATTATAGGAAGCCATTGTTTTGGACTAAGCTCCTGCACTAGTCTGTAACAGACCAGACTAAAAATCTAAATGGAGTCGCTCGTGCTCACCAAAGTTGCTATCTGACCCTCTGAGAAACCAGGAGAAAGAGATTAATGGCAATTGCCCAAATAGGCCAGTTTCAACAGTTTCGGTGTTCAGTCAGCTTGATAATGAAATTACCTCTGTTTTTTTTTTTTTTTTTTTTGAGACAGGGTCTTGCTCTGTTGCCTGAGCTAGAGTGCCGTGGCATCACGGTAGCTCACTGCAACCTCAAACTCCTGGAATCAAGCAATCCTCCTGCCTCAGCCTCCTGAGTAGCTGGGACTACAGATGTGTGCCACCACACCTGGCTAATTTTTAAAATTTTTTGTAGAGGTGAGGTCTCGCTGTGTTGCTCAGGCTGGTCTGGGACTCATGGCCTTAAGTGATCCTCCTGCCTTGGGCTCCCAAAGTGCTGGACCTTCCGTTTTAATCCTTGACCTGAAGTAACCTGATGTTAACCAACCAGCTTTTTTTTCTGTTTTTCTGTCTCCCTGTCCTTACCTTACAAGGCAAGTAACTATGAAATGACCAATCCACTTTTTGTTCTTTGTTTCTGCTTTCTTTAGTCCTTTCTCTGTCTATAAAGGCAAACTTCACTGCTTGATTCATTGGAACACTTAATCTATTTTGTGGAATGAAGTGTTGCCCAATTCCAGAATTGCAGTAAAGATAGTTGAGATGTTTAAACCCAATTTGAGCTAGGCATGGTAGCTCACACCTATAATCCCAGCACTTTGGGAGGCCAAGGTGGGAGGATTGCTTGAGCCCATGAGTTCAAGGCTGCAGTGTGTTATGTTTGTGCTACTGAATTCCAGCCTGGGTGACAGAGCAAGATCCTATCTCTAAAATAAATGAATAAAAAAATTTGTTGTAATTTTGTCTTTTAATGATAGCTTTCCTGTCTAGCTCCATCTCCTGCCAACACGCTATGCTCTAGTAGTGCTAAAACACTTGCAGTTTCTCTTTAATTTCACTCCTCTGTATTTGTGACCATGAGGTCCCCTCTGCCTATAGCACTTTCCCCAACCTCTTTCATCCTGGAAACTTTTATTCACTTTTAAGAATCAGCTTAGGCATCTTATCTTCCTAGAAGTATTTCTCACTCCTGTATATTTTCATTCATTCAGCTACTTAGACTGTTCTGACCACAGTCTCCTGTGTGCCCACAGCTCCCAGAGAGCTCTGTCTTAATATCTGCCACATATTATTACATTTGTCTGCTGAAGTGTCCATCTCCCCTGTTAGGATTTAGCTTATGCATCCTTCCAGGGCAAGTACTATGTCTTAGTGATAATTCTTGTAGTCACACAATATAGCACAGTGCCTTATTAAGTATGGTTTGTACTCACCAAATGTAAAATTGAGTTGTACTTTTCAACTTTCCAATGTGTATTTCGAGCTGAGCTGCATTTTAGGAATAAGGCACAGATGAAGGTGAGGGTCTCCCTCTTGGTCTGGCCTTTCTTTATTCTGTGTGTGTGATGAAATGAGTGAGGGAATTTTATTACCTCTAGTGATAATCATCTTTGGCAGCTACTAAGAGGTGTACAAGGCCTAAGATTTATATTATCTTATGGCAGGAATTACTTATGTCAAAAGGTATTCAATAGCAGCCCATTCCTCAAGTCAATGAATCACAGAACTTTAGGCAAAATGTCAATATTTATATCTGTGGCAAAGAAAACAGTCACTTTTATGTATTGTTACAGTTGAGAGTGACTCAACCCCAATTCTTCAGTTGCCATGTAGAAAAGTTTAAAGAGATCCTCAGATCTTATAAAAATTCTGTTCTTTGTATCATCTCCAGTGATGTCCGCCTTCTCTACATTGCTCATATCTACCCTCATCTCTTTTGCTTCATTAAAATTCACCCCCAAGTGTACTGAAAGCAGTGCCAAGCCAGAGCAGGGAAGGTGACTGCTGAGCAGAAAAGGAACAATGCTCAAGAGAGAGAGTCCCAACTGTGATGTATAATAGGCCGCTCAGGATAGGCCACCAAAGACTGAATTAAAATGAGTGTGTTGAATCCTTCAGGAAAATTATATTTATACATCCAAGACCTAAAGACTCCTTATGATGTCCAGAGATGTTTTCCCAAACTTTTGAATGCCCTTGATTTTTTTTCTCTATCTGCTTCAGAATTTCTGGCAGTGGTTTAAGTAACGCAGTCCTTAAACCTAAGTGGCGTGATAAAACTTCCACTACCAAGAAATGAGCTCAAAGAGATGCTTTGAAGTTTTGACAAACAGAGGCATAAATACTGTTAGAAAGGAAAAGAAAATACTGTTAGAAAGTAGAATAAACTTAATTTATCTGATGTATTATTATTATTATTATTTTGAAATGCTTTGGCCTACTTTCATATATTTTATCCTGCTAACATAGGGTACTACTCTTGCGCCTAGTTTATGCCTTAGTCTTTAGCTTTCTGGTCTCTTCATCTTAAGGGGAGCCAAGGGAAAGCTTCCCTTTTTTCCTCTGAAGGTTTGCTAAAAAAGCAACCCACAAAAGGCAGATTAACTAGAGAAAAGACATACACATTTATTCAAGTCTGTATACACAGGGAGAATCACAGAGTGATTACACCCCCCATCCCTAGGTAATCATAAGGTTATATACCATCCTAGCAAAACAGGTTATGAGAAGGGGGAGAAGAAGAATTTGGTTGGGAGCAACAAGGATTACTATGGAGGATGAATGGGTTTGGGGACAGAAATTAACTTGTATTAATAAATAGTTCTTTTTGACAGTGAGAGAGTCTGTCCAAGTGTGGCTACATTCTTGGTCTTACAGAGAGGGGAAGAAAAAAACAATTGTTCTCCTTGGTGGGTCTGTATCTTAGCAGATAAAGGGACAAGGGGAGAAGGTCAGAGAGACCTCAAGGATTCTTCAGTTCAGTATGTTAAAGCACCATATTTTGAGGTGTCAGTTTCTGAGCCCCGACAATCTATTAGGTTGGTATGTAATTAATCATCATCATCATCATAATAAATATAACTACAAAAGCCATGAGGGCAGTGACCTCCACTCCCTTGCCTGGCACACATTGGGTGCTTGGTATGTATTTCTTGGGAGTAATGTTACCAAAATTGCAGAGTGGAAACAATCAGTCTTCAGTTCCCCCTACAGGAAACCAAAACCAACTATCCAGTGCCAAGATTAGTCCCATCAATAAGCCAGAACTCACATTGAAGCTGTAATAATTTCTGGGGCCACAGAGAAGTGAAAAACTGCAAACGGAAGGTAGGAGAAACAGACTTCTCCATTTATCCAAGACACTCTTCCCCCAAGCTGCCAGCCACTGCATGAAAAACTCCCCATGGACTCATGGTTTCCACACTGGAAAAAATGAGATTGAGGCAGACAGCCATCTTCCCCATTGTCTTGGGTTTCTACACAGGAAAGCCATTCCTGCATCAACCCATGGGAAGCACTGCAGGTGCCTATAGGGAAAAGGACTCTGGAGGGCAGCCGGAGACAGACACTGGAGCTTGGCTTTGTAGCCCCAGTGTGTGAAACTCAGGGACAGCTCTCCATGCCAGACAAAGAAGATCCCAAATCAGAGAGGCAGTTCAGTAGCACTGTGCTGTAAGAGGGGCACTCCACGGGTGCTCTGGACATGAACTCCAAACCAGCCTCCCCACACAGCTGGGGGATCCACTCTGGGACCACCTGTCCCTATCGTGTAAGAGCTGTGGCAAACCTAGGCTTAGGGTGCCATCTAGTGTCCAAAAGGAAACAGTACTCTAGGGCTAAGAGAATCAACAGGCAAACAGTACAGAATCTCTAAACACACATACACTAGAAAGATCAACTCATTCTCGAAGAGGAAAAAAAGAAAATAAAAGAAAAAGAAAAAGACCAACCCAGACAGAAAAGGCTAAAATAAATAATATTTCAATGTGAAGACTTAGACATACATCCATAGGAAACAAGAGCAAAGAGGGAACTATGGACAAAGCAAGGAGCCAGTGACAAACCTCAATGAGATGGAGATATGTGAGCTCTCAGATCAAGAATTCAAAATTGCAGTTTTGAGTAAACTCAGTGAACTTGAAGATAACACAGAAAAGCAATTCAGAAATTTATCAGAGAAGTTTAACAAAGAGATTGACATTAAAAAAAAATCCAACAGAAATCCTGGAACCGAGGAATATATTTGTTGAACTAAAAAATGCACCTGAGGATCTCAACAGCAGAATTGATCAAGTAGAAGAAATAATTAGTGAGCTTGAAGGCACACTATTTGAAAATACACAGTCAGAGGAGAAAAAAAATGAAAAGGAATGAAAAACATCTAAGAGTTCTAGAAAATAACCCCAAAAGAACAAATATAAGAGTCATTGGTCTTCAAGAGAGTTGAGAAAGAAAAAGGGGTAGAAAGCTTATTCAAAGAAATAATAACAAAAAACTTTCCAAAATTTATATTTTCTCCCATAGAAATATATAAATATCCAGGAACAGGAAGGTCAAAGTTCACTGAACAGATTCAACCCAAATAAGACTATCCCAAGGAATGAAATAATTAAACTCTTAAAGGTGAATAACAAAGAGAAGATTCTAGAAGCAATAAGAGAAAGGAAGCAAATGACATATAAAGGAGTACTGGATTGTCTGGTAGCCAGCTTCTCAGCAGAAACCATCTAGGCCAGGAGGGAGTGCAATAAAATATTCAAAGTGCTGAAGGAATAAAACCCTGCTAACCAAGAATACTGGACTCAGCAAAGTTATCCTTCAACCATAAAGAAGAGATAGATTTTTCCAGATAAAATCTGAGGGAATTCATCACCACCAGACTTGCCTTACAAGAAATGCTAAAGGCAGTTCTTCAATTTGAAAGAAAAAGATATTAATGTGCAACAAGAAAATCTTCTAAAGATATAAAACTTACCAGTAAAATAAGTACACAGACAATTTCAGAATACTGTAACACTGTAATTGTGGTTTATAAACCACTCGTTTATGAAGACTAAAAGACAAATATATCAAAAATAATAACTACAACAATTTGTTAAGAAGTAGACAATATCAAAACAGGTACATTGAGACAACAAAAAGTCAGAATGTAAAGGTCATGGAGTTAAAGTTTAAAGTTTATTATTTTTTTCTTTTTTCTTTCTTGGTTTGTTTATTTGTAATCAAATTTAAGTTGTCTTGTGGGCCGGTTGTGGTGGCTTACACCTGTAATCCTAGCACTCTGGGAGGCTGAGGCGGGAGGATCACTTCAAGTCAGGAGTTTGAGACCAGCCTGAGCAAGAGTGAGACCCTGTCTCTACTAAAAATAGAAAAAAATTAGCCAGGCATTGTGGTGTGTACCTGTAGTCTCAGTTACTTGGGAGGCTGGGGTAGGGGGATCACTTGAGCCCAGGAGTTTGAGGTTGCTGTGAGCTAGGCTGACACCACAGCACTCTAGCCCAGGCAACAGAGTGAGACTCTGTCTCAAAAACAAACAAAAAAATTAAGAGGAAAAAAACCAAGCTAATTTAAGTTGTCTTCTGTTCAAAATAACTGGCTATAACTATTAATATAAGATCTTTTTTGTAAGCCTCATGGCAACCACAAAGCGAAAATCTATAATAGATATGTTAATATAACAAACAAGGAATTATAATCTGTCATGGAATTAGAGTTAAAAAAGAAAAGCAAGGAATTAAAACACACTATTAGAGAAAATCACTTAACCACATAACAGAGTAGCTGAATGGATTTTTTTTTTTAAAGACCCAACCCTATGCAGCCTACAAGAAACTCACTACAAACATAGACCGAAAGTGCAGGGATGGAGAAAGATATTCCACACAACTGGGAACCAAAAAAAGAGCAAGAGTAGCTGTTGGTAAGAATGTAAATTAATAAAACAATTGTGGAAAATAGTATGAAGGTTCCTCAAAAAACTAAATGTAGACCTACCATATGATCCAGTAATCCTACTGCTTGTTCTATATCCAAAAGAAAGGAAATCATTATATCACAGAGATACCTGTACTCCCATGTTTACTGCAGCACAATTCAACATAAGTGTCCATCAATGGATGAATGAATAAAGAAAATTTGGTATATGTACACACATGGAATATTATTCAGCCATAAAAATAACAAAATCTTGTTATTTGCAGCAATATGGATGGAACTGGAGGACATTATACTAAGTGAACTAAGCCACTCACAGAAAGACAAATATTGCATGTTCTCATTCATATGCAGGAGCTAAAAAAAGTTGATCTCATGGAAGTAGAGAATAGAATGATGGTTACTAGTGGCTGGAAAGTGTAGGGGGGAGAAGGGGTGAAGAGAAGTTGGTTATTGGGTACAAAAACACAATTAGAAGGAATAACTTCTAGTGTTCGATAGCATAGTAGAGTGACTATAGTTAACAGTAATTTATTGTATATTTCAAAACAGCTTGAAGAGAAGATTTGGAATGTTCTCAACACAAAGAAATTACAAATGTTTGAGGTGATGGCTATCCTAATGATGCTGATTTGATCATTACAAGTTGTGTGCATGTATCAAAATATCACATGTACCCCAGAAATGTGTATAATCATTATGTTCAATAAGAATTATATATTTTTGGATGAATAAATGAGTTAAGTAATTAATAAAACCTTTCATTCATTCATTCACATTTTTTATGTACCAAACCCATGGTTAGTTTCTTACATGCCCTAACAAATGTAATGTTTATTTCTCTATAAAGTGTGTCCCACAGTGTGCCCATTTTACAGTTTTGAAAATTGAGATATAGAGAGAGATTAACTAACTTGCCCAAAGTCACCCCTCTAATAAATGGTGAGAGCAGAAAAGCATTCTGCAATTTGCAATTTGTGACTCCTTCCTGCTGTCTTTTTGCTGGGTTAGTGTGAAGATTAGATTTAAAAGTAAGATAGAAAACTTAAAGTACTATAGAAAAAGTATATGAAATAAGCATATAGAGGAAGGTGATTATAAAATGTCTGGCCAAGAAGAAAGTACTTTGGAAATCCTGGGTAAGTGCGGATGTGGGAGGGTTAGGATGGAGAGGTTACCTTCTCTCAGGGTCAATGGAACTGAAGAAACTGATGATGGTTTAAAGAAGTTTCAGATTTCTCTGGAAATCTTTAATTCTTTCCTTTTTTTTCTTTTTTTTGAGACAGATTCTCACTGTTGTCCAGGCTAGAGTGCAGTGGTGTCATCACAGCTCACTGCAACCTCCAATTCCTGGGCTCCAGCAAATCTCCTGTCTCAGCCTCCCGAGTAGCTGGGACTACAGGTGCGTGCTACCACGCCCAACTAATTTTTTTTTATTTGTTGTAGAGATGGGGGTCTTGCTCTTGCTCAGGGCTCTGGCTGGTCTTGAAATTCTGGCCTCAAGCAATCCTCCTGCCTTGGGCTCCCCGAGTGCTAGGATTACAGGTGTGAGCCACTGCGCCTGGCCACTCTCTGGAAATCTTGGTCAGAGTTGTGGGCACTGGGAGTAAAATGTGGAAGGAGAAGAATTTTCTTTTTTTAAACAGAGAGATTGGTGTTTGTTGAATATCTATATATAGAGAGATAGATATAGATCATAAATGTCTTAGGAACTCTTGATCTATGCTGTACAGTATTTTGTTAATAAGCCTTAAGGTACATATTAGCAATTTAAATGCTTATTGGAGGATGTTTATAGTTACAAAATAATACTATCTGTTTCCTATTCGTTTTGTGCTGTATCTGGAACATATCTCAGCGTTCCTTTTAAATATGGGATAAAGTTAAAAGGGTTTTTTCTCATCTAATTAAGGATGCAAGATTAGCTAACTGAATTATAAAGGGGCTGATCTCTCTCCGTGTCCCACTCCCATCCTCTTGCTTCTTTTATAAGTGAATTAACATGCCATTTAAATGGAATGAATTATAGCCCATCAAGAGATATACTTTAATAGCTCCTGGAACAAAAACCAATAGGGAAATAAGCTTAACTGAAGCTAAAAATTGCTTTAAAATTTAGTTTGAAATTGGGTTTTGACTCACTTAATACAAGTTCCAGATATATTTTGGCTTTCAGTGTTTTTATGTTCTTTGTGAAAATTTGACATATTTCTGAACGATGGGATTCAATTGTAGCAATAGTGACTATATTGATTTTAATAGTTTGTAAGTAACTAGGTATAGTCCTAAAATGCTAGAGCTGAGGGTGACTTTCAGCACAGCCCTTCTCAGAGATCTCAGAAGCCCAATTCTGTAAGATGCTCTGGAAAAAATTATTCTCCAGGTGATCAAGTTGGAAAACACTGCACACGGTGGCCCACTCCTGGATACCAACAATGGACAAAAGACTGTGAGAAGTTTTCAAGAACAAAACCTATCAGTGTGTGTTTAACTAACTGTTTTTTCAGTATGTTTCACCATAGAACCCTTCGGAACAAACAGCTATTAGTGGGATATTTAGCGCCAGATCAAGTGACTTGCCCATGGATGTACGAATATAGGAGTCTTGATTCCCAATTTTTATAGCTAGCTGATGTCCTTAACAAAAAGAAAATAATA
The DNA here is from genome assembly GCA_008086735.1 of Cheirogaleus medius. Taxonomy (NCBI): domain Eukaryota; kingdom Metazoa; phylum Chordata; class Mammalia; order Primates; family Cheirogaleidae; genus Cheirogaleus; species Cheirogaleus medius. The sequence continues at coordinate 6,405,962 of VBSM01003157.1, forward strand.
TATGTTTGTTATGGCCTAATTTTTAGAGAATACATGCTTACTAATAATGATTGCTTTCTTTAAAAAATGTTCACAAACTGTCTCTTTAATAGCCTGGTCTAAATATTGCTGGTTAATATGAAGTTCATCAAAAGTAGTTATTACTTTTGGAAACTTAAAATATTTGCCAATTTTTAATTTGCTGATTTTAAAAATTTGCCTTGGTTTCCCAAATGTTATTGATAATTGTTCTAAAAACATGTATTCAAGTTTCATATGATATAAATCTTCTGATTTGTATATTTAAAATCCTTGGAAGCAACAAGTTACTTTCTTAAAATTACCTTGTATATCTTGGTTTAGTTTCCCCTTTAACCATTATTTTGCCTTTTCAATTCTTCTCCTTCTTAAAGGAAAAAAAATGTAATATATCAATAACTTTAATTTCTGCTTATTACTAGTTCTATACAACATTAATGGTGTGTAAATTAATCTAATATCTAATACTTGTATATTGGCTTTTGGAGTTTTAGATTAAAACTCATGAAATATTTTAGGAAATTTTGCTCATCCATATACCCCATAATTTGAATTTAACCCTGTAGAATTTCTTTGGATTAACTTCTGACTAGTTTAACACATTACTGCCCTTACCCACCAATGAAATGGAAAACTGGAATGATGCTGAACATCACTTGAGTTAAGATCAGAAAATATCTCTTATATAAATAGTATATGGTCCATACCAAGAGTATTTGTGAAATTCTTAAGATAAAGCTTCCCTATAGACACATCAGAGCTGAGAGAGTCTACAGGCTTGGAAATATAAAATAAGATGGTTTGGAGGCACCAGCCTCAAATAACACTTATTACAGTAAATTTATGAAGCCTGAAGCCTGGTGGGAAATAAGATGCAAAGTTGTACAGCTTTGAGGAGGCACAGTATGGATAATGGGTTTGGAATGTTGCCTGCATAGTGGAACAGTCACTATGACACTTACTGATTGGTGGTCAACCATCGAGAAAACCTTTCCTTCAGAAAAGTTAAGACCTTGACATCATGGAGGGCTTGTTCCATGTGAAGTGATAAGGCATGGAAGTAAGGGGGACTTGTGAGCCTGGAAAAGAAGCTGGTGGGAGAGTGAGGAAGGTAAAGGGTGTGGGGTGTGGACCCAGCTTTCAACCAGCAATTGTTTTTGAGGCATGACACAAGGCAAAGCACCAACTCCAGGTAGCAGAGCCATGGGGTGTAAATTACATTTCCTAAGTTTCTGCTGTGTGCAGGTATTTTCAGAGTATACTTTAGTTTGATCCTTGACACAGCCAGACTAGGTATTGTAAGTATTCTGTTGTACAGATGTGGGAAATAAGGCTTAAGGAGTTAAGGAATTTGTTGAAGGCCCTAGAAAGCGGTGGGGCCAGAATCTACGTCTGGGTCTGTTGAGTCCGGAGTTCAGGACCTTGGCCAGATCTGGCTATGCCATCGCCTGGTACAAGAATCCAGGCAAGTAGTTGACCCTGATTGCCCAGAAGATCTAAACAAAATGAGTATAGCAGGACATTTAACAAAACATTCATTCAGCTACCATGTTCTGAACTTTAAGGTTTGGTGTGAAGCGCCAGTTATAATTAATTAAATATAATCCTTGTTTTATGGAGGTCTCAGTCTAGTGCCTTTGAGACAAGAACTTTCAGTGCATGTGGACAGCTGGAGAGAGGACGGGAAGCGCTGGAATCTGAATGTCTGCTGATAAAGTGGTGCGTGCTGCTCGGATCCCCCCAGTCTTCACTGCTTCCCACTGTGATTTCATTCACCCACTTTCAATGTGTTCTGGACCCCTAAGACGTTTGAGTTGACAACTCTACCCCAGAATTGACTGGACAAGAGAGGGAGGGGGCAGTGTTCCAGTAGGTTCAGTTGTAGTGAGATGATAAATATATAAGCAGAAAATATGTGATGTAATTTGTAAATTTGATATTTATAAATATTTTATGTATTTAAATATTTAAATAAATGTTTTATATATTTTATTAATATTTCTATATTTATATATTTTATTTATATTTTATATTTGCAAAATTTAAAATATAAATGTAATATTTTACATAAATATTTATTTAAAATATTCATAATATTTTATTTCTACCCAATTTTGTATAATTTTCTTTTAATTTTAGCAAAAATCAGCCATGGTTTTATCTAATTTAAGACAGCACGACAGTATAGTGTTTCCTGTCTTCTTCTTATTTGTATTTTTGTCTTTTTAAAGACAAATTGTATTTTTAAATTATATTTTTATTGCAAATGTAATATTTACAAAAAGTGAAAAGAATAAAAACATCCTTAATCCTTTTGTTCACAGAGAAATACTGTTACTTCTAATTTCTGGGGTTTTATGGACAGGTGTATGCATTTCTAAATTTTTTTTACAAAATGAGGACAAAATGTTTGTAATTTATTTTTTTCCACTTAGCGGGGTATCATAAATGTTTTTCCCCATGTCATTAAACAATTTAACTTTTGTGTTACGTGGAACTTTGCTGAGAAGATACATCATTATTTATTTAATACATTTTCTAATGAAGGGCTTTTCTTGACTTTTATATTAATGGTTTTTATCTACTTTTAACCTGACTTTTCAAGTAAATATCCAATGTACACTGTCTAATTGATAAGAAAGTGTTAAGTTTCTCATGGCTCCTAAGTCGGTGCTGGTGACTTGAACAGCACCACTTACAACTTCCAGTTACTGTTTCTGGTATGAGAGGGGCCAGAAAGGGTCCATCTTAACTAACTCTTGACAGAAAGATGTGAAACAAGTGAAGAAATGATTATGGCGACTCTAAACCTGAGAACTGACTTGCTTCTCTTGTCACCACTAGGTGGCACTTTAACTGTTGAAAAGGAATATCAGGCAATCTTTAGAAATGGAAGTTTTTCAGAGTAGGTATGTAGGCTTAATTTCTGCCTAACTTCATTTTTTTTTTTAGTTTTCCCTTGTGTGACTACCTCCCCGCCCCGACATAGCAGTAACATTTGGCTGGCTTCAGCAGACAAGTGCATTTTTGCCTTATTTTGTCCACTATTAAAATACCTTCCAAATATTAGTTTTTCTCTCCCTCTTACTGGTTAGTCTGAAGTGGAGTGCAAAACCCAAACCCAAAATAAACAAATAGAAACTAACCATCCAACCAACCAAATAACCTGGATTAAAAAATGCTGCAGGATCTTAACTTTGAGGAGTCTCAATTCAGTTGTAACACCCAGCAGAAATAAATAAAACGTTCTTTTAGTTTTCTATTAAAGAATGGAACATGAACTTTCAAAAGCTATGCTTTTGTTGATGTGTTGATGATGTGTAGGAAAGCAATGAATCGTGGTTGAATTGTTTTCTATGGTCTTGTTAAGTGCCATACTCTAAGGGTATGTGTTTGTACATATGGAAAAACACCATGAGAACGCACATGCTACATTCAACTCCCTTGATTGCCACAAGTGATTAGTTTCTTGGGTTGTCAGATGATTAGTATACTGGTGTTGAGTTTCCTTTTCAAAAGGGCAGATTATTGGGAGTTGACCTATGTATTAATTATGTTAAATTTGACTTTGATGGATGTACCAATTCCCCAATTAAGTCTGCTCACCTCCCTTGCTAGGACAACTAGATTAATTCCACTTGTTCAGAAAAATAAGTGTCTTTGTGCTTAATGTTTTATTTTATTTTTTCTAATTTAGCTTAATTACCCTACAAATAAAATTACCAGGTCAAAAGGTATGCACATTTTTAAAGATCTTAGTATATATCACCAAATTGATTTCAAAACAGATCAACTGACTCAATATAGGGCGTCACAGATTTATTCATCTCATGATAAATTCTTAATTTAGTTGTGTTTCTAATACTCACAACATCACCATTTTAGAAATATTTGAAGGTTTCTCTCTTTCAGTGCAGATTTATAGGATACGCTCCTCGCTTTCAGAGAAAATTAGACCTCTTTTCTTTGTGCAACTTATTACACTCAGTGTGAATGTTTGGGCTAGACACTGTGGCTCGTGCCTGTAATCTCAGGACTTTGAGAGGCTGAGGCAGGAGCACTGCTTGAGCCCTGGAGGTAGAGGAGCTATGTTAGCACCACTGCATTCCAGCCTGGGCAACAAAGTGAGATCCTGTCTCAAAAAAAAAAAATGCTAGTGTTAGCAATAAATGATAAGGTTTTGATAGACTTACTTGCTAGTTCCCTTTGTAAAGGAAAAATAAAAATCTCAGGACCCCCTCAAAATGCATTATGCCAAAAGGGAGAAGTGAGCCTGAGAACTGAGTTATACAAGCACCCCCACCATCTCCCCAATAGGGTACAGAAGTCTGTGAACTAAAATAAAATCTAAAGGCTTCCCAGCACCAGCTGATTGAATGGACTCTCTCTTAATTGAATGGACTCTCTCTTGGCCAAGAGATACCCTAAAACTGAATTGCGGGCCATGAGGAGGGAAGTCACATATGTCTCATCATAACCCCCCTCCCTTCTTGTAGGTATCCTTTGTAACTCATTAACAGGCCTAAGGCTACGCAAGACAAACCTGCAGATTCTCAATTTACACAGCAGATAGATGTCCAGTGGCTTGTCTCTTCCTTATCTAAAAACATTCCAAACCTTTAGAAAAAGCTTCATTTTTTAACCAATTATAAGTCAAAGAGTCTTTAAACCCACCTATAACCTGTAAGCCCCTGCTTCCAAATGGCCCACCTTTTTGGGCCAAACCAAAGTATGCCTTCCATGTATTGATTTATGACTTTGCCTGTAATCCCTGTCTCCTTGAAATGTTTAAAATCAAACTGTAACCCAGACGCAGCGAGTCCACCTGCTCTAGGCTTCTTGGATGTGCCTCTGGGTCATGGTCCTCAAGTCTGGCTCACATTAAACCTCTTTAAATTGTTTTGTAGAGTTTGTCTTCTTTTCCATTGACAGATTCTCTCTTAGGAAATGAAGGGGCCCAGAAAATGACTACACAGGGTTTTTTTGGTGGAGAGGGTGTGAGAGGGAGAAAGGAAACCTGGCTGGCAAGGTGGTCTTATTATGCAGATGAGCCTCAGGATAACAGCCCTTGGGGAAATGTTTTTATTCGGACCTTTAAGGGTGGCAGACTCTTAGCAAAACTGTCCCAGATCAAATAGGCAGGGCCTGGCTGCATTTAACAAGGATTCTCTGCAGATGTGAATTGCTCCCCCAGCCTCTCACCTACACGGCCTTGCCGCATTGTTCCTGTTTGCCCACAGCCATCTCAAAGTATGTCAAAGAAATGTACTTGGGGTAAAATATTTCTTATTTCCTTCAGCCCTAAAAACAAACAAAAAACAAACAAACAAAAAAACCCTTCAAGACTCGCTTGAAGTTCTGGCATGTGGGGGGGGAGGGGTGGTGGGGGCAATGTATGTAACCCTAACAATATTTGTACCCCCATTATATGATGAAATAAAAGGAAAAACAAAACAAAACAACTTTGTTGACTGTGAATAAATCAAAATGTGAATGTACACACATTGAAATGTGGATGTACCTGTGTACAGACTGTGAATAAATCAAAATAAATCAAATCTTCATGATGAAAAAAAAAAGATATACAGCTCCTATTAAATTAGGGCATGTCAATTATAACCTTAGGACTGTAGCCTAAATAAACATTTTAATATCAATTACAAGTTTATCTCCACAGATGCAAACCAAGGAAGAGATGTGATCGCTCTTTTGCCTACCCCAAGAAGATCACAACATCGACTCTCTCTTCCACCCTCTTTTTTGAATGTTCATCTTATCTTATGTAGATTTACAGAGCACCAAATAGAACTTCACAAGAATACTGTCGACTGCCTCACTGCTCACCTCCTTCACTCCCCTTTTCCATGTGTACCCCCTTTTCCCTTCAAACGTGAAATTCTCAACCACTTCTACGGAGAGCCCAGTCTGCAACAGGAACTTTGTGGGCTGTGCTTTTCCTGGCACATCCTCAAAAGGCTTAATAAACCTCAATTGAGTGTGACTCTGGTTTTCTGTCACTTATTAATATTTAACACCTTGTTATCTTGGGATTTGTGACACATGAACCTGCTGATTTTATAATTATATTTTCTGTACATCCTTGTGTTGTCGAAACTGCAAGGGGGTTTCGGCCTAGGTGCAGTTGATTGTCACAAAAAGGTCCAATTATGGAGGCAAAGCGGATTGCCGAGGAAGAAAGGAATTTTTAAAACAGAAGACATCTGGTTGGGAGAACAGGAGACTCTGCCTCAAATCCATCTGTCTGACCAATGGAGATCTTGGGCTTTTACAGGAAGGGCCACCTGCCTTGGGGCAGTTCCTGGTGTAACTGACAAGGGGCTACATGCATTGGGGCAGGTTGTGGGGGATGGTGAATCTTGGAGTCTGCCCAGAAGCCTTCAGAATCCCAGCTCTACTGTTTTGCAGAAAATCCACCATTTCTGGGAAACAACTCAAAAGGTCAAGTAGTAAGTTAAGGGAGAGGTTTATAAAAAACCATGTAGAGGCCTCTGAAATTTGTTCATAGAGCCAGTTACAAGGTCTTCTATAATGACACGACTCAGAAATAATCACCAGTCACATTTTTAGGTATATCTGAAACCGCCCTTCAGTAACAGTGTGCAAGGTGAGAACTGTGGTAAGGGCCTAGCTAAAAATAATGATAATATTAGTAACTGTACTCTTGTAATTGCCACTCCAGAGCCACATCGCTGGTGGTCATAAAGATTCCTAACTTCTCCCCATAGCTAGTGTCCACAAAGAATCTTAACCTTCTCCATAGATAACATGGCCTTTTTGAAACCTAAAGGTAGTGTTTAAGATATCTTCCAGGCCCTGCATTCCAGTGGATTGATTGATCCACCCAGACCGGTGGCCTACACCAAGAAACTGACTCAATGGGACCCCAGGGACTGAAACAACACAAGAAGATGATTTCTACATCCCTATAATTTTGACCCACTTAACGAACCTAATTGCCTAATCCTTTGCTCACAAAACTATCCTTAAAAACCCTTTCTTCTGGATTCTCGGGAAAGCAGATTTGAGAAATTTCTCCTGTCTCCCTGCTTAACGCCACGTGACTCTTTCTCTGCCTTGTAAAGCCCTATGACTCAGCGTATTGGCTTCCTCTTGGGCAGCCGGTCAAATGAACCTGGTTGGGCGGCAACATAGCCTTCTGATTCTAAAATATAGTTATTTTAAAAAAATAACCTTATCTTATACTGTACGTGATGTTTTGCTAAGTTTTCTTTTTATTTAACAACTGAATATCAACTTTGCCAGTATCATCTACTTGTACATTTCAAATACTGCTGACACCACCTAATTCATCCAAGGATGCTGATGGAAATTAGAAATATTTTTACTCCAAAATATGGCATTTTGACATACTGGATTGACCAAAAAGGCCTCAAGGTCTTTCTGACCTCCCTCCTCTACCCCCACTGTTGGCTCTCCACAAATCTTTAAAATTTCTTTATCTGAGATCCAGACCCACCTAGGAAAACAATTATCTTTCCTTCCCCTCCTTCTTACCACAATATCCACTGCAGGAAGGAAGATCAAGAATGCAACCAGACCTGGCCCAACTCATTTAAAAAATAATACCTGTCCCTCAGGTGAAATTCATTTCCAAAGAGAATCATTTACAAGTTAATCTGTTTTCCCCATCCATTCATTCTCCCAAGTATCTACCCATCCTCTCCAGTAATCATTTATTGTCCCTCAACAGAATTACCTATATTCCTCATCTCCTCCTCCCCTCTAAACTGAGGGTATATAAGTCTCTAGACCTCATTGGGATATCGGGCAATCCCTTTGTGATTTCTCCCTGCGTGCATGGCAAATAAATTTGCAATCTTTTTCTCTTATTAGTCTGCCTTATTGCTAGTTGGTCTTTCAGTGAATCTTCTGGGGGCAGAGGGGAAGCTTTCCCTTCTCCTCCATAATAGTTTTTACATCTTGAAGTTGTCAAGGGAAAAAGCCTAAACTCCATAAAATAATTTAAAGAGGTTATTCTGAACCAAATGTGTGCAACCAGGGCCAAGTGGACAAGTTCTCAAGACATCTTAGGAAAATGTGCAGGTAAAATAATAAATTAGTACATGGTGTTAGAGCCGGAATTCGCAGTTCCACGGGACAGAGAGACAGAGTCACCGAGGCTGTAATCACCAAAAGGAGTTTTATGATCTAGCTAACTAGGGTCCAAGCTCAAGAGCACCAGCACAGTGGTCTCTTTTTGCAGGCAGGGACCCCCACCACGCGGGAGGAGGCTTCTTATACTCCATGCACACGAACTGTTCTCACGCTAATAACGCTCCTGCTGATTGGTTCTGCGCGCTGATCATGCATTTGCCCTTTACAGTGATCAGTGAGCCCCCCCCATCTGCCATTTTCCCCAGCATTTTATTTCACCCTGCCCCTGATTGGTTCTAACCTGCTCTGAGTCCTAGCCAATGGGCTCCAGACTCAGCGCTTTTCCTCTGCATCTTGTTTCAACCCATAATGCCCTGCGGCCAGCTGTGTTCAGTAAGCAAACAATGGACAGAAGCTAGAAAACAACCATTAGCCTAACAGCCCAGTATCTTACAATGGAAGGTATACATTGGTTTGGCCTGAAAAAGTGGGACATCTTGACATGGGGGCTTACAAGTCATAGATGGGTTTTAGGGATTTTTTTAGTTGGAAATTGGTTGAAAGAGTTAAGCTTTGAACACCTGGAGTCAGTAGAAAGGAAAGCTTGCCTTAAGATAGGGGTCACTAGGATGCTTGAGTTAAGATAAGGGGGTCTTCTATCTGTCATGTGATGCTATACCAGAAGCAGGTTGGAAAGTAAACCACATTATATAGGGTTAATAAACCCATTTTGTGAGATTTTTATCTTTTGTAGCCATGCTTCACCAGGCCTCTTGGAAAGGAATTTGGGCAAAAGAAAAGGACAGAGTTTAATCCTCAAAGTGAAGATGTTGTTCTATCTCTATGCAATTTTTAAATAATCAATGTACATATATGTTCAAAACTTACCCCTCTGCCACCTTGCTCTGCCTGAATTAGAGCTATCCCACCTTGTCTCCTGTTTCCATACATTCCATTATCATCATTAAAACTGGCCTGGGGGCCGGGCGCGGTGGCTCACGCCTGTAATCCTAGCATTCTGGGAGGCCGAG
>VBSM01003157.1:6415246-6464393 GCA_008086735.1 Cheirogaleus medius
AAAAAAAAAAAACCAAAAAACAACCTGGCCTGGTATGGTCATTGGTGGGGTCATTTCTCAGAACTCTCTGGTTTCTTGTCCCAGACATTTCCCTCCCCCTTCTGTCATGGTTCAGTCCACGGCTGGACTTAGAAGTGTTTCCCTAGTTCTTGGGCTCCTGGCTAGGAGGAATCGCAAGCCATTGGCCCATGCAATGGAAAGAGATGACAGACACTCAGCAAGCATGCGTGAAGAATTTATTTCAAGCAATGTTTAAGGGTGCAAAGCGAAAGCACATTTTCTAAAGGGAAACAGGTCTGTCTCCGTGAGTGGAGAAGATACTGTCTATTTCTATGTTTTTCCTTTTATAGGTTAGATTTAGGTAAAAGTTAGTTATAACTATTCATAACTACACATCACTGTTTTGGGGCCTGGATTCTTTCCGTGTTTGGACATGACTTAAAGGTTATATTGAACATACTCTGGGGAAAGTTCCATTTCCACTCTCTGACTCGTGGTTAGCGTTCCATGCCCTAATTACCCCATTCTTTAAGACTGGAATAACTGTTCCATCTTTTTATTTTTTTGTAACCATTTCTTCCTTTTTGTTTTTCAGCCCTAATATTCCATTTCCTCTCACTTGTTTTTCTGTCCCTAATACTCCTAGATGTGGTCTGGAGCAGGACGAAGGTGAGGCTAGGGAGGGGCTTGTGTTAGCCTCAAAATCTAAGGAGGTGCCAACAAATTCAGTAATGAAAAGAAATCATATTTTAATGAAAAATTTAAAAATCAAAATTAATGCAAAAATCCATGATGAATTTCAAAGACTCTCCTTTAACCAAAACTTGAGTCAGGCTCCTCTGAGTTCTTTTTGACTATGCCCAACTTTGAGCATCCATTTCTGCTGTTGTAGAATCCAGTTTGAGCAAGAATCCGCTAACTCAATTTAGTGAAAAGCCCCCATCCTTGGCATTTGACACCCTCAATATCTTATCACACTAGCCTGCCTTCAGTAATAGTCCTGTCAAGTCAGAGTAGCAGAAACCCTGTTATCCTTGATGTTTCCTCTTAGTAATTTTCCATCCTCTGACCTCCCACCCTGCTGCCCAGTTATAAATCCCCACTTGTCCTTGCAGGAATTGGAGCTGAGCCCAGTCTCACTCGCCCACTGCAAGACCTCATTGCGTGGTCCCTATACCTATCACCATGCTGCCGCCCTGGAATAATGTCTGCCTTACAGTCTTTGACAAGTAATCATCAAATAAGTTTTTATTTAACATGACTAAAATAAAAAAAATTAAAATAAAAACAGGACCAGTATTACTGATTTGTCCTTTTGCCTCCCTTGGGCTCTGCATCTGATCTTGCCTATCACTGCCACCAAGGCACTGCCCGATCCTTCCTCCTCTGACTCGTCCTCCCCCACCCGTGCATTGCAGTGCAGAGGCTCCACCCCCCTCCTGGCCTCACGGAGGGAAGGGGGGCTCCTATCTTACCCATGACTGATTTTTGTACACATAATTCATGCTTATAATATAAATTAGAAAATGGAAACAAGAAAAATGCAAAAGAAAACCACATAGGATACCACTATCAGATATAACCATTGTTCGCATTTTAGAATACTTTTTCAGACTTTTTCCTATGTACATAGAATGTGTGTGTGTGTACACACAACACATATACACATACATAGATATATACACACACAAATGTGATTATACTATTTCTATACCATATATACCAATCCCACTTTTCTTATTTATAGACATGTAGGAAATATCTTTTCATGTTCATAAATACATACCTAAATCATCATTTTTAATTCCTCCTAACTCTTATAACCCTGCCTTTATCACCCCTCTTCTGCCAATGCAGATGTTTTTCATGAGACGGATCATCCTAACCTTAACCCCAGCAAAGATGAGTCCTTTGCGGGTGGAGGTAGGAAGGGTGCGGGGGTGGGGTGGGGTAGTGATGACTGTGCAAAGGCAGAGAGTGTCTTCACTCCATCGGCCTAGAACCTGTCTGGGTCACATATCATAACGGGAGAGATAAGGAGGAAATGATGCTTTCGATTTGAGCCCTTGCCCCTATCCTGCCCCACTCTCCTGTCCATTTTATAGGCCCCTGAGTCATGTCTCTATTTTCAGTCCTGGACATTCAGTAGATTACACCTCCCACCCAGTCTGTGGTTAGGTGGAGCCATGTGGAATGTGGTTGTAAGTTGTGGCAGTCACATCTGGGTTAAGGCAGTACAAATCCCTGCACAATACCCCAGTCTCTTCCTGAGCAGGGAAAACAAAACTCTCTGGTTGGGAGAACAAAATCACAAAAGTAGAGTAACCTGGAGGACACCTGAAGATTCACATGTGTGAGAAACACACCTTCATTGAGTTAAATCACTAAGATTTTGAGGGTGATTTTTATCACAGCAGCCGATTCTTCCCTGCACTGATTCCCTCACCTTGACAGTATCACCTGGAGTGACAGCTGTTCTTGACCCTGTCAAAGGTTAACAAAGCTGGACACTAGTTCAAGTGGTAAAGGCAGATTTTAATCAGTGACAACTATTGCAATTGGAAGTAGAGTTCAGCATGAAGGAAATTCAAGTTTGGTTTCTACAGAGGTGACTGCGCATTTTAAATGGAGAAGAAAGCAGGGTGAGGGGACACTCAGTAGAGACAGGGACCCTCTCTACAGCGATGGCTGGAATAAACCCTAAGTTCTTCTGGAAGCTTTGAATTTTCTAAGGCAGGTGCTTTAAGGTGGGGTAGGATCACCCTAGGGATGTGGCGGGAGCTGTTAAAAACTATGTTAGTGTTTGCCCAACTCTTTTTAGGCCAAGGCAGAGACCTAGGTGAGAAGAGGGCTCAGAGGTGCCTGCCTAGAGTTTGGTCAAGGAAAGAATCTTTGTCAGACCCAAAAGGAAACATCTCTGAAGCTGATTTTTGGAAATTCACCAGTCCAGGAGCTTGGGGAGACTGAGTCGATCCATAGGTTCTTCGAGGTGAAGGGCTGGCTTAGAAAACCCTTCATGATAAGATTCCACAATCGTGAAGCTCATGAAGAAGAAAAAGAAGGAGTCAAGAAATACTGGTTTCTTCAGACACGTTTCCTACGGGGTGAAGAAAGGAGCTTGCGAGGAACACGCATCTGGCGTGTTTCACAGGCTGCACCTGCAGGATGTGAATGGGGAAGCTGGTGGTGGCGGCTGTGGCCCTTAGGTCTCAGGCACACTAGGTGGCAAACAGGAATGGGGGTCACCAGTAAACGTGTGCTCTTCTCTCCAGCTCCCCACCATTGATCTTCCTTAGCTCTGAAAGACCAAGGGTCTAACTTTAGGGAAGAGAAACTAAAAGTTCAACATGTCGAAAAAGCTCCAAGTCTAAAAGTACAGAATGCAACTGGGTTTAGACAAAAGGAGTGGGAAGTATCAATCTGGCTCCCTGGCTTTCGTCTCACACGCTGACATTTTCAACTATGCTTATCATTATGTGGGCATGCGGGACTTGAGCAAGGGAAGGAAAATATCAGCTTATTCTAATCATCATTACCAATATGTGAGTCTCAAACTTTTGTCATGACTGGGCTGCAAGTTTCTTCAGGGCGGGGACACCCATGTCTCGTTCATTGATGTGTTTATGCAGCACTTGACAATGATTGGCACGTTGTAGGTACAGTTTAAAGAATTGGATGGATTCAAGTAATTCTTGCTGAATACCTACCACTGGGGGATCCAGAATGTCAACTGTTCCTAAGATTGATGACCCACAGAAGTTCAGGCTGTTTCCAGCTGGGAACAATTTCTTGCCACATGCAATCTTGGGCATTCCTTCCCAGAGAACCCCGGGAGCAGGAATGCTCCAGACACAGAAGGCTAAGTCTCCTCCACTCCCCTTCCCAACTTCTGCAGTTTCATATCTGTAAGTGGGTAGGTAATCTGGGCATTTTTGCTCTGGATTTAGTAATGGATCATCTGCTAATGCACTTTTTGCTCTTGATGATGTTGGTGGGCAGGACAAGGCTTAGGAGTTGAGGTGAGAGAGGTGTATGGCTGGGGCATGGCAGAAGAAGGAAGGAAGGGAGGGAGGGGGCAAGGAAGGAAAAGAGATGGATCTTTCACAGTATAGATGCAGATGTTAGCTTATGTTCTATGTAAGTAGCAATCTTGTCAAATGATATGTCCAACCATTTCTATAATTTTCATCTGAGTTTTGTTTCAATGACCCAGTTTGAGTGGGGATGGGAGAAGACTTAAAATAATAGTGACTCCAAAATATACTCTTTTTAAAACTTATTTTAAAAAAATTTCAAACTATTTTTGGTTTTAATAGACTCAGGGGATACAAGTTGAATTCTGTTACATGTAATGGAGCCTGGGCTTTCAGTGTACCCATCACCTGAGTAGCGTACATTGCACCCCATAGGTAATTTTTCAGCTCTCACCTCCTCCATCCAAAATTTACTCTTTATTGAAGTTCTTATTGCTGTAATAGGGACGTGGTTTGCAAACATGGTCCTTCCCCAGCCAAGACTTAAAAGCTTAAGTGTGCTCTGCTTTGTGAAATTTGTGCTTAGTTAGTCACAGAAGACAGAATGAGTCATCATTTATAAAAAAAGGCTCTTCTTTTTGGGCCCTGTGTGGTTGTTTGTGTTTGAGCCTGTGAAGATTTTGAAATTGTTTAAACTTTAATGCAAGGAACTAATTCTCGAGAGTTGGATTTCTAGTTGCAATAAAAAAGATTACTTTTACTTGAGTATTCTTATATTAATACCTTGCAAGAGAGAAAATCTCATTATAGGCTGATCTGTGTGCTCCTAAGTATAGCTGCTGTGAATATTGATGTTTCTGAATAGTAAATAAGCACATGGGAATTATATGATATATAAAACAGTACTTAAGCTTACAATCTACTGCAGCAGCTATTTACCTCCCAGTGTTTCAAGTGAATTTGGTTTAGTAACACTACATGAGCACTATGGGTTCTTTTTAATCCTGAGATTTTAGAAGGAAGGAACATTGTTTTATTGGTTTGCAACACACACCGCACACCAAGCAGGACTCTACAACCCCTGCGATGTCACTTCAGGGATTTCAGAGAGTTCCCAGAGGGTGACCAAGTCCTCGCCATCAGGACAAGTCAACTACCACAGGAGACTTCTGGTGACCTGATGTCTGCACCAGACATTGCTTTTTCTGCTGGGCGCTGCAGCTGCCATTTCTGCAGAGCTCTGCTGTTTCAGTGGCTCTTTAGCAGGATGCAGCTTAATCCTGAATCTAGAATGATAAGAATTAAAACGTAGGATCTGTTTTCATAGACACCATGTTCTAAATGAGCTACCCAGTACTAAATGCTAGACCTTGGACTTCCTCATCTCTGTCATTTTGGGCTGCGGCACATCCCCTTTTCATGGCAAACATCGTACTCCGATAAATGAGTGGACTTGTCTCACATTCTGAAAACAAAAACAAAAAGAAAACAACTTCTGTTGGTGCTCCTAATTCTGCCCTGTCCAGGTTAATTCTGCAAATGGCTTTTGTCTCCTGTTAATCTCTTAGTTTTATAAAATTACACTATTTTGAACACCTTCTAATCACTTTTCTTTTTGTTGAATTAATCCCTGTATCAGCCAGGGTTCTCCAGAGAAAAAACAGAACCAATATGGGAGACAGTGGAAGAGAGAGAGAGAAAGAGAGAGAGAGAGAGGGGGAGAGAGAGAGAGAGAGAGAGAGAGAGAGAGAGAAAGAAATTTGTTTTAAGGAACTGGCTGGCATGATTGTGAATGAGGGTAAGTCCAAAATCTATAGGGCAGGCTGGAAACTCAGACAGGACTCCTATGTTACAGTCTTGAGGTAGAATTCCTTCTTTTCCAGGAAACCTCAGTCTTTGCTCTTAAGGCCTTCAACTGATTGGGTGAGGCACACCCATGTTATTAAGGATAACCTCCCTTACTTAAAGTCAATTGACTGTAGAGTTCATTCACATGTACAAAATGCGTTCACAGCAGCATCTAGATTGCTGTTTGTCCAAACAACTGGGTGCCACGCCCTACCCAAGTCAATACATATAATTAATCACCACAATGCCCTTCTGGTGCCCCTATCCTCAGCAGGCTGCGTACCCTACAGCCTTCTCAAGTGTGTGTTTATTTACTTTTATTTATGTCCTTCAGATTTCATCCTTACCGATCAGTCAAGCAATACTCAGATTGTGCATACAGTTAGCAGTCTCAAATTCACATTTTCATCAACTTTCTCCAAATACTGTTGGACCTTTCATGGAAAGAAGGAAGGCTGGCACCTATTAATGAAGAAGTAATTTTTTCCTGAAAGCTATACATAAAGAGGACATTTAAATTCAGAGATTAAGGGCTATAGCGACAGAATTTTAATTGACAATGGATTGTGTTTTAAAGACCAGGTCTGATTAGTTTTTAAAACTTGACTTTTAACAAATACATGTTGGTTAATTATTCAGCACATGAGAACACTTGTAATGCATATTTCACATGTTCTAATGGTTCAGTAGAATACATTCACACATACGAGGTCCATCTGGAAAGTATCCAGCCATTGTTAATATATGGAGAACAGTTTGTGCGACATTAATGTAACCTGGCAGCCAAGGAGAGTGGACTGGAATGTGCATACGTGAACAGTGACAACTCCACTGTACTAGTCAGTGGGGCGCTATATGCCATTGAGTGAGCATGTGCACTGTGTGGCCACCACATTCAAAATGACTGAGCAAGTAGAGCAATGAATCTGCATCAGATTTTGCATTCGGCTTGAACATTCCTCCATGGAAACAATTCGTATGATTCAGAAAGCTTTGGGGACGATGCAATGAGTGCAGCGCAAATAAAAGTGTGGCACAAATGCTTCAAAGATGGTTGAGAATCCGTTGAAAGTGATCTACATTCTGGAAGGCCTGCGACAAGCAGAACACCTGAGAATGCTGAATGTGTACAGGCTGCAATCAACAAAGGTCCCAAGGTGCCTTGAAGGGGACTAAAGGGTCATTGTCCTATGTATAATATTTCTTGTATCTTTTTCAGTAGATGTTTCCATTTTTCATATTACATGGCTGGATACTTTCCAGACAGACCTCATATAATAATGTTTCAAGAAATAAACACATTTGGAATGTCTATATGTCTAACGGGAACTATAATTGCATTATTTCACAGATACACTATCTATTCCCCATCATTTATAAGCATAATGAGGGTAGAGGCCATGTATTATACATCATTATTTCCTCAATACTAGCACAGTGCCTAGTAAAAAGCAAGTATTCAATCAATGAATTTAGTAAATGACATCCAAGCACATACAAGAGATCTTCAAAAAGAGTATGGAAAATGCATATAATGAAAAAAACTATGTATGGATTTCAAAAAAAATTTTGCACCAAAATAAACTAGTACTAACTTGTAATATGTCCGAATAGGATCTAGTTTGAGGCACTAAGAAGGATAGTATTAATACATTAAAGAGCCACACTGTCAGAGCAACATGAATTCTGCTAAAGCAAAGCAAGAATAAACATTGAATTTATGGTGAAGCTTAGGTGGAAGAATGGTAAAATCACTGATGCTTTACAAAAAGTTGATGGGGATAATGCCCTAAAAAAACCAACAGTTTACAAATGGATAATTCATTTTAAGAAGGGACCGATGATGTTGAGGATGAAACTCACAGTAGCAGACCATCCGCATCAATTTGTGGAAAAAAATCATTTTGTTTATGCCCTAATTGAAGAGGACTGACATAGCAGAAATAACAGCCAACATCATAGACATCTCAATTAGTTCAGCTCACACAATTCTGACTGAAAAATTAAAATTGATCAAACTTTTGACTCAATGTGGGCCAAAACCATTGTACCCAGATAAGATGCAGACAAAAGTAGAATTTTCAATGGAAGTTTTAAAGAAGTGAGATCAAGATCCTGAAGCATTTCTTCAAAGAATTGTAACAGGAGATAAAACACAGCTCTACCAGTATAATCCTGAAGACAAAGCACAATCAAAGCAATGGCTACCAAGCGGTGGAAGTGTCCAGGCAAAGCAAACCAGCCAAGGAAAAAGTCATGGAAACAGTTTTTTGGGATGGCCAAGGCATTTTACTTGTTGACTTCTGAAAAGCCAAATAATGATAACATCTGCTTATTATGAGAGTGTTTTGAGAAAGTCAGCCAAAGCATTGGCAGAAAAATGCCCAGGAGAGCTTCACTAGAGAGTTCTTCTCCACCATGACAACGTTCCTACTCATTTGTCTCATCAAACAAGTGTAATCTTGCAAGAATTTTGATGAAAAATCATTAGGCATCCACCTTACAGTCCTGATTTGGCTCCTTCCTACTTTTTTTGTTTCCTAATCTTAAAAAAAATCTTTAAAAAGGGCACTCAGTTTTCTTCAGTTAATAATGTAAAAAGACTACATTGCCATGGTTAAATTCCCAGGACGCTCAGTCCCTTAGGGATGACTACACGGCTGGTATCATTGCTTACAAAAATGTCTTGGCTTTGATGGAGTTTATGTTGAGAAACAAAGTTTATATTTTTTATGCTTATATTTTAATTCTATTTTTCCATGAATTTTTTGAAGTCCCATCATTTATCCCTCACTTCCCTTCCTCAGTATATCCCTGCGAATGGGATTATGGATTCCCTGGACAGGGAGAAGAAAGATTCACCGAGCAAGGCATTGCTAGTGGTGGCTCTCAAGGTGTGGGCAGGGGCTATGGCAGCAGGGGTCGAAGCTCCAGGGTACACAGTGAGGCACTGAGGGGCTGCACCTTCTGCTAAAATCTCATTTTCAAAATCATCCTCCTCTCTCCTTGAATAGACACCTAGCCCTTTTGAGAAAATGAAATACAAAGAACAACAGAGAGGTAAAATACTTTTACCTAAGCCGGAACTTATACAGCCACATATTCTTTTAGACATACATATCTCAGTAAAACTTTAAATAACTAACTATGACCCTACAGTTGAACTTAAAATAAGTTGTCTTTGCTAGAACACCAGAGTCCATTCACTGTGGAACCTGGAATCTGGAATTTCCATATTCACCCCACATTTTACTTCTACTTGCCCCTGGTCTTTTTGTTCATCCTCTTGCCCTATTTTGTATACATATTTCTCTCTTCATTCTAGATATAAGCTCCTTTAAGGATAGGGCTTAAATGTATTTGTTTAATCCAAAAGTTTCTAGGATGTTATTTTCTTAATAAATTCTAAATACAATTTGGAATAGACTTTTAAGTAAAAGGAAACGTCTATAGGTGATGAGTTGACCTTGTTATCTGCCTACTCAATAGCCATCCTTCTTATTTTTATTGCTGATAGACTCCAATTATTATAAGAGTTGGATGGTAATAGGCTCAGGAGAGATAAATTCATCTACAGGGGTAAATTATAATTGGTTTAAACCAATATTGGGAAACCCATTCTTGTTTACCAGCGACTGATTTAAGAGAGGCATGTGACCCAGTTCCGGCCAATGAAACATACTGAAAAGACAGCTGGGCTTTCTGGGAAAGTTCTTTCTCTTTTCAAAAAGTGAAGCATATGAGAAATCCTTTTTCCTCCTTGCCTTTAGACCTCCTCCTATAAGTATGTGATGCTTGGAGCTGCATCAGTTATTTTGTGACCATGAGGAAAAAGTCAAGAGAATTGCGGAGAAGCCACTCAGAGCCCTGACATCACTGAGCTGCTGAACTAACCAACCTTGGGAACTTCCACTTCTGAATTTCTTTATATGTGAGCTATGAAGAAATTATACATTTAAACACTATTGTTTAAGTCACTTTCAGTCTAGATTCTGTAACTTGCACCCAAAAGAATTCAAACTAACACAGAAAAAGCATTCAAGTACCTTTTGTGATACAAAGGCACATATCTGAACACAGTGCCTTTGTGGGGAGCATTTCAAAATCCCCATGGGAAGTTCTAAGTGAATTTTCCCTAGAATCCTATCATTACTGCTTGTTCATTAGGTGATAATGCCTAACTAGACTGTAAACCTCCAGGGGAAGCTCCTTATACCAGCAGGATGGGAAGATCTCAGCAGTTAGAATAAGCAAAAATCTAAAAGGCAGCGGACATGTTTAGAATCACCTAACATTTTCTCACGGGAAAGATAATTTCAGATGCCTCAGTGTTAATATATATTACAGTTGGATTCCTTAAAATGCAGCCAGGAAGAGGATGTCTGGTAAAAACGACTGTTTACAAACAGTATCTCTTGTACTCTATCACAGCATTCAGTGTTTAAGAGGGAGCAGGCATCCTCCAGATTTGGCTTCTTTATTAATATCAGGTTGTTGTAAGAACCTAGTGATTTGAAGAGTTACATGTCAAGTAGATTTGGGAAATGGGAAACTGAATCACTAAAACCAGAGTCTTCACTTGCATTTCTTTATCCTGTTTTTGGCTTTCATTCTTTTCCATACCACTTACATGCAGCAACTTTGGGGGATTTGTTCACTTATTTTTTACCTCTTTTCTGTTCAGTGTAATGAATCTTTTGCTCCACTAGGCTTTGTGCTTTCCCTCTGTACTTGCTGAAGTCCCCATTTCTTTCATACTTTAATATATTGAATCTCTGGGTGTTTCAAGCACATCGTCCCCCTAGAATTGGATCTTTGAAGCAGCCTTGAAAGTGTTTCTCTTATTTTACTTTCTTTTGGTAGAAATTAATGAACTGAATGCCTTGGACTACTAAAAATGGTTTCCAAACTTTCTTCCAGGCCAGGCATGGTGGCTCACGCTTGTAATCCTAGCACTATGGGAGTCCAAGGCGGGAGAATTCCTTAAGGTCAGGTGTTTGAGACCAGCCTGAGCAAGAGCAATATGCCATCTCTACTAAAAATAGAAGAAATTAGCCAGGTGTGGTGCTATGCACCTGTAGTCCCAGCTACTCGGGAGGCTGAGGCAGGAGGATCCCTTGAGCCCAGGAGTTTGAGGTTGCTGTGAGCTAGGCTGACGCTATGGCACTCTAGCCTGGGCAACAGAGTAAGACTGTGTCTCAGAAAAAAAAATACCCCCAAAACAAAAAAAAAAACAACAAAGAAAAACAAAAAAACTTTCTTCCATAACTGGAAAGAAGCAAATCACAGGATTATCAATCACGAGAACTCTAATTCTAGGTCTTCTAATTGTATGTTCATAGATAAATCTTTGAATCTTGTGCCTCAGTTTCTTGATATACGCTCATGTAGGATGTTCTTTTGATGGATTCTTTCTATGCATCAATAACATCACTAGAAAGATATTAAGTTTATTATTTGCCCTGACCATGGCTAAAGACAGATCAGATATAAGTCTGTAGCATCCAAAAAGTTCCTGAGCTTTGAGACATAGCTTATGCTTCGTGGTACATGCAAAATACTAATTTTTCCACTTGTGACATCATGCCATGTTGATGGCATAATTGTCCCTTGATCTCCTCCCCAGAGCATTCCACAAAATGGAGCTAGCATGCACAATGTGCTGCTTTGCCTTTACATATCTTTACTTCATGACTTTAGCCCTTACTCCTTATAATGCTACCATGATGCTATGGGACTTACTCCAGAGTAACAGGAGCAGCGTGTACATAGTTACTTCTTACAAAGTACTTGACTCTACTGTTCAGAGTTTAAGTATGATCTTGACTTGCCTCAATTTTATTGCCCCAAGAATACAAACTCTTCTGGGCTCTACATTCTCTCTTTCCCTACTCTGTTTCTTCATGAGGTCTCCTTGACTTATATAATTTTTAAAAACAAATTCACCACCTTAATTCATTATATTTCTACTAACTTACCTTTCCTATTTCCAATGTGGTAGATGTTATTTACAATAAAAACGACCCTCGGTACATGAACGATGATATTTTCTCTGTGTTACTAAGGGTATTAATAGAGGTTAGAAGGAATAATATACATAATAGCAGTTGGTACACAGCTTTATAATTTTTCACAAATAAAAACATTATTATATATAACATTAGTGTAACATTAGTTGTGACCTACCAGCGGCCTTGTTTGTTTGTTTTTGTATTTGGATTGGAACCTGGACTTTTGGAGTCAGAAGAGTCCTGGGTTTCTTTTCTGACTAGCTGTGTGAACTTGGACAAGCTATTTAATAATTTAGAGGCTCTCTCAAAAATGAGAATATTATTGCTTTTGCTGGAATTAAAAACAATAAACAATAAAATAGGATGGCAAGTGCCTGGTATAATCCCTATCTCATTTTATGGTCTGATATTGAGCCTTACAAGTATCTTGTGAGTTGTCTTTTTAAAGCCAATATGTGACTTTTCTTTTGTGTTGGTGGGTGTTTAATTTTCCTTTCTTCCAACTGGATTTGGGAACAATTATCCACACAGATAAGATGAGACTCCTCTGTTTCCTCACTATACAACCTTATTATACCGCAGGCTTAAAGCATTGCGCCTGCTCTTCTTTTCTATAGCTGGTCTCCCTTTTAATCCACGTCTCACACTTACCAAAGCACTCCGTATCTTGCCACTTCCCTCTCAAAAACCTCAGTAGCTTGCCCTGGCCAGTGGAATAAAGTCGAAATTCCTTGAGCTAGTCCTCTGAGAACCCGGACGACCTAGCTCCATTTAACATTGCCTACCAGCTTTCTGCACAAACCCGCTGCTGTCACCAGACTGTTGCCCTTTCCCAAATCTAAACCTGGTTATAAAATCCTGACCCCACTAGGAAGTGCTCTTTGAGAACTCTTTCCCACAATTATCTTCCTTTCTCTAAACTCAAGTCGTTACTGCCGAGTGTTGCTGAGTCGACTGGTAAACATTTTGATTTACCACAGACATTTTTCTTGCACTTGTCTCACTTGTTAGGTATTGAATTGTTTCCCCATATCGGTACCTGTTACTACAGGTCTCTATTGTCTTCCCATCTATGAGCCCCTCTTCCTTCCCTAGCCTGCACCCTATAATTAATCATCTAAACAACACTCTCAACAGTACTTCAATTCCTTACATACTTTTCTTTTCCCATCTTTCCAGAAAAATTTAAACTCTGAATCTACTTTATTTTTTTATGCTCAACCCCAGACAGTGCACAATGATGGAGAGAAATCTGCAAACATGGAGACTGGTTCAGTTACACATAAATGTCTTAAAACCCAGCAGCAAACTTAAGCACTGTCCGATAAACCTTTTGTTCATCTTCCTTTCCCATCTCTCTCAGAGACCATTCCAGATTTGCATCATCCTCAGGTGTCCTTCTCTGCTCCAAGGCCTCCCTCTGGGAAGATGAGCTTGTTTGCAACTTTCTAGAAAAGGCCATGATGTGTGACCTCCTTTGATTTTCTTGGCTCATCCTGTAACAGAGGTAATGGCCTCAAAAAGGGAAAAATGTTTTATAAGCTGTCTCTTTAAAACCCCCTCAGGCTTTTTGAGAATTAAAATCTGCATTCTTGCCCAAGGCCAGTAATCAGAGCAGCAGGGGGGTGTTCTTCGTTCTTTGGACCATAGCAGATGGCTCAACAGAATTTTGTAGGCAGAGGTCGCCAGATTATCTTCACTGGAGAAGCTGTAAATTAAACAGCAATAGCCTGAAGCTGAAAACTCCTTTTAAAAGCTCTGTATTTCTGCTTGCAGATAGGATGTTGGTACTTTAAGATGTGAGCTTGTCCTCTTCCTTATTTGCTGGCAAGTTAATAAACTTTCCTTTTCTTCTCCTCAAACTATTTGTCCTTGTTCTTCTGATGTGGCCTCAGGGACAATTGCTGAACTATTGGTAATAATGCCAATACAAATACACCAATATACAAATACACCAAATATATGTTCACCAATCATTATCTGTTTCCTCCAGTCTCTGAGCATCAAGTGTCTCCATCTGGCCAAGGCCAAATGCTTCACCAGGGTCCTAGATCAGATTCCAACCTATTCATTCCAGAATGTTGCTTTATCAATTGTTCTTTTTCTGTCCTTTCTCTACTCTGCTGATTCCTCCCTCATAGCCTATAAGAATGGTCAAGATTTCCCCCAATCTAACACGCTTAAATTTTCCTGACCTTACATCCTGCCTTCCTCTATTAACATTTCAAAACTCCTTGTTTCCATGTCCTCCACTCTCTCATTTCTAATTTGCTGTATTCATTATCAAAACTGAAAGGGCATTTCAGCCTAGGTCAAGTTGCTCACTGCACAAAGATCCAGTTATTGAGACAACAAGGATTGCCAAGGAAGAAAGAAATTTTTTAGCATGAAAGATGTATTGTGAGGAGAAGCTGCCTCAAGTTCATCTCCCTGATTAATAGAGATCATGGGCTTTTTAAGGAGTGGCCACGTGAATTGGGGCTGGTTGTGGGGAATGGTGAGTCTTGACTACAGAAAATCTGTCTGCCCAGGAGCTTTCAGAATCTCAACTTCTTTGTCTTGCAGGAAATACACCATTTCTGGAAAACAACTCAAAAGGTCCAGTAGTTAGTTAAGAGAGAAGATTATAAAAAACACATAGGGATCATTGAAATTTGTTCATGGAGCCAGTTACATATTTGGCTTCTAGAAACAATACTTGACAAAAAACACTCTTACTATGGTCAATTGCCTAATTAAGGTCTTAGTTTAATAGATTTTGCTGTTGCCCTTCATATTTTTATCATTTCAATTTTACATATTTCTTCTACCTTAGACTTTATCTTGCTAAACTTTTTGATTAATGAAAATTAGCATTTATTAAATACTTTCTGTATAAACTAATTATACGATATATATTCCTTACAATAATTCTGAAAGGTGGTATTATTTGCCTCATTTTATGTAGAAAACTGAGGCTTGGAAAGGTTAAGTCACTTGCTTAGGGTACTTGGAAGTGGCAGAGCCAGGGTTGGCACCATGGTCTGTCCTCTTCCGAAGTCCACTTCCTCCTATGTTTATGGAAGGTATATCTCGTTTCTTCCAAAATGCCACCCATGACTACTCCTTGGGTCAAAGCCCCACTTTGTGCTACCACTGTGTTTTACATGTGTCTCTGTCATTTCACCAAGCACATTGTATCCTCACTCAATTGTTTGTGTCTTCCTCTGTGTTCAGGTGTTTCCTGGTTGGGGACATCACCAGGCTAAGTGCTGGCATATATGTTTTCAAATTCTTCTTGATTATAGACAGTATCCCTGTGTGCACATTGTCCAAGACATGATGCAGCGTCCCATCCACCCTCATGTTGTTCCCTATGTTGTTTGAGTGTGTAGGGAGCAAAGGCTCTTGACCCCCTAAGGTTTATTGAAAAATCCCTGATATGAGGCACATTGATTAATTGGAGAAAAAGATACAAATTTATTTAAATTTATATATGTATGTACAGGAGGCTTCGGAATGAAAACTTTCCAGTGGGATTTAGAAGCTCGTATGCCTTATGGAAAAATGGGTTGTAGGAGGGGGGAAAGAGGAATTCTGTTGAGGGGCAATAAGGATCGCTAGGGAGGATGAGTGGACGGGGAACAAAGATTAACTGGTAAATAGTTCTCTTTGGAATTTGAATGAGTCCGAGAGACTGGACATTATCTTACTTTATCCAGGTGTGGTCACATTCCTGGTCTTACAGGGAGGGGAAGAAATGCACAGTTGTTCTCCTTGGTGTTTCTGGGTCTTAGGCAGATAAAAAAAACCCAACTTTTTGGGAGAGCACATGGTGGGGGTTGGGGGAAAGGTCGGAGGGAACTTGAGGCTTCTTTAGTCAGTCTAGCAGGTCAACATGCCATATTTTGGGGGTATTGGCTTCTGAGCCCCCAAAATACATAAAATATTTCTTATCGAACAGCCACAGGCCTCACAGTGACAGGTCTCTTTCCAGGACCCTTCAACTACCCACCACTATTCTGGCTGGATCTCCCTTGGTCTGTCTGCTTGGCACCACAGTGAATTTTACATTTGGCCACTGACAGTGTGAAGGGAGGGAGGGTGGCAGGGTGGACACCACCAGGAAAGATTGCTCTTTGGAGAATCTACCATTTTCTCTACCATTTTCTCATTTGTCCTCTGAAGCATTCCCTTATCTGTGTCTCTTGCACAGTAATTCTATCCTTGAGCATTTTCCACCCCTGGAGGAAACATTCTACCTTCCCCTCCCTTCTCCATTGCGCAGGAGGTGGAACAGCAACTGCTGAGGGTCTGGGGATCTGCTTGGGGGCCTGAGGGTGTCTGCCCAGTTCTGGGATCCTTAAAAGCCTGTGAGCTCCCTTGTCTTGGACCCTAGTGCTCTGCGGTGCTGTGCAAACCCACAGAAGCAGCACCTCACAGCGGGCAAGACCAAATGGACCGCACGAGTGATTAGCTAGCTCGCTGTCTGTCCTGCAGACACAGTTCTGCATTCTTTTGGATCTTCACTGCTGAGTAAGGATCCTGTGGGCTGTGACCCGAACTGACTGCATCTGAATGGCCATATCCATAAAGTTCCGGTCTTTATGGGTCAGTAATCCCTGGACTGGGATTGAAAATTTCATCTTTGTCTTTACACTGGCAGGGCATTTTCCTCTCACTCATTCCAAATGCTTTTAAACGTGGCGCTGAATGTCCTATTTATTTTGGGACAGAGGCCAAAGTGAATTGCTTCACTGTCAGTTCTGCTGAGCAGGGGTGATGCTGCAGGGTGTATAGGATATGTTGACAAAAGAGCTGTGACCGGTGATGTGATTCCATTTTCAGCACATCACATGCTCCTTGGATCAAAGGACTGTCTCTTTTAGATGCCAGGCATGCAAATAAGCCCCTGCTAGCTAGCAGCTTAGCCCCTTCTACATCACGCACACTCTTTGGTAAGGGTCATGCTGGCAGACACACTGAGGCCCTGGCTAGCAGAGGGCTTGCCCTTGAGCTAGCGGAGTCCTCGCGCCCTCAGACAACCCGTGCTGTGTGAACGCCCTTGGAACAGGGCCGCTCGTGTTGGCCTAGCTGTCAGCACATTCGCACACAGTGCAAATGAGACAGAGTGCTCTGCTCACAAATCCACCTGCTGTTGATCAGGAGAGAGACACAGGGCAAGACTGGAAATGCAGGCCAAGTCCCTCTAAGTAGAACACAGTCACCACCGTGATGCTCAGGGAAATGGAGCAGAAGATGGGTCAGGCACAGCCTGCGGCCGGGGAGCCGCCACGCAGCAGCAGAGAACACTGCAAGCTGTCCGAGGGATGGAGGCCTGGTTATAAACATTTTTTTCCTATTTTTTATTTCACAATGTTACAGGGGTACAAACATTTTGATTACATGAATTGCTTTTGTATAGTTTGGGTCAAAGGTATAAGTGTGTTCATCACCCATAAACGATTTTGAAAGAAACCTTTTAAAAAAAAAAAAAACATAATAGACTTTACTTCTTTAAAGCAGTTTTAGGTTCACAGCAAAAGAAGTGGAAGGTAGAGAGACTTGCCCTGCATCTCTACCTGCAAGGAACAGCCCCACCCTCCCCCATATCCCCCACCTGAGGGTGCATTCCTTACAACCATGGGCCCACAGGGACACGTCATTATCACCCTACTTCTGTTTATTGGACCTTTTAACCATTCTTTAGTGCCTTGGCTTTCTTTAGATTTGGGGAGAGATAACTAGGACTAGTTTTTCCTCCTATTTTAGTCTTGATAGACTTTTCTGCCCTTTTTATTCCCAACTAGCCCTTACAAAGCCCCCGTGACAGGATCCCAGGCTGACTGTTTCCTTGAGCTCCTGTGTAACGTGAAGGCCCTGCTGTTCATTTAGCACAGCTGGAATGTTTACAGCTGTTTTACCTGCGTTAGTCTTGGCTTTTCAGGTAGATCATTAGCTCTCCGGGACAGGAACCATTGCTCAGTGCTGATTTCACGTGGGCTGTCAATAAAACATGTGTTGCTACACAGTAGAAGTTTGTTTGGGAGTATAAACAGAGGCGTCCAAACGCTGGAGTCGCTCCTAAAGACTTTTGCTACTATGATCATCCATTTTGCAGTCACACGGCTACAATAACAGAAGGACAGTCTCCTTCAGGGCATGACAATGGCGTCATATGCCAGGCTGGGGACAAGGGGGATGTGTCCTAGTGGCCCGAACCGCATGAGCCAGACAGTGAGGTGGGATTTGTAATAGACATGTGAAAAATGACTCTGTCAGAAGCTGTTTGATGTTATGAAAATCTTATAAATTACATGGAACAAAGGTCATTTACTCCAGAGCAAGAGAGATTTCAGGACTATAGACTAGCACAGCTTGTAAAGGAAGATGTAGCTAGAGCAAGCAGAGGACGTTGATGGATATTTTCGAAAATCACTCTTGATGGTGAGTGATTTTTGCCACAGGTCAAGAAAGATTTCCAGAAAAAATTTCCATACATATTTTGCAGCTCTCTGTACCATTTTAACAGGAAATATATAATGCTAATTTTGATTTACATGCAAAAATTATGTTACATGTATTCATTGCCTTTATGGCATTAAATATTTGAAATATTATATGATTTGTTTTCATTTTCAGATAAAACCCAGTCATTTTAATTGATATAAATTGATGATAGGCATGCAATACATCCTTCAATTGATTTGTACTAAAAAAAGATGGTAAATTTTACTTAATCCTTACTATACTTTATATTCCATTTTTTTAAATATCATTGCCTTATAGGCTAATGTGTTTTTTAAAAAAATTTTTGTGTTATTTTGAAGTTAAGACCTCTAAACTTTGGAAATATTAGCCTGGATACAGTCAGTTCTCTGACATTATGGGTAAACCTTCTCCTATAATTCTATGTGTATTGGTATACCTAAAAATTACTTAGTCGCCATCTCTAAAATATGTTTTACGCTGTCAATTTAATTGGTTAACCTCAGAACAGAAACTCTGGACTTGTTCTTGACACATTCTCCTCAGTTAACTCCATGTCCAGTTGCTGAGTCCTGTCAACTCACATTCCCGAATACCCCTCCCATCTTCCCACCTCTCTTCTTTTCTGGGGACCAGGCTCCTGCAGCATCCTGTAGGTTTCCTTTGTAGCTCCTGCCCTCCGCGGGCGTGGGTGCTGGGTCTGCTTTGCATCCTACTTTTTCTTAATCCCTAGGAGAGTGCCAGACGTGTGGTGGATACTGAATGCATATTTGATGAATGAATGAATGCCTTACCTAGCTTGAATTATCAGGAGCTCTGAATTGGTAAACCTTAGCCTATCAGGTTGAATTTAATGTTACCAACGATTTATACTAGGCACTGCCTGTGTAGGTTGCAAGAAATTCTCTAGGAATTGTTTTATGTACTTTATAGAGGCAATGCACTTTCTTGGTTATGGTTGCCAAGGCCCGTGTTTTCTGACACAAATAGTGTTGATGTGAAATGCCTATCACGTCAAGGTTTTTTCCAAAGAGGAGAGCGGCAATGAGTATCTATTTTGAAAACCAGACAATGAGGTAATGACCTAACAGCTGTTATCTTTAGTCCAGGAAAAGAAGTAACAATAAATTAAACAGCGGTGTGCTAGAATCACGAACATACATCCTGTGGGTCAAGGCAAGCCAACGACAGAACCAGAGAGGTCTGCGGCGGTCATGGAAACCTGAGATCTCATTTGCCTCCTGCCCGTCTCAATCCTAGGAAGGGGAGCTTGGAGAGAATTTTGAAATGCAAAGGCAGGCCTCCTTCGTTCCCAGTGGCAAATAAATAAATGACTATTTCTATTGTGCATATTTGGGATCCAAGAAGGAGATCCAGGGATGTTAGAAGTAACCTGCACTGTCATTTGTATTTTTATGACCATTTTTTTCCTTAAATAGCTTTCCAATAAATTTTATTCATTTTTTTGGTAGATGTTATATTCTTTTTTCACAAAGCTTCCAGAGCTTTCATGGCTCTTATTATGTGGCATAAAACTTTCTCTCCCTGTTTAATAATACTCCTTGTGTTATGTTATAGGTACATTATCTTTGGCGTGTTGTCAATTAACATTTTGCAGTGAGAGAAAATGCCTCTAAGGTTTTATTTTCCTTCTAATTACAGAAATCCTGCAGCTCAGAGCTGACATTCACAGGGGGACTTTTTATGCAGCATTAATCTTGTGTCCAATTTCTCCTGGGTTGCTGTGTGTGGGCAGCGCCTGTTAACCTTACCGAAGTCTGGTGGGTGCAGCGGGAGCCGAGCCAGTCTTGAAGGCTCGGAGCTGCCAGCTGCAGACTAATGACAAACGCAGGTGAGAGCATCCCTGAAATCCTTATTTCTGTTGTGGCAATTGCCCAGACCTGGAGGTTTTAGGGTCTAGACTTAATTGAAAACAGAGGGAGAATAAATCTGGTGTTTGAGTAAATGAAGTGATCACTTCTCTGTGTTCAGAAAAGTTTCCTAATGGGTAGAAAGTCTTGAGGTTTGAGAATCTAGTCCCAATAAAGAGTACTTTCACAATTTTCCCTGCATAAAGCTGAGAAAGCTCCCAATTCAAGGTAAGAATCCAACAATTTTTATTAGAAAAGTAGCATGTTTCTGAAAGGATCACTTATGAAGATCAAAAAAGATGCAAATGCACAGTGCTTATGGATCCTTTGATTGACTTCAACAGCAAAGCCAGACTTAAGCCTCCGGAGGCCCTAAGCCAACACATGCCTAGCCCAACCCCAATGTGTGCAATTTAAGATGAAATCAATATTAAATGGTGACAAAAAAGGTGTAGGGAAATTAAAGAAGTTCTGTTTTTTTCCAAAATGACTCTTTTCAAGTTTTTTTATATTTTAAAAATAAAATTATTTAAAAATAATTGGGAGATGTGTGTGGGGGTGCCACAAGATATATATGATCTGCATTTTGGGTAATTCAGTGCTAAGCAGAAAGATTTATAGGAGAAAGATACTTATTTTCATAATAGGCACATGGGCAGAGTTACTTGGTGGCAAAATGGGGCCTAGGGAACTATATCAGAATGAAGTACAATGCTGTCACCTGGTGACCACACTCTGAAATCACATAATGCCATCCTCTGGGACTGTAGCCCTCACTTTCCTGCTCCCTCCTCCCCAACAACTTCAGGCAACATCATGGGTTTTAGAGCTAGAGCACCATGAGAGCAAATCCCATTTGGCTTCCCCACTTTACAGATGGGAAGCCGGGATCTTAAGAGGTTAAAGTGACAGCCTGGTGCATGCCTAGTTCATGGCGCATTAGTGGTAAAAGAAGGTGCCTGAAGCCAGCCAAGCTCGACTTACATGGCAGCTCTGCAGTTCACTAGTCGTGAGATTACGGACGAAGTTTTGAACCTTGCCAGATCGCGGTTTCCTCACGTGTGGAATGAGATTCCGTTGGAACAATGGGGTTGTTGGGGTGACCGGATGACGTACTATATGAAATTTGCCCTGCAAATCACTGGTTGCTATTATTGTTGTTATGGTCCTGGGTCACTGTTGTTGTTGCTATCGTTATTTTTGTTTACTGGAAACTCCCGGCTTCTGGAGGATCATTTCCATATGTCAAATTGCTTGTAGGGGACAGATGTGAGTGGTCACTGCATAAAGGCAGAACTGAACCAGAGGAGGCTCGGCTGGAATGGAGTCCAGCCCAGGTTTGAAGGTAGCTGAGATGGCGCTTCGGACTTGAGTCCAGGCTGTTTTCTCTGGGCTCCTGCTGGCACACAAAGATGCTGAGGATGTACGTGAGCTCAGGGGATCCTGGGTGCTGCACTCCCCGTGCCCCCTTGAAGGTACTTCCCAAGTTAAGGGGGTCATTGCTGCCTACAGCAGGCACCAAATTGTCCCTTTCACTCCATTAGTCTGGGACAAGAACTTCCCTGGACCTCAGGGTGGCCCTCAGGACCATGTTACGGTTCCTTCAGAGTCATTGGTGCTATTGCAGGGCTGGCTACGGCCACCGC
Organism: Cheirogaleus medius; assembly: GCA_008086735.1. Classification (NCBI taxonomy): domain Eukaryota; kingdom Metazoa; phylum Chordata; class Mammalia; order Primates; family Cheirogaleidae; genus Cheirogaleus; species Cheirogaleus medius. The sequence goes on from VBSM01003157.1 coordinate 6,437,065, forward strand.
AGAGTAGGGGGGTGGGGGGGGGAGAGAGAGAGTTGAGTGAGAGGTTAAAAGCTCAGGTTCTTGAGATACACAATCTACCACATACACTGCATATTGGCTGTGGTGATCTGGGCAAGTTACTTAACTTCTTTAAGAGTTTGTTTCCTCATGTATAAAATGGGGTAAAAACTATAGTATTGTTTACCTTCTTGGAATGTTGTGAGAAATAAATGAGATTAATCCATGTACAGCACATAGAACAGTGTCTTGCATGCAATAAATATTCAAAAAATGTTGGCTCTTAGATATATAATGGAGTGCTAAATTTAGCATTTTTATCAGTCTCTAGGTAGTGCTTAGTATGGCTATAATCAAGTAATTATTCACGATACTCTTGAAGCTCACTTTGCTCATGACATACGATCATCTGTGGGTGTTCTTGGGTGGCTTTGTATACTGCCTGTATTTTCTGAACCAAAATGTTGACACAATATGTGGGTTCTCTTAGATTAGGATATATGACAATGAAACAGTGCTTTAAAACCTGAGATGCATGATTGTACCTTCATTTTGCACACTTGCACTCATGTTATCTACGTGATACATGCGAGCAAAGAATAAACTAGAAGAGTTGCTGCATAATTCTACAAATCCAGGACTTTCAGAGAGGCAGACTGACGTTTCCAGAGCATCTTTTCTTTACAGCTTCCCACTTCTAAGCTCCTGTGGACTTATTTTCCTAAATCCGCCTTTTATAGAAACCAAAATCCTGAATCTTGTGGACCTCTGACACCATCAGACCAAGATATTTAGGCCTGAGTTAGAGCTGTCAAATACAGTGAAATGTGGTGTGTCCCTAGGGCCCTTGGTTGAATTCATGAGAAACCAAATGTGGGCCACTTAATCAGAAGAATGATTTCTTCTCACCACATCAACAGCAGGGTGGCGAGCCAGTTCTGAATGGACAGGCATGAGGGAGTGGGGCGGCAGGGGAATGGAGTCGGGCCAGGAGAACCGTCTACTCCACGGCTGATATTGCGCCTGCCCTGCCCCGACACCGCGGCCTCTCAGAGATGCCATGAGCCTGTGCCTTCCATTGCCCTCTGCAGAACCAAGCCCTGGGCGGAGCGTGTGATTGCACAGGCCTAGCTCACTTGCCATTAATGGCGGAGATGGAAAAACTGGTCCTTCCTCGTGGAGGAAGCGTCTTACCAAGACCCCCACAGTAGGGGCTGTATCTGAGATGTCCAGCAAATCCTGGTGGAGACCCCTCTCTCCTTATCAAAATAGCTTCTGTGCACTCACAATGTGTGATCACTTCAACAAGCTGTGAGTGACATCTACCACGACACCAGGGGAGTGATGGATAGCATAGCAAGTGGAGACTGTTGCTAAGCTACAGAATTGCTACTAATGAATGATAATTTCTATGTTCATGAAAATGAGGAATCTCAGCACCTTATCTAAGAATCAGTTATTCTAATTCCACTCACAGTACTTGTCTGAATATATAAAACTGCAATATTTAAAAGTCTCTATGTGATCTCTCTTTTTGTTATTAATTTATTGAATAACCATTGTGTGCCAGGCACTGTGCTGAGCTCTTTACACCTATTGTCTTATTTAGTCCTCATAACATCTCCAGGAGCTACACTCTATTCTTATTTTAGAGGTGAGGAAATCAAAGCATAGAGAACTATAGCTAATAAGATTGAAGTTAGCATTTGAACTCAGACTTGTCTGGTGCTAAATAAAGATCTTGTTATTAACTACTGAGCTATGGTACTTAATTCAGCCCAAATGTTTTTAATTATTAATGATTGATTTTAAAAGCAAAGATATAATTATCTCTGGAAAGAGAGAGTGTTGATAAAAGTATTAAGAAAAAAAAGAAGCAGAACATTACTGCAAAAGGAGCTATGGATGTTTTAAGCAGACAGAACTCATTTAAGTCCTTCCTTTGCTGGCATTTGGAGACAAGACAGTTTAGCCCACTAAACTTAAATTTTTACATTTTAAAATGAAGTTAATCACTCGCCAGAGTTATTGAATGGAAAATATCAAGTGTGGGTAAGTGTAGAACAGCTGGAACCCTCACACACAGCTGACGGCAGTGTAAATTCATACAGTCACTTTGACAAACTGGCAAATTGACCAAAGCTGGGTATGTGCATGACATATGACCCACCAGTTACTCCTGGGTGTCCACCTAACAGAAATCCAGACACAGCTCAGCAACGGACATGTCCTAAAAAGTCTACAGCAGCACTGTCCAAAATAGCTCCACACTGGCAGCCACCCAAATGTCCATTAACCAGAGTGAATAAATATATTGTCGTATACTCACTAAATGGAATATGTAGATATATACGTGTGTGTGTTTAATATATATAATGAGAACAAATAAATAAGAACTACACACAACAAAATGGTTGACTCTTACAAAAATGATGTTGAGGGAAATAATGCAGACCCCAAAATATACATACGGAATGATTCCATGCATCAAGTTTGAAACCGGGACAAACTAATCGATCTACTAAAAGTGGGTGTAGTGGTGACCCTTGCATGGGACAGACTATTGGAAGGGAATATATTACAAGGTCTTCTGGGGTCCCGGTAATATTGTGAGTTATTTTTATTTGTGTGTTTGTTTGTTTTGTTTGCTTTTATGTGACTGCTGAATGTGTTGTGTTCAGTTTGTGAAACTTCGTCAAGCTTTACAATGATGATACATGCATTTTTCTGTCAACAAAAGTTTTTTAAAAATGGGGATGATAAAACAGACCTAACAGTGCTGTTGTGGAAATGAAGTGTTTTAAAGTTCCTGGGATGGAGCAGCCATTCAACCAATGCATTTCCCCTCAGTAAGAGTTTGGTGGCAGTGGTGTGGGGAGAGCCGGGGAGGCTACTGGAGTTCCAGGTGTGAGACAGCAAGATCTCAGGTGGCAGCAAGAGTGGAGAGGGAGATCTGTGTTCCCAGAGCAGGAATGGCCCAGGAAGGAGACCTGGGTTGGGGACTGATACAGCCAAGGGTCTGGGGGTGGGACCAGGCAATAGAGGCCACGTTAGTAATGTCGAAGAGGCTGGTCAGGGAGGCCAAAAGACCATGATGTGGGTACTGAGGGTGGGGACAAAGGAGATGGGAGAGTCAGAAGTCAGTTCAGGCCAGTAGAGGTTGAGGACAGAGGAAGAAACCCCCATGTCTAACTTCTTAAAGGGGGAGGCTGCTGGACCATGCGGAGCAAGTGTGGTACAGAGTAGAGGCTGCGGTCTCTACTGCTAAGGAACTACATTTTTCTGCCTCCATCCTTCCCTTCCGTCCTGTCTAAGCTCTGTACAAACAAGCGCTCTTTCTGCTAATCATGCTCTAACATCACCTTTTTAATCCTCTTATACAAGGCAGATGAAAACACAAGTGAGAGTGTAGAGTTGTGAGTACTAAACATGCTCTTTGTGAGCGAAAGAGTCCTTCAACTGCACAGAGACTCAGTGTCCTCAGCCAGCTAAAGACATGACTGAGATGTGCCCAGCAGAAGTCAGATGTTGTCAGAATAAATGTGATAATGGACTCAACAGTCCCTTGAGGCTGGGCACGGTGGCTCACGCCTGTAATCCTAGCACTCTGGGAGCCTGAGGCGGAAGGATCTCTTGAGTTCAGGAGTTCGAGACCAGCCTAAGCAAGAGAGAGACCCATCTCTACTAAAAAGAGAAAAGTTAGCTGGGTATGGTGGCACTTGCCTGTACTCCCAGCTACTCAGGAGGCTGAGGCAGGAGGATCACTTGAGCCTAGGAGTTGGAGGTTGCAGTGAGCTTTGATGACACCACTGTACTCTAGCCTGGGCCACAGAGTGAGACTGTGTCTCAAAATAAATAAATAAATAAATAGAGTGCCTTAATAAAATGTGGTATATGTATACCATGGAGTTCTACTCAGCCACAAAACACAATGCTGATCTAGCACCTCATATATTATCCTGGATAGAGCTGGAGACCATTCTACTAAGTGAAGTATCACAAGAATGGAAAAACGAGTACCACATGTACTCACCATCAAATTGGCATTAACTGACCAACACTTAAGTGCACATATAGTAATAACATTCATTGGGTGGCTGGCAGGTGGGAAAGGGAGGAGGGGTTGGGTACATTCACACATAATGGGTGTGGTGCACACTATCTGGAGGATGGACATGCTTGAAGCTCTGACTCGGTGGGGCAAAAACAATATATGAAACCTAAATATTTGTACCCCTGAAATATGCTGAAATTAAAATAAATAAATAAATAAATAAATAAGAAAGTCTACAGAACTGTGTAAATATGGGATGGTATAGTTCATGGTAGATACCAAATTGCTCTTGATTCATTTTGTTGCTTTATTCTATTGTCTTTCTTTTAGGTTCTGGGTCCGTACTTTGAAGAATTTTTTGCAGAGTCTTAACCCTTCAGAGTAGCTAACGTGCTTGTGACCAGTCTCTAAAATGAAATCCCTGTAAATTATTTTATTTGTACCTTGAAGTGCCGAGACCCAGTTACCTCCTCTGACACTGATGTTAAGTATCACATTTAGCCACATTAGCGCTAACGAGTCCAACCGGGCATAGCATGACAACCCGCGTTAAGCTCTTCTGCATTTTGCAAGCTTGTGCAAATGTAGCCTGGAGAGGTCAAATATGGAAAATCTAGCTATCTGAGCTTGACATGTAATGAGTTTCCTTTTTTGTCCCGTTGATTCAAAGGCTGGCCAGGCAAATGATCTTATGTGTTTCATCCCTTTTCTACTTGTCAAGGCACCATGGAGCATGCCAGAGCTTATTTCAGTTAAAAAACAAAACAAAACAAAACAAAACACCTGTGTTCCTTTTTATGGTTTCTTCTAATGCCTGAAAATGGAAACTGTTTCACTCTGCAATGAATGCCTGTGAAATTCAGGTTTGCAGGGGAATGTGGTGTGCATGTCGATTCTGATCCAGCTACATTTATGAAGCACCTGCCACGTATTAGCCATGGGCGAGGTGCATCACATCCATCACCTGAGGGTTGGGATGGGGCAGATGCTGCAGCTGGTAACAGCTATATTGATTTTGATTGTGTTGGAAAGAGTGTCTTAGTTTGTGTTTTCCCCATAAGCAGCCTCTGAGCAGGGATCTGATTGCAAGTTATTTATCTGGGAGGAGATCTCAGGAAGCAGCAATAGGGGAGTAAAGAACTTAGGGAAGAGAAGGAAAGTGATAAAGGATGAGCAACCAAACAAGTTCCTACTGTGGGCAAATGGCGCTTAATTCTGCTGGGGACCTCTGGGAGACAGGTCGCATGCCTCAGAATGATCTCACCATCCATCATTACTGTTCCATGGTGGCTGCTCCCAGGGATAAAGATTCCCTCAATTTTGCCCCCAGGCAGAGATTGCAGGTGCTGGCAGTTCCCAGGTGATCCAGCCTGGAAATGGAAATGCCTAGTCCACGTGGTTAGGGCTGCCACAGTGCTCGCCATTCAAAGGGAGGAGACCAAAACCACATCCTTTGGGGGTTCCCCAACCCTCTCAGCCTAGAAACCTAAATTTGGTGGTGAGGGTGGACATGCAAATATTCTGACAAAGAATTAGATGAAAATCAATGTTTCTTTATTTGATGTCTTTACTCGAGTCTCTGAAGCAAGTCTGATATGTCACCCAGATGACATCCTTGTGTGAGTTAGTCTTAGAGGTGAAGAGATCATGCTGGACTGGAACACAGGAGCTCAGAAGCCTGGACTGCAGGTCCCTGATGGGATGGGCAGGCGATATTTGTTTGTATCATACAAACCTTTTGTCCCATACCTGCAACAGAAGCAGTGGCTTGAAAAAATGGCAAAAATACTTTATGTCTCTTTAAAACATCCCCCACTCCTTTTGGAGAACTAGAACCTCCATCCCTGCCTCGGGCCAGTGGTCAGGAGGGGCGGGGGAGTGTCCTCTGTTCTTTGTTCCATAGGAGATGGGATTAATCCCGGCAGAAGTCCTGAGATTGTTTTAGCCAAAAATGGGATTATGGGATTAATCAGAACCTTTAAAAGCTCTGTACTTCTGCTCAGAGGCAGGATGTGGGTACTTTGAGAGGGGAGTCTCCAACCTCCTTGTTTGCCAGCAAATTAATAAACTCCTCTTTCCTTCTCCTCAAACCACTTGTCCTCATTCTTCTGATGTGGTCTTGGGGACAAACGCTGACCTTTCAGTAACATACCGGATGTCATGTCCTGGTGATCCAGGAGGGACCATGTGGAGAGGGATGACACCCGAGATTGACCCAAGGTCCTCACTAAAACAAATCATGGGCCTCCAAGTCCCACTCCCTAAACTGAGCATAGATTTTGTTAATGGAAAATAACCCAAACTCTGTAAAATAATTTAAAGAAGTTTATTCTGAGGACCAGGGCCTGGAGCCACGCCCAAGAAGCCTTGAGCAAGTGCTCTCACCGTGACTGGGTTACAGTTTTTGGTTTTATACATTTTTTTATACATTTATACATTTCAGGGAGACAGGAATCACACATAAAGTCGTAATACATGGAAGGCATACATTGGTTTGGCCTGAAAAGACGGCACATCTTGAAATGGGGGCTTACAAGTTATAGGTGGGTTTAGAGATTCTTTAGTTGACAATTGGCTGAAAAAGTTAAGCTTTGTCTAAGAGATCCAGAATCAGCAGAAAGAAATGGTTGAGTTAAGATAAGGGTCTGCTAGGATGCGTGAGTTTCTGTATTGCATGGTCTTAGGCCAGTTAGTAGTTACAAAGGCCATCTTCAGGAAGGGATGGGGGCATGATGAGGCATGTCTGACCTCCCTTTTCATGGCCAACAACTCAGTTTTAGGGTATCTCTGGGGTCCCCTTGGCCGAGAGGGGGTCCATTCAGTTCACACTCTGATGATGAAGAAGGGTGGCCAAGGCAAGTGAGGAAGGAGCCCCACACTCCACACTGAGAGCTGCGCTGAGGCAACACGGAGCAGGTGATCAGGGCTCTGTGATCGGGCTGATTCTAATCCTAGCTCAGCCACTACGTTGCTTTGAAATCTTGAACTCTCTGTGAGGAGGCTTCCTCATCACTACCCACCCGGCAGGACTGACGGAAGGATGGAGGGAGGTCAGTAGGTAGCAGTGGTGCCTCTGATGGGAGCCAGTGTTGCGCAGCCACCCGTTGCCAGCAGGGGAGCAGCCCCAGGGCCATCTCACTGCATCTCATTAACCGAGGCGAGAAAGAAGGAAGTTGAGGAGGGAAATCTAGAGTTAGTACAGATCTCTCGCTGGGGATCAATAAATCTTGGTTCCGACCCGCTCTCTCTGGGACAGTGAGAGAGGAAAAGGAGGCAGAGGAACAGAGAGTGGGAAGGAAGAGGTAGAAAGAGGAGAGGGGAAGAGAGAGGTCTGAACTCCACCTTTGGGTTGGAATATGTCAAGGAAACTTTATTCTGTTTTTTTTTTTTTTTTAATTTAACCCCACATTTATAAAGTAGTATGGAGGAGTTTTAACATTTTTTTGAAAGTGCTTTAAATTTTTTTTAACTATGGATATGCTTTGATATACATGGAGGTGAGATTTCAATTTCTGTCAGATATAGATAAAGAGAGACTTTAAAAAATAGATAACATCTTCACATGGTTCAGTGTGTGCGTGTTTGGATAGACACAGAAAGGGGTTCACCGAGAATTCTTGCTTTTACTTCGTTCTCATCCATCACTCCCAGCCCCCACAGGCGACCATTTTATCAGTCTCTTATGTAAACTTCCAGAGATTCTTTATGTAAATGCAAGCAAATATGAAAATATATTTTAACTTTCATCCCCCAAGAGATGTTTGAAATGGATCATAATAACAGGTGTCATTTTATTACGTATTAACTATATACCAAGTATCCATTTATCCATTTCGTATATATTGGACTCATTTTACAAATGAGGAAATTGAGCACAGAGTTAAAAAACTTTCCCAAGGTCATACAACAAGGAAGTTGGGGAGACAAAACTTGAACCCTCTTGGTGTCTGGAGTCTGAGGTTTTAGCCATTACAAAATACCACCTTTCAGAAAGTAATTAAAGTCCACAGAGGGACCCTGTTAACTCCAAAGGGGCAGTCTTCCTAGCAGCTCCCTGCTCAGAAACTATTCTTTTACAGCAACAACTTTTAGGACCACGTAAGTCCTAACGAAGAAGGGAGTGCAATCCCTGGACATGAGGGTCAGCTGCAGATGGGGTGGCCCTTGTTCCTGGAACCCCCTGAGGGGTTCGGTTAGCCCCAAGAGGCGCGCCGATCTCTGTGTGAGAACAGAGCTCACTGTGAGCTGTGCCCAGTGTGTGGAGAAACCGCTTTGCACTGTGGGCCTGTTACCTATCATGGGATGAAAGGCAAATTCCTCAACTGCATCTGATCGCCTTCCGCTGCATATCTTACCATGAGCACATTTATTCTCACAGGCTACCCTAGCAATGTTCTACGGCACCCCCTAAATGTTCCTGCCTTTCTGGTTAACGTTTCAGAAGTCTGCAGGAAATCACGGTGTCTTGATGGAGAGTTTTTCCCAATCTGGTTGAGCAGTCCCTTAGGCTTCATGATCTTGAAGCCAACAACAATAGACACTTAGAGCGGAGAATTCAGAAACAAGGACCTGTAGGCCATCGCCAAGGCCAGGTAAATGAATCCTCAAAGTGCAGCAGTGTTAGACTTGCCTTTACCCACTTTGGACATGCAAGACCTGCTTGCTACCCTGTGTGAGCTGCGCAGCTGGGCACCATGGGCTGGTCCCGGGGAGGTTTGCACCTAGAAGACGTCTTGCAACTCCCTTGGCCCTGAGCTTTCAGTGGGTTAGGTGAGTAGGGATCTAGACTCACTGTCTCCATTTCCTCCATTCCCTTATCACAACTCAACCCGTTTTTGGTCTCCATGAGAATACTGTTGACTAAAGAAAAAAAATCAAGCTTTTAAATAATTCAAGCTAGTTTTGTTCAGAAGTCTTACTGAAGACTACAGACTGATGATCTGGGACCGCGCGTCAGAGAGGTTCTGCCAGACTCCCGCCACACCGTGGTTAAGCCACTATCTATCTACACATGCTGGGGGCCAGTGCGTGTGAAATCGCATCAAACTTGCTCAGAGTTACGTTCAAGCACAGTCACATCAAGGCTTGGGGCGAGCGCACATCTGGTACAGTTTACAGAAGCGTAATTACTTAGCCCCTCAGGAGTTATCCTATGTGTAGGGAAAGGCAAGGACTGCAGCCATTTGTCCTTTAAGGAGTATGGTGACTCAGGTAAGAGATGTGGGGGCCACATGCTCTATCCTCTTTTGTCTTCAAAGGATCTTTCCAGAGGGCTGTGCGTTGTCATAGAGTCAGGGGCTTTGTGAAATTGCGCTGCCAGGCAGAAATGGGCACGCATGGCTTCTCACATTTGCTGCTTCACCTCCCAGAACGCTGCTTAGATCTCCTTTTGAGATAAAACCTGCTGTGAGGAACGTGGCGACTTGACAACCTGTAGCTGATACACCCGTGAGATCCGCCTGTCTGTGGCCGCACCTGGGCCTGTGCACAGCCAATGACCCGGCACGATGGGCGCTAAGCTCTAGCCGTTTCTGCCCGATGTGGGGCTCCTGCAGTGGGCACTTGTCCTGGGGTCCCTGCAGCCTGGCTGAGGCTTTCCCAGCACTGCAGTGCAGACCGGAGCTCTCCCTGTACGATCCTCCTTCCTTCCCCACGCCCTTCGCAGGTGTCCACAGGTGCGTCACGGCGGAGGCTCTCCCACCTCCTCAGGCTCCGTCTCACCTTGTCCTTCAGAGCCGTTCCACCTCAAATTTCTCATTCCTTTACTTCCCTCTTGGTGTTTGCTTCTCCCAGGACCAGAATGTACACAAATTTCCACCGAAAGTCCTCAGACAGACATCACAGCGACCTTCTCCAAAAGTCTTCTGCAGGTCTCACGTCCCTCCACCTCCCCAAGGCAACCCCCATCCTGTGCCTCCAGCACCCCTGTGCGCTCTCTCTCGTCTTCCTGCCACCCTGGCTGTCCTCTTCTGACTCTGTGGGAGCCTCTGCCTTGGCTTAGTCCTGAGATCCTTGGCTTGTTTCTCAGTGTTCTCTCAACACCTTTGGGTGATTTAGTCAACCCCTGATAAACTTATAAGCTTCACATCATCATTTCTTGCCCTAATCTCTTCTTTGAACTTGAAAGTCCTTTATCTCAACACCTACTTCTCTATGTGGACAGTCCACAAAGAGCCTCAAACTCAAAATGTTTAAAGCAGACGTCTTAGTCAGCTCAGGCTGCTGTAACAAAACACCACAGTCTGCGTGGCATAAACAGCAGACATTTATCGCCCACAGCTCTAGAGGCTGGAAAGCCCAAGACCAAGCTTCTGGAAGCATTGCGTTTTGGTGAGGGCCCTTTTCCTGGCTTGCACATTGCGGCCTTCTTGCTGCATCCTCACATGGCCTCTCCTCAGTGTGTGCTCGTGACGGGGGTGGGGAGAGATCTTTTTCATCCTGTTTTCATCAGGTCTCTAATCCCATCACGAGGGCCCCACCCTCATGAGCTAAGCTAACCCTATCTCCCAAGGTCCTCATCTTCAAATGCCATCACATCAGGGGTTAGGGCTTCCACACATGAACTTGGGGCTGGGGACACAAACATCAAGCGTTCACTTTGCCCACATGCATAAGTGAATCTCATCATCTCTGCCTCTTAACTCCACAGACCAGTTTCTTTCCTACCTCTTGATGCCATAACCATCGCTCCGGTTGCTCGACCTCCTTCCTCCCTACTACTACAGTCACAAGACCCACGGATTACAGTTTTCAGTAATGTTCACATCTGCTCATTTCTCTCCATGTATTGTGGGTTGGATTATGACCTCCACAAATTCATATTTGTGACCTTATTTGGAGATTGGTTCTTTACAGAGGTGACAAGTGAAAATGAGGTTCCCATGGTAGGCCCAAATCCAGTATGACTGTGTTTTTACAAAAGGTGGAAACCTGGACACAGAGACAGACATGTATAGAGGGAAGAGGATGCCAAGAGATCCAGGGAGAAGACGGCATCTGTGAGCCAGGGAGAGGCCTGGAGCAGATCCTTCCCTCATAGCCCTTGGAAGAAACCAATTCTGTTGACAGACTGATTTTGGACTTGTAGCTCCAGACTCATCAGACAATAAATTTCTGTTTAAGCCATTTAGTCGCTGGTACTTTGTTATGGCAGCCCCAGCCAACAAGGACACCCGCCCTCTTTAATGGAGTTACTACCTAACTGTGGTGGGCAGAGTCACAGGCCCTAGAAGATGCCTCAGAATCTGTGAATGTGAGGCCCTAGGTGGCAAAGAGACTCTGCAGTTGTGATTGGGTTGCGTATCTTACACTGGGGAGATTATTCTAGGTAATCTGGGTGGCCTGAATGTAATCACACAGGCCATATGTGAGGGAGGCAGAGGGCTCAGAGTCAGAGAAAGGAGTGCAGCGACAGACGCAGAGGGGTGTGTGTGTGAGAGAGATTTGAACATGCTGTGCTGCTGGCTTTGAAAACGGAAGAAGAGGCCACAAGCCAAAGTTGTAGGCGGGCTCTAGAAGTTGGAGAAGAAGAAAAGATGAGGGGAGATTCTCCTGCAGAGGAAATGCAGTCCTGCCGACACCTTAATCTGAGAACTTCTGACCTCCAGATCTGAATGATGATACATGGCTGTGGTTTTAAGCCACTAAGTTCATGGTAATTTGTTGTAACAGCCACGGGAAACTAACAATGCTACTAAAGTGGTCTTCCACTTTAGTTTTTTGCTTTCCTCAAATACATTTCCCCAAAATTAGTTTTTCTAAAACACTAATAAAACCATAGGACTGTAGCAATATTGAGCCACTCACCATCCACCTTCTGACACAGACTTCCAGAGACAGCTCAGGCAATTGTGTGCCCCTCATCCCCATTTCATTGTAAATTTATTTTATGCCAAACAACAACAACAACAAAAACAAAACAAAACCTCTATTTCCCCAAAGGTTAGCAAAGTTCGTTTCACATAGTGGAAATTGGAAATTCTATATGGCACACGTGAAGCATGTTTAGATGGCATACATAGAGCGTGTTCAGGTGGCACACGTGGAGCATGTTTAGATGGCATACATAGAGTGTGTTCAGGTGGCACACGTGGAGCATGTTTAGATGGCATACATAGGGCGTGTTCATGTGGCACACGTGGAGCGTGTTTAGATGGCATACATAGGGCGTGTTCAGGTGGCACACGTGGAGCGTGTTTAGATGGCATACGTGGAGCATGTTCAGATGGCACATGTGGAGCATGTTTAGATGGCACATGTAGAGTGTGTTTCGATGGCACACACAAAACTTTTTATTTCCCTCCTTCACTTCCTCATAGAGGAATCATGTTTCCTTTACTAGATTCCACAAGCCAAGAAACAGTCACACATACATATATCAAATTAACCATGTGTAAGATATGCGTGTGCATTTTCAGAATGAGGTGGAAAATGAGATATTCCTTCCACCCAGGCGGAAGATATGTTTTGTGATTATATCCCATATCACGCTCACTATTTAGGGAGCCATTTTAGAAAGACATTTTATGAAAGTCAACATCTCTTTTAAGCCCTTTATACAAAGAGCAAATCATGCAAGAGATAAAAACTGCTGTGCTTATGTAATCAATTGAAAATAGCAAGAAACGAGAAGAGGTGATTGGCAAAACAAAATGCTTTCTGCAATCTTGGCTGAATTCACCGAGACTCATTACTAATGTGGAATGGTTATTTACTCCATGTAAATTCAAAATGAGGCTAGGAGTTTATTTCAGGATTTTAAAAAGCATGCAGAAAGAACAATTGATTTCATTTTTGCTGCACGCTAGGAAAACCGAGATGGTTTTGCTGGTTTAAAGTACCTTCTATTGTGCATCAAAGTGAGTGGTAAGTGGGTACATTGGCCAGAGTCTTTGAACAGGGCTTGAAAACTGGTCCTTGAACCAAATCTGGCAAACCACCTATTTTTGTAAATAAAGTTTTATTGGAACACAGCCATGCTCGTTCATTCACGTACTGCTAATGGCTGGTTACCTGCTCTAATGGTAGTGGAGCAATTGTGGCAGAGACCTATGGCTGGAAAAACCTAAAGCAATTACTCTTAGGCCCTTTACAGAAGTTTGCTGACCTCTGTCCCAGAAGGAAGCAGAGGGCACACTCTAAAGCAGGGGTCCTCAAACTACAGCCCGCGGGCCACATGCGGCCTGCTGAGGACATTTAACTGGCCCGCCGGGTGTTTTTGCCTCCGCTGCCTGTCCTGCTTAGCAGCCCACTGGTCCCGGGCTCACAGTGCGCATGTGTGGAATGTGCGCCACACTCTCCAACGGTCTGAGGGACAGTGAACTGGCCCCCTGTTTAAAAAGTTTGAGGACCCCTGCTCTAAAGTGTTTAATAGAAATTATTCAATGACAGAACTATCTACAGAGGTGTGGGTGGGTTCAAAGGAACCAGAGAGGAGTGAGGTACCCTGAGACGAACAGCAGCGGGGAGGGGCGCAGTTGCCATTCCCAGGCATGTTGGCCCAGGAGGAAAAAGCATCATCAGAGCCGGGGCAGAGCTGCAGGCATGGAATAAGGAGAGAAGGGAGAGAAGAATACACAACCAGACCTCTCGTCTTCAACTGCTCTGGCTATGACAACAAAATACAACAGACTGGGGACTTAAACAACAGAAATTAATGTTTTCACAGTTCTGAAGGCTAGAAGTCCAGAATCAAGGTCGAGCAGGGTTCGGCTTCTGGCCAGGATGCTCTTTCTAGAGGCAGATGGTTGCTTTGTCCTCAGGTGGCCTTTCCTCTGAGCTGTGTGTGCAGAGAGGGAGGGAGGGAAGGCGAGAGCAAGAGATGCGGAGAGATCTCTCCCTCTTCTCATGGGGCCACCAATCTCATCCGCCTAGGGCCCTGCGCTTATGGCCTCATTTAACCTTAATTACTTCCTTACTCGAAATACAGCCATGCTGGGCGGGGGGGGGGGGGGGGGGGGGGGGGGGGGGGGCACATAGGTTCAGTCCATGCCACCTCTTCACCCTCTAATGGGCCCAACCTGACAGGAAGCAGAGGGCAGGGAGCCCATAGGATGCAGTCTGTATGGATCAGCCTTCTGGCCACAGAGCAGGGGAAGAGAAAAATGCAATTTGGATGGGAGGGGGAAGGGCAGGGAGAAAAACAGAACAATGGAGACAAAGGGCAAATGCAGAAAGTATAGCTGAAGAGAAAAAAAAAACTGTCTACACATGTCTACAAGAAAAATGAGAATGAGCCTTGTTTTAAAACTTCAAAGGACTGATTCACGCTCATATTTAGTGGAAGTACATCTGGAGACCACAAGCTTAACAAAACTCAAGGAGCTAAAAATAGACTTTTCAAATCTAATCTATTGGTAAGCAGAGAGTTCCAGCATTTGACTGGCAGTTAAGGTAAGTTGCCTCCAAGTTAATTATAGGGCCATAGTTTGAACAAGTAGATTCTCAGTTTTCCAGAACATTTAAGTGCTTGTGAACATGCATGGTGTGAGTGCTCCGCAGGACGGAGGGGCTTACACAGGATGTACCCAAATGCCTCCATGGGACGGTACTTTAGCAGACCCACAAGAATATACTAATAGAAGCGAGAGAAATCCCTTTTGACTGGAATGAGCAGAAAAGGCATTGTGCACACGGCAGCATTTTAGGGACCCTGTTTTCCACAAAAGGAACAAAGTCCTTTGGTTCTTGGGCGCTTGAACCCAGCCGTGGTGTAGTTACTACCTACATCCACAAGATGGCAGGCACGAGCTGGGAAGAGCCTGCAGGAGCCACGGGGATTCAGGGTCTCCAGGCTCAGTCAACCCGTGAGGTCTCCAGAGTCTCAAGAGAGGTTCGTGGGCGCTGGCTCAGAACCTGGGCTTCAAAAACAGCTTGTCCTATGCGTGGACAAAAGCATCAGATCAGAGGACAATGAAGTAGCTAGCAGAAGGACGGAAACCAACTTAAACAAAAGGTCTAGCGAGAGGAAGCGGGGTTGTTTCACTGTAGCGTCCAGGCATGGAGAACAGAACGCGGGGCTGGGAGCAAGGTCAGCGGAGCCGGGACGCCAGGTGGAAACAGAAAGGCCGGGAGACAACCCGGGCAGCAGTCCTGAGGGGCGGGAACGGGAGAGGAGCAGGTCGGGCAGCAGAGGAGGGCCAGGCTGAGTGTGCAGTGCTGGCCCTGGACTCCCGCCCTTGTCCCTTGGTGTCTCAGGAGAGATGCTGCCAGCACGGATTCCGCCTTGCAGGGTCCGGAAGGAGGAGCGGGGGTGGAAGAAACAGATGAGCCACGTCCACAGCCAGTGCGGCTCATGGCAAACACTTCTGATGGGCTGAGAAAGGAGGAGGGGGGTGAGACCGAACAACTGGGGTCTGCCCTTCCAGGAGAATCTTTGGATGCAACCCAGCAGTGCAGACTGTTTGGCTGAGTAGAAATAGGATAATCATTAAAGATTGTTTAAAATAAGAAAAATGGTATACACTTTCAGTGCCTTAGAAAGACCAAATTGAAGCTGTATACAAAATCGATTTGAAGGACAGTGATCCAAGGCAGGAAGAATGGTTACAGAGCTATGAAAATAATTTAAAGGTAGGAAATTAAGATTCCAACATGGCAATGATATTTGAAAGGAAGGGGTTATTATTTAATTAATAATTAATAATTATTTAATTTAATAACCCTACTAAAGGGTTATTAAGGTGGCTTGCATGCAACAGTAACAGAGAAAAACATTTACAGAATATTTTATACAGACTCTTAATAAAATGATTAAAATATCTAAATATATGTGAATATATAACACCTAATTATATATCATTAGATTATATAAATTTAGAGCAAGAGTTAAAGAAATGCTAATGTCTAGACACTTTTAGGTATTTTACTTTTGTTTAACTATTTTCTACAACCGTTTTCCTCTGAGGTGTGGATATAACTAGTTCACTCTCAATGTTTTACTTTATAACCAGCCTCCAGGAGTGCATACATGAGGCTTCCTTCAGGGTTCCAGTGGATTTTAGAGATGTTTGTCTCATTAGCATTCCCCAGACATCTTACACACCTGACTATTTACCCCTGATACAAACAGATACAGAAGACCCTGCTTCAACCCAGAATGTGACCCACCCTGCCGGCCCTCCTCTGGCCACTTTAAAGAATGAGCTATTAATAAAACAAAAGCACTGGCAATGTCAAAGAGAAACACAGCCGGACATTAGTTAAATCAGTGAAAAAAGATTTTATTCAGTAACACTGACAGCATTAGTATGTTTCCTAATCAGTAACACGCTAACCATGTTTCTCTCTATTAAATGATTACCAGTATTGATTAGGGGTAGGTTGGGCTAGTCAAAGTCTTTTCTAGACTTATAAAAAGCCATTGGGATGTAGATTTAGAAATACATTTAGAATCTATATGATGTTGAATCTCTGAGGCACCTTTGAGATAATGTAGTCTAGTTTCTTACCCAAGGGCGCACATGTTGGGGGGAGAGTTGGATGTGATGGCAGTCTGGCGTGACGTCCCTCTTGACGTGATGCTCGTGGTCCATAAAGGGACTGTTTTGGTAGTGGTCAGCACAAGAACTCAGGAATGTCGACATATTGACCGGGCGGATTTGGTGCTTTTCATCACACTGTGGGCAGGAGTTTGAAGTATCCACTGCTGAATGTGTGGAGGCTTTAAATTTAGGATGAAAACTGGTTTTTCTATCAGTGGAATATGTTCATTCTTCCAGAAATTGAGCTTCATTTTCATGCTTCTAAATCTCTGCTTCATCATTATCCTCACCTCTTCTCTTTGAGTTTTTCTCTGTTGGCCTCTGAAAATTTCTGCCACACATGTCACTGTTAGCCTCTGAGTAGTGACACAGTCCACTTCCCACCGACCTCTCTCTTCTCCAAGGCTTCATATCTTACTTATATCCAATGCCGTGGATTAAATCTGCCATTTTCTCCCTCTTAACATAAGAGATCCTTTCTTTCACATCTAATTACTGGGAGAGTGTAGATCTACCATAACAAGGCTGTTTTAAAGTTGATAAAATAGAAATAACAAGAAAAACTTAGATGGAGACCAGTTTTGGATCAGCCCAAGGGAGCTGTGTTTTGCCAAAGCAGCTGCTGCTCTCAGTCTTTGTAGTGGCTGCTACATCCCTGTTTTCTTCTGCTTGAAACTTCCTGATGCTGAACTTTCCTTCTGGGTTGTATGTGGTAGAGTGGGAGATCGGGGCAGGATGGTTGTCTTGCATCATGTCACAAAGGAAGAGTATGGATAGCAGCAGTGCTCAGTATTACCAAGCTGGGTATTGGCCATTTATTTTTATAATCCCAATTAATTTCCATGGGGAATTTATTGTGGTTCCTAAAAGAAAAGCAAAGGTTAAATCTTGGGAAAGTGTGCTAGTAATTTAGCTACAAGAAAGCAGAGAAGGAAACACTTATAAGATAGTAAAACTTTAGTCTCAGTCTCCCTTGATTCCAATTTTGTGAGAGTCAAACTCCCACAGGATTTGACTGAATTACTTTTACATCACCAATTTGCTTAAGCAAGCCCACTCATGGTTGACAAAGGCTCAGGGTTGTTTATAAGCAGGATCGTTTATATACATCATTGACAAGTACTAATCATAAAGGACTACTTGTCTGTTTGTTGGGGGAGATTTCCTGAAGATCTCTGCGAGCAGCCTTTTGCTAGTTTAGTTCCAACTGTTGTGTATATCTGAGAACAGCAGTTGCTTTTCCTCGACGATATTTTATTTGTTTACTTGTTGTTCACTAAACAAACATTTTGACTACCTACAAAATAGATTTATTAACTTAGAGTTTTTTATTAAGCAAAATTTTGTAAGGCTTATTTAGTTTAAGAAAATGTAGTCACAAAGGGATATGTTAATTAGTCCTGGGGATTAAAAATCAGGTAGGTCACTTGGGGTTTTTTTACTGAATGCTGTCCTTATTAGTTGGGTGAGCGTAGGCAAGTCCCCTAAGTATTCTCAGCCTTAGTTTCCTTATTTGTAAAATGAGGATATCATCTACTTGCTTGCAATCATAGGATTTTGGCAAGGATAAAAGGAAATAATTTGTGTAAAAATGTTTTGCTAAATTGTAAAATGTTACATAATTGGAAAGACATTGGCACTGGCATCCGGCAGCTAAGTTGGATGATATGATGGTGTCTTTCTCTTCTAACTTCCATGATTTTAAACTTATTTTTAGGACATCAAGAAATTAGATCTGTCAGCAAAATTATCCATTTGCATTTCAAAAATGGCACCTGGAAAAATCTCTTATGCCCAAGTTGACCATAACAAGGCTTCTGGAACTTTCCTGATGTAGACATTCACAGCTTGTGGGTAGACCAGGGGAACGATTTCCCTAGCCTGCTCTGAGACCTTCTCTGTTGACCAGGAAGTTTCCTGCCTTGTGTCCTAAGCACCCAGGGTGAATCTAGTCTTTGAAAGGCTTTAGTTATTCCTACTTACTAACCTTTGTTATTGTTCTCAGATGAATGATTTTCTAAAAAAATATTTACACAGTCATGTGTCACTTAACAGTGGGAATACATTCTGAGAAATGTGCTTCATTAGTGATTTCATCTGAACATTGCATAGTGTACTTACACAAACTGCATGTGATACAGGCTGCTACACACCCAGGCTGTATGGTGTGGCCTATTACTCTCAGGCTACACACCTGTGCAGCATGTTACTGCACTGAATACAGTAGCTACTGTGACACAGTGGTAAGTATTTGTGTATCTAATCATAGTCCAGGTATAGTAAACATGCAGTATTATAATCTTATAGGACCACTGTTGTGTGGTCCCTCATTGACCAAAATGGTGTTATACCATGCATGACTGTACTTGTATTTGTTTTGTGCTATGGACAATGTGACCAACGTGATTTTTAGAGTGGAATAGACATTCATTAGGCTTCTGTTGAAAGACAAGATTGATATCTGAGTGTAAACTTTTCCTGCTTTTCTGAGAGAAAATGATACCTGTGGCTACATTCGCAGAAGCCGTGGATTTACCCTGCAGGGTGATCAAATTCACGGCATTTGTAGATTTTTTTAGCAGGTGGTGTAGGTGAATCAAAAAGGGCCATCCTTCTTACCTCACTCTTGCTCAGATGTTCCGGGGATCACAGGATTTATGCAGCAGGAATCACGGAGTTCCAGGGTGTCGCTGTGCTGCCCTCTTCAGGTGAGGGCTTGGGAGGCTGGAGTATTGTATTAGTCAGGGCTTTTCAGAGAGACAGGATCAATAGTGTGTGTGTGTGAGTGTGTGAGCGTGTGTGTGTGTGTGTGTGTATGTGTGTTTAGTGCTATTCATTTTAAAGAATTGATTCACACGATTATGGAGGTGCCAGTCCAAAACAAACTCTGCAGGGCAGGCCAGGAGGCTGGAGACCCAGGGAAGAACTGCCATTGCAGCTCAAGTCTGAGGCTATCCACTGGCAGAATGCTTTCCTTCCTTTTTGCTCCCACAGGTCGGTCTTTGTTCTAGTTGGGCTTTCCACTGATTGGACGAGGCCCACCCACATCTCGGACGACAATCTGCTTTACTCAAAGTTCACCAATTTAAGTGTTGATCTCGTCCAAAAAACAGCCACACAGAAACATCTAGAATAATATCTGCCAAATATCTGGACCCCATGGCCCAGCCAAATGACTCATAAAACTAACCACCACAAGTATAATGTTGAAATATGTATGTGGTAATCCCTGCGACTTTTATTTTGTCTGACTCCATCAGAGGAAGGTTATAATCTCTGACAACCACCCTGAGACAGGTGTCGGCAGGACAGTGTCAGGGTTAACGACAGGAGGTGATGTGTTGTCCTGGAAGGGCCCGCAACCGTTTGTCTTCTGACTGTGTAGCTAGGATGAGACACGTGCACGCCATGAGGTCAGCAGTCTGCCCGAGCAGATGGTGAGTCACGCACGATGACTGCAGACAGGTCTGGGATAAAGAAATATTGCCGAGGTGAAGTTTCAAATTAGTAAGTAATGAGACCAGTGTTCAAATGTTTTCTCCCTGATACTTTATTCAAGGGAATAGAGTTGTGGATTGGTTAGTTTGGCTTTTAGGACATTTGCTTCTACTTTTATAGCCTAGATACTTAGAAATAGTCATTTAGAAGTTGTACTAAGTTTACATAAAGTCGAATTGCTCTCACTGAAACACATGCAAACGTTCTGGGCTAGATGCCGTAATGGGCTATTGATAACCAGCAATGCTAAATACAGCCATGCAGCTGAAAGCTAATACTCAATTCTGTTATTTGGCTGCCAGCTGTCCAAAGTAGTGCTTTCTAAGAATACTTTTCATTTGTCAAGCTATTGATGAAATTACCACCATATTTTCCACTTTTAGGGTGCTTAGTTTAGAGGGACTAAGTGGGGATGTGTACAGCATTCATCAAATGAACTATTGAACATATTGCCTTGTAAGTTAAGTCTCATAAATGTTTATTAATCTCAGTTCACTTGGTGCTATTTATGTTTCTGACCTGACTTTGATCCCTCTGTTGACTACACATACACTTATATATGTATACAGATGATCCCTGACATATGATGGTTTGATTTTTTGACTTAACAGCCATGCTAAGGCAACCCCATTCAGTAGAAACTGTACTTTGAGTGCCCATATGATCACTCTGTTTTTCACTTTAAGTACAGTATTCAATACCTTTCATGTGATATTCAACACTTTATTATAAAATAAGCTTTGTGTTGTTAATAGATGGTTTTGCCCAACTGTAAGCTAATGTAAGATTTCTGAGCATGTTTAAGGTAGGGTAGGCCAAGCTATGATGTTCTGTAGATTAGGTATGTATTTTTTCTTAAGAGACAGGGTCTTGCTCTGTCACCCAGGCTGGAGTGCAGTGGCACAGTTATAGCTCACTGTAACCTCAAATTCCTGGGCTTAGGTGATCCTTCCACCTCAGCCTCCCAAGTAACTACAACTATAGGCATGAGCCACCATGGCTGGCTATTTAAAAACAATTTTATTTTTGTAGATATGAGTCTCACTACGTTGCCCAGGCAGGTCTTGAATTTCTGGCCTCAAGCAATCCTCCTACCTCAGTCATCCAAACTGCTGGGATTACAGGCTAGGTATGTATTAGATACATTTGCAATTTACAATACTGTCAATTTACAGTGGGTTTATTGGGATGTAGCCCAGTATAAGTCGAGGGACATCTGTGTATATAATATTAATTTGCCACATCATATGGTGGTGACATTGATGGATAGTCCCCATGTAATGCTTTGACAGAAGCTGTATCCTATGTAATAAAATGTCACATTTTAAATAGTAAAAAGTTTATCAGAATACAGACATAATACTGACATTATGTTCCAGACTAAACTTTGGATCTATAATGGCTTATTCCGAATTGAGAATCATGGGTCTTCCAAAGGTTTGACATCCATTATTTGGATATTGTTATATTTGGTAGGTGCCAATTATATGAGTATTATGTGCAAAGTCATCTTTCAGGTATTGGTTTCCTGAACATCACAAATAGAGGAATGATAAAGATTTGCCACAAGACTATATCAGGATTGTCTTCAAACATGGGAGCTCAGCAACGACTACTGGAAAAGCATATGTGACTCTTACGTCACAAAAAAATGGTATTAGGGTGTCTGTAATTTATATGAAAATGCTCCAACAGAGACACAATGACAAAATGAGTGCATTAGCTAATTTTAACTGACCACTCCAGTAATCCAGCATTTCCTTAGAAAGGCCACACTCCAGAGGTGATTATTACCAGTGCTTGAACTCTTTTATCTACATCAACACTGGAGGGTTTTCTCAATAGTACAATAATGTCAGAAATAAATTTTCATTGTTGAAATAAGTGATTTGTCAATTCATATAACAGGTTATTCGAATGTGTTAGAAAAAGGCATCCCTTGCTATTCAAGATCATGTGGCTTAGTTAATTATTATAAAGGCTTTCCTACATTTTGCGTTAACTAGGTACCCTAGTTTAGTGAGGACTCACTGAATTTTCCCTCCTTGTATGGACCTGGGTTCAGACCCTGGAAGGAATCAGGTAGCCCGATGCAGACTGCGAGCGTAATAGCATATTTTCTGTAAATGTGTGGCACCGGCCTTGAGTGAATCTGTGTGGTCAGGTCACCTAAAGAGATCTTCATTGAGCTTACAAAACATGTTATAAACATACTTCCTTTTAAATGTTTGCTTACTGAGTGTTGGAGGGTATTCTCTGAAGCTTGCTTTCCTTATAACCTAGTAGCAAAGTTGTAGAGTAAGAGCTAAACTTTACCCACCTCCAACCCTTGGGGTCAACTGTTATCTATTAAACCAACCCATGATATAAGTGACTTGTAATCCTGCTGGTGGCATAGACCCTTAGGATTTTGTTCTTAGAAGAATCCAATGGGATTATAATCCTCAAAGGGAACAATCTTAATGTACAGACTAGAAGGGTCTTTGGAAGCACTTAATTAAACATTGCAGAACTCAGACAGATGTATGTTTGAGAAAATAAGGTAGAATGAAATCTGACATAAGTGGTTCTGCCCCTAACATTTGGGGGCCCACATACCATAGGTCTGCATATTTACAAGTTATAAATGGAGCTAACAACTTTTTCAATACGATACTATGTTCCTTCTACCTTGACAAATTGATCTTCAAAGCAGCCGGAAGGTTTTAGACTCTGTGGAGTTCTGGGAGGCGGGACTGTCCTGCTGCCCCGCCCCTCCTCTTCCACCCCTGCTCTGTCTCTCAACTGTAAAGGGTCTTGTATGCGCATCGACACCCAGCCCCGTCTACACCCAGGCACAGTCAGCCGCCACTTGACAACCCTTGTGCCTGAGCAGCGTGTCTGGCCCCAGCACCTACCCTTGGGGTTGTTAGGGCAGGTGTCAGGGTTGGGTTTCCCAGCAGTTAACTCTGAGATGGAGGTGTGCCTGGGATTTATTGGGGACTGCTTTTGGGATCACCCCCCTGTGAAAACGAAAGGAGGAAGCAGGACTGGGCACAGGGAGAAGGTGGCACAGGGAAAATGCAGGCTTAGCAGTGGCCTTATCTGACCCCAAGGGACTCTCTGGAGCTGGGATGGTCCTGCAGCGTTGGCCTAAGTTGGGGGCCTGAGCTGGGCCTTCTTACAACTGTGTTGACCCTTTGTTGGATGTGGGCTGCTCCAGGAAGGGGCATGACCTTGGGTGAAACAGATTTTTAGGAAGAAGTAATTCCAAGGGAGCAGAGAGCTAAAGGCAGTTTACTGCAGTTCATCTGATGCTAATTAGCTCCCAGAGATTCCATTTTCCAAATGCCATCATGTTGGGGGTTAGGGCTCCAATGTATGAATTTTGGGGCTACACAAATATTTAGTTCATATCAGGGGTCATTGTTGCTCATTTCTGAGGGTGATACTGAACACATTGGAGGGATGTTGCTATGGACTGAATGTGTTACACCAAAATTCATATGATGAAACCCAATTTCCAATGTCATGGCATCTGGAGATGGGGCCTTTGGGAAGTGATTAGGTCATGAAGGTGGAGTCCCCACGATGGGATTAGTGCCCTTATCAGAAGAGACATGAGAGAGCTTGCCCCCTTTCTCTCTCTTCCAGGTGAGGATACAGCAAGAAGGTGGCCATCTGTGAACCAAAATGAGCACCCTCACCAGAACCCAACCATGCTCCACCCTGATCTCAGACTTGCAGTCTCCAGAATTGTGAGAAATCGATGTTTGTTGTTTAAGCCATCCAATCTATGGTATATTTGTGATGGCAGCCTGAGCAGACTAAAATAGATGCTGTGGGAAGCAACCTTTTGAAATTCATTGCTGTTTTACTATAGGAAAGATGTAGAGATGTTGTATAGTGTTTTCTTTATCAGCAGCAGAAAACAAACTAAGAACGTAGTGTTAGGGAGTAGAGAGTGATACTTGTGATATTTTAGACAGGGTGTTCAGAGAAGGTTCTTCTGAGAAAGCAACATTTGAGTAGAGAGTAAAGTGAGAGAGCAGGCCATGTGGATATTTGCAAAGAGCATTCTAAGAAAAAATAATAAGTGTCTCAGTGTACAAGTATCTCATACAAGTATCTCAGTATATTTGAGTATTTCTTTAATATAGATCTAAAACTGAATTATATTTATGAATATAAATTCTAATAAAATTAGTGAGTTTATGCATTTTATTACATAATTTTCCTTTTTCTTTTCTTTTTTTTTTTGAGACCGAATCTCACTCAGTTACATGGGGTACAGTGCAGTGGCATCATCATAGCTCACTGCAACCTCAAACTCCTGGTCTCAAGTGATCCTCCTGCCTCAGCCTCCCAAGTAGGTAAGATGTCAGGTACTCTCCATGATGCCCGGTTAATTTAATTCCAAACATTTTATTAGGGAAGGATTTCAAAGTTTACTTTTATTTGTATAATGTATTCTTAATAAATTGTCCAAATGTTATATGAAGCACGGAGCCATTAGCTCTTGGTCAGAAATATTTGTTCTTGCTTTTTGCCCAAACTGGTAAAACCAGGCAGTTTGCCATCAATGTGCAAGCCATTCGGCTTCCAATTCTGAATGAAATTGGGAAGGGAAATACATCTGGAAAATAAAAAAGATTTTATTCAGAAATAATTCAGTTCACTTCTTGAATGATTGGTAGACACTGCCTTAATGTTATTCAATAAGACCACAAAAGTTTGAAATATATAAATCAAATTAAGAATATCTTTTTAAAAAGTCAAAACCAAGAAAGGCCTAAATATCAGTTTATATTCTGTTATAGTCAACTCTGATTCATTCAAAACCTGAATATGGGAGTGACATTTGCCTATTAGGAGAAATTCTCACACCAGAGAGGGGAATTAGGAATTCCCAGGGAATAGGGAGTAGGGTATGTTCAATCGTATTGACTCCTGTAGGGAGCATGGAGAGTGTTTGGGAAGAGGCAGTGGTGAGGGCAGACTTCTATGTTGCTGGCACTCTTGTTACTTAATGTTTTTCTTGAACAAATTATCATAGGCTGTATTGAAGCCTCTGGGTTTTTTTTGCACAATTTATTAAGAATACCATATACAAATATAGCAACAACAAAAATAAATGCATAGGACTTAGTTAAATTAAAAGGCTTCTGCTTTTAAGCAGCAGAGTTAGCAGGCAACCTACAGAATGGGAGAGAATATTCACAAACTGCACATCTGACAAAGGACCGATACCCAGAATCTACAAAGAACTCAAACAAATTAGTGAGAAAAAAACCAACCCATCAAAAAATAGGCAAAAGAGATGAAGAGAATTTTTTCAAAAGAAGATGGACACATGGCCAAAAAACATATGAAAAAATGTTCAACATCACTAATCATCAGGGAAATGCAAATTAAAACTACAGTTGGATAACTTCTTACCCCTGTCAGAATGGCAATTATTAAAAAGCCAAAAAACAACAGATTCTGGCATGTACTCAGAGAAAAAGAAATGTATAGACACTGTTGGCGAGACTGCAAACTGGTACAACCTCTATGGAAAACAATACGGAGGGCCCTCAAAGAATTCAAAGTAGACCTACTATTTGATCCAGCAATCCCACTATTGGGTATCTACCCAAAGAAAAAGAAATCATTTCATAAAAAAGACACTTGCACCTGAAAGTTTATCACAACACAATTCACAATTGCAAAGATATGGAATCAACACAAGTACTCATCAATTTATGAGTGGATAAAGAAAATGTGATATATATATATATATGTGTATATATATATATATATGTAACACAGAGTACTACTCAGCCATAAAAAGGAAGGCAATAATGTTGCTTGCAGCAACTTGGATGGAATTGGAGTCCATTATCCTAAGTGAAGTATCTCAGGAATGGAAAAATAAGCACCACATGTTCTCACTAATAAGTGGGAGCTAAATGATGGCTATATATGGGCACAAAGAGATGTAAAAGACACTGGAAACTAAGAAGGGGAGAGGATGAGAAGGGGCTGAGGAATAAAAACTTACCTAGTGGGTACAACGAACACTATCCAGGTGATGGGCACAGTGAAAGCCCTGACTGCAGCATTATACAGTGTATCCATGTAACAAAAACATTTGTACCCCCTTAATATTTTGACATGAAAATATAAATAAATATAACAAAAGAATACCATATAATGTAGCAATACTTAGACATCATAGTTTTTGCTAATATATTTATGATTTTCCACATGCTTTCTGTGTGAATAAAATAGGTTTCCTACACAATAACTATATAACTATAGTAAACTATATGAAATAGTAACTATATGAAATAGCCTTTTATATATTATAAAATAGTTTCACATGCTTTATCTCAGTTGATGCTCATAATGCTCTTTAATTTTCATTTTTATTTATTTTAATAAAAATAAGAACATTTACTGTGTGCATTATCTCATTTTATTATTATTATTATTTTCATTTTATAGATGGGGAAATGGAGTCTTAGCAAACTGAGTAACTTTCAACTGGTTTTGGACAACTGGTATGACGAAATGCCCAGTGATTGTGTTGCTAACATAATTGGATATGAGATTCTTTCTCAAGTTCAACTGTGATTTTTAAGTACCTCCAAATTTTATAATGCCCCCAAAAGCATGTTCAAATTCAAGTGCAAGGAGACAGTCCAAGATTAGTCAACACTGTTGATCATCCATTTCCAGGCTGTAAAAACAGTTTGGTTTGAAGGGACCAGGAGAGGAACCTCTTAAAGAGAGATGCCGGAAGACTATGGCATGTCCTGTATATATTTGCTGTGGGGCCAGGAAATGGTTTCTTCTTATTTCAAGCTGAATGGGAAATTTTGATATATAACTCAGAAATTTTGATATATAACTCTTATAGTTTGGAGGACACAGAGGAAGTGGGGTTTAACATACGGCTTAAGAAAATCTAAACCCTGAGGTTCTGATAATTGGCTTAGAAAGCAGAAAGAGAGAAAGAAGAAGTATATTAGAAGCAACCTACATGTGAGTTGAAGGTGCTCCCATGGGCCAGGTATGACCAGCCTAGTTCCTTAGAGAAGTCTGCCCAAGAAGATTGCCTGGATGGCTGCAGGGGCCAAGCAGAAAGGCGGGCTGCCAGAAGGTGGGGACAAGGGAGTCAAATGCAGCCAGCCAGGAGATGGCCGTTGCCTGCATCTTGAGAGGGAAGGCTACCTCGGAGGGACTTGTAAAAGTGCCCCAAGTGAGAAAGAATCAGTTTCATATCAAAAAGTCCCCAAACAATAAATGTTGGCGTGGATGCGGAGAGATAGGAA
>VBSM01003157.1:6471259-6511904 GCA_008086735.1 Cheirogaleus medius
AAAAAAAAAAAAAATAAGACCTCATGTGTTCATCGATTGGAAGACCTTATATTGTTAAAATGGCAATAATTTCCAAAGTGGTCTACAGATTTGATGTAATCACCATTAAAATCCCAATGCCATTTTTGCAGAAATGGAAAAGCCAAGTCTAAAATTCATAAATAATTGCAAGAGAACTCAACTTTCTAATTTCCAATGTTACTACAAAGCTATAGTAATCAAAACAGCATGGTACTGCCATACAGATAGACGTATTGTCGGATTTGGCAATCTCATTCTGTGTTCTCAGTTCTTGGTGTGCTCATTGTTGAAGAATGACCAGAGACACCAAAGTAAGGCAAGCATGAGGTGAAATTCATTTAGGGGGAGCAAGATCAGATTATAGAGCAAGAGCAAGATATAGGTTTACAGAGCAAGATACATACACCACTGTTGATGACCAGATCCCTTGTTGTAGCAGAAAGAGAGAGAGAGCAACAGCAAAAGGAGTTGGTTATGGTCTGAGTCTTGTTTTATAGTGTCCCGGTTGGGACCTCCCTCATGGCTCAGATGTCACCACAGAACCACTTTGATTGGACAGTTGGGAGTTATATGACCTGAGTCTTACTATGCATGTGGATCTCCCATAAGCCTCTCTGAAAGCCCGTTTGTGGGGCGGTGGTGATTCACAACAGCACTGACTTTGGTCCCTAGAAGACCTGGAATCCCTCGCTATCTACCTAATAACATGAAATAACACAATAAATACTAAGAGTCCAGGATATAAACCTATACGTCTATGGTTAATTGATTTTCAATAAGGGTGCCATTTCTTGGGGTAAAGAATAGTTTGTTCAACAAATGGTGCTGGGACAACTGGATTTCCACATGCACATGAATCAAGTTGGACCCTTACTACACACTGTGTATAAAAATTAACTCAAAATGGTTCAAAGATCTAAACATAAAAACTAAAATGTTAAACTCAAAGAAGAAAATGGGTAAATCTTGATAACTTTGGGTTTGGCTTGGAGTGGTTTCTTAGATATGACATCAAAACAACATCAAAGCAACAATGATAACAAAAATAGCTAAAATGGACTTCATCAAAATTAAAAACTTTTTGTATCAAAGGATATTTTGAGTATGAGGAGAATGAAAAAACTATCCATGGATGAGAGAAATCATATGCCTAAAATGTATATGCACATATTTGCATGTAATGCAAATCATATAAGGCCTTAACATTTGGAATATGTAAAGAATTCCTATAACTCAGTAACAAAAAGACGAACAACCCAATTAAAACGTGGGCAAAGGATATGAATAGACATTTTTATAAAGAAAGTATGTAAATGACCAATAAGTGCAGGAAAAGATCCTAAACATCAGTAATCATTAGGGATATGCAAGTCAAAATTATGATGAACTAGCAGTCCACACCTACTAGGATGCCTATAACTAAAAAACAAACAAACAAACAAAAAACAAAAAAAAAGAAAAGAAAAGAAAAGAAAAGTAATTGTTGATGAGGATGTGGAAAAATTGGAACCCTTGCTCAAGGCTGATGGGAATCTAAAATGGCATAGAAGCTGTGGAAAATCATTTGACAGTTCCTCAAAAAGTTAAGCACAGAATTATCACATGACCCAGTAATGCTACTCTTAAATATCCCAAAGAATTTAAGACAGTTATTAAAAAAAATTGTACAAGAGTGTTCATAGCAGCCCTATTCACAATTACCAAAAAGTGAAAACAACTTCGATGTCTTCAGTTGACGAATGGAGTAAACAAAACATGGTGTATCTATACAATGGAATTATGCAGCCATAAAATGAATGAAGTAATGATGCATGGTACAACATGGATGAACCTTGAAAACATTATGCTAAGTAAAAGAAGCCAGACACAAAAGGTACAAATTGTATGATTTCATTTAGATGAAATATTCAGAATAGGTAAATCTATGGAGAAAACAATCAGATTAGTGATTGACAGGGAGAAATGGGGGGAGCGAGACTTCTTAATGGGTATGGGTTTCTGTCTGGGATAATAAAAATGTTCTGGAACTAGATAGTGATAATGGTTGTATGACATTTTAGGTAACTTAATGCCACTGAATCATACAATTTAAAATGATTAAAATGGTAAATTTATGTTATGGATATTTTACCACAATTAAAACAATAAAGAAATGGAAAAAAAATCTGGCAAGGCTTCTGAAGGATAGACCCGCTGTGTTTCTCTCAAGCTAGTTAGTATTAGCACGATAATGCTCCCTCACCTCCACATGACAGCAACTGGCCAGTCTCTATTAGCCCTGCTTTTTAAAAATTGTTATTATTAGTTGTTAGGGATGGGTCTCACTATAATGCCCAGGTTGGAGTGCAGTGTATTCACAGGGGTGATCACAGCGCACTGCAGCCTTGAAGTCCTGGGCTCAAGAGATTTTCCTCCCTCAGCTTTCCAAGTAGCTGAGACTACAGACATGTGCCACCATACCTGGCTATAAAATTAATATATTTTTAATTTAAAAATCATAAATGTATACATTCGTGGGGGAAAACGTGATGTTTTGCTATATGTATATAATGTAGAATGATTAAATCAATCTAATTAACATTCACCACCTTACTTGCTTATGATTTTTTGGTGATGAGACATTTGAAATTTACTTTCTATTTTGAAATATATATTATTATTGACTATAATCTTCCTGCTGTGCAATAGATCTCAAGACTTATTATTCCTCCTGTCTAACTGAAACACTGTACTCTTCGAGTAGTGACTCCCCATTCCCCTTCTCCTTTCTAGCCTCTGGTTACTCCTACTCTTTACTTCTATGAATTTGACTTTTTTAGATCCCACATGTAAGTGAGATCATGTGGTATATTTTTTTTTGTGCCTGTCTTATTTCACTTAGCGTAATGTCCTCCAGGTTGATCCACATTGTCAACAATGATACAATTTCTTTCTTTTTTAAAGCTGAATAGTATTCCAGATTCCAGTGTGTGTGTAGAAGAATGAAATTGGATGCTTATCTCATACCACATACAAAATCAACTTAAAACAGATTAAATACTTCAACACAAGATCTGAAACTGTAAAACCACTAGAAGAAAACATAAAGGAAAGGCTCCACAACCTTACTTTGAGCAATTACGTTTTTTGGATATGAAAGCATAGGCAACAAAAGCCAGAATAGACGAATAGAATTGCATCAAACTACAAAGCTCTCCATAGCAAAGGAAACAATTAAGAAAGTAATGAGACAACCCACAGAGTAGGAGAAATATTTGCAAACCATATGTCTGGTAAGAAAACAAATAACCTGATGGAAAAATGGACAAATAGCTTGAAAAGATATTTCTCAAAAGAAGACATACAAAAGGCCAACAGGTTATTGAAAAAAGGCACAGCATCACTCGTCTTTAAGGAAATGGAAACTAAAACCATAATGAGTTATCACCTCACACCTCTGAGAATGACTATTATCAAGAAGTTTAAAGATAACAAGTGTTGGTGAGGATACAGAGAAAAGGGAAGACTTGTATACTGTTGGTGGGAATGTAATTAGTACAATCATTATGGAAAACAGTATGAAGATTCCTCAAAATACTACAAATAGAACTACCACATGATCCAGCAATCCCTCTTCTGGATATATAGCCAAAGGAATTGAAATCAATAGGTCAAAAGGATACCTGAACTTCCATGTTGATTGCAGCATTATTCACAAAAGCTCTGCTTTTGTGTGGGTTTAAAGGCAGGGGATTGGCAGGCATAGTATGAGCATAAGAAGTACACAAAATGCTTGAGAAAGAAACAGTCATCTCCTGAAACCCATTCCTTATTGACAGGAATGAGGAGTGGGGAGCAGGGAGCCTGTTTTTGTGCTAGTATGCTTCAGTGCATAACAAGGACTTTCTGTTGTGCCATCAAGACTTGCACAAATACCCAGATTTTGGTTTCAAATACCATTTCCTAAATTTAACCAGGGGTGCTTTTTGGAGAACTGTCTTATTCTAGGGTGGGGGCAGGGAAAGCACAAAGATGAACTTGGAACATGTTCCAAGCCTTCTCTATTAGGCCTGTTAATAGAGTCTTGAACTCCTGGGCTAAAGGATAGTATGTCAACGTTAAATTTTCTGAATTCTGTTATTTTAACATGGCTGTATAAGATACAGTAATGCATTTGTTATTAGGAGATACATGCTGAAGTATTTAGGAATACTAGGGGTAAAGTATCATGGTGTCTGAAATTTGTTCTCAAGTAGTTTAGTAATAATAATTATTCTATATCTATATCTATGAGAAATAAGGCAAATGTAGCAAGATATTAGCAATTGGTGAAGTTATATAAAAGATATATAATTGTACTTGCAACTGTCCTGTAAGTTTGAAGTTTTTTCAAATGTTAAATAAAAACTTCACACCCCCACTCACTCCCAACATACAATTCTCCCTTCCAGAATTCATCTTGGGAAGATGCAGCACAATGAACAGTGACAAGATCATCTCTGAAGTACTTCTCAACTGTAGGACTCTTTGATTTCTGTGTGTCTGCATTTTCCCACAATAACATCAGTCCTGATCAATGAAACATACAAACAAACATGCAAACACCCCCAAACTCCATATACAAACACTGTAAAGAGATCCCCTGGCTAAAAATTTCAAGAAGATTGCTAGGTTGGGCCAGACAAGAATTTGGGAGATTGGTGATGGTTGAGATGTTTTGCCACCTTGAATTTAAAGCAAATGGTCCCAGTCTGGAACACGTGGCTGGGGCCTGCTCATCTAAGTTGGGGACTCCACAGCCTGAAGGAGCAGACAGACAGGAGAGAAGAAACAAATAACGTGGTGGCAGTTCTCGTGGTTGTGGCTGACACCCCGTGACATGCCTGTCGCTAGCATTGTCAGATGCTGCAAACTAAAGGAGTAGGGAATAATTCCCTGATATAGCCAACCTCTTACATGCTGTAACGTCCCATTCGGAGCAGCTGGTTACTGTGACTGAAGATATATTACCAGGAGTTTCTGTGAAGACATAGATTTAAACAGGAGATTGATGACATGTGCCTGGCTGTGGATGCACTTTATCCACTGTCAGTCACTTTGATGTCAGCTGCTCAAATTTATGTTGCGGAAAGCCAAATTCTATTAATATTTAGTATGGTTTGCCCTTAAAAATTACAGAAAAGTCCCAAAACAGATTACTAATTTTTACATGAGAGATTTATATTTTGGGCATCTTCCTTTATTGTGGGGAATTTATTCTTCTTTGACACATGAGCTAAGAGGAGAGAAAACAAGAGGATTTTGCTCGGAGTGGGAGATTAAATAATTCATTTGACTGAACCATAAAGCCCTCCAAATTCTGCTTCTCAAGGTATCAATGTTCCCTTTTTCTTTCAAAGTAATGTGAATTCAAAATGTAAGTAATAATTATGATTGCCCTGGGAGCATTGATTTGCTCCCTGGAATCTGCTTTTTTTCTCCCAGCTCAAGATTGAAAAGGCTTTTCCTGATGGTGCATTGATTCCTGCTTAATCTGAACATATGGCAAGCAAGCGTGTTTCTGTGAGAGTTTAGTAGCACATTCACACATGCATACATGCACAGACATTCAATTTATAATGGAAAAAGTAAGCCGAGTGCTGGTCGTTGCTGTCCATGGATGCTAAAGCGAACAAGGGATGCAATGCTATTGTGTGTGCTGCAGTCATTCTGATCAAACGTCAGAGGTGAAGAGAGGTCAACTGTAGGCAAAGCATACATGTCTTTCTTAGTGTTCAGAAGGATTGTCTGAGGACCTGACTGTCCTTATTAGGAAGAAGTCTGGAATTTTTAAAGATCCTCCTGCACCCAACACTTGTTGTTTGAAACATAGTAGGTTTATGTAGGTCGGTCCTTCTAAAAACCACTGGAGAAAGAAACAAGCAGATGAGAAGCTGTTTGGGTGTCACTGAACATGGAAGCAGTACGGCCTGGTGGGTGCTTGTTGAGTATTTCTGGAATGCCTTTTCATGGGAAGGGCCCTACATAGGAGTCTGGGGTAACCCTGATGTTCCTCAGTTTTTGAGCTCGTTTGTTCACACTTGCATACCCAGACATTGTTCGAAATCTGGGCCAGGGAGCTGAGCCCCGGGGACTTAGCTCAATCACATGCTGAAAATGAATGAATCCTTCTCCACACCCTTAACTTCTTATGTTGAGCTAGGAAATGTATTTTAAAACGCCCCAAGTTTATATTGGTATTGACATTTTCAATTCAAATTTAATAGTCCATAGTTTTCTTATTTGCCTTACTTTGCAACTGTCTTACTTCATTCAAGCTATTATAACAAAATACCTTAGACTGGATACTTTATAAAGAATAGAAATTTATTTCTTATAGTTCTGGAGGCTGGGAAGTCCAAGATCAAGGTGCTGGCAGATTCAGTGCCTGGTGAGGTTCTGGTCTCTGCTTCCAAGATAGAACCTGGTTGCTGTGTCCTCCCTGGAGGGGACAAACACTATGTGCCCACATGGTGGAAGGGCAGAAGCCCCAAAGGGCCCAGCTAGTTCCCTCCTTTTATAAGGACACTAATCCATTAATGAGGGTGGAGCCCTTATGGCATAATAATCTCCTAAAAGCCCCACCTCTTAATACTATTATAATAGTATTATGTTTCAACGTGAATTTTGGAGGGGACACAAACATCTAGACCATAGCAGCAACATACATTGAAACATTTGAAAACTGCAATTTAATATTAGTTTTGACAATATAACTACTGAATGAAAGTTAGAATTTCTTTGCAATTTCTTTTGTTCTTATAATATACCCCATAAATGATGTATGGTCAGAGTATTGGGTTCAAAATAGCACCTGTTAATATTATCCGTTAGGTCCATTTGTTGTGATATGCTTCTAGTTTTTGGTTTGCTTTTGAAAATCTTTGATGGTATTTTGAATGTATATAACATAAAAATGTTTTTAAAGGATTTTCTCAGAGAGGTTCCATTTCCGTTGTTATTTCCTCTATCTTATTTCTCTCACCCAAGGCCCCTAAAGATAATTTTTCATTTATCCTTTCAGCATTTCTCTTTGGAAAATCCACATTCATACATATTCATATTTCTGTTTTCTCTCCTTTCTTACACAACATACTATATACACTGTTCTGTACCTTTTTAAAAAAATAAGAAATCTATCTTGGAGATCAGTCCAATCAGTACAAAGGTATCTTTTCTCATGACTGTGTAGTACTTCATTATGTGGTTGTCCCATAGATGACCTAACTATTACCCTACTAGTTGAAATTTGGGTTGTTTTCTAAACAATTCAATATTTTGCTATTATATCTAATGCCTGAATGAATCATTTTGTAAGTATGTTTCATTCTTGTGGAGGTGTATTTTCAGGGAAGATACCTAGCACTGTGACGGCTGAAGAAAGGACAAATGCTTGTATTATTACGTTATGTACAGCCAAACTCCGTTCAGGAAACTCACACAGTTGGCATTCTCATTAACAACTAATAAGAGCGCCAGTTTCCCCATGGCGTAAGTTATGGAGCCTGTTGTCAAGCATTCGGATTTTTGGCCAAAACCTTTTTATTTTTCTTGCACTAGCTTTCCCCAGAGTCATCAGGAGAAGCAACATATCTGACTTTAGGGGTGGGCTGAAGCTGGCCCAAACTGGCTCAAATTTCAGAAATTTTGTGCTGGTTGTTAACCACAGCCATCATTAAAATTAAACCATATAAACTTAAAATTAAATATTAAAAACAAGGCAATAAATACTCAAAAAGTCATGACTTCCTAATGATTTTACTCCATTGACTGCTATGCATGCCCTTGAGGTCATTTGCTCCTGTGTCTGTGGAGTGGAAATACAGCGTGAGACACTGTGCGGCTCTTCCCGATTGTGCGGGCAGCGACTTCACCCTGGCAGCCTGAAAACAGCCATCGTGGGAGTATTTACACCATGGAAATCAGCAAACACAGCAAACCAGGGCTTTTTTCCCCTTTTCTTCCCTAAAGAGCTAGTTGTTAAGCATTTATCGGCACACCACGGAACACACTACCGGAGAAGTCCCCAAGCAGAAAACCTAGCTCTGACATTTCAAACCGACCCCGAACATGTTTTCTTCCTGTGTTCTTTCATCTCACTTAGGGTCATCTTGCAATAATATCCATCCATAGACATTCACTTCATACTGCTTTCTTCTTTTATTGTCATGTCATTAAACACAGGGTCTGGTTTGAGGTCTCAGCCTACTTCGGTGCCTTGGCAGGCTTTCCCATGACAACCATAATACTAGTTAGTTTTCTTTTAATTTTATATGTGCTATATTATGCTTCTGTGTTTTAAACCATGTGAGAACTAGATAATTATGTCTCACTGGTCAGTTTATATAAACTGGCCAATCTGTTTTCTGCTATTAGTCTATTCTTTTCCCCTCTGGCAGGGGCCTGCTTATCCTTACTTATATTTTAGAGTACTGTGAGATCAGTTTTATATCTTAATTGAAACTCCATCCCTTTTCAAAAATAAATTTTCTTTCCTTTGGTCCTCACAAAATTTAATAACAAATACTTCCTGAGGGATTCAATCATGAACAACTTTATTTTTGGCTCCCACTCTCCTCATTCCTCTTTTGTCCAGGATTAAATTGGAGACATGATTTCTGGGCATTCCAGTCTTTCCCGGCAAATGCAAACAGTATTGTTCCAGTGACTGAGATGTCTAGTCCTGCATGACACACACAACTGTCCTCGTCATTTAGTGGTTAGTCTCTTCCCTTCCTCAGACTTGGCTTAGTACATGTGCAAAGTCTCTGTTTGGTTAGTGGGACTCAATCAGCTTCTCCTCTCTTCCCCCACTCTGTTCCTACTGCACCAGGGTTGCACACAAGGAGAAAGTTGAGGAAAAGGACAAGAAATTCTTATTTGGTGGCTCTCCCATGACCTGGCATCAGCATTCTATGCACTTGGCAGATGTTCAGCCAAGACTGAACATGGGGCAAAGCCGAATGTTAGACAAGACTGAGCATTGGTTCTCCCATGAGCGCCCCACCTCTGACCCTCCCCAAATATTCACTCACGCAATCTTTGCTTTGAAAAACTCATTTATCGCAGGGCATCTAGGATCCTGTAATTTTTCTTTGACTCTATCATTTTAAAGCTTATCTTTTATACCTTAGATCTTCAAATCAAGAAAAGGATACCAGTTCACCATGTCCTCTAACTTTGGAGACACATAAAGCCCCTTTCTCTTGACTTGAGGTGATGAGAAATACATCTATTCTCTTCACTCTAGGGGGAAGGGTCTCTGTGAAGGTCCTCTGTCTTCAAAAACACCTGCAAAAACAAAAAAACAAACTCTTTGAGTAGCCAACATTTAATTTTCAAAGTGCAATTAATGTGGGTAAGGGGTGAGGCTTGTAAACTGCTCCCTGATATCTTTATGAATTCTGCATGTGGTCTAGCACTTCCTTTGGAAGGCACTACTGTTATCCCTTAGGTCCTTGGGTGAAACTCACATTTAACAGGCTGTTGTACAAAGAGGATGACAGATGCTATTATGTTCATGTTGCATACTATGAATAATTTTAATTTGCATGTTTAATTCTATACAAAACTGGCATGATGTGAGAGTCAATGAACATTAGAACTATGCCAGCTGTTCACTATTAATCAATATTATATATGAATTCAACTTAAAATGCTCAGACAGTTCTATTCTAGGCATCTTGATAGTATAATATTGAACAAACTTAAGTGTTCCAAGTTTATTAAAGCTACCCATATTTATATCTGAGTCCATTTTCATGTGATTTAAAGGAATCACTTCAACTTTTAAAATTCAATTCAGTTCAACTATGTCAAAATCTAGTTTCCGGAGTCTATGTTTAGAGGTAATTTGTATATATTGTAATAGTTGTATCATGCTGTCATGGAATGGATATTATTAATATTTGTTTCCATGGATAAATATCATTTAACATTTAGTATATGGACCTGATAATATGACAGGTACATATACTTGTCTTCCTGACAAACAAGAAGTATACTAGCTTATAATTTTAAATTTTAGATAAAATGACCAAAACTAGTGGATGTTATAGAAAGAATGAGATTTGTAGGAGGATAAAATTAGAGTAGGAGGAAGAGTGTAAGTATAAATTAAAAAGGAATAAACATAGTAAGAGTGAGTTTCAAGTTCTTACCTTAGACTTCATGAATACTCAGGGTCAGTTTTTAGGCTTTAGGGAGTCTGTGAACTTCCTGAAATTGTTGCAAATATATGTGTTAATATAATACTGTGAATTTTTCAGAAGAGAGGTTTCTTAGCTTTCATCAGATTCTTAGAGGGACTCCAATGACCTCTCCCCTCCCCACAAATAGAAAGAATCGTGCATGGTTTACTACCAATAGCATTACATTGCACTTCAGAAATTTGTACTTTCATGGCACATGCACACAATATTGAGCTATTAGCTTTAACCTCTTGGGCACCAGTGTTTTCACTTATAACACAGTGTGAGCTCTATGTCACTGCGGTACCAAGGCAAGTAGAGAGTGGGGATTAGGGAGATAACTAAGTAACACTATTCTTCCACTGGAGACTTTGGAGTTATAAAAAAGGTAAAACATGTGAGTAAAACAGATGGAGACCAAATTTCAATATTATAAAAGCCAGATTAAGGAATATGGTTTAGTTCTGTGGCCAAACATACTTCCTTATACTTCATTTTACTGCTCTTCTGCTTAGTATTAATACATTCAAATACCCACCAGAACAGAAATTTTACACCTGCATAAACTTACTGCCTGGATGAGCAGAGAATATATGTATGCCAAGGGCACATTTTCCCAAAAAGAATGTCCAGAATGTACTGAACCAAGTGTTTTCAGGTTCTTTTTAAAAACTGCACCAAGATTTTCAGAGGCCAAGGTGGCGGACTAGAAGCAGCCTGCACAATGCTGCTCTTGCAGAGAGGATGGAAACTGAAGAGTAGATATCCACCTTTGGATCATTGACTGAGTGAGAGCAGTGGGATTCCACAGAGAGGAGGTGGGGGTGAAGTGAAGAAGATAGAAGTGGAATAACCTGCTCAGCAGGACCAGAGGTAACTGGGGAAGGTGCACACACACACGAGAACGGGACTCCAAGCTTCCTCTGAGGATATTGCAACCAGGGCGGTGGGAGGGCTCCTCCACTGCAGCAGACCTACGAGCTGATACAGACACCTGACTGAAGGATCCGTAGGTGCACTGCTCCAGAGAGAAGAAATGGCTTGTGAGCATTGGGTGCTGTGGCTTATGCCACTGTAACATTCCAACCCTGGAATGCTACTTCTGCCCAGGGGTCAGATCTGTGACTACTTCTTCCTTCTTATCCCTGCTGGGTAGGAAGACAGCAGGGAATCCAGGCATTTGTGTGCAACCTGTGAGCAGGTGATATGCACCCCTGTCACCACCACCACTGGGGGATGTAGACAGAGCAGGAGACCATGGGCCAGGTATCTGCTGCTGTGGCCTGGGGGATCCCACTCAATCACACTTCCCACAGGACCCAGGTGGAGTGTTCTCCCTTAGCCTTCAGTGCCCAGTGCCCATTGTTGGGGTGGCTGGACTGCCACTGACACCACCACCTGGGAGGCTCCAAGCAGGGTGAGAGCCAGCACAGTTGCCACCTTTGGATCTGGGTGGACTGCACACTGCAGACCAATGCCATCCCATGCAGGTGCCCTGCACATGCCTCCCCCCATGTGGCATCCTGCCCTCCCCATGGCTGTCCTGGCCTGCATGTGAGTGTTGCAATCCTTGGACCTGCTCCATCCCCCACAGACACCCTACCTCATGGGCATGCTCTGTCCCAGGGTCCCACTCCATCCCATGTGCGAACTGTGACCTGTGAGCCCTCTCTGCACTGGAGGCCTGCTCTGTCCTATAGCCCCACTATGCCCTGCATACCTGCTATGTTCTTTGTGTGTACTGCACCCTGTGTGTGCCTCACTTTGTCTCTGAGCCTGGCATCTCAGCCACCAAGGCCTACAAACTTGTGTGCCACTCTCAGTGGACCTCCTCCAACCTGTGTACATGCCCCATCCTGCCTGCTGGCCCCAACTTGCATCCATGTCTGGCACCAGGGGCCAGCCCTATCACAGCAGCCTGGTGACAACTACAGGGAACCAGGAGAGACACAGCAGAGCAATAGCATTAAAGGCTCACAGTGCATCTATCCCTCTCCTGCTTGGTCAAACTTTTGGAGTAGGACCCAAGCACTCCTTCCAGGGACCCATCCTTATCTTCATCAAGCAACAGAGGTCCCAGCAGACGAGAACTGATGCACCTTATCTGCTATCTGTTTTGGGCTATGAAGAGGCCCCAGATGAGAAGTAACCAGCATAAAAACTCTGGCAACATGAGAAAACAGGCTGTCTCAATACCCCCAAAGTATCACAGTAGCTCTCCATCAATGAACTCCAACCAAAAGGAAATTGTTGAAATAACAAATATGGAATAGATTATGGATGGCAAGTAAGATAAATGGAATTGAGGAGATGGTAGAAAACCACCTCAAAGAAACAAAAAAAATAATTCAAGACATTAATGAAAAATTCACTGAATAGAGAGAGAACATTAGAAAAGAGAAAACAGAACTTAAAGAAATGAAAGAGTCATTTAGGAAGTTATAAAATATAGCAGAAAGCTTTAACAGCAGAATAGACTAAAAGAAAGAATTTCGAAGCTTGAAGACAAGGATTTCAATGTTACATAGTCAATAAAAAATGTAGAAAGAAAAACAAAGAAGAATGAATAATCACTGTAAGAAATATAGGATTATGCAAAACAAACAAATATAATAATTATAGGTATCCCTGAGGGGGAAGAAGAAAAACCAATAAGCATGGAAAACCTATTTGAGGAAATGATTAAGGAAAATGTCCCTGGAATTGCTAAAGATTTAGATATCCAGATACAAGATGGTCATCAAACACCTGGAAGATTCATAGCAAATAAGACATCATCAAAACATATAGTGGTATAGCCTGACCAAAGTCAAAGTGAAGGAGAAAATTCTATAAGCTGTGAGGTGAAAGCAACAAGTTACTTACAAAGGAAAACCTACTGAACTAACAGTAAATCTCTGAGCAGAGACCATTCAGGCCAGAAGGAATTGGGGTCCCATTTTTTAGTCTTTTTAAATAGAATAACTTTCAGCCAAGAATTTTGTACCCTGCAAAACTAAGTTTCATAAATGAAGGAGAAATAAAGTCTCTCCCAGACAAGGAAACACTAAGGGAATTTGTCACCACTGGTCCTGCACAATAGGAAATGCTTAAAAATGTTTTATACATGGAATAGAAAGTTAAAAACACCAGAAAGTTAAAGCTCATAACTCTTATAAAACAGTAACACAAGGGAGAAAACAAAGCAATTAGTTATCATTCAACATGGTGAACAGAACAGTATCAAATATGTCAATACGGACATTCAACATAAACAGTCAATGCTCCATTTAAAAGACACAGATTGGCAGAATGAATGAAAAACATATCCCAAGTATATACTGTCTCCAAGAAACCCATCTAACTCACAAGGATACTGATAAACTCAAGGTAAAGGGATGGAAAAATATTCCATGTGAGTGGAAACCAAAAGCAAACGGATTAGCTATTCTCATATCAGATAAAATAGATTTTAAATCCACAATGGTAAAAAAAAGACAAAGATAGTCATTATATAATGATAAAGGGAGTAATTCAGCAAGAAGATATAACAGTCCTAAATATATATACATCTAGCACAGGAGCCCCCAGATTCATAAAACAAATTCTACTAGATGTAAGTGAAGGAATAAACAGTAACATCATAATTGCTGAGTACTTCACTAACAAAACTGGAAAGATCATTGAAGCAGAAGATCAACAAAGAAACACTGGACTTAAAACAGGACTTTAGAAAAAATGGAACTAAAAGACATCTACAGAACATTCTACACCCAAAATGCAGAATATATATGTTTCTCATCAGTATATGGATTTTTTTTCAAGATAGATCAGATGTTAGCCCACAAAACAAATCTCAGCAAATTCAGAAAAATCGAAATTGTTCTTTGTATCTTCTCAGATCACAGTGGAATAAAACTAGAAATCAATTCCAAGAGGAACTCTCAAATCTACATGAAGTCATGAAAATTAAATAACCTTTTGCTGAACCATCCTTGGGTCACTGATGAAATTAAGATGGAAATCAAAAGATTTTTTTGAACTGAACAACAAACATGACACAAGCATCCAAAATCTATGCAATATAGCAAAAGCTGTGCGAAGAGAGAAGTTTAGAGCCTGAAATATTTATCTAAAGATGACAGAAAGATCACAGGTTAACAACCTACTGTCACACCTCAAGGAACTAGAAAAACATGAACAAACCAAACCCAAAGCTAGCAGAAGAAAAGAAATAACAAAACTCAGAGCAGAACTAATTGAAATGCAAATAAATAGACAAAAATTACAATAGATCAATGAAAAAAAAGCTGGTACTTTGAAAAGATAATCAAAAGCAATGGACATCCAGCTAGATTAACCAGAAATAAAACAGAAAAGACTCAAACAAGCTCAATCAGAAATGAAAAAGGAAACATTACCATTGATATTAATACCACAGGAATACAAAATATCACCTGTGACTACCATGAAAATCTCTATACTAGAGGTTTTCAAACTAGAAAACCTCTATACTAGAGGTTTTCAAACTAGAAAACTAGAAAATCTAGAGGAAATGGATACATTTTTGGAAACACACAACCTTCCAAGTTTGAATCAGGAAGAAATAAAAATCCTGAACAGACCGATTACAAGTTACAAGACTGAAACTCTAATATCAAAGATTATTGAGTGTGAAATGTCTGATTTCCTTAAGTACTATGTTTGACAGTTGATATCTCTGGCATTTCCCTTTGACACTTGTGGTTTTATTTTTATTGTGAAGGTACATCCTCAGTCTTCCAAATGCACATTTTGGCTTGTGATTATCTTTCAAAAATGTTTTTTAGAGCAATTTTTGTGAAAATGTGGATAAACAAAAAATTCGTGTTATTTTCAAATATGAGTTCTGTTGTGGAACCAATGAAGCACAGACAACTTGAAATATCAATGAAATGTTCAGGAAGGATGTGGCTAATGAACACAAAGTACACTGATCATCTGAGAAGTTCCATTCTGGTGATTTTAATCTTGAAAATGAGCCATGTGGGTGACCTGAGACCAAGGTAGATAATGATGAGCTGAAAGCTATAGTGGAAGTGAATCCATGTCAACCTACATGTGAATTAGTAGCAAGATTTGATGTTACTATTCCAACAGTATTGGGCCATTTGAAATAAATCAGCAAGTTACAGAAGCTGGATAGATGGGTTCCACATGAATTAAAGGAGCATCAGAAGAGAAATCATCATGAAGCTTGCCTTTCTTTGCCGTCATGACATAAAGATGAACCATTTCTACACCATACTGTTATCTGTGATGAAAAATGGATTCTTTTTTCACAATCACAAGTGTCCATCACAATGGTTGTTTAAAGATGAAGTGCCAAAACACAGTCCAAAACTGAATATTCATCAAAAAAAGCTAATGGTGTCTGGTTGGTGGTCCAGCACTGGCCTTATCCACTACAGCTTCATGAAACTTGGCCAATCAATTACAATGGTTGTCTACTGCAACCAGCTGGATGAAATGATGAGGGTGCTTGCAATGAAGCAGCCAAGATTTGTCACTAGAGACAAGCCAATCCTCTTGCAAGACAATGCTCAACCACATGTCACACAAATAATGCTGCTCAAACTACAGCAGCTGGACTTGGAAACTCTGTATCATCCATTGTATTCACCATACCTTGTGCCAACTGACTATCACTTCTTCCAGGTTTTGGACCACTTCTTGTGAGGAAAAATATTCAATTCTCAACAAGCTGTGGAAAATGTGTTTCACAATTTCATCACCACTC
This sequence comes from Cheirogaleus medius, assembly GCA_008086735.1. Classification (NCBI taxonomy): domain Eukaryota; kingdom Metazoa; phylum Chordata; class Mammalia; order Primates; family Cheirogaleidae; genus Cheirogaleus; species Cheirogaleus medius. The sequence goes on from VBSM01003157.1 coordinate 6,487,247, forward strand.
ACTCTCCAGGCTTCTTTGCTTCTGGCATAAACAAGCTACCATTAAGATGGCAAAACTGTGTCAATAGTTTAGGTGCATACTTTGATTAATTGTACTGCTTCTTATTTGAGATATAACAGACTACACTTTTGATTCAAAATTGGACATTTCATATTTAATGAGCTAATAAAAACTCTCCCAACAAATAAAAGCTCTGGACCAGACAGATTCACTGCCAAATTCTTCCAGACCTCCAAAGAAGAATTGACACCCATTCTACTAAAACTGTTCCATAACATGAAGAAGGAGAGAATCCTCCCTAACTCATTCTATGAAGCGAATATCACCCTGATACCAAAGCCTGGAAAGTGCACAGCAAAAAAAGAAAACTACACAACAATATCGCTTATGAACATAGATGCAAAAATCCTCAAAAAATACCATCAAATTGAATTCGACAGTATATCAAGAGAAATAATTCATCATGATCAAGTTAGATTCATTTTAGGGATGCAAGGGTGGTTCAATATACACAAATCAATAAATGTGATTCACCATAAACAGAATTAGATACAAAGACCATATGATCATGTCAATAGATACAGAAAAAACATTTGATAAAATCCAGCACCTCCTCATGACAAAACTCCTCAACAATCTAGGCATAAAAGGAACATACCTTGAAATAATAAAAGCCATACATGATAAACCCATGGCCAATATCATAGTAAATGGGGAAAAGTTGAAAGCATTCCCCTTAAGAACTGGAACAAGACGAGAATGCCCACTGTCACCACTTCTATTCAATGTAGTACTGGAAATCCTAACAAGGGTGATCAGGCAAGAGGAAGCAATAAATGGCATCCAAATCAGGAAACCAAGGTGAAACTATCCCTGTTTGCTGAAAATATGATCTTATACCTAGAAAACCTCAAAACTCCACAAAAGATTCCTAGTATTGATAAATACATTCAGTGAAGTTTCAGGTTATAAAATTCATGTACACAAATCCATAGCATTTCTGCATACCAATAACAGTCAAGCTGAGAGTCACATTAAGAACTCAATACCATTTACAGTAGCTACAAAGAAAATGAAATACCTAGAAATATACTTAACCAAGGAGGTGAAAGATCTCTACAAGGAGAACTACAACACACTGATGAAAGAAATCAGAGATGACATAAACAAATGGAAAAACATATTATGCTCATGCGTAATGTTGGAAGAAAAAATGTCCACACTGCTTAAAGTGATTTACAGATTCAATTCAATTCACATCAACATTTACATGTCATTTCTCACAGATCTAGAAATAAATAATCCTAAACTTCACATAGAACCAAAAAAAGAACCTGAATTAGCCAGAGCAATCCTAAGCAAAAAGAACACATTTGGATTAATCGCATTACCTGACATCAAATTATACTACAAAGCTATAATGATCAAAGCAGCATGTACTGGTATAATAATAGACATATAGACCAATGAAACAGAATGGAGAACCCAGAAATAAAACCATATAGCTATGACCAACTGATTTTTGACAAAGTAGACAAAAACATGCACTGGAGAAAGGAAGCTCTATTCAATAAACAGTGCTGGGAAAACTGGATAGCCACATGCAGAAGAATGGAACTGCATCCCTATCTCTCACTAGATACACAAATTTGCTCAAAATGGATTAAAGACTTAAATGTAATGCCTGATACCATAAAATTCCAGAAGAAAACATATGAAAAACTCTTCTAGGCATTGGCCTTGGCAAAAAATTAATGAGTAAGACCCCAAAATAAATACAGCAAATAAACAAATAAAATAAAATTTTATTTTATTTTATAAATAAAACAAACAAATGGGCCTTAATTAAACTAACACTTTTCTGAACAGAAAATGAAATTATCAACAGAGTAAATAGACAATCTACAGAATGAGAAAAAATATTCTCAAACTATAAATCTGACAAAGGGCTAATATCCAGAATTGACAAAGAACTTGAACAAATCAGAAGAAAAAAACAAATAACTCCATCAAAAAGTGGGCAAAAGACAGGAACAGAATTTTTTCAAAAGAAGATATACAAATGACCAACAAACATATGAAGAAATACTCAACATCACTAATTATCAGGGAAATGCAAATTACAACCACAATGAGATATCATCTTACCCTTGTCAGAATCACTGTTATTAAAAAGTCAAAAACCGATAGATGTTAATGTGGTTGCAGGGAAAAGGCAAATGCTTATACACTATTGGTGGGAATGCAAACTTGTGTAATCACTATGGAAAGCAGTATGGAGAAACTTCAAAGAACTAAAAGTAGACCTACCATTTGATCCAGCAATCCCACTGCTGAGTATCTATCCAAAGGAAAGGAAATTATTTTATTAAAAAGACGCCTGCACCAGAATGTTTATCTCAGCACAATTCACAACTGCAAAGATAAGAAATCAAGCTTAGTGCCCATCAACCAATGACAGGATAAAGAAAATGTAGTTTGTGTATATAACACTACACACACACATACACACACACACACACACACCATGGAGTACTACTTAGCCATAAAAAGGAATGAAATCATGTCTTTTGCAGCAACTTGCATGGAACTGGAAACCATTATCATAAGTGAAATGTCTCAGGAATGGAAAAATAGTTATGACACGTTATTACTTATAAGTGGGGGCTAAGTGAAGGAGATATATATATATATATAGTCATAAAGACCTGTAATGGACATTGGAAACTAAGAAGGGGAAGGTAGAAAATGGTTAGGGATAAAAATGTACCTATTGGGTACAGTGTACACTATTCTTGTAACAGGTACACAGAAAACCCTGACTTCAGCATGATAAAATTTATCAATATAACAAAAATCATTTGTATTCCCCCAATTTTTGAAATAAAAACAAAAGAAAAAAAAGTTTGAAAATGGCAAAAATAATAATAATCACTTATTTCCTTGAAATTAGAGTTTATTTCTCAGCCTGGAAATTCAAATGATACAGAAAGAGGTTTTGAGAGTTTTGCTGAAATGTATCTAGAGAAACTATTGTTTTGAATATTGTGTATTATTGTTCATTGACATTCACTTGGATCCTATCAGCATTTCTTGATAAGTATGTACTTATTTTAATGGTTGGCTCAGTATTGCTGAGCTACTCTAAAGGAGAGTTTTGCAGAAGTATTAATGAATCTGATTATTATGCATTTTGTAAATATAAAGTACTACCAAATGTAGAAAACAATAATATGACACTGTATAGGCTAAAACATGCTGTCCTATGGAATACTAGAAGAGGAATTGAAGTATTATAAAAATAGTCATCTAGCTACGTTTAACATACAGCCAAAGCTAAAAATCTGGATTTGTGTTTTGGAGGCACCATTAAATAATAAATAATTTTAATTTTTCACTTAAAAAAATTAAAAATAAAAATTGTACCAAAAAATGAATGAGAGAGTTGATAGAGACTATTTTCTTCTTTGGAGGTGGTGGTGGTAAACCATCAGTTTCTTGCTTTATGAGACCGGGTGGGAGCGTTGGAAGGAGTAGAGAAACACTACCCTACAGACAGATGCAGCTTGATCATACAAACCCAAAAGACTGCTTAATGAAATAGCTTGAAAAGGTCATTTGGGGCAGATGGGTGGAGGACATTTTATGTAAGCCTAAGAAAGTTTAATTTGGTCAAATATAAGATGGTTATTTATTTTTTGAAACAAAACTCTATGTAACAAAATGTTAGGTAAAGTGAAACAATATTATACAATGTATTAGAGTAGTAAAAATGGAAAGATAGCAACATGAATCAGAAAACTATTATAAAAATCATGGTGTTAGATTCTAAGTTTTTAAAGTGTTGGCAGTAGTAATTAAGATAAACGACTGCAGTGATTCCTTGAATGCTGGGGGTAGGAGTGTTATGGAGTGAGAAGAATCAAGTGTAGCTCTAAAGCTTCAGTCTTCAGATGATGAGGTTGAATAAATGAGGAAGGAAGCTTTTGCGGTAGTGACCAATGATGGGCTTCACTTTTGCCATTTTCATTTGCTAAACTCAACTGGTGAATTGGAGTGAATTAACACATATTTGCAAATAATGAAACTGAGGTTAGTGTTAGTCATTACCTATCCAAGATTATACCTTAATTAGGGCTTTCCAAGCTATCTCAGGACTATGTGATTGGTTTTGGTGTCATTATTTATAACACCAAATCTTTTTGAGTTTTATGATACTTTATGAGGCATTATGACAGTGATCAATTTATTGCCTCTCAGCTCTGCATTCACCCTTTATTGCCTTCTCCACGGTAATGGAGCTTTTACTCTCAGCAGCAATGACAATATCAAGCTTTGCCAGTAGAGGTAGCTAGAGGGACACGGTAGGAGGATGGGGCTTCCTAGTTCTGCTGCTGCCCCTGGTGTGCTGCTTTTTCATGACTTAGCAGCAGTATGCGTGTGCATGCGTGTATGTGTGTGTTTGTGGGGGGGAGGCTGGGGGGCATGGCTTCCAGCGGTGCTTTGAGCTAGCTGTGTGCCCAGAGTGCACAGTCATTTTGAAAATTCACAGCCTGACTCCGTCCTGGTGTAAGGTGGATACCAGGCCCCTAAGACCTTCCAATGATGCCCTGCTGGTAAGGTTTTTCGTTCCCTGACGCCCGTTGTACATCTGCCTGCCAGGCTTAGCCCCTCTGCAGTTTCTCTAGTGCTGGTCTCCCCCAGACTATGCTTTCTCCAGAGCTCAACTCCTGCAGCAGTGTGGTTTCCCCCAACTCTGGGCTCTTCAGGTTGCATAGTCTTCAGTACCCAACTCACTCCTGCAGTGGTGCAGCTTTCTCCACCTCTACAATTCTGCAGAATTATGGCTTTCCTTTTCACCCTGAGCCCCTACAGGGCATGATTTCTCCAGCTCCCAATTGTAGTGATGTCCAGAGGCCAACAGATTCTCTTGGTACCCTAGAATTCAGATTTTCAGCAAGAACCACTGATGAGAAAACCTAGTGACTTTCCCAACACCTAGAGAGTCTTTGCTTTGTCCTTTCCAATGAGGTCTGGATTTCAGCCATGGAGAGGAGGGCCCTTCTGTGGGTGCCCTATTTTAGTCTTAAGGATACTGTTTGCTCTTTGTATCTGCTACTCCTGTGTTGTTAAGAATTCTCTTTAGCTCTCAGTAGCCAATGCTCTGTTATTCCAATTCCATGCTAATAATTCTGTCAAACTGTTCTTGCTCAGATTTCCACGTGGTATCTGGCTCCTGACTGAACCCTGACTTATAGAGGCATTGACCTTGTGACCTCATTCATCTTCTCTTATCCTCTATCAGTGGCCATTCTGTTTTTCTCTTGTACAGAAAAAGACTGATTCCACTTTATAATGAGCCTTATACACTTAAAAAAGACACAGGATGAATCTGCTTTATTCTGAATTACGTAAATCATGGAGATTCAACTCATCTATGGAGAATAGTTTCTAGTTGCTCACTTTAGTGGGAGAATTCTTCATGGAGCAGAAGGAGAAAGAGTGTGGGTCCTGAAGGCAGGAATCTGACCAGCTTTTTTCTTTGACAGCAGGCAACTGGGCACTAGCTTTTTTGTTTCTTTTTTCCATTTCCTCCTTTCTCACTTTTATTCCTTAGTAGGCAGGAACTGAAAGGATGCTATAACATTGTAATTAGACTATATGGGACTGGGGAGGCTAGAATGAATTATGTCAAGCAGAAGATTGTAATTTTTAAGCAAGTTCAAATTACTCCAATTTCCTCCTTTTTTTCATTTTAATAAAAACTTACAATTATTGAGCCTGAATTAACTCAGTGATTTTTAACATTAAGGAGTGAATGACCCCTATACTAAATGCCCACTTGTAGCCCCAAACAGGAGCTTTTTATCTAAATTAACATTAATTGATGGAATTTAGGAGAGAGTAGGTAGATGTAGATTTTGTTTTGAGAAGGGAAACTAATGACATTTTTTGCTCAACCTAAATGTCTCCTCCTCCTTTTCCATCACGCCCAAGATCAGTTTCTGAGGGGAAAAAAATCTATAAAAATTATTGATAATTTGCTTGGAGCTGCATGCTGCTAAAGCCTTAGTAGGTACATGAACAAATAAATGATGTTGTTCCCATAGGGCCATGTAAGACCAAAGAATCCCACTATGATTGGCAAAAAGAACACTAAAAATGACAGATTTCTAGGTCATCTTTTGAGGTGTGCATTCACTTCTGACAAACATTGATTCTGATGCTCTCATTTCTCCTACTAAGTTAGTACATTCAAGTTATTGTTTCTCTTTTCTTTATACAACAAAGTAATCAAAGAGTTAACTAAATTGCTCAAGGGTATGGTCCATCTAGGCATCAAAAATGATTAGAATCTTGAGTCTTTCTGTTTGATCACATTGCTTTCTATCAGGGGATTCTACTTGGAATTTTTCAAATGCATGACCCATTTTAAGCTTGCAGGTTGGACTTGTGAACTAAAGAAAATGATAATTTGCAGGGAAGAGATTTCAAATGCCTATTGATAGGAAGATCCCTTAAAGTGGCTTAAAAGATCTCAAGAGGATTTCAAAGTCACATCACAAGGCATTTTGAGTTTTTTGAACATCAAACGATTTTCTCAAAAAGAACACACTTCTAATCCGAAGGTAAAAGAGAGGAAGGTGAAATGCAAGGACTATTGGCAGAGCCTGTCCTAAAAGATATGGAAGACATATAAGCAGAAAAATCAATTCATTCAGAATGTTTTAATCTCTATTTTAACATAAATCACCATAATTTCTTCCCATATGTTTCTCCCCATAGTGATTTCTCCCCATACATTGACTTTGCATATCTAAATTAACCAGTAGTTGGTTTTCTAATCACATACTTGAAGTTTAGAGGAGTGGTGTATATTGTAATTCATTTACCAAGTTACAAGAAAAGCTTTTAGCTGTAATAGTGTCCAGAGCAGAAAAGAGGTCCACACCAGGTCTAGGATGCAATGCCAACTACACTACTGCATGGGCGATATCATCTGGTGTTAGAAGGATATGTGGTGGGAAAAACACATGGTATGGGATTTATAGAAAATGCCAAGTAGGGGAATAGTGATGAAGATATCTACAGTTCAGGAGCAATCCATGCCATTTGCATCAGAGAGTTACACAACATTTGCTATTTGGCCAATGTATTTGTGAGTAAGAAGCACCTGATCTCAGGACTCATGACCACAGATCCAGAGCTGCCCATCCTGCCCTGGGTTGTGTGAGACCCACCAAGTCAAAAGGCCAGGCAGGCTCAGCAGCAATTCATTGCTGGATGACAGTGGAACCACTGGGATGTGGCGTGAACAGGGACAGAGTGAGCATTATATTCTATTTGGTTGTACTTCCTAATATACCCATGTAACAAAACTGCACTTGGACCTCTTAAATTTACACAAAGACAAAAAAAATTCTATATGGTTGAGGTGAATAATTTTCTTCATGGGGGAACTGAACACTGAGCAAATGCTGGTGGATGCATAAGATTTTTAACATTGTAAATCCAAGGAGCTCAAATAAGGAAATAAAGTGATCTTCCCAGATACCCTTTCATTACGGCGACACTTTTTCTTCTAGCTGTTGGCTGTGTTGGCATTACATGATTTTAAATATCCTTTGACTAGTTTATATAGTAGTTTGGAAATTATCTTTTTCTGAAAACTTGAAAGAACTTACAAATAAACCAGTGTGGGACAAGAACCTTTCAGAAAAGAAGTTAGTATATATACAAAACAGAATGAATCAATTGAAAACTCCCTTTAATATATAAGAATTTAATGTATATAAAAACAATCATAATAAATAAAGTGGGATGGAAGTAGATTGTTCCACAAATTGGAAAATGTTTGCTGTTTGGAAGAAAATCTAGCCTCACTTGAAAAATGTATGCTTAATTTATTTTTTCTTGATATATCTTTTATATCACTTATGCCCTCTTTTATTTCTAATTATATTTGTTTGAGTTGTGATTTGATTTTTCTTTGATCAGATTTGATAATGTTTGATCTGTTTTATTGTTTCTCCCCTCTCCCCCTACATTCAAATTATCTTGTTCTTAGTTTATTAATTACTATATTTTTCTGCTTTCAAATTTTTTAACCTTTTATTTTTTGTTTAGCTAAGGTGTGCTGGACACTGTGCTAAGGATTTTACCTTTGTCAAATTAATGTCTTTTTAATCTATTAATTTTATTGAGTTTACTTTGCTTTTCCTTTTTAAAATTCTAGAGTTGAATACCTTATTTAGAATAGCCTTTCCCATAAAATGCTGTTCTTTAATAAAATTATATTATGAAAACATTAAGAATGAATTACTGATACAATGCAATTGTGCAAATTTTAAATGGAAAATATTGTTTAGAGCAATATTTAAAACTTGTCTAGGTCTGGGAGCACTTAAGAGCTAACAGGAAGTAGACTTAATAATTTAATGTTAAATTTTTTAAGTAAAGAAATCTTCCTTCTTTTTTACAAATTCCAAATGTAATTTTATATTCAATCAATAAAAGTTTTGAGATTACGTCTTTTTAATTGGAGCTCCAGTGAAGGCCTCAGAGCTCTGACAACTCAGTCTCTGTTTTTAATGTCCCCAGTCACCATTTTCATTTCAAAGGCAACTCCATGGGGCCTTAATGCTCCTTGGAACAGTGCGATTTCTATCACAACTTTTATTTTACAGATGTGGAAATGGAAAACCAAAGGTTTTTTCTTATTATATGTTAATTACTACATATTGTTCTTAATCTGATTTTGGCTTTCCTTATTCTTTATGTCCTGGCATATTTTCTTATGTGTCAAAATATTTCAGGATCTTCCAGCTAGCTTTTTAAAAATTTTTAAAAAATTGTTTTTCAAAATATTAAAGGGGTATAAATGTTTTTGTTACATGGATAGCTTTTATTGTCCAGTTTGGGGCTTTAGAGAAGCTATTGTGGCAAATACTGCTTAAAGTTCTTTAAAATTTTGCTTATAATGCCTCAAAGAGATAGTATCGACTTGTCATTTAGAATGCAGAATATTCTTTTTTATGCTTTCTTGTTGGAGTATACTTTGACCAACAAGTATCCTGTTCCCATAGAAAATTAGTGACGACAGCTTCCACCCACATTTGCATATAGGAAGACCACACAATTGTCATCATCACCATACTTTTCATTGTCATTGTCATCACCATGGTAATAACTTATACATAAGCTGGAGTCCTGGAGTCCAGGGTGGTTCAGTCTCTGTACAGAGTTAGATTCAAAGAAGTACTGTCCAGAAACCAAAAGTAATTAAAAGAAAATGTCAATATTTGTTTACATCCTTTGAAGATCATTAAAGGGTATCCAATCCTCAACCCACACCAACATAAATCTCAACGCATCTCAAAAGCCCCTTTCCTCTCCTAAAATATCCAATACCCCATCTGCTGTGATGTCTCAGACAACTGCCCCGCTCTCTCCCTGAAGTCTGTGTGGGGTTGGTTTGTCTTTTTATTTCTCTCCTACTTTTTTGGCCATCATTACTTTCCACCCCACAACCCTCATCATCATTCTGAACCTACATCACGAAAGCTTTGGAATGGAGTAAGCAAAGATAAAATTCTTTCAAAGGCAAATGAAGAAAGAAAAGAAATGCAATGAAAAGAAAGCAAAAGAAAGGAAAGAAAAGAGAAAGACAAATCCCATTTTCTTTTAAAGGATTTGGTGAGGGAAGCATAGGGAAACTCATGAAAGAAAACATTTTGGCCTTGTCACTTAAGTAGTTCTATACACATTAGCTCACTCAATCCTCATGGTAGCTGTATGAGGTAAGTAATGTTATTACAATTTCTATTTTGTTGTCAGGGTAACTAGGACTTGGAGAGATGAAGCAATGTACTCAGATCACCTAACTAGTGAGTGACAGAGCAGGGGATCTGTGTTTGTGCAACTTGTATACAATTGTATAATGTTTCCAGATTTCATAAAACTCCATAGCAGTTATTTTCCAATTAGAATATTTTTTTCTTATGATCCATTTTCCCTTTCCAAATCTAAGCCCTTAGAAGCAGATCTTTGTTTAAAATGAATCTTTATCATATTACTTATATTTATACATTAACCATTCTGATGGCTTCTTAGTTTTGGAAACTGGCTTCTATAAAAAAAATTACATTAGTTATTCCAAAAAATTTTAAAACACACTTTTACATAATGGTAGAACTGATTGTTCATGCAGCCATTAGACTATTTTTAAAATAGATTCTGGTAAATTAGATGGAATGGATTTTTTTTTTAGCAGATAAGATTAGTATGGAGAGGACCTAGAGTGTATATTCACATGCCTTTGTAATTCTTATATCAACACCAGGGTGTTGCGAGATAAAGGCAAGGCTTGGGGAGGAAGCAACCAAGATGCTATCTTGCCAAGGTAAAAGATAAGAAAATTTATAATTTTATAAATGGAGGAAATTACAACTGCAACCTCTGGCATGAAGGAGGAGGAAGAAACATAATCATTGTGGACATGTGAACAACATCAAAGTGTTCTTTGGGGTAGGCACTGCTATCTTGATTGTGTAATAGATGCTGTGTTGCTGTAATTCAGCATATCATTTATTCCTTGGGTTGTGAATTGGAGAAGTCTTGTGCAGATATGCATGAAAGTGTAGAGGGTAGGAAAAGAAATAGGTGCTTGCTTTAATCTGCATCTTTCAGGACCCAGACATGCATGATGAAATCTACTTTGAGGAATGGGAACAACAGCAAACACTCGCTTGCCCAATCAATTATTTATCCAAGCTCATAACAAAAAGTGAGACTAAACACTCCTATGAATGTGGGCAGACAACTTGGAAAATAATTTTTGAAAGGCTAAGTTGTATGGTATCTTCACATCTAAGAAGGCACAGAGCTTTTGTTAGTTGCTATGTTCTGAATGTAATGAGGATGCTCATTTTTTAATTTTAATTTTTTTTTTTGGAGACAGGGTTTCACTCTGTCACCCAGGCTAGAGTGCAGTGATGTGATCAGAGCTTAATGTAACCTCAAATTCCTGGGCTCAAGCAATCCTCCCACCTCAGCCTCCCAAAGTGCTGGGACTACAGGTGTGACCCACCCCACCTGATGGAGGATGCTCATTTTAATTGAAGCTCAGGTGAAATCCTCAGAACTCTAATGACTCAGTCTCTATTTTTTAATGCTCCTTGGAACAATGTGATTTCTATCACCCATTTTATTTTACAGATGTAGAAATGAAAAACCAAAGTTTTTTTCTTGTTAAATGTTAATTACTACGTATTGTTCTTAATTTGATTTTGGTTTTCCCTATTCTCTACTTTCTGGTATATTTTATTATGTGTCAAAATATTTGAGGAGTTTTCAACTAGCTCTGTACACAGTCACTACTGGTCAATCAGTACTTTTCCATGTTTACAAGTCAGAAGGATAAAGACCATGTGTGCTTCTGGTTTTAGAAAATGTCTGAAACTGAGTGCATGGTATCTTGATTACCCCTTAGTTCTTTACAGCTGAATTTTCAAGCTGTAAAGGAAATGGGAAAGGCAACTAATATCTGGCTGCCTGCTATGTTTAGGCTCTGTGGAGTCCTGTACATGCATGATCTCCTTTATTTTCATGAACACATATGAAGTAGCTGTTACTATCCTCACTTCCCAGATAAAGAAACAAAGGCAGTGATGTATTTCATATAGGCTCATAAAGATAGGTAAAAGGCAAAGTGGAGATTCGAATTCAGATTTGCCTGAATCCTCAGCCAGTGCTACTCTAAACTATGAAATTCCAAAGATTGTTTCTGCATATACACCCCAGGACGCCCTTCATCTATTAAGTACCAAATGTTTGTTAAACATTTCTGGCATTTCTCTAGGGGAAATGATTGAATTTGTCAAGTATTAAGATTTGCGTATGTAATTAAACTTTGCTTCTACTTACATGAAGTTTTAATTTGACATTTTTAAGTAAGATAAGAGCAAAATCTAATTGTTTTCTCCTTTTCTCTTCAACTGTCACAAAACTACAATACAGAGGAAGCCAGCAACGAAAAGTAATGTGGAAGGAATGAACAGAAGGAACTAACACCAGATGCAGTTTGTATGTGTGTGTACGGGGTGGGGTGGGGTCTCAGAAATTTATTTTTAAAAAGTCACAGATACGTTCAACAAAACCAATGACTAGATTTAAAAGAAAGCATCTCTGGTCCCTCTAATTCTGACCCTGATACACCATTGTTTTCATGCACTGCACTCCCTTCTGCTATGGAGGAACAGAAAATATATGAATCCAGTTTTCTTAATTTGTGTTGCCTCGAACGTAGTCTTTAAGACAAGAATGTAAGTGCAAGCAGTTGACTTGGAAAGTGACTCCAGGAAGCACAGGGAGGAAGTGAGACAGGAAAGGAAAAATGCTAATAAATTCTGTGCAACGAACTGATTACGTGTTAGGCAACTGCTGCTCAGTCCCACTTGGATCCTCCTAGACACCATGTGGGCATGTTCCGGAGTCATCACTGGGGACAAGGAGCTGCCATTTACCCATTGACTCCCATCCTCCAGTAGTTGAAGTTTGCTCTGTAAGGATTAACACCCTCATACCTAGGTTTCATAGTTCTGGAGAAAATCCTTACTCATAAAAGAAGAGAGATTCAGGCTCTTGAAGTAGGATACTATAAGCCTACCGGCAAGTGCAGTAACTACAGGAAAACTCAGACTGAAAGGATACGGGTTGGGGTCTGTTATACCACACTGGGAATTTGGGATGTGTGACTCATTTAAGCATAGCTACACTCTAATGCAAAGGACAGTTTTTAATGCAAAGCCATAAATAACTGATCTCAAACCCAAAACTATGTATTAGTAGAGCAGATGCTGCCCACTATGGGTAGTGGGCCAAACTGTGCCCATGCTGTCTGTGTAAATAAAGTTTTATTGTGATGCAAATAAAGTCTTACTATAACAAACTTACTGTAACATTTGTTTCCATATTGTCTATGACAGCTTTTGCACTACAATGGCAAAGTTGAGTAGTTGACAGAGATTACATGGCCCACAAAGTCTAAAATCCTCGCTCTCTGTCCCTTAAGGGAAAAAGTTTGCTGACTCCTGATGTAGAGCCTGAATGGGAAGACTTTTAGACAAAGAAGTGTTTTCTCTGCTGCACTGAGTTCTCTACTGTAGATGATGACTACTCGTACTTTTGGCAAGATAATTGCTGGTCTGTGGGATTATTTGGGCTCTTTGAGAACTGATGCTATACATAGTTGGTGGAAAGTGTCCTGCTGCCAATTTGGGCAGTTTCCCTGAAATGATGATAGATTAATGATCTCTTGAGGCCCTTTCCAGTTTAAGCTCTGGTTTTGGGAAAATGTACAGAGCTGGCAATGAACTAACAGCACACTTTTGGAAGAGTAGTTACCAATCTCTCTCTCTCTCTCTATATATATATATATATATTTCTTCATATTAGGCAAATACAGCACTCCATAGGGGGGAAAAGCACTCTTTATCCAGTTGGAATATCATTTGAGAGTTGAAGAATCTGTTTTGATCATAAGGGGATTTCAAAAGAACTTGTTACAGATAATGGATCACAATTTATGGGCAATTCTTCCCTGTATCATCACAAAGAGATGATTTCTACACTTTACTACCTGTTCTCATTATCTTCAATTTACGGGGGAGGCCAAAGTGCTGTGCAACATATACAGAGAATGAAATTCTCAAAGTGAGGGATCAGACCAAGATGTAAATTTTCAGAAGCAGTATTCTAGAATGTGTTTCATGACTCTTTGGCATTGCACCCATAGCAAGGGCACGAAAAGAGAGACTTCTTTCATGTAAGCAAGAGATTTAGTGAGGAAAGGTTTACAACAAAGCTGTTGATTCAGAGACAGAAAGTAGAATGGTGGTTAGCAGGAATAGAAAAGAGGGGGTAATGAAGTTATTGATTAATATGTACAGAGTTTATGTTTGGAATGATGACAAAGTTCTAGAAATTGGTAGTAGAGATGGTTTCACAGCATTGCGAATGTCATGCCACTGACCTGTACACTTAAAAATGGTTAAAATGACAAATTTTGTGTTATATGTATTTGCCAAAATTGAAAAAGAGAAAGCTATTATTGCACTGTGAGTTTCCTTCCTCTAAAGGGAAGAAGTGGGAGTGTGTTTTCCTCACCTCAAGCACAATTAGAGGATGTTCACAGGAACCATTTGAAAGCTTGGTGGTTGTCCCCTCTCCTCTCTCCGGCAGATTGTGGCATTTGAGGACATGTTGCCTGATTTATGCCAGAGAAGGGAAAATAACCTTTGGAAATAAAAGGGCCTTACAGGAGAATAAATACCGTCAACTGCAGTGGAGATACACACACACGCTTCTTGCATGTAATGTAGAGCAAATGCAACTCTTATATACTACTTGTTGAAGCATAAATTCATAGTCACTTGGAAAAACCGTTTGGCGTGTGCACACTCAAACACTCAGAAATTCTACTCTAAGTTATATATGTAACAATGAGTTTGTATGCACACCAAAGGGCATATACAAGAATGGTCCATAGCAGCTTTGTTCACAAAAGCCCCTAAATGGAGCCAACAACAACAACAACAACAACAAAAGCCAATTTATAATAGAATGAATGCATTTTGGTATATTTTCATAGTGGCATATTATATAACAATGAGATCAATTAACTACTAACTGTATGGACCACCATGGATGGATCCCTTCCTCAAAAAATATATAAGATCATATCATCAACAAACAGGAACAATTTTTCTTTCTTTTCCCCAATTTGGATGTCTTTTTTTTCTTTCTCTTGTCGGATAGCTCTGGCTAGGACTTCCAGTACTATGTTGAATAGAAATGGTGAGAGTGGGCTTACCTTATTCCAGATCTTAGAGGAAAGGCTTTCAGTTTTTTTTCCCATTCAGTATGATACTGTGAGTTTGTTGTATCTGGCTTTGTATCATGTTGAAGTATGTTCCTTTTATACTCAATCGGTTGAGAGTTTTTATCACGAAGAGATGTTGAATTTTATCAAATGCCTTTTCAGTATCTATTGAAATGATCATATGGTTTTTGTCCTTGATTCTGTTGATGTGATGTCAAATCACTTAGTGATTTGCATATGTTGAAGCACCCTTCCACCCCTGGGATGAATCCCACTTGATCATGGTGAATGATCTTTTTAATGTGTTGTTGAATTTTGTTTGCCAGTATTTTGTTGAGGATTTTGGCATCTATTCGTCACAGACATTGGCTTGTAGTTTTCTTTTCATTGCTGTGTCTTTGTTGGGTTTTGATATTAGGGTACTACTGGCATTGTGGAATGAGTTTGGAAGTATTCTCTCCTTGATTTTTTGGAATAATTTGAATAGAATTGATATTAGTCCTTTAAATGTTTGGTAGAATTCATCAGTGAAACCATCGTGTCTTGGGCCTTTCTTTGATTACTCCTTCTGTCTCATTACTCTTTATTGGTCTATTCAGGTTTGAATTTCCTCATGGTTCAATATTGGCAGGTTTTGTGTGTCTAGAAAATTTGTCCATGTCCTTTAGCCTTTTCTATTTATTGGCATGTAGTTTCTCATAATAGTGTCTAGTGGTGCCTTGAATTTCTGTGGTGTAAGTTGTAATGTCTCATTTTTTATCTCTAATTTTATTTATTTGGGTCTTCTCTCTATTTTTTCTCAGTCTAACTGAAGGTTTGTCGATTTTATCTTTCCAAAAAACCAACTTTGTGTTTCATTGATCTTTGGTATTCTTTTAGTTTCAATTTCATTTACTTATACTCTGTTCTTTTTTATTTCTTTCCTTCTAATTTTGCATTTGGTTTGCTTCTTGCTTTTCTAGTTTTTTTTAGGATGCATCATTAGGTTGCTTATTTGAAGTTTTTCTACTGTTTGGATGTAGCGGGAGTGTTTATTACTGTATACTTTTCTCTTAGACTGTTTTTGCTGTATCCCATAGGTTTTTGTATGTTTTGCTTCCATTTTTATTTGTTTCAAGAGATTTTTAAATGTCATTCTTAATTTCTTCGTTGACCCAATCATCATTCAGGAACATATTGTTCAATTTCCATGTGTTTGTGTAGTTTCCAAAGTTCCCCTTGTTAATGATTTCTAGTTTTATGCCATTGTGGTCAGAAAAGATACTTGATGTGATTTCAATTGCTTTTTGAATTTTTTGAGACTTGTTTTGTGGCCTAATATATGGTCTATCATTGGGAATGATATATGTGCTGAGGAGAAGAATGTGTATTCTGTAGCTGTTGGATAAAATGTACTGAAAAAGTCTATTAGGTTCATTTGGTCTATAGTACAGAATAAGTCCAATTTTTTTTGTTGATTTTATGTCTAGAGGATCTGTCCGATGCTGAAAGTGGGATGTTAAATTTCCCAACTGTTATTGTATTGGGGTCTATCTTTGTCTTTAGCACTAATAATATTTGCTTTATGTATCAAGGTGGTCTGGTTGGTGTATACATATTTACAATTGTCTGTCGTCTTGCTAAATTGACATATAACGAACTTCTTTGTCTCTTTTTACAGTGTTTGTCTTGAAATCTATTTTATTTGATAGAAGTATAGCTACTCCTGCTCTTTTCACTTCCTTTGCATGGAATATCTTTTTGCATCTCTTCATTTTCAGTTTATTTGTGTCTTTATAGTGAAGTGAGTTTCTTACAAGAAGCACATATTTGGTTTTTTTTTTTTCTTTTTATCCTCTCCGCTACGCTATGTCTTTTGATTGGAAAATTTACTTTATTTACATTCAATATTGTTATTGATCAGTAAGGACTTACTATGGCCATTATATTGTCTGTTTTCTGGGTGTTTTGTTGGTCCTCTTTTCTTTTCTTCCTTCTTGTCTTCCTTTGTGTGTAAGGGATTTCCTCTGGTAGTATGTTTGAATTTCTTGCTTTTTTTATTTTTTGTTTATTATAGGTTCTTGCTTTGTGGTTACCACAAGGCTTGCAAATACCATCGTATAACCAACCATTTTTAAACTGGTTAAAGCTTAACTCTGATCACAAAGAAAAGAAAAAACAAACAAGCAAAGAGAAAACTAAAAAAACTTCACACTTTAACTCCATTCCCCCACTTTTTGATTTTTTTTGTATTCTTTATTTATATCTTTTTATATTGTCTATCTTTTAACTAATTGTTGTAGTTATTACTTTTGATAAGTTTGTCTTTTTGTCTTTCTACTAAAATGAGTGGTTTACACACTGTTATTATAGTGTTAGAATATTCTGTTTTTGTCTGTGTGTTTTCTTTTGCCAGTGAGTTATTTATACCTTCACATGATTTCTTGTTGCTTATTAGTATTCTTTACCTTCAGATTGAAGAACTCCCTTTAGGATTTCTTATAAAACAGATCTGGTGTTTACAAAATCCTTCAGCTATTGTTTGTCTGAGAAAGTTATTTCTTTTTCATGTTTAAAGGATAATTTTGCTGGATGTAATATTCTAGGCTGAAAGTTTTTTTTTTTCCTTCAGCACTTTGAATATGTTATCCCACTCCCTTTTGGCCTGTAGGTTTCCAGTGAGATGTCTCCGGCAGACATGCTGGAGCTCCTCTATATGTTATGTGCTTCTTTTTTCTTGCTGCTTTTGCAATCCTTTCTTTATCCTTGACGTTTGAGAGTTTGATTATTGTATACCTCAAAGTAGTTTTATATGGATTGGATATGCTTGGTGTACTTTGACATTCTTGTACCTGGATATTTATATCTCTCTCTAAGATTGGGAATTTCTCTGTTATTATTTCTTTCAATAAACTTTGTATCCCAGTCTCTTTCTCTACATCCTCTTCAAGAACAATAACTCTTAGATTTGTCCCTTTGAGGCTATTTTCTAGATATTGCAGATCTGCTTTATTCTTTTTCCTTCTTCTTCTTCTCTGGCTGTGTATTTTTATATAACCTGTCTTTGAGATCATTCATTGTTTTTTCTGTTTGATCATTTCTTCTGTTGAGATCCTTTGAGGCATTTTTCAGTTTGCCAATTGAATTTTTCAGCTCCAAAATTTCTGCTTGAGTTTTAAAAATTGTTTCGATTTCTTTGTTAAATTTCTCTGATACAATTCTGGATTCCTTCTCTATGTTATCTTGAAGTTCATTCAGCTTCCTTAAGACAGCTATTCTGACTTCCATATCAGAGAGGTCACACACAACCTTCACTTCAAGACTGGCTGCTAATGCCTTATTTAGTCTGTTTAGTGAGGTCTTATTTGTCTTCATGTGTTTTTGTTTTGTTTTGTTTTATTTTGTGACAGAGTCTCTCTCTGTCACACCAGGTAGAGTTCATTGGCATCATCATAGCTCATTACAAACTCAAATTCCTAGGCTAAAGAAATTCTCCTGCCTCAGTCTCCTAAGTAGCTTGGACTACAGGTGTATTCCATAATGGCTGGCTAATTTTTGTATTTTTAGAAGAGATAGGATCTTGCTCTTGCTCATCTGGTCTTGAACTCCTGAGCTCAAGCAATCCTCCCACTTCGGCCTCCCAGAGTTCTAGCATTACAGGCATGAGCCAGTATGCCTGGCCTCCTCCACATTTTTGATGCTTGTGGATGTGTTTTGATGTCTGTACATTGAAGAGTTAGGTATTTATTACATCTTTGCAGTCTGGATTTGTTTGTATCTGTCCTTCTTCAGAGGGCTTTTTAAGAATTCAAAGGGGATTGAGTGTTGTGACTTAAGACTGTGGTCACTGCAGCTGTTTCAGCACTAGGGGCCACCCTAAGCCCAAGAGCACTGCAACACTTGTAGACTCCTAGATACACAGCCTTAGTGGACTTGAGGAAGATAAGGGAGAATTCCGTGTGTTACCAGGCAAAGTCTTTTGCTCTTTTCTCTCTCTTTCTCTCAATCAGAAGGAGTCTCTCTCCATGCTGGGCTGCCTGGAGTTGAGGAAGGGGTGATGTAGGCACTACCATGGCCAATAGCTGGCACCACACAAGGTCTCACCTGAAGCTCATGGCCTTCCAGACCAGCACAGCACTGAGGATTGTCCAGGGCCTGCGGCCACTAGAGTCTGGCTGCCACTGATGTTTATTCAATGCCCAAGGCCACTTTAGTCAACAGGTGGTAAAGCTTGCCAGGACTGGGTCTATCCCATCAGGGCAGCTGATTCCCTTCTCTCCCAGAGTGGGTCTAGAAATGGCATCCAGGAGCAAAGACATGGAATCAGGGGCTTCAGGAATCTGCTTGTTGCTTTCTCATACTGTGGCAGAGCTGATCCTCAAGTTGCAAGACAAAGTCCTTTGCATTCTTCCCTTTTCCCCTCAAGCAGAGAAATTTCTTCCTGAGCTACACTGCCTAGAATTGGGGGAAGAGTGATGCAGGAATTTCTTGACCACTGAAGCTGGGATTGCACTGGGTTGTACCCCAAGTCCATTGCCTCTGAGACCAGTGCAGCACCAGGTCTTACCTAAGGGCTGAAGTCCTTGTGGCCTGACAGGCACTCAAATTTATTTGGGGCACCAGGCCACTTTAGTCAGCTAGTAGTGAAGCCAGCTGGGACTTGGGTTCCTTCCACAAGGGCAGAGGATTCCCCATGGCCTAAGGCTGGTCTCAATGCTCCCTCTAGCATTGGGAAAATCCTTCCCTGTGCTGTGTTCTGCTGTGACAGGGCAGAATGAGTCCAGTGCAAAGTGTATCACAATGCACTTTGCTCTCCCTCCCCCAAGCACAGATTGTCTCTTCATGTTGCATTGGCTGGGGTTGGGGGAGGAGTGGTGTAGACAACGTAGACTGTTCTTCCTACTCTCTTCAACATCTCTTTCCTTGTTATTGTGTACTGCAATTGCTCACTTGATTTTTTGGGTCTTATAAAGGTTCTTTCTTGCAAGGATAATTGTTAAAATTTGGTGTTCCTGCAAGGGTCATTCAATAGAGATTTCTCTCCAGCCATCATTTAGCTCTGCTTCCTCTGTCTATATGGGTTTTTTTTTTTAAAGTTTCAAAATATGTTTTACTCATGAATATATATAGTTTTTGTCAATTTTTTTGTGTGTGGTTTTTAAAATTATTTTTATTTCAGCATATTATGGGGGTACAAATATTACGGTTATGTACATTGCCCATGCCCCCTCTCCCCCTTTGAGGCAGAGCCTCAAGCATGACCATCCCTCAAACGTTGCACATCTCACTCATTATGTTTGTATATCCCCATCCCCTCCTCCCCCCTCCCACCCACCCGACACCCGACAAATGTTCTATATGGTTTTAATTGTTCCAAGTTTCTCAAGTCTTGGCTTATGATCTTGGATGTGATCAATCTGTCTGAATGTTCTATGTGCACTTGAAAAGAGTTTGCATTCTATTGTTAGGTGGAACATTCTAGAAATATCAATTAGATTAAGTGGGTTAATAGTTTTATTCATGGCTTCAATATCTTTACCTATTTTATTTTCTTTCTACTTATCTTGTTTCTTATTGAGAGAGGATCTATGGAGCTTCGACTTTAATTACAGATTTGTCTATTTTCCATTTTAATTCTCTCAGATTTTGCTTCGTGTATTTTGAAGATATGTTGTTAGATGCACACAAATTTAGGATTGTTATATCTTTTAGATGAATAAGCCTAAGCCCATTTTTCATTATGTGCTTTTTTTGGTAATTTTTTTTTACCCCTTGTAATATTTCTTTTTCTAGAGTTTAGTTATTCTGATATTAACATAGTCACCCAGCTTTCTTTGAATTAATGTTTATGTGGTACATCCTTTTTCATCTTTTTAATTTTAATATAGATTTTTATACTTAAAAATAGATTTCTTATAAATAGCATGTAATAAATTCTTGATTTTTTTAATCCAATATGATAATTTCTCTTATTTTATTGATGTGTTTCCACCATTTACAATGATCTAATCCTTAAAGTGGATATGTTTAAGCTCATTGCCTTGCTAATTCTGATTGAATGCTGGACAGTGTGTAGTAGAGACTGAGGGTGTTTATGTCTAGCAATAGCAAACAGCTCCCTTTTATAGGTCATTTATGTCAGGAGTTGAGCTGGGTTTAGTTAGGTTTTGTTTTTGCCATCATTACTTTTCAGTGCATCACTAGCTTTAAATTCCTTTTGTATTATTCTTGTACTCAGGGTGAGGGTTGTTATGCTAGATGGCTTTCCCTAATATTGCTGCTCCATTCTCAGCTCTTCTTTGTTCACCTGCACCTTAGTGGATGGGGCCTCTCTCTTTACCTTCAAAGTCACACTCCATCATTTCTGCAATACTTTGTGGTTATGCAGATCACTCCTATTCAGCGTGGTAGAGCTGTTCTCTCTTTTTAGTTTATGCTGATGGCTTGTATCACATCTATTTCCATAGCACATTCTGAGTTACTTTAGGGATTCAAGCTTCTTAATAGAGAGTATTACACTCATTCTACATTTATGGTGCTCTTTCTATAAATCGAGGCACTGTGTTAGAGGACTCAGGTGAATTTACAGCCAGTTACATTCTGGTTACCGCTAAGTCCAAGACTATCCCTTGTCTAAGGATCTTTTATTCCTAAAGCAGGATTTGGCTTGCTCCTCTCTTGATGCTAAAGTCATCATTTCCCACTTTATTTTCTGAAGTCTTTCCTTGGTAGAAGTTGCTTTCTATTTCTTTCCTTTTACCTGAATATGAGTAACTTGAGTATACTTGCTTTATTTTTTCAAATATCTGATTATTACAGAGAAATATATTGCAGGTGCCAAAAATTAAAGGTAAATCACAAAGGTACCAGTAATCTTAGAACATCCTGGGACTAAAATTGCCAACTCTGTTTCTTAAAGGTCATAGAGGTAATTGTCAGTCTACACTGGAAGTCAATCAAGAATAACTTTAGGCTTCTAGATGGCCGACTTGCCTTTTCTGTGGAAAGGGACTGAAATAGTGAGTAGATAATCACACTTTGAATAGATCATGTAAAAGAGGACACTAGGATTTAATAGAGAAATGATGGGAATCACCAAAAGCAAGCAGGGAGAGGGAAATGAGTCAGCTTGTTTGCCTGGGATCGGCAGCAGCTCTCCTACACAGAGAAAGGGTAAGCGAGAGACCTCCAATGGTCTACATTCCCTCTGTGGACTCTTGCAACCTTTGCCACGGGACAGTCTCTCAACCCACAACTAACAGAGAGGGCTGCTTGGAGACCATGGGAAGGCACCGCTCCAGAGAAAGAGCTCACCATGGGTTGCACAAACCCCTGATTCCTAAGCAGCTGCTATTTTGAGAGCACAACCGCCACTGGGCTGCATCTTGCCCTGCTGCTGGGGATGAGGTAGGAACCACAGATAATGATCTAGCCCCCCACCCAACCAGAGGGGCAGACTTGAATTTTCACACACCCTGAGGACAAATTCCATGGCCCCAAACCACTTCCACTGTGAACTGCTGTGGACCCACGGAGCAAGCAAAACCCATACCCCGAGCTGCCTGCCGCAGCTGCTCTCAGAGAAGGTAACATCATCCTCCCCAGAAATAGGGCAATAGTGAAGCCACTGTCATCCTCACCTGAGCATTCAACCAATGGCCTGGGGATTACCCAACCCCTGCCTACCACAGGTAGCATCTGCATACACCACTGGGGGGATGGTTAGGACAAGTGTGCCTGGCCCAACTTCACCCTCCAGTACCTGAGCACACTATCCCCCAGTCAAGTCCACCATTGGTGGCATCTAAGCACTTATCCCAGTATCTGAGGTTGGGCTCCCTCAACTAGCTGCTACCACCACAGCTGGCACCTACCTACATGCACCCAACATGTTGCAGCCATTGCAAACATCATCATGGACTGCTTGGGTCCTAGAGAATTGTTCCACCATTACTACTGCTATTGCCTGTATGACATGCACTGTTCAGTGGTTGGAGAACCCACTCACCTGCCCAACTATCTGCTGCCATTCCCAGCAGAGGCCCAGAAATCAGCTTGCCTAAACCTGATAATACTGGTGCCAATGTATGCTGCCAGGGGGCCCAAGACAGGCTTGTTCAGCCTACTACTGCCACCACTGGGGCCTGAAGACAGGCCCACCTGGCATTGCAGTCACCAGCAAAAGTTAAGCACAGACCCCACTAACAACCGCACACTAAGCAACCAAGAAAATCACAGAAATCATTGACATTGCATACAGCTAAAGAAATTATGCAGAGATTACACTAATGCAAGCAACCAGAATAAAACCAAAGTGTCCTACCCAACCAATACCATAGATATATCTTCAGGAAAAAGTCCTCACCTATGAAAGCAAATTCAAAAAATTGTAAGAAGTGACAGTTACACATATTAATGTAAGAACATATCAATGTAATGACATTGAAACATGAAAAAGTAAGGAAATATGATACCTCCAATGGAACACAATAATTCTCCAGCAACAGATCTTAATCAAAAAGAAATTTACAAAGCTAGAAATCAATAACAAGAGGAACTTTGGAAACTGTACAAATACATGGAAATTAAAAAACATGCTCCTTAATGACCACTGGTGAAGGAAGAAATAAAAAAGTTTCTTGAAACAAATGAAAATCTGAATACAATGTACCAAAACTTATAGGATACAACAAGAGGGATGTATACAGCAATAAAGGCCTACATAAAAAATGTAGAAAGTAGAAAGATTTCAAATAAACAATCTAATCATGAACTTTAAGGAACTAGAAAAGCAAGAAAAGACCAAAACCAAAATTAGTGGAAGATAGAAATAAAGATCAGAGCAGAACTAAACAAAATGGAGACTAAAAAAATAGTACAAAGAATCAATGAAAGTTGATTTTTTTGAAAAGATAAACAAAATCGATAAACCACTAGTTAGACTAACAAAAATAAAGAGAGAAAAACCAAATAAACAATATAAAAAATGAAAAAGGAGATATTACAGCTCATATCACAGAAATAAAAAAGATCATCAGAGACTATTAAAAATAACTATACACTAGTTGTTTTGGAAAACCTAGAGGAAATGGATAGATTTCTGGACACATACAACCTACCAAGATTGAATCAGTAAGAAACAGAAAATCTGAAAGACCAATAATGAGCAATGGGGTTGAATCAGTTAACAGAAGGTCTTCTAACAAAAGTTAGGGACTGGATGGTTTCACTGCTAAATTCTACAAAACTTTCAAAGAACTAACACCAATTCTCCTCAAACTATTTGAAAAAATTGCAGAGGAGGGAATTCTCCTTAACTCATTCTACAAAGCCAGCATTACCTTGATACCAAAACCAAAACCAGGTAAGGATGCAACAACAACAACAAAAAAAACTATAGCCTAATATCCCTGATGAACATAGATGAAAAATTTCTCAACAAAATAGTAGTAAACCATATGACATAGCACATCAAAAAATAATACACCATAATCAAGTAAGATTTATCACAGGGATGGAAGGATGGTTCAACATATGCACATCAATAAATGTGATAGATCACATCAACAGAATGAAGGACAAAAACCATATAATCATCTCAGTAGATACATAAGAGGCATTTGATAAAATTCAATATTCCTTCATAATAAAAACTTTCAACAAACTAGGCATAGAAGGAACATACTTCAACACAATAAATGCATTATATGACAAACCCACAGCTCACATCATACTGAATGGGGAAAAGCTGAAGGTCTTTCCCCTAAGAACTGGAAAAAGACAAGGCTGTCTACTCTC
>VBSM01003157.1:6513312-6523857 GCA_008086735.1 Cheirogaleus medius
AGAAGACATACCAATGGCCAACAGGTATATAAAAAATGCCAAATATCACTAATCATTAGGGAAATGCAAATCAATACCACAAATAAATATATATGATATTTACCCCAGTTAGAATGACCATTATTAAAAAGACAAAGTATAACAGATGCTGACAAAGATGTGGTAAAAAGGGAACTCTTATATACTGTTGGTAGGAATGTAACTTAGTACAATCACTATGGAAAACATTATGGAGATTTCTTACA
Source organism: Cheirogaleus medius (assembly GCA_008086735.1). Classification (NCBI taxonomy): domain Eukaryota; kingdom Metazoa; phylum Chordata; class Mammalia; order Primates; family Cheirogaleidae; genus Cheirogaleus; species Cheirogaleus medius. Next base: position 6,513,558 of record VBSM01003157.1, read on the forward strand.
AAACTAAAAATAGAACTATCATATGATCCAGCAATCCCAGTATTGTATATTTCTCCAAAGGAAGATAAATCATCATATCAAATGGATGCCTACACTCAGACATTTATTGCAGCACTATTCACAATAGCAAAGATGTGGAGTCAACCCAAGTGTCCATCAAAAGACAAATGAATAAAGAAAATTGGTATTTATACACAATGGAATACTATTTGGCCATAAGAAAGAATGAAATTGTGTCATTTGCAGCAACATGGATAGAACGGGAGGTCATTATGTTAAGTGAAATAAGCCAGCCATAGGGAGACAAATTTCCCATGTTCTCATTCATCTGTAGGAGCTGGAAAAATATAATCTCATGGAGATAGAGAGTAGAATGATAGATACCAAAAGGTAAAAATGGTGTCTGTGTGGGTGGAGAGGATGAAGAGAGGCTGGTCAATGGGTACGAACATACAATTAGAAGGTATAAGTTCCAATATTTGATAGCAGAATAGGGTGGTTATAGTTAGCAATAGTGTATTGTATATTTCAAAGTAGCTGGAAGACAAAACTTGAAATGTTCTTAACACATAGAACTGATAAATACTCAAGGTGATTGGTACCTCAAATACCCTGACTTGATCATTATTCATTTTATACAAGCCACAAAATATCACATGTACCTCATAAATATAGAAAATATTATGTATCAATAAAAAATAATAATTTTGGATTCCATAGTGAGCTGCTGAAGGTGGATTCTGAGGTCTGGGTAGTCTCTGCTGAGATTTGGTGTGGGAGGTTCAGTATGCCTGCTCTGCTTCTCCCAGGGCAGGCCCTCTGGTATCCCTGGGTGAAACTGCCACGGAAATTTTACCTTGCTTTCCTGGCTGTGCAGTTATTTTTTTAACCTTTCTTGGCAATTTTTTGTTTGTTTTTTTTGCCTGGGGATCTAGGCCTTTCTAGGGAATAGCCAGGATATGCCCAGATACTTATTACTCCCATGAAATTCTGCAAAGATATTTTGGTAATAGTTTCCCAGAAATCTGACCGTATATTTACCCATTCACTCATTCACCCAAAAATTGTCTAATAAACATGTATTATGTTTCAAGCATAGTCTTAAATGCAGGAGGAGCTGGACAATCAGTTTAAAAGGAAAGGAAAGTTCAAAAAGGAAAAGAGTATGGCAGTTGCTCTCAAGGATGCTACACTTTTTCTTTTAACATTCTCCCTCTCTCTCTCTCTGTCTCTCTCTCTCCCCTTCCCCACTGTTTCTCTCACATGTGCATACTCCCACATAAACTTTCATACTGAGCAGCTTAACCTTGAGTGTTTCTTAGTAAAATACAAAATCAGTCTGTGATTTACTGGAAGAAATCTTAAATTGGGTTGATAGAGTTTGATACTATAATTCTGGAGGTGGTAAAAATCAGATCTGGGCTTTGCAGGGAATAGTGAAAACATGGGAAGTAAAATTTATATTTTAGATCCTCAATAGCAGAATCTGCTCCTTTTTAGATAACCAAATGGAAACATTTTCAGACTTTCAAAGCAAAGATTAGTAGAACCACAAAGGATTGGAAGGATATGGACCTTGGAGATAGGCCTCGTGCTTTGCAGAGGATGGAGCTGAACCCAGGAGAGATTAAATGGAGGAGTCCGGATTATAACTTGACCTTGTCAATTGTTCAGTCTGATGTGCTTCTGCTGATGCCTCCTCTTTTCTGTTGCTTTTTAGAATAGTCAAGAGAGATTAAATTCAATGCTACAAAAAACTAACTGAATGCCTGCTATGTGCCAGGTGTTAGGTGAGATACAAAGATGAATAAGATCTACTCCTTGCCATCCCCAAGTTTACAGTGTGGTGGAGAAACAGATACTCACCTGCCTAATTATGTGATAGGCAGAAAGAGTTAAGTGCTGTTAGTTAAGATGCAAACAGAAGGCAGATATGGGCTCTCCCTTCTGTGGGAGGGGGGTTCCAGAAACAATTTTTGAGATTAGATCACATTTGAGTTGGAAATTAAACAGTCTCCAGAATGTGGCTGCATTTTGCTTAGTTTCTTCCAGAAAAACGATACAGTGAGGACTTTGCAATTCTCTGCAACTTGGCTGGCTCAGCTGAAAAGACTCCCAAATGGTCCTCATGGGCACGTGCCCAGTAATGAGCTTGGAGACCTGAGCCAAGTTGTTATAGCAGTTGTTTCACACATGCAATAATTAGAAGCTCTTCTCTGCTGGCATGGCCAGGTCTTGGGTATCAGACAGGTACACTGAGCTTCTCTAAGGGCTATGAAATGGAATCCAAAAAAAACATCAGAGACAATAACACATCTTGGACATCTAGAACTCAATCTTTTTTTTTTAATTGTGCAGTATGGACTTTTTAACAACATTGATTCTACTGATCCATGAGCTTGATATGTTTTTCCATTTGTTTGTGTTCTCTGTGATTTCTTTCCTCAGTGTTTCATAGTTCTCTTCATAGAGATCGTTCACCCCCCTGGCTAAGTATATTCCTAGATATTTTTTTTTGTAGCTGTTGTGAAAGGTATTGAGTCTTTGATTTGACTCTCAGCTTGACTGTTATTGGTGTATAGAAATGCTACTGATTTGTGTACATTGATTTTGCAACCTGAGACTTTGCTGAATTTATTTAACAATTCCAGTAGTCTCTTGGTGGAGTCTTTGGGGTTTTCTAGATATGAGACCTCATATCATCAGCAAAAAGTGATAGTTTGACCTCCTCTTTCTGGATTCGGATACACTTACTTTCTTTATCTTGCCTAATTGCTCTGGCCAGGACTTCCAGTACTATATTGAATACAAGTGGTGACAATGGGCACTCTTGTCTTGTTCAAGTTCTTAGGGGGAATGCTTTCAACTTTTCCCCATCCAATATGATGTTGGCAAACAGTATGGAGATTCCTCAAAGAACTAAAAGGAGACCTACCATTCGATCTAGCAATCCCACTACTGGGTATCTACCCAAAGGAAAAGAAGTCATTTTATCAAAAAGATACCTGCACTTGAATGTTTATTGCAGGGTAATTAACAATTGCAAAGATGTGGAATCAACCCAAGGGCCCATCAATTCATGAGTGGATTAACAAAATACAGTATATGTATATCATGGAATACTACTCAGCCCTAAGAAAGGATGAACTAATATTTTTTGCAACAATTTGGATGGAAGTGGAGACCATTATACTAAGTGAAGTATTTAAAGAATGGAAAAAAAAAAACAACCACATGTACTTGCTTTTAAATTGGAACTAACCTATGATCACACATATAAACAGAGGGTAGTAAAACTTAGTGGAAATCAAGCAGGGTGAGGCAGGAGGAGGCGATGGACGAAAACCTACCTAACAAGTACAATGAACACTACTTGGGTACACTTTATACCTGTGACTCAAGCATTATAAAAGTGATCTGTGTAACCAGAAACATTTGTACCCCTTAATCTTTTGAAAAATAAAAAAATAATAAAATATAATGTACAATATTTCATGTTAAGAATGCATCAGAGGTAAGGAATCATTTTTCTATTAATAGAAACTTAACTGGTACATCTGCTTTGTCTATAAGCTTTTTCAAGTTTTTGACTTGACATTTTGGTCAGTTAACAAGTGTGAAGTACAATTATTGCTATTGGTCTCTTGTCAACCTCATTGAACTCATTTTTTCTTCTTTTTTAATCTTATTATTTGAATCACAGCACAGAAGTTAGAGATCTGATAATAGGGGAGATGGATCTTGGGAAGTAACAGACTTTAGTCCCTTACCTTTAATTAGTTTATATTTAAACTGTTCCTAATATTTTCTATTCATGATTAGCTAATGCTACTTGCCTGGGTGTTTGTAGAGCTATGAGCCTCCTATTTCTATTTCCTTCTTTGCTTGTTAGTAAATACAAACAATATTGTATTTAGGTAACATGTTAAATATTTTGACTTTTCTTTACACATATATTCAAGCACAGCTTCTGTTCTAGATTTTGCTTACTGTGCCCATGTAGTGGCAGTTGTGTGAAGCATATGGGATAAAAATAATAGTAATAATAGTGAGTGAACATGTGGTTCCCACGGTCTGAGGGACCAAAACTTGGGGAAGACACCCAGGGATACCTGCTGGCCCTGCCCTCCCACACACCCATGTGGTTCTCTCCTTTGCTTCCAGTGGTCCGAATGGTCAATCCAGGAAGCAGTTGCCCAGGGCTCCAAGCTCCCACAGATTTCTGTTTTGCAAGGAAAGGATATTAAATTACAGGAAAACCATCTATATTTGCTCTGTCCAATAGAAATATAAAGTAAACCACATATGTATAATTTAAAATGTTTAGTAATCTCATTAAAACATTAAAAGAAATAAGTGAAATTATTGTAATAATATATTTCAACCCAATATATACAAACACATTATCATGGCATGTAATCTGTATAAAATTATTAATGAAATATTTTACATTTTTGTTTTTGGACCAAGTCTTTGTATTTTACACTTAAAGCACATCTCAGTTTAGGTGAACTACTTTTCAAGGGCTGTTCCGTAGAGTATGAGCAGTGTGGGGACTCGATGGAGCTTGAGTGAGGGTCCTAATGTCGGGAGGAAGGAGTAGGCAATAGATGGTAAGAAGTGCCCCCTTACTTCTCTACTTTCATTTTTCCAACAGCTAATTTGGCCCACTAAATCTCAGCTATTCCTTGTTATTTACCAACTTCTTAGTATTTCTGGTTTTGAATGCTGTCCATGTTTGTTTTTGGTAAAGCCATTAGCCTTGGAGTTTGATAGACTTGAGTCAAATAACCTACAAGCAGTGTGATCTCAGTGAATTATTTAGCCTTTGTCCCGTGTCAGTTTTCTTGCCTGTAAAATAGAGCTAATAATAAATACTAAGTCCCTTGCAGAATTGAGAGTTGATATAAAATATGTAAAGTATGTAGCACAGTATCTGGTACATAATAGGTGTTCAATTAATAAGAGTTGTTGTTATTACATTTTGTATGAGAACATCGTGTTACAAAGAGGCTTTTATGTAAGTAGTGTTTGACAGGTGGTAGATTAGGCTTTGAGTTATCCTTAGGCAGACTGTGATGAATAAAATTTATTTGAACAGAGCCTTACACCTAGGAAGTAGTTTCCAATCCTCTCAGACAAAGCTCTCTTAACATAGCAAGCATTTTATGTAACATTTCTCTTTATTCTCCTGAAATAAAATTCATAGATGATATAGCTACAGCTTACCAATACCTAAAATATTGTTAAAAATCAATATAGTGTTTTAATATAATAGGGAAATGCCAGGGAAGACATTCATAATACAATATGTATTTTAATATGCAAGTGCATAAGCACCACTGCTGTAGAAAACATAGAGAAGTAGTCAGATAATGGGACCCATACCTAGAGTCACTCCAAAGTAAGATTGACAGACTTTATTTCAATAACAGAAGTGGCATAGTTAAAGGTGACATAATTTTCTGAAATATTGAACAACTCTTGGTAAAGTTTCCAGCAAATTGAAGTAATACTTTTCCTTCTTTTACTTTATTGTTTTATCCCTGTATAATTCAGCATATGTGAAAACTGTGCAAAAATACTTTATATTTAAACTTAAAATGGATTTAGATTTTAGGCTCAGATACATACATTTTTCACTGATACTGATTGTTCCGTAGGACATTCAAGAATGGTGCAGGATACAGCGCAATTTTTCATCCTGCAAGATGTATTTTTTGTAAATTTTGATTGACATATCATAATTGTATATATTTTTTTGGTACATGTGATCCTTTTATATGTGTATACAATACGTAATGATCAAATAGAATAATTGAGATATTTATCACCTCAAACATTTATCTTTTCTTTGTGTTGGAAGCATTACAATCTTCTCTTGTAGCTATTAATATTTTTAAATATATAAAAAATTATTGTTAACTATAATTTCCCTACTGTATTATTGAATACTAGCACTTATTTCTTCTATCTAACTATATTTTTGTACCCCTTAACCAACTTCTTTTCATCTCTCCTCCCTGCTTCCCTTCCCAGCCTCAGGTATCCTATCATTCTATTCTCTACCTCCATGAGATTCACTTTTTTAGCTCCCACATATGAGCGAGGACATGAAAGATTTGTCTTTTTGTTCCTGCCTCATTTCACTTAACATAATGACTCACCTCCAATTCATCCATTTGCTGCAAATGACAGATTTTCAATCTTTCTTATGTTTGAATAATATTCCAATGTGTATATATATATTTTCTTTATCCATTCTTCTATTGATGGGCATTTAGGTTGATTTTATATTTTAGCTATTGTGAATAGTGCTGCAGTAAACATATGAATACATATATCTCTTTAATATTCTGATTTCTTTTTTGTTGGATGTATACCCAGCAGTGATATCATATATATGGTAGTTGTGTTTTTAGTTTTTTGACAAATCTCCATACTGTTTTCCATAATGGCTGTATAATTTACATTCCCACCAAAAGTGTATAAGTGTTTATCTTTCTCTACAGCTTTTGTTATTTTTTGTCTTTTTCATAGCAGCCATTTTAACTGGGTTGAGGTGACATTTCATTATGGTTTCAATTTGTATTTCTCTAATGATTAGTGATGTTGAGCATTTTTCATATACCAGTTGGCCATTTGTATGTCTTCTTTTCAGAAATGTCTATTCTGTCTTTTGCTCATTTTTAAATTGGATTATTTGTTGTTTTGCTATTGAGCTGTTTGAGTTAATTATATGTTTGTGTTATTAATCTCTTTTCAGATGGATAGTTTGCAAATATTTTCTCCCATTCTGTTGGTTGTCTTTTTACTTTGATAATTATTTCCTTTTCTGTGCAAAAGCTTTTCGATTTGATGTAGTTCCATTTGTCTATTGTTCCTTTTGTTACCTGTGGTTTTAAGGTCTTACTTAAAAAGTATTTGCCTGGATCAATGTCCTACAGAGTTCCCCCAATATTTTCTTCTAGTAGTTTCATAGTTTGAGGTCTTACATTTAAGACTTTAATTAGTTTTTAGTTTATTTTTGTATACAGTGAAAGATAGGGATCTAGTTTCATTCTTCTATGATGGATATCCAGTTATCCCAGCACCATTTATTAAAAAGACTGTCCTTTTCCCAATGTATTTTGTCAAAAATGAGTTTGCTGTAAGTGCATGTATTTTTTGAGTTCCCTATTCTGTTCTATCAATCTATTTGTCTGTTTTTATGCCAGTACTATACTGTTTTGATTACTATAGCTTTGTAGCATAATTTGAAATCAGGGAGAGTGATGCCTCCACTTTTGTTCTTTTTGCTTAAGATTGCTTTAGCTATTCACAATCTCTGTGGTTTCATACAAACTTTAGGATTGTTTTATCTATGTCTGTGAAGAATGTCATTGGTATTTTGATAGGGATTTTATTGACTCCATAGATTGCTTTGGGTAGTATAGACATTTTTGCAATATTAATTTTTCCAATCCATGAGCATAGAATGTCTTTCCATTTTCTTTTGTGTTCTCTTCAATTTCTTTCATCAGTGGTTTATAGCTTTTCTGGTAGATATCTTTCACTTCTTTGCTTACATTGATTTTGAGGTATTTTTGGTAGCTATTAGAAATAAGATTGCTTTCTTGATTTATTTCTCAGATTGATCACTGTGCAGAAACATTACTTATTTTTATATGTTGACTTTGTATACTGCAACTTTACTAAATTTATTTATCAGTTGTAAGAGGTTTTTGTTGGAGTCTTTAGGTTTTTCTAAGTATAAGATCATGTTGGCTGCAAACAAAGATGATTTGGCTTATTTCTTTCTAATTTGAATTCCCTTTATATTTTCTCTTGCCTAATTGCTCTGGCTTAGAACTTCTAGCACTATGTTAAATAAAAGTAAGGAAAGTGGGTACTGTCTTATTATAGATTTTATTAGAAAGGCTTTTAATATTTCCTGATTCAGTATGATATTATCTGTGAGCTTTCACATATGGCCATTATCAGGTTGAGGTATATTCCATCTATATCCAATTTTTGGGTTTTTATTTTTTGTCATGTAGGGATGTTGACTTTTATTAAATTTTTTCAGTGTCTATTGAAATGATCATATTTATTTGTTATTGTTTCTGTTGATGTGATGTATCACATTTATTAATTTGCATATGTTGAATCATCCCTGCACCCCTGTGATGAATCCCACTTCATCATGGAGAGTAATTCTTTTAAAGTGTTGTTGAATTCTGTTTGATAATATTTTGTTAAGGACTTTTGCATCTATGTTCATCAGGGATACTGGCCTTCAGTTTTCTTCTTTTGTTGTGTCTTTCTCTGGTTTTGATATCAGGGTTCTCACTACTGCATGTCATAGCTCATTCTTGCCACCCCCCCCACAACACTATCACCATTAAAAGGCCAATAGTACCCTCAGACTTTTGTGATAATCAAAACCAGCCCTATAAATTTCTAAAATGTCCATTAGGGGTGTTACAACTCCAGTGGAAAACCACTGCTCTATGACTGTCTCTTTTTTTAGGGAGGGCTCCATGGTCTTGGGACATGCCTGAGTAAGGCGTCACTTGCCCATTCTTCAGAACTGTGCCAGACATTATGGGCATCCAACTGTTTAAGTTGAAAAACAGCCCTTTTCCTAGATATACTAAGAAAAATAGAGTGTCAGTGCTGAAGTCAAACCCCAGTGTTATTTCCAAAAGCCTGGATTGTAGAGTCAAAGTCACTGCCATATAGCATTTAAGTAAGTTACAATCTTCTTTCAGATCCACACAAACTTTCAACTCTATTGTGAAAGGGGGTGGACCTCAAAAGTGAAGAGGCTGTCATCAGTGACAGGCAGACTCAGAGAAGCACCATTGCTCACATAGCTGATCCACCCACAGGAAAAACATCTATCTAATAAATTGTGTCAATATAAAACGATGGAAAAACTCTGCCTGTTACAAAAGTAGCACAAATTATGTTGAGAAACATACCAAAGCTGGTGAATTTGAGTAAGAGAATAAGAAGGGAGAAGTGTGTAGTCACATTGTTCTTACTCCTTTGTGACATCTAAAAATAATGTTGTATTAAGCTCATGAGGGGATGAAGAGGGTCACTTCCCAGGCTCAGAGGAAACAGTAAGTTTAGAAGTTCTCTGCATGAGTTTTAATCTCTGACCGAGTGCTTTCAATTTACCCAGCACATGGGTCCACCAAGGACAGCAAATGTAGGTTAGGTTGACATGAGTTCAATGCTGCTGAGTTTAACACAAGAGGAGAAAACATTAAGCACAATTGACCAGATCAGCCACATTAGGCAAATCCCGTTGCTGTGCTTCAGAATTAATTAGAGGAGCAGAAAAGATATTAGCCACTGTAGTAACCGAGGGAGAATAGTCAGAATGGATGTCATAAAGGATTGTGTAAAGGAAGATCAGGGGAAGTCTGTCAGAAAATGCAGCAGTGAGATTGGACATTAGGTTAGAGGCCAGTATCTACTTGAATTATTCGATACAGTTCTATATAGATTGTCTATGCCAGGCACGAAATATGTTGACTAAGATTAAGTGAGGCTGCATGCCAAAAAAATATATATATAAAAAGATCAGTCAATAGAAAGAATATGAAAGGGGATATTTGAGGACCTCTATTTTCATCTGTATGTGATGCTAATTCCCCTTGGAACTGTGAAGAATAATTGTGAGAAAAATATATTATTTTAAAATTAATATTTATTGTATAGCTTCTTATCTACTGAAATTTTTTTAAATATTATTTTTTTTTATTTCAGCATATTATGGGGGTACAAATATTATGGTTACATATATTGCCAATGACACCCCTACCCCTTCGAGGCAGAGCCTCAAGCATGACCATCCCCCAAATGTTGCACATCTCACTCATTATGTTTGTATATACTCATCCCCTCGTCCCCCATCTCACCTTCCCGACACCCGACAAATGTTATTCCTATATGTCCACTTAGGTGTTGATCCGTTAATACCAATTTGCTAGTGAGTACATGTGGTGCTTGTTTTTCCATTCTTGAGATACTTCACTTAGTAGAATGGGTTCCAGCTGTATCCAGGAATATACAAGAGGTGCTATATCACCATTGTTTCTTAAAGCTGAATAGTACTCCATGGTATACATATACCACATTTTGTTAATCCACTCATGTATTGATGGGCACCTGGGTTGTTTCCACAACTTTGCAATTATGAACTGTGATGCTATAAACATTCGAGTGCAGGTGTTTTTTTCATAGAGTGACTTTTGTTCTTTAGGGTAGATGCCCAGTAGTGGGATTGCTGGATCAAATGGTAGAT
>VBSM01003157.1:6523957-6551258 GCA_008086735.1 Cheirogaleus medius
TTCTTCCCCTTCGGGTAACCCTATAACCCTCACCTTAGGTTTCTTCACATAATCTCACATTTTTAGTAAGCTTTGCTCTTTTCTCTTGTTTCTCTGCTCTCTCTCTGTGACTGATTTATTTAATTGGAAGGTGTTATCTTCAATCTCTGAGATTCTTCTGTTTGATCTACCCCGTTCTTGAGGCTTTCCACTGTTTTGTAGTTCCCTGAGTTGATTCTTCATTTCCAGGAGTTCGGTTAGTGTTTTCTTCATTGTTTCAATTTCTTTAGTGAATTTTTGTTCCATGTCCTGGAATCTTTTTGCATTTTCTTTGTGTTGGTTATCCAGTTGTTCTTGCAAGTCATTGAATTTTCTTAGGATCCACGCTTGAAATTCTTCTGTCATTTTAGTGGTCTGATTTTCATTGCTGTCCATTTCTAAGGGGTTGGGGTTCCTATTTGGTGGTGTCCTTTCTGTTTTGGTCTTCATATTTCCAGAGTTCCTTCGCTGATTTCTTCCCATCTGGATCAGTTGTTGCTTCTTACTTTAACACACCCTGTTTAGTCTCTAAGCCAGTAGGTGGTGTTTGTGGGTGAGATTCGACCACACCCTGTATGATGAGTCAGTGGATGCAGTAAAATGGTGTGCAGAATGTCCTCCCTGTCAGTAGGTGGCACTTGCTCGGAGGAGCAGGCTACACTGCTGTTGTTGGGTTCTGTAACCAGCTCTTGATCTTCTGGATTGGCACTCTAGTGCCTCAGGTGGTGGGTGGGGCCCTGGACTTCCAGGTGTGTCCTTATTCTCCACTTCAGTGAGGGCTGGTCTGGGAGTGAGTCTGGGTGGGGCTGGGTTGGATAAGCCTGCCCTCAAGCACCACAAATGGTGTTATCAGGGGTCAAAATCCTGTTCTCTGCTTCTGGGAAAAGATGTCGGGGAGGGGCTGGGATGGCCCCACTCAGAAATTCTGTGTGTGGGGGTGTGGCTGTCTGAGACCTGCAGTCTGGAGCAGGGCTCGCTCCTTTCCATCCTCCCCAACTCCGCGGCTTCTTCTGGGCCTCTGCCAGCAGGCCAGACATCAGACCACTGGGTCTCCCCTGGCTGTGATGCGGGCCGGGTGGTTCCCTGCGCTGGGTTGCCACCTGGGCTGGGCACACACCCCCCCTTTGGGAGCAGGGTTGCCCTGAAGCACACTGATCTGGCCCTGAAGGCAGGCACACCTTATTAGGCTGTTGTGAGTATCCCTTCTGTGCCCCAGGCAATGTGAGGCCTGGGTGCGGGGGATCTGGTCTACAGGTCTGACCTCTGGGCCCCAGAGTTCAATCCCTGACTCCACCAGGGAGAGGAGTGCCAGTTCTAATTCCCCCACAGGGAGTGCAAGCTGGGTCGATGTCTCTCAGCCTCAGGGTCTTCCCCGTTCTCCTGGAATCACTGGGCTAGCAGCACCTGGGAGGGCTGGCGGGTAGGGAGCTCCCCATCTGAGTACCCCTCAGTCAGCTGAAGGGCCTCAAAAGGGAAGGTCCTGTTCCCAGGAGATGCCTCCGGCAGGTGGCTATATTGTCTCTCTTGGCAGCTACGGATAGGGATGGGGGAGGGGAGAGTGTAGCAATATGGTGCCTGCCGCGCGGTCTGGTCTGTGCACGGGAGGGGCCCCGAGGTGTTTGGGAGCCTGGTGCCGCATCCACTACAGGCTTACTGCTCACTGGTGGCAGCCGTCTCTGGGCTGGTGTCCACAGGTCTCTCCAACTGCTGGGGAGCCCACCAGCAGTCCGAGATGCAAGGGAGGGGAAGTTAACCGCTCTATCTACCCTTGCCGCTGGTCTCCAAGCTGCTTGCTTGGAAGGTCTCTACTTCCAGTTCTCCTCTGTAACCTTCTCCTGTGGAGTCTCCCATAGTCTTTGGTACCCCTCCTTCTGACCCCTGTCCGATGTATGGTCGTCTGCTTGCTTCTTTCTTCTAATATCTTCTAGAAGCTGTCTCTTCTGCAGAGACACTCTATCTGGCGGTGTTTCTTGTCCGCCATGTTGCTCCGCCCCCTGTCTACTGAAATTTTAAAATAATGTTCTCAATCATGTTTTCCAAGAACTATGGCTTAGGTTAAGGATTTTTAAGCAGAGATGTACATCAGAAACACCCGGGGAGATTTTTAAAATACAGATTCCCACTTTCTGTCTTGACCACAATTCTCTAAGATTTTTTCATAGTTGGATCCTTGTTTGGATCTCAGCTCAAATGTCAGTTTCTCTGAAAGAACTTCCCTAATCAGTCCCTACTTTATCATTCACTAGCATATTGCTTTATTTTTTTCATAGCATGTAATACCATCTAAAATTATCTTTTTAATTTATTTGTGTATTGTATATTAATAGTTCCCTCAGCTAGAATGTTAAATATTACACTGGTTTTGAGTTTAAGACTCCAACAACATACCATACTATAGATCTTGAGTATGTATTTAAAAGTTAGATGAAAGAAAGCAGTTCATAAGATATCATATGAAAAAAAAAACAACAAGTTATAACCGTGAAAGAACAGCTAGTAAACAGTATTGCCATTGAACCATCTAGTGTCCAAAGGTCCACTTTGGAAAAATCCACTGTGTATTTTGTACTAGAGACACTAATATTTTCTTAGTATTAACTAAGAATAGTTTTAGAATAACAACAGAGTTAAGATTTGGGGGTGAGTCTAAAGCAAGTATTTCATGGTTGCTTCAAAAAAATATTTGAGGGTTAGCTTCCTCTTAAAAATTCTCATGCTGGAGAGCAATCATGTGAATGAATTTTAATTCCACTATGAGCAGAATAAAACAAGGAGAACTTGATAACAGGAGGAAATTGTGTGTGTGTGTCAAAGAAAAACAATAAAACAAAAGAAAAAGTAAAACGAGAATTTCAAGCTTCTGAAATTCTTTGGTCACAGATTTTTAAAAAATGAAATTAATCATTTAATTGGAAATAATCTTAAACCATGCTTTGATAACATGGGAACACAATAACCTGCTGGCAAAACAAAGGTACTGCTACTTTTTGACGTTGATGGAGTTAATGGTATGCGTCAGAATAACATACAGGAAAGTAACATTTGTGTGTGATGATTGGATGTTTCCTGGGCTATACTGGTTATTAAATATTATTAAAATTATTTATTTATTTATTCATTTGTTTATTTTTAAAATTTTATTTCAGAATATTACAAGGGTACAAATGTTTTGGTTACAGAAATTGCTTTTGTAGCAGTTAAGTCAAAGTTATAAATGTGCCCATCACTCAGATAGTGTGCATTGTGCAGCTTACAGAATTGGAGAAAATATTTGCATGCTATCCATTCAATAAAGGGATGATAACTGGACTCTACAAAGAACTCAAATAAATCAGCAAGAAAAAAATCAATCAACCCCATTAAAAAGCAGGCAAATGACATGAACAGAAACTTCTCAAAAGAAGATAGGCTAATGGCCAACAAACATATGAAAAAATGCTCAACATCTGCAATCATCAGGGAAATGCAAATCAAAATCACAATGAGATATAAATTAGCTCCAGTAAGAATGACTTTTATCAAAAAGCCCCAAAACAAATTGTTGTTAAATTTTTTAATAGTAACCGTAGTTTTTATATAAATATATACAATCTGAATTTTTATGTGTTTGTGTTAAAATGGTAAAGATAAAGCTTTAACAAATATAACTAACCCTACTGTTTTATGCATTATTAGCATTGGTTTAGGAATAGTAGTATATATTTTCTTTGTGGTCCCTTTGACTCATTTTCAAAGCACATGAGTTTAATAGTTTGAGAGGATAAGCTTGTTTCTGTCAGATAAAAACACATAGTCTATTGTAAGATGGTGTTGAAGAAAAGATCGAAGGACCTAACTTCTTTTTATTCAAGAACAAAAATTGAAAGGACTAAGATCAGCTTGAAAAAGATCATTTAGCTCTTAACAGGCATTTATCCACATGGATGTGCTTATATGATAAATATGCTTCCATTTTCTGTAATAGATGAAAAAGATTTAAAATGTAAATTTGACAGTTTGAAACTTTCATTGAAAAAGCTGATGCTTGAATTTTTCTAAGCCACGATTTACTTGTCAGAAATGAGCTACTTTTTCTTATCTTTATAATTCCTTTCTTAAAACATTAACTTTTTAGGTTGACAAAATTGTATATATTTATGGTATACATGGTATTTTGATATTTGTATGCATTATTGAATAGCTAAATCAAGCTAATTAACACATCCATTACCTCACACACTTACCCTTTTTTGTGGTGAGAACATTTTTGGGGAGGGCACAGGGTCTCATTCTGTTGCTCAGGTTAGAGTGCAGTGGCATCATCACAGTTCACTACAACCTGTGGTGAGAACATTTAAAATCTACTCTTTTAGCAGTTTTCAGATAGACAATACATTGATATTAACTACAGTAACTATATTGGACAATAGATCTCCTGAATCTTTGCTTACATATTCTGAATTAGAAGAGTAATGTGACAGAAGTAAATTAAACCCTTGACCAATCTCATTAACTAATGTGATGAGTGCTCAGAGACCACTGGGAGATCACTCTTACCTAGAAATGACAATGTTGTTAATGATAATAGTAAAGGAATGTCACTTTTCAAGTTTCAAGGGCTTAGAAACTTCTGCATGCTAGTAATCCTTTAAGTCACAGGAAAATGAGACACTAAAATTTTTCCCCAAGAACAATTCAACAGGTTAACCCCAATTATAATTATATAAAACAGCATAGAGCTTTCCAAACTAATGATGGTGAAGTTAAAATCCAATCTGTAAGCTCCCATCAACTCAATAATAGTTTGCAAATTCTTAACCAAATTTTAGCATATGTCATTAATTAAATTGGGTTTAAAAATTGGAAACTATAGAATTATTAATTTTCTGGACTATCTCTCCAAGCTTATGTCTGCCTTCTCATTAACCATCTGATGTGTCTATTTCTTAGATCAATATTTACATGAGGATAAGCAGGCCACATAGATAGAGCTATTCCAGCTAACTACTGTTTTAGCCTTCTCAGGCTGCTATAAAAATGCTATAGACCGAGTGGCTTAAAAACAACTGAAATTTAATTCTCACAGATCTGGGGGCTGGGAAATCAGAGATCAAGGCACTGGCAGATTTTGGTGTCTGGTTAGGGCTTATTTCCTGGTTCATGGATGGTATTTTCTATTGAGTCCTCACAAGTGGGCAAATAGGACTATTTTATAATGACACTAACCACATTTATGAGGGCTCTGTCCTCAAAATCTGATCACATCTCCAAAGTCCCTACTTCCCAATATGATCACCTTGGGGGTTAGAATTTTAGTATATGAATTTGGGGGAAACAGAAACATTCAGGTCATAGCAGCTATTGTGGCAGAAACATCAAATAGTATTTTAGTTTCAATTTCTTAGTTTTAGTTTTTTGTTCTGAAATATTTAGTGACTGTGTGTATGTGTGTGTGGTAACTAGTTTTAAGCTAAAATACAAAAGTTAAAATAGAGTCATTATTATTGAGTCCTTTACACTATAGAGCCTGCACCTTACCACTATCATGAAATTAATGTCCAACATGTCTGAATCAGTTCCCTCCCTCCCTACATGTTCAGTGAATCAAAAACTTTCTCCCTTCTGAGTATCTACCTTAATTCCGAAGGGCCTTTTTATACATAAGGTAACGTGGCATATACACTAAGTCCACACCATTATTAGATAGTATCAGAGAAAGACTTTAATGGCAAGGCCTCCTAACATTCCATAACAAACCCAGATCACTACCATCTGTAGATAGATACCTTTGTGTCATTGTAGAATAATGCCTTTAACTTTCAGTTAATTACCCCTAACAACATTAAAAGAGAGAAATACATAGCCTAGAAGTTATTGGGGATCTCTCTCAAAGCAGCCTGAACCAAGAGTGAAAGTTCTTCAAAACTTTGCATTTCATGATAAAAATGAATGTGACTTTTGAACCATGGTCTATAATACTTTATTTTTAAAAAAACTAAAATTGTTGTATTTTAAATGACCATAAAGCACAGTTGATATTTTTTGAAAAAATATATACCATATTTCTTCTATATCCTTAATCTCTTTTATGAGTTGGTGTTAACAGGTACATATCTGTCTGATTGGCAAGAACACTGATATCGTTTGGTGGGGTAAAGGCCAGAAGAAGAATCAGCTGTGGGCCACAGAGGAAGCCATCAGTATAGGATGCTCTGGTTCCTCTCCTAGACGTCCTGTGTATCGGAGAGTCTGGGCAACAACATCTGTTTATGCACCTTGGTAGTGAAGTAGAACATTAAATTCATTTGCTTTATGGATTCCCTCTGCCTTTATCCATGTCAATTCATAATATTTCTCATCACTCCACTTCAATAAGATCCTGGACTTCACTCCAAATCTTACCTACCATTTAAAACTGAATGGAAGCAAGGGTATGTTTCAAGGAAGATGCTGGAATTTCATAATGTCATGGGTTGACCTAGCACCTAGTACTCCCAACATATTGAGATTCTTTAGAGTGGGATTAAAATTTTGTACCAAGAAAATCTGAGGAAAACTTGTTTTTCCTCCCCTGGGGAGACTGGGAAAGATGGTTTTCCAGCTAACCCTGTTTGAAATTGATTTGGATATATATTTTCTTGCCATAACAATTGAAGAAATTAAAAATAGCCTCATATATGTGGATTGTAAAGCTTATTAATAAAACATGAAGGCAATAGATGATTTATTTTGCTATCTTAAAATCAGTAGTAAATATAAAATAATGTTATAACTAAATAATTGTATCTGACAGATATTTCCAAAAACTTTAAAAATGGTATTACTTAAAATACTGAGCCAAGCTCTTCGCATTCATTTTCTTATTTCATTTAGTTTGTTACTCACAACGACTCACGAGTTGGCACTTTTCTTACTTTCGTTTTACATAAGTGAAAATGGAGTCTTCATTTTGATAAAGAGGACACATTTAACTATTTAATAATTTTCCAGGGTAAGATAAAGTTCTAAGCTCGCTATCTATCTCTTACAACTAATAATCATCATGCTATACCACCATTTAATTACTTGAGAGTTTGGTGTTAAGAGCATCAATTCTGGAGCCACCAGATTCCATATTTGAAATCCCAGCTCTAGCACTTATTAACTCTATGAACCTGAGTAATTTTCTTAACTTGTGTATTTCTCAGTTTCTTCATCTGAAAATGAGAATAAAAATAGTGCCTGACTCAAGAATTCATTAGGGGATGTAATGTTCAACTAACTCATCCTCTGATATTATTTTATAGGCCTCACCAGCCTGAAGATTAAAAATAGATTTGCAAAGTAGTACATAAGACCTTTTGTATTTATAAATGTTATTTTCATGGCTTAACCTGTTTGTGAACAACTCTGAAGGTCTGTGTCATATAAGTAATAATGTGCAGTATTGCTGGAGTCTAAATCTTAGTCAAAGGTCTAGAGAGGCTGGTATGTGGGAGGAGTGCTTAGCCACTCACCTTTCAACTCAGCTTTATTGTTTCTTCTTACCACTATCCTGGCAGGAGTTCTTGCAAAGTGATAAAAGGAGGACAACAAAATTATTTTGAATGTGTGTGTATCTGTGAAAAATGGCTCTAAAACACGTTGGTGATACTAATGAAGAGAATATGCTAATGTTTAAGAACTAGATGGATGTTAGTTAGAAAATATGAGCTTCAAGTAAATTAAATTTTGGCACATGAGATTCAACATTAATATCTTTTTTGAATAATTCTACTATAATATCCTTCAGGAATCAGGGCCAGACCAGACCAGACAACGTGTGAAACTGTTTCAATATATCCTCAAATCTCATTTATTTTATCTGTTCATAAATGAATTTAGTCTTTGTCAAAGTCAGTGTCTGAGCTGGAATAAGATGGTGCATAGAAATAAGGCAATTGGGGGGAGATGAATAAATGGATTATTTGCAAGGGTGAAGACTAGATGAAGGGATACAAACAAGCAGTGATTTAGAACCACAAAGAAGGAAAAAGTGGGGAGCTCTTAGAACTCCTGGGTCCAAGGTGCCAAAGATGGAAATGGCTACCTGAAGTTGGAGATGGTAGCAACTATCCCATAGGATTGTGGTGCAGCCAACCTGTGGCAACTTGGTAGAGATGGGGCCAGGGAAACACCCATCCTCACACATCTCCCACCATTCCATCTCTTTCTGGGGCTTGTCACGGGCTGAGCCTTAGTTGAAGCCAAAGAGCAAGAAAACCTCTTAATAAACTCAATAAACATCCATTCCTTGGACGTAGAAGAAGATGGAGTTTGCAGAATGGATCTGAGGGACTAAAGGAAAATATTCAACACAATCATGTATTTATCAATTTATTAAAAGTATCTTAAAGTGACTCATTTATTTAATCAATAAATATTCAAATATTATATGCTGAGCATTATTCTGGTAACTAGGGATATAGCATTGAAAAAATACATAAAAATTCCTATCCTCATGGAGCTTACATTTTGGTTGGAGTTATATCTG
This sequence comes from Cheirogaleus medius, assembly GCA_008086735.1. Taxonomy (NCBI): domain Eukaryota; kingdom Metazoa; phylum Chordata; class Mammalia; order Primates; family Cheirogaleidae; genus Cheirogaleus; species Cheirogaleus medius. The sequence continues at coordinate 6,532,467 of VBSM01003157.1, forward strand.
ATTGCATTTTATGGAAGCAAATTTTATGCTCTAAAATTATTTGTGGATTTACATATTCACCAAGATTCCTAATGGCTTCTTATTGTATTTTATGAGGTTTTATTTATTTCTTTATTTCCCAGGTTTTTCATCCAATTTCTACCAAAGTGTTCTAATAATCTTATTTTTTTCTAAAGACTAGTCTCCTTAGATCACTAAGAATAGAAGCAAACAAAAAATGAAAAAAAAATTTATGCTTTAAGTCTATTTTTCACATATTTTGACTTTTAGTTGCTTCAATTTATGTATTTTTATATTGCCTATCTCTTAATAGGTTGCTGTAGATATTACTGCTTTTGATAAATTTGTCTTTTGGGCTTCATACTAGAGTTATAAGTTGCTTGCATACCACAATTAATTATTAGAGTAAGGGTTTTCAACGATGATGAGTTATTATTCCATTATATATCACAATGTAATAATAATAGAAATAAAGTTCACAATAAGTGTAATGAGATTGAATCATCCCAAACCATCCCTACCCCTCGGTCCATGGGAAAATTGTCTTCCATGAAAATGGTCCCTGGTGCCAAAAAGATTGGGGACTGCTGTATTAGAGTGTGCTGGGTTTGTCCATATACTTAATTTTACCAGTGGGTTTTGTACCTTCAAATGTTTTCTTTTTGTACGTTAGTGCTTTTTGTTCTTTCAGACTGAAGAACTCCCTTTAACATATCTTGCAAGATGAATCTGGTAGTGGTTCATGCTCTCAGATTTTGTTCATCTGGGAAAGAGTTTATGTCTCCTTTATATTTGAAAGGTATATTTGCTGTATTCAGTATTATTGGATGGCAGTTTTTTTCTTTCAGCATTTTGAAAATGTTCCACTCCCTCACGGCCTGTAGGATTTCCATTGATGAGTCAAGTCTATTGCCAATGAATTGGAGTTCCTTTATATATTGTTTCTTTTCTCTTGCTGCTTTTAGAATCCTCTCTTTGTCATTGGCCTTTGAGTGTTTAATTATTATATACCTTGGGGTAGTCTTATTGGAGTCATATCTGTTTGGTGTTCTTTGATCTCCGTATACCTGGATATTTATCTCTTTCTCAAGTTTTGGAAAGCTTGCTGTCATTATTTCTTTGAATAAGCTTTCTACGCTTTGCTCTTGCTCAGCATCCTCTTGAATACCAGTAATTCTTAGATTTGATATTTTGAGATAATTTTCTATATCTTGTAGGTGATCTTCATTCCTTTTCATTCTTTTTTCTTTTTTATGCTCTGACTTTGTATTTTCAAATAGCCTGTCTTCAAGCTCACAGATTCTTTCCTCTGCTTGATTCCTTCTACTGTTGAGAGGCTCTAATGATTTTTTTAGTTCAGGAAATGTATTTCTCAGTTTTAAGATTTGTGTTTAATTTCTTTTTATTTTAACCTTTTTGATAAATTTCTGAATTCTTTTTCTGTTTTATCTTGGAGATCACTGAGTTTTCCTAAAACTACAATTTTGAATTCTTAGAGAGTTCACATATTGCCATCCTGTTTCAGTCAGCCACAGGTTCCTTTGTCTGTTTGAGAAGGTCACATTTCTGTGTTTGCTATTGTTTCTTGTGGATGCATATCTGTGTCTTTGCATTGAAGGATCAGTTATTTATTTCAGTCTTCTCTGTCTGGTTTGTTTTGTTTTTTATTGGATATGTTTGCTTAGAGATTCTTTGTGATTTACTTGTTGATTTTCTTTCTTTTTTTTCCTGCTAGGTCACTGTCTCATTTTTGGCACTAGATGGCGCCTTATGCCCAGGTTTGCCTTGGTTCTAGTAAACAATCGTAGTGCCACCTGTCCCAAGTGAGGCAGGTCCCAAGGGAGGAAGTAGTATGGGAAGTAGTATGGGAAGGCTAGCTAGAGGTTTATGTTCAGGGGATCCATGGAATGAATCAGTGGTGCTGAACAGCCACTGATTGGGTGTCGCCTTTACCTGAATTGTGGAGCAAATTTCCCATGAATAGGAATGGTAATCCTTTCCCTACTCCCTTTACACTAGATGTCTCCTCAGGGATATTTCTCCCTTTAGGCACTCCCAGTGCTTTCTGTGAGTTCAAGCAGAGATAGGTCTCCTTCCAAGGAAACCAAGATGGTGGGGAATCTGATTGTCCATCTCAATCTAACTTTTTGCAGTAGAAAAACAGTGAATTGGGGAAATTTTTTTGCATGCTTAGTGTGGGGAAGATTGGGCAAAGGGATATCATGAATATGATAGTCCATTCCCTTACCATCTGATCAAAGTGTTTTCATTTTTCTGTGGCCCTGATAACTGTTTCTTCTGCATATCTGAGTTCTGACATATTGTTAGTGATAACCTCAGTGCTGTATATTTGTTTCTGGTTTTCTGTGAGGGGTGAGTGAAGCGAGCTTGCTTCTATACCTCCATTTTGGAACTGGAAGCTTTTCTATAAACTAATCTTTTTTCCCTTAGAATGAGTTTATTTTGAGAAGCTTTCCATCGTTCATGTAAACCCAGTGTATGTTTTTGTCTGCGTTGTCAAAGATCAGATGACAATATAAGGATGGTTTTGTATCTGGAGTCTCAGTCCTGTTCTATTGGTCTATGTTTCTGCATTTGTGCCAGTACCATGCCGTTTTGGTTACAATTGTCTTGTAATATAGCTTGAAGTCTGGTAGATTGGTGCCTCCCAATTTGTTCTTTTTGCTTAAGGTTGTTTTGGCTATACAGGCTCTTCTCTGGTTCCATATGAAGCATAGCATTATTTTTTCTAGATCTGAGAAAAATGATGTTGGTAATTTAGTAGAGATTTCATTGAATCTGTAGATCATTTTGGGAAATATATACATTTTAACAATATTGATTCTGCTGATCCATGAGCATGGTATGGTTTTCCATCTGTTTACATTCTCAGCAATTTCTTTTCTCAGTGTTTCATAGTTCTCCATATGCACGTCTTTCACCTCCTTAGTTAAATACATTCATAAATATTATATTTTTCTTGATGCTATCGTTAAAGTCATTGCATCTTTGATTTGATTCTTGGTTTGATTGTTATTGGCATATATGAATGCTATTGATTTGTGTGCATTGATTTTGTATCCTGAGACTTTGCCAAATTCATTTGTCAATTCCAGGAGCCTCTTGATTGATTCTTTTGGGTTTTCTAGATATAATAACATATCACCAGCAAAGAGCAATAGTTTGACATCTTCTGCCCCAATTTGGATGCCCTTGATTTCCTTCTCTTGTCTGATTGTTCTGGCAAGGACCTCCAGCATTGTGCTGAACAGAAGTAGAGATAGTGGGCAACCTTGTCTGGTTGTGGTTCTAAGCAGGAATGCTTTCAATTTTTGCCCATTCAGTACGATGTTTGCTGTGGGTTTGTCGTACATGGCTTTAATAATTTTGAGGTATGTCCCATCTATGCCTATTTTGTTAGGAGTTCTTTTCATAAAAGGTTGCTGAATTTTGTCAAATGCCTTTTCTGCATATATTGAGAGGATAATATGATCTTTGTTTTTGCTTTTATTTATATGGTGAATTACATTTATAGAACCATAATTGCATCTCTGAGATGAAGCCCACCTGGTCATGATGAATTGTTTTTTTGATGTACAGTTCAATTTGGTTTGACAAGATATTATTGGGAATTTTTGCATCTATATTCACAAGGGATATTGGCATATAGTTTTCTTTTTTTTGTTGTTGTGTCCTTTCCTGGCTTTGGTATCAAGGAGATATTGCCTTTGTAGAATTAGTTGGGAAGATTCTATCCTTCTCAATGTTGCAGAATAATTTCTGCAGTATAGGTACCAGTTCTTCTTTGTAGATTTGGTAAAATTTGAGTGTGAGCCTATCTGGTCTGGGACATATTTTAATTGGAAGATTTTGCTGCTTCAATTTTGATACTTGATATTGGACTATTCAGGAATTCTATTTCTTCCAGAAATCCCATATCTTAACATCATTCTGGGCAACTCATCTTTCCAAGCCATTGTAGACTCAAAGTCCCTCCACCCACCCAATGCTACTGAGTTTTGCCTTCATGGCACTTATCTCCCAGGGCCATATCCATGCTCCTCTCTGAAATAGTAAACTTGGTCTCTCTTGCTAACCAAAACTAATCTCCTTTTTGATCTTTCCCTCCTTTATTTCCACTACATTTGTACTTTGTCATCTTTAGAATTCACAGTCTTTGCTCACTCAACTCCTCACTCCTCTCCTGGTTTCTGATTTTTCATGTTTCCAAAGTTGTTTCACTGATTGTTTCTCATCTAGCTTATTCGTCAAGAGCTGGGACTATTAGGGATGGTTTATGGCCCTGTCTCCAACACCCCAAGTATCCTTCCTTGACCATGCTGGGGAGAAGAGTGCTGGTCCTGAATTGCCTTTGTGGTGTTTTAGCAGGTTTGATGAACCTCTTGGGTTACCTCTGACCTCTTGTCTTCACCTCTTCCCAAAGGAGTCTAGTGAATTTCGTCACCCATATTAAGCTCCATGCTGGTGGCTTATATTTGTGGGTGTGAACCCACTGCTTCCTAACAGCTTGAGATGAAAGGCACTATGTTTAGCTATGGTATTGTTCCCATTGTCATTGATTGTAGTTTGCATGGAGGAGCCAGTTAAGATTTAATCTACTGTGCCTGTGATAGGCTCTGGTTTCCCAGGTGGAGTATATGAATGCTCCAAGCTTTGGGAGGGGCCTTGTAGCTCCCAGGGGTTGCTTAGACCCTGTTCTTCCCTGAGAGGAGTACAGGAGCAAGATAGATTATACCTGGGTGTGAAAGCCTGGGTGTGTGAGCCTCTATGGTGCTCAGAGGTTGCTTATACAGCTGCTAGGGGGCTATCTCCCCAAGTTTGGAGGGATGTTCCTAAAGGGAGGAGCTTATTCATAAGATTGCTGAGGCCTCTAGCCAGGCTTTCTCCCTCTCTGTCCATAAACCTGGGCATTTTCCTCTCTGATCAGTCTACTTGTGTTTCTTCTCTGCCCAGGATGGGCTCTCGAGCCTCTCCACAGTTTGTGCATCTGGGCCACTGGCATGTGTCTCTGCATGACTGTGGTGGATTGGGGGGGATCTCCAATTGTAGACCCCAAGGCAAGGTGGGTGGGCCTCTCTATCCCCAGAAGACTCTGAGAGGGAGACAGTCCCAACAGGGGAATCGTGGTAGCTCAAGGAACTCTTAGATCAAGCTGAACTCCCTATTAAAGTGAGTCGTAGTTGGGGCAGCTGCTCTGATTCAGCCTGCAGCACTGAAGCATTTGGTTGCCATGGGAACCAGTACTTACGCAAATTGAGTCTCAGTGTTTCAGCAAACTCCAATATGGTGGTTCTCTGGGGGAAAAGGGGAATGGGACAGGTTTACAGACTCCTGCTCTACTGTGCTTCTCCACACTCTCCCCATGGGCATGCCTCTTCCTCATCACCCGACCCTGAAACTAGGACCTCTCCCTCATGCCTCCCTGCCCCACCACCTGCACTGTCATCAGGTGAACACACCAAGCGCCTGTGGGTGGGAAGATCACAAACTGAGGCTGCCATGCAGCCTAGGGATAGAAATGTGACCCCGGGACTGAAAGGTGGACACTCAGCACAGAGAACTCCAGCAGCTGATATGGTGTCGGGGGGAGAGTTTGCTTATGGTTGGGGGGCCATGTACTTCCTGTACCGCTCTGGAGCTGGAGAGGGGACCACTGGTCCAACCTCTTCCTCTCCGAGCCACTGCTGCAGTCACAACTCCAAGCCACAGCGGCGGATACACTGTTCACTGTTCGAGGTGGGCTCGCTGGGAGTGCCCTCTTTGCTGCCTGGGCGGGCTCAGTCACTCAGTGGAAGTACTTTGGCAGTTGCTATTGGGTGGGGGCGGCCATGTGGCTAAAAGTGGCTTGAGCCAAAATTACTTCCTGGGATGCCAGGATTGGAGGAGGTGCAGAGGAGGAGGCATCCAGATGCAGGGATACCAGCTCTCTGGTCCCTCCTGGCATTCCCCCATGGGATGAGAGCCCTGTGTCCATTGCAGGCCTGGGGTACCCAGCTGGGGGAGGGGAAATACCCCATACCCTTTCCCTGGGCTCCGGAATGCCCTTGATTTGGTTTGTGCCAATTTCTCTCTTCTATCCTCTCTCTCAGCTGCTCAGTTCTGGCTGGTGGTGTCCTGGACTCCACTGATGTCAGTCCCTTTGGTTTACTCCTGTTCAGCCATCATCCTCTGCTCCCCTCAGTCCAAGCCTCAACTCCTCTGCTGGGAAGATCTGACAAGCCTTGAATCTAGTGGGCCATCTTGAAGAAAGGAAAAAATTCTAAGAGAAAGAAATTAGTGAATCTATACACATCAAAGCATGAGTATTAAGGGGAACGATGATCCATTAATTTCATTAAATCTCATTAATGAACGATGCCTGAGTATGCTTCTCCCAAAACATAACTGTTTGTGGGAGAAAATATGAGATCCATACATAAAAATATCATATCAATGTAGAGTTTATCTTAGTGAATTTTCTTAAGCATTTATTGTGTTATAACCATACTTCAAACCCCCTAACACACACCGGATGCTGCTTGTTACAATCAGTTATTGGAACATTGAGTTTGTTTCCAGGTCTTGGTCTTCTTGACCCAAATCACCTTTTAAATCATAAAACACAGACTTTCATAGAAGATAAGTTAGTGGTTGCCACATGATAATAAGCATTGCACTCCAGGTTTATGCAGTTAGTTTAGGGAATTCACATTTAAAGTTTACATTCCTTAAAAATGTATTTGAGGTCCTTCCAGATATATTATCAAGCTAAATTTCAATAATCTTTTTACAAAGTATAAATAGCCTTCTAAGTGCATACAGTCTTTGACTGAGATTGTATCACCTACTATTTTCTAAATATTGCCTATAATTTAGACCTCTATCTTTAAATCAAGCTGTCCTGGAAGCCTGAGATACCTCCTTTCTCCTTTTCATCTGCTGAAAATATACCCATTCTCAATTTTTACTCAAAAACCTTGCCTCTTATGCGTATTCTGATTTTTAATCATCAGACTCAATAACCTTTCTTTTATGTTCCCACAACACATTGCTTGTGATGGTGTTTGTTGTTCTTACTGGTTACATAGTTGGTGCTTATCTTCTCCTGGTTATACTCCAAGTGCAGTGAGGTAGGAACTTGATCTTCTTCATCTCCTCCATCTCCTTGCTCCTGTCTCACTAGTCACTGATGTGGGAGATGTCCAGGAATGAGATTTCTCATTTTAGAGCAGAGAAGCAAAGAGCATGGGGCCAAAGTTAATTAATGTAGCCTAAAGTATAGGAAATCAGTCTGCCAAAAGTATCTGAAAATTATCAATAACATTTGAAAGTGGGTTTTAATTGGCTACTTTTCCAAAGTAAGGAACGATCTGCATTGTATTCAGTGACAAAGAAAACTCATTGTGTTTATTTTATGCTTAAGGGTCAGGAAGATGAGGTGAGAATAAGACATACATCTAATAATTTCATAACCACCTGCTTAATTGCGGATGACAATTGTATGTTTACACTTATGTATAGGGCTTTAGCTGTAGAAGGGAATGGCCAAGTTTTGTATGCTAAATTGAAATTTTAAAAATAACCTCAGTAGGTATTTCACATTCTCCCGTATTGCAATAGGAGCTCCAATCTCTGTGATTTATCTTGATTTATAGAGTTGTTGGAGGTGGCAATTACTAATTATCTTGGCCTGCCAACTCAGCAGCAGTTTCCCAAACTGTATACACCAGTTTCTCTTGAATTATACATTATAAAGCCTCACCCCAGGGACATTGAAACAACATCCTCCTCCAAGTTCTATAGAAACTTCCTGGATATTGAATTTCAAAATGCAACCTTAACTCAAATTCTAATCAGTTGAGTTACATTTACAATATGCTCATTACATAATTTGCAGCCACTTGAAGGTGTTTCTTCTCAAAATTGCTAGGCTGGGCTATTGTCTTCCTTACACAGGAAAGAAACAAATAAAAATAATTGGAGCGTGAAATGCATGAATCCCATAAATGCCCATTTATTTATGTTAGTATATGCTTCATCAACAAAGGGGTGCATTTGCCTATGTGAAAAGACAGGCCACAGAATGGTTCACATACCAGACCAAAGCAGCAGTTTTCAGAACCCATATTTCAAGCTAAGTAACTCTTAGGACTAAAGAACAGAAAAGCAGGCCTCTGTTTATACCCTTTCCTCAGGCAGTAATGCCTCCACCAAGTTTTTTTCTGCCAGTGGAATTCCTACTTAAACTTCAAGACCTAACTCAAACATCACCTCTTTCTTTGGCAAGTCTTCCCTGAAACCTCTACAACTAATTACTCACTCATCTGTATTCCACTGAAAAGATTAATTTCCCCCTTCATTGTCACCACCAAACCATACATACAGACCTTTTCAGGGTTATCCCAGCCACAAGTGAATTTATTCCAGCTCAATGTGCAGCATGCCTCTTTATGATTATGAACCAGAAATCCTGTATCTTAGCATCATTCTGGGCAACTCATCTTTCCAAGCCATTGTAGACTCAAAGTCCCTCTACCCACCCAATGCTACTGAGTTTTGCCTTCAGGGCACTTCATCTCCTTTAGCTCTTTCCCTTCTTTATTTCCCTACATCTGTACTTTGTCATCCTTAGAATTCACAGGCTTTGCTCACTCAACTCCTGACTCCTCTCCTGGCTTCGCTTCCTTAACAAATAAAAATCCTGTGTTTAATTGCTACATCTCTCCTCTTTCTGGTACCACAACTCACATACCTCCTTGTTCTTGATCCATATCCCATCAGTTCACTTAGGAAACCACTTGCTCACTGGCTCACAAGGATGCCAGTGAATTATGGAGAAAAATATCTGCAAATTAATGGGCACTAAACCTGACTGGGCCTTCAGCATGAGTCAGCAGTTATTGAATATATTCCTGGTTACCACATTTCCTGTTACCGGTAGAATTATTCCTATCCTATTGACCTATTCCTTTCTCACCCAGTATATGACCCCATCCCTTTCCCAGCAAATGTGTAATTTTTAGTACTGCAGGAGCATTAATAATTTTAATGAAACATCTCATTGAGTTCTTTTATTTTTAGTTTTTTAATTAAAAATATATGATCAACTATTAAAGGACACAAACCAAGTCTCCTTTCAACCCCAGATTAGCATTGTTTTTCACAAAGCAAGCTAATGTTAAGTTTCTTGTGATCCTCTCAAATATATTTTATGCATATGTAACAGTAAATGTGTATATATTCCTTCTTCATCTAATACCACTTCCCGTATCACACGCTGCTGACATATGGAACTCTCCAAGGTGCCAGGGGTCGACGCCGTCAGAGCTTTGCACTTGACTTTCTCCTTTGCTGGTAGGTCCTGCCTGCCTAGCCTCTTCACTCGCCTGCTCCTGGGCAAATCTGCCTTTATCATGATAGCGCTGCTGGACACATTACCTGGCACATAAGAAGCATTCCATAAATGTTAAACTGTTTTTATTATTATTATTATTTATAGAGGACTGGTATTTTCTACCTTCAGTTCTCCAATGCTAAAATTTAAGCATTTTTTCCACCTTGATCAAGCATCTGTTCCTGAGGCTGAAGAGAATAATAGTTAAGAGTTTTCAAAAAAAGGATTACATGTATGTAAAGAGATAATTTTGCACAACTTAGGTAGCAAGAGAATACAAAAAAGAGAGTATAAGAGTAAAATTCTGGGAAACAACGTATGACATCATTTAACTGAAAAAAGGTCTTAATTTAGGAAATATTTCTCAACTCTGAGTTGGTCAGATTGAAGCCAGCTGTGTTTTGCTCCTGAATATTCTGGTAGGATTTCAAAATTCTTTAATCAGAACAAGACTCTACTCTCTTTTATTGCCCTATATAACTGGCACTTTACAAATCCTTAACAGTGAACATGAATGTTAGAAAATGAGAAATTATATTCCTAGGTTAACAAGATAGCAATAGTAGCTCCAGAATAGACACTTAGGAGTATCTTGGGGGACAATTTGGTTGGAAATGGGGCAACGAGCCTTGTTTAAAGTTGCATTTAGATAGCAAACATATTGTTTTTACTTTGGGGGGTAGTTTTGGGAAGCTAACGACTTCCTTATATCCTAGTCATCCTCTAGAGCTACCCTGTTGTTCCAAATCAAATCACAAAATCTATTCTTCAGGTCAGTTCTGATTTTTTTGTGTGTATGCTCTACCAATCTTACTAAAAATGATTTATTAGAATAGTAATTAAACTAGATCTAGAAAGGAAGAAATATTCTGGAGGCATTATCACCTGGGGAAAAAGTTGTCTTTACTTGCTTATATTCTCTTGCATAGCTCAACTTCTCTTTTTGTCAGTACATCTGGAAGGAACTATTTGTAGGATAGGTCTAGTAAGTGTGCTCTCCTCACACACACATGTAGTCTGCCAGATTCAGGGCTTACAACTTAAAATTCATCTCTAATAAGCAGAGGAGGGGTGATTTTAGCTGTTGACACCCTCGCTTTCCATGTCACTCCTCGAGGGCTCTCCTGTGCTTGGTTGGGGGAAGTCTTTCACTCCCCTGACTGATGCTCCCTGCTAGTTCTTTGCCCCTCACAATCGACAGCCTGGGTGATGCTCATGGCCATCGCAGCTGTGCTCCCTCATTGCACCTACCCACACCCTGGGTTTGAACAAAAACAGCCACTTTCAAAGGAATTTTAATGTCTTTTCCAGAATGTAGCATTTTACTAATTTTCTCTCTTTAAGAAAATGAACCTTGTGTACCATTTATTGACTCGGTAATGTGATTCAAAATTCAATGCTTCTAAAAGGAGAGCAAAGGGTCTTCCACTTATTTCTGTCCCCAGCTGCCCAGTTTCACTGTCCAGAGACATCCAGATCAATGCATATGTCATAAATATTTTTCCTCTCCAGTTTGTCTTTGACATCTATACTAACCAATTTCACATTCCCCCTATGACTACCGATGGTCCATGTACCCATGTCTGGCCTTGCTTTTCTCTGATGTTTTTGTGATAAGTTTCGTTCATTGAATGGAACAGTTCAAATAAACAATGTGTATATTTGCAAAAACATAATACCACAGTGATGAAAGACAATTGTAAAACATTTGGGACTTCAAGGTGCCAGATAATAGTTTTAATAATGAGAATGATTCATTCAGGTGAAGTTGAAATGAAGTTGATAGACAGTAACTAACTTTAAGCTCTGTGTGGAGTATATTTTTGTCCCGCTCCCTCCTCTAATTCACTGTCTTGTTTCCCTTCCTAATCCACCATCCTCCTGAATATAAGAAATTTGATAAGATGCAAAATCAAGACGACCAGACTTTTCTTTCTTGACTTGCCACTTACTTGCTGTCTACTGCTATACTTTCGTTTTCACAGTTGCCAAATAAATAGGCCTTTTGCCGCTACCCTAAATATGACAATGTAAACATCTTTGTTCCTCAGCAGCCACACAAGGTGTGAGGCAGCATACAATAGAGAATTTTGAGTCTGAAGGTCTAGGTAAATTCATATTCTCACATATTAGTATAATAATATGAACCTGGAAAAATTATTTTACCTTTTCGGATGCCAGTTTTCTTGTGCAAAAGTAATGATGCTAGGACTGAAGGAGAAAATGAATGTGAAAAACCAGGCGCGTACTAGGTATCCAATGCACAGCAATGTCCTCTACACATAGCAATTTCAAATGTCCATAACCGTGTTATGTAATTGTATATAATTGTACACAATATATATACAACTGTATTAGTGGTGTGTGTTGCTAGCAGAACTATGGGTACTTTAAAATTGAGGTATGATCCACATACCATGAAATTAATACTTTTAAAGTGTATGATCCAGCGGCGATTAGTATCTTTGCAAAGATTGTAACCATGACCACAATCCAATGCCTGAACATTTTATCACAACAAAGGATCCCCACATTGGTTAAGCAGTCGCTCTCCACTCTCTCCCACACACCGGTTCCTGGCAATCACCACTCTGCTTTCTGTCTCCCTGGGTTTACCTAGTCTAGATATTTCATAGGCTATATTTTTGGTAAGACTTTTACAGCATTATCTCTAACATTTATGACTTTGAATCATTTTAAGCCTTTAAAATTTTTAAAAAAAATTTTACAAGGTAGGGCTCTAACTTCATTCATTTGCTTGCAGATATTTATTTGTCCCAGCAACATCATTTAAAATACTATTTCCCCAGACCATTGAATTGTCTTGGGACTCCTGTTGGAAATAAATTTAACACAAATATAAAGATTCATTTCTGGTCTCTCAATTATTTTCCATCGATCTGTATATCTAACCTTATGCCAGTACCATACTTTCTTGATTACTAAAGCTATTTACTGTAGCTTTATAGTAACTTTTGAAATTGAGAGGTGTGAGTCCTCTAACCTTGTAAGCATTACTGTATCTACAAGAATTTTTTATGTTGCATTTCCTTTTCATTCCTCTCCCAGTATATATTAATATCTATTCTAATTTCTTCTTTTATCTATTGTTTATTCAGGAATATGATTTTAATTCTGATATGTTTGTGAATTTCCCTACTTCCTGCTTTTATTAATTCATTATTTATTCCATGGTGGTCACAGAATGTGCTTTGTATTACTTAAATGATTTTAAATTTATACATAATTGATGTATGGTCTAATATGTGGTCTCTCCTGCAGAATGTTTCATGTGCACTTGAGAATAATATGTCTTCTGTGAAGTTTTCTACAAATGTCTGTTAGGTCTAGTTTATAGTGTTGTGCAAATCCTGTTTTTGCTCATTGATCTTCTATTATTGGAAATAAAGTACTGAAATCTCCAACTATATTTTTTCAATTTTTTATTGTGATAAAATACAGAAGTATAAAATTTATTATTTTAAACATTTAAAATTAAATTTTATTATGTATATTTGAGGTATAAACATGATGTTGTGGGATGCATACAAAGAGCAAAAGGTTACTACAGTGAACCCAACTAACACATCCCTCATCTCACATAGTTCCCCAATTTTTTGTGTGTGGTATTTAACCAAAGAGGTGAAAGACATATACTTTCAAAACTATAAAACATTCGTGATTACTTTTTTCTTTATAATTTGGATGCCATTATTTATTTTTCTCACTTAATTGTTCTTTTGGCACATTAAATATATTAGCTCACTGCCTCTATTCTCCAATGTTTCTAGAATTTCCAGTATTATGTTGAGTAGAAGTGCTGAAAGTGGACTTCCTTGTTTTGTTCTTTTATTAAAAGAAAAGATTTCAATGTTTCACCATTAAGCATAATGTTCATTGTGAGTTTTTCATTTATGAATTTTATTAAGTTAAGGTAGTTTCCTTATATTCTTAGTTTATTGAGTGTTTTTATCATGAAATAGTGTTGAAGTTTGTCAGATCCTTTCTCTTTGCATTAATTGAAGTGATCATGTGCTGTTTTCCCCATCATTCTCTTAATGTCATTTATTACATTGATTGCTTTTTGTATGTTGAACCATCCTTGCATTCCAGAAATAAACCCAACTTGGTCATAGTGTATAATCCTTTTACTGTGTTGTCAAATTCAGATTGCTAGTATTATTTTTTTTCTTTTTGAGACAGAGTCTCATTCTGTTGCCCAGGCTAGAGCACCATGGCATAAGCCTAGCTCACAGCAACCTCAAATTCCTGAGCTCAAGTGATCCTCCTCCCTCAGCCTCCTGAGTAGCTGGGACTACAGGCTTGTACCACCACACCCAACTAATTTTTTCTATTTTTAGTAGAGATGGGGTCTCACTCTTGCTCAGGCTGCTCTCAAATTCCTGACCTCAAGCAATTCTCCCACCTAGACCTCCCAGAGTTCTAGGATTACAGGCATGAGCCACCACACCTGGCCAAGGTTACTAGTATTTTGTTGAAGCCTTTTTTTTTTTTTTGAGACAGGGTTCTACTTTATTGCCCTGTGCTAGAGTGCAGAGGCATGATCATAGCTCACTGCAGCCTAAAACTCCTGGCCTCAAGGCATCCCCCTTCTTCGGCCTCCAGAGTTGCTAGGACTATAGGCCCTCACGACCATGCCCAGCTGACTTTTTTTATTTTTTGTAGCAATGCAGTCTTGTTATGTTGTCCCAGGCTGGTGCTGAATTCCTGATCTCAAGTGATCCTCCCACCTTGGCCACCCAAAGTGCTGGTATTACAGGCATGAGCCACTGCACTTGACCTGTTTAAGATTTTTGTATCAATGTTCATAAGGGACATTTGTCTGTAGTTTTCTTCTATTGTAGAGTATGTTTGGCTTTGGTATTTGGCCAGGGTAATGCTGGCCTCATATAATGAGTCAGGAAGTATTTCCTTCTCTTCAGTTTTTTGGAAAAGTTTGTAGAGTGGTGTTAGTTCTTCTTTAAATGTCCAGAATTTACCAACCAAGGCATCAGGTTCAAGGCTTTTCTTTTTCAGATGTTGCTATGAAATTATTACATCTTTATACATTGTGTCCAAAAACATAAATGAATGTTTTCTTTAAATACGTGTTAGTCTCTTAAATTATGTATAAAACAGAATGTAAAGTTACAAAATTAAAAAAATAGATTTTATAATTACCTATGTATTTACTTTTATTGAAATCTTTATTTTTTATACAGCTTTGAGTCACTGTCTAGTGTCTTTTCATTTCAAGCTGTGGACTCCCTTTAGCATTTATTTTACAGTAGGTCTAGCAGTAACAAACTTTCTCAGCATTTCTTCATCTGGGAATGTCTTAATTTATCCACTACTTTTGAAGGGCAGTTCTGAAAGATATAAGATTCTTGGTTGACAGGATTTTTTTCTTTTGGCACACTAAATACATTAGCTCACTGTGTCTGGCCTCTAATGTTTCTCATGAGAAATCTTCTGATAATCTTAATATCTCTTTTTTGTGACAAGTCACTTTTCTCTTGATGATTTTAAGATTCTCTCTTTGTCTTTTGAAAATTTGATTATTGCTTTTTAGTATAAGTCTCTTTGGGTTCACCATCCTTGAAGTTCATTGAGCTTCCCAGATATTTATATTCATGTCTCCTATTAAATTTTAGAAGCTTTTGGCCATTATTTCCTCAGGTATTCTCCCTTCACCTTTCTCCCTCTCTTCTCTCTCTGGAACTCCCACAATGCAGACGTTGGCCCACTTGATGGTGCCCCACAGGTCCTTTAGACTCTTTTCACTTTTCTTCAATATTTCTTCTTTTTTTCCCTTAGACTCAATAATTTCAATTGTCCTCAAGTTTACTGATTCTTTCTTCTGCCTGCTCAAATCTGCCTTTGAATCCATCTAGTGAAAATTTTCATTTCAGTTTTTGTACTTTTCAGGTCCACAGTTTCTTTCTGGTTTCTTTTCATATTTTTAATCTCTTTATTGATATCCACATTTCATTCACGCATCATTTTCTTCACTTTCTCCACATAATCATTTAGTTCTTTGAGCATCTCTAAGACAGTTGTTTTAAAGTCTTTTCAAGTGGATTTGCTATCAGATTTTTGTCAGGGACTTTTTCTGTTGTTTTATTATTTTTTCTTTGAATGGGCCATACTTTCTGGATTTCATTTTTTGTTGTATGCGTTGTGATTTTTCATTGAACACTGGATATTTAAATCTAATAATATAATTCTGCAAATCAGATTTCCCAAAATTTGATATTTTGTTTTTCATTGTTCTATTTTTATAGGCTGTGTCTATGGCAAGGGTCATCCTGAGGTGTAAATGTAAGGGTTTTTCAGGTGTTTTCTGAGCTTGTGTCTTTCCCTGGGCATGTATGGTGACTTTTTAATTTCCCCTGTATATGTGTTTGTTTCTGAATCTCCTAGTCTTTAATGTCTATGTCCCAAGAGGATAAAAAGGGGAAAATATGGGGGAAAGGGGAAGTAGAAGGAAGGAAATTTGGTGGGGAAAAAAGGCTGAAAAAGGGGGGGAAAGCTTAAAACAATGAAAGGAGATGCAATAACAATGGCTGCCTACCTCTGAATCTGCAATCAGTGATTGGAACACAAATTCCAAATATTTGGAGAGCAAGGTCCTTGTTGCCCTCTCTGGCTCTCACAAGCTGTGTGTAAGCTGCTCTAGGAACACATGGACAGCTCCTTACTATGTAGTTTGGGAGAGGAATGAATAGCCACTGCTGAACCAAGAACTGAAATTGGCTGAATTTAACCACAATTACTGACCAAGCCTCCCCCTAGAAGTTGCCAGCCTTCAATTGACTCCAGAGTTCTAAAATAGTTACATCAGGCAGATTCTGCCAGTGTAGTTGTTGTCTGGGTAGGGAGATGAATTCCTGGTGCTTCCTACTCTGCTATTTTCTCAGAATCTCCTTTCCAATTGTTATTTTTGAATTGTCTATTTCTGTCTTCAGTTCTGTTAATTTTTACTTTATATACTTTTGGGCTCTGTTGTTAGGTGCATGTATGTTTATAATTATTATATCTTCTTGATGGATTGACCATTTTATAATTATAAAATATTAATTTTTGTCTAAGTTAACAATTTTAGTCTTAAAGGTTGTTATTTTTTCTAATATTTGTATAGCTACTGAAATCCTCATTTCATATACCCTTTTTCATCTTTTTCTTTCAACCTGTTTGTTTCTTTGAATCTAACATATGTCTCTTGTAGATATCATTTTTTTAAAAAAAATTCACTTTTTTTATTTTGATTGGAGTGTTTAATTCATTTACATTTAATAATTAGCAATAAGATAGGATTTTTGTCTATCAATTGTTATTTGTTTTTATGTCTTATTATTTTGTTCCTCTATTGCTCCATAATTGCCTTCTTTTAAAGAGCAATTTTTAGGCCAGGCAGAGTGGCTAATGCCTATTATCCTAGCACTTTGGGAGGTTGAGGTGGGAAGATCACTTGAGGGCAAGAGCTCAAGATTGCCTGAGCTACAAAAACTAAAAAAAAAATTATTGTACCGTTTTAATTCCCTGTTATGGTGAATGCGTTAGAGATTACAATTACCATATTACCTTATAACATTATAGCTCAGATTAATATCAACTTAACTTCAATAGTATATAGACCATACTATAATTCCCTCAAACTCTAATTCTCTCCATTTATAAAAAGATGGCAAGCAAAGGAATACATAGTAAGTAATAATATACATTTGATCCTTAAGAATTTGAGCAGAAGACAGAGAAGGCAAAGGATCATAGACTCGACTATCCATCATAGCATTTTTTTCCAAATTCAAGAAAATATATAGGAATTCAAGTTTTACCTAGACTTGTTTTTTAATTTGGCATTCTGTTTTGAGTTCATTTTGCTTTACATATTCTCTCTCTCTCTCTCTCTCTCTCATTCATCTTAGTCTATCTGAGCCATTTTCCAACCTTTTACTGTATCTTTTTGGGCATTGTTAATTTTCTTCCTTTTATAACCTGCCTTAAACATGAGTAGACTCACTGGATCTCTGAAATCACTCAACAGTTATTCCTTGCCTTTGGGTAGACTTTTTCTTTCTGGAATTCTGAAAGAATGGGTGTTTAGGAAATGTCATTGATGAGCTGTTTTGGGAATTTTTATTTTGATGGGGCAGGGTGGAATCAAGACTGACCGTTTCTGAAGCTAGAATTTGAAAGGAACAAAAAGTCGCCTAAATAAAAATATAATCAACTGTGTTATTACCTACGTGCAGTTTTGCAAGCAGCTATGGGATCCTGCGTGTGTGTGTGTTTCAAGGAGGAGGGAGGAAAAGGACATGGAAGGAGAAAGCTGAAGTGATGATTTTAAGTTGTCCTGCTCTCCTATCTCAGGACAGTTTAAAGGAGCCTGTCTGAAAGTTGGCCCTGACCTTGACGTCCAGTCTGCCAGAAATCCTGCACCCCACCCCCCACGCACAGCTGGCTCATGTGTGAAATGATATATAATCATGGCTGAGTACTTTAGGCCAGTATCAGTGCAAGTGGAAATATTTGAGTCTTTTCAGCCACTAATTTCTAATTAGATTCTGGCTGACACTCTGAAACAGGAGTGTCATTGTTTTTGCTTTTGTGCTGTCCAGCCTAATTAATGAACAGACTCTTTCATAAGTAGATTAATGGAAGTTGTCTCATTACCTAAAGTTATTTCAGGCATGGCTATATTGCACCTCATTAGAGAAGCATGAATTGAGGCGGCTTTCAATTAGACGACAAAATCCATGTATAGTGTGGCTCTTATTTTTTTTTTAGAGTAGTTTATTTGCTTTTCTTGTGTTTCCAGAAAGGATCCTTAGCTTTTATTCCTCTGAATATGTTCTCATTTGTGATGAAAGAGCTTTAAAAGAAAATTGGTCTTGATTTTCTACTGGATTTGTAATCAGAAGATTTTCTACAGCCTTAGATATGTCACTTAAAATATGAAAACTTAGTAAATCTACTTAAAGTCTCTGAATATCACTTTTTTATTTTAAAATTATAAATGATGCCTTGGTACCTTGTCTGCCTTATAGGATTGAGAGATTTTGAACAAATGCACTTAACAATCTCCATCATATTCCTGTTCCTCACAGTCATATCCCTCCTTCGTAGGACTCCCTCTTTCCTTGGCATCTGTGGTATTAATATTAATACTATTCCATTCAGGTCCTCCTTTCTGCTATGTGTTCTCTCTTAATTTCAGTGTTTGAATCAATGACCCACCCTTAACTTCGTCAATTCCAGCACCCTGCACATCCAACCTCACCCCCTGGTCCCAGACACACCCTAATATTATCTTCCCCATGAGCTTCCTCCATGAAAACTTTACCCTTCATTATTTCTATTTCCAATGAGAACCTCTATTTTTTTTTTTTTTTTTT
>VBSM01003157.1:6551358-6562954 GCA_008086735.1 Cheirogaleus medius
CTCGGCCTCCCAGAGTGCTAGGATTATAGGCATGAGCCACTACGCCCGGCCAGAGAACCTCTGTTTATTTAATCCTTTTTAAAAACTTACTATCACTCCAACTGCTAATTTGATCATTTAAAGTTTTTTGACTTTATGTATTGATTAATGAAGAGCTAACCTTTCTTTTAACACTCTCACCTGATAGCCAGATATTTAGACCAAACCAAGCCAAGAAAAGAGGATTCTTATTCAAAGAAATTAAACAAATAATCTGGGAAAGAACAGGTTAGATATGGCTCCAAAATAAAGTCATTCACCTTGTGGCATTTGGGTTGATCCCAGGTTAACTACCTCTCCATGCAGGCTTTTTGAAAGATGCATTCTTTGGCTTTGCTTACTTACATTTCCTTTGACTCTTTCTATTGTTCTAATTAATTCTTGTTATTAAAGTAATAAAAAACCCAAATAATACCAGAGGAATTTGTGATAGGCAATTTTGACCACCATGATCTCTGTTCTCTGGTGTTATCTCCATGATTGTGTTACCTTATATGGCAAAAGAGAAATTATGCTAGTGGACCTAATCTAATCAAATATGCCCTTTAAAAGAAGAATTTTTTCTGGCTGCTGGCAGAAGAGGTAGCCACAAAGAGTCAAAGCACAAGAGTATTCAGTGTGTTGGCTTGAAGACGGAGGGAGTACGTGAGGAGGAATGCCGGTGGCCTCTAGAAATTGAACCAGCCTCCAGATGACACATTGCAAGGACATCAGTCCCATAAACACAGGAAATAAATTCTGCCAACAAACAGTGACCTTGAAAGAAGATCCCAACCCCAGATGAGAGCCACAGACCTCACCAAAATCTTGAGTGTAGCCCAGTGAGACCTTGAGCAGAGAATCCAGTCACATCATGCCCAGACTTCTGACTTATACAGCTGTGAACCCATAAATGGGTGTTTTAAACCACGAAGCTTGTAGTAATTTATTACAGCAGCAATAGAAAATTAATCCAAGATTATAATGAAGAAAGCAGCAGTTCTCTGCTTTCACCAACACTTCTCCTCAAGGCAAACACTTTAAACTTTTCTGAGCATCATATTTTATACATTTACTCCTGGTATGTTTTATTTAGACCATGCTTATAATATTAATATTATTTATGAATTTATCTGATTTAGACATTTTTTAAAATTATGACAAGAACAATTAACATGAGATCAACCCTGTAAACAAAATTTTAAGTGTGCAATACAGTGTTAAGTGTAGGTACAATGTCGTTCCAGATCTCTGGAACTTATTTAACTTGCATAATTGAAACTTTATACCTATCGAAGAGCAACTTACCATTTTCCCCCAGCTTCTACCAACCACCATTCAACTCTCTGCTTCTATAAATTTGATTATTTTAGATACCTCATATGAATGAAATAATGCAGTATTTGTCCTTTTGTGTCTGGCTTATTTCACTTAGCATGATGTTTTCAAGATTTAGTCATGTTGCACCATGTATCAGAGCTCCATTCCTCTGTAATGCTGAATAATATTGCTATGCGTGTATCGTGCCCCATTTTCCTCATCAGTTCTTCTGTCAATGGGCATTTCAGTTGTTTCCATATAACATTCATTGTGAATAGTGCTGCAATGAACATGGGAGTGCGAATATCTCTTAGAGATCTTGATTTTTTATTTTAATTCTTTTGGATACATGATAAGAAGTGAGATTGCTGGGTCATGTAGTAGTTCTTTTTTGAATTTTTTTGAGGAACTCCTATACTATTTTTTATAGCAACTGCACCATTTTACATTCCTACCTACAATGTACAAGAGTTTCAGTTTCTCCACATCCTTGTCAACACATCTTTCTTTTTATAATTGTCATCCTATGACATAGGGGGTCAAATCTCATTGTGGTTTTGACTTGTGTTTCTCTGATGATTAGTGATGTTGAGTATTTTTCCATATATACCTGTTGGCCATTTGCATTTCTCCTTTGGAGAAATGTCTGTTCGAGTCTGCTCATTTTTTAAATCATTTAAAAAAATTTTGCTATTGAGTTATAGGCATTCTTTATACATTTTGAATATTACCCCTTTATCAGATACATGGTTTGCAATTTTTTTTCTCCCATTCTGTAGGCTTTCTTTTTACTCTGTTAATTTTTTTTCTTTTTTTTTTGCTGGGCAGAGCTTTTTAGTTTGATGTATTTCCTGTTGTCTACTTTTTATTTTTGCTGTCTCTATCTTTGGTGTCATATCCAAGAAATCATTGCTTAGAATAATGCTATGATGATTTTCTCTCATGTTTTCTTCCGGGCATTTTATAGTTTCAGGTCTTACCTTTAAGTCTTTAATCCATTTTGAGTTGATTATTGTGTTTGGTATAAGATAATGTTGAGATTACTTTCTTTTGCACGTAGATATTCAGTTTTTTTAGTGCCATTTATTAAAGAAACTATCCTTTCCCCATTGTGTATTCTTGGCACCCTTGTCAAAGATCAGTTGACTTTATATGTGTGTGCTTATTTCTGGGATCTCTGGGGATCACTGACCCCAGGTTAATAATCTTTTCACACTGAATGATCTCGTTGACTCCCATAAACTGAAATATGATTCATAAATATTTTGTTATCCCTGTCTGGTCATAAGTTTCTGTCTTCCATTCACAATTCCCATTGGATGTCTTCCTGTAGGTATATCTAACTTATACTTTGAACTTGAAATACTTTAAATGACATTAATCTTTTCCATCTACAATCAGTTGTCTCCTAATGACTGTCTTCTTTTTCTTAAGGTATCATTATTTTTTAAGCATCTTAGTTTAAAACATGGCAGTGGGGAGAAATGAAAAATGCTATTTAGAGTGTGGCAAGTTTTAAGGAGTCAGTTGAATACTCTGGATAAGAGTTTAAACACCAACAATCCAGTGAAATATGTTTCACAACTTTATCCTGCCTTCCCCACTACCATGACAACAAACATTCCTTGATAAGTTTTAGAGGTATTTTCAGAAGATCTACAAGTGGATCCACAAAGGCCTTGATATGGTTTGAATGTTTGTCCCCTTAAAACCTCAAGTTGATATTTTGTTGATTATCCTAAAGAATAAAATGTATATTTGCAGGCTGAGGGAGGTAGCTCATGCCTGTAATCCCAGCACTTTGGAAGGCTGAGGTGGGGGGAATCACTTGAGGCCAGGGGTTCAAGACCAGCTTGGGCAATACAGTGAGACCCTATCTCTACAAAAAATAAAAATGAAACTAGCTGGGAGTGGTGGTACACACCTGTAGTTCCAGTTACTTGGGAGGCTGAGGCAGGAGAATCACTTGAGCACTGGAGTTCGAGGTTGCAGTGAGCTATGATGATGCCACTGCACTCTAGCCTAGATGACGGAGCAAGACCCTGCCTCAAAAAAAAAAAATCTAGAAGTTTGATCCCAGTGTTGGAGGTTGGGCCTAATGGTAGGTGTTTGGGTCGTGGGGGTGGATCCCTTGTGAATAGATTAATGCCCTCCATGAAGGGAGGGGAGTGAGTGAGCTCTCATGGTATTAGTTCCCATAAAGCTGGCACCCTTCCCGCCTCTCTTGCTTCCTCTCTCGCCATGTGATCTCTGGACATGCCGGCTCCCTTCTGTCATCTGCCATGAGTGGAAGCAGTTTGAGGCCCTCACCAGAAGCAGATGCTGGTGCCATTTTTCTTGTAAAGCCTGCAGAACCATGAGCCAAATAAATCTCTTTTATAAAAATTACCCAGCCTCAGTTATTCCTTTATAGTAATACTAAATGGGCTAACATAGGTCCTTAATTAGAAAATATTTTCCTCAGAAGACTCAAGTACACATACACACACACACACAGAGTTTCTTTTGGACTTTGTGCAAATGTATCACCTACTTTGGGATTTGGAAAAGCACTCAGAATTATCATCCTGAAATACCTGAGGTATATCTTCTTAGGGTTGCATGTTGGCTTAGTTCTATGAATATCCTCTCCTATGTCTAATAGCAATGGTTAAAAAATACCTACTTTACATTATTGATCCATGTCAAGTAATGGAAATATGAAGAATTTCAGCTTTTCTATCATAAAATTTTGAAGATGAAACCTAAGTTATCACCAAACTGTTCTATTCTAATAAACAATAAAATAAACCGTTCTTTATCTGGATGATCAAAAAAAATGCCAGAAATAGGCACTGATTTCAAATCTCCACCCTCTACCGTGAGTATCGCATATAGTTACCCAAATTGCTAAAAGAGACATCCTCTTTTTTAGTATCCATCAACTTGCCCTCAAAATATTTTTGTCACCTTATTACTTATAACGTGAACTTCTTGCAGAAAGGCTGCTGCCTGATCTTCATCATCATCTGTGCACTTAGCATACCCTTGCTTGGGTCATGATGTCAAGACTCTGTGCAGCACATGACAGCTGTAGGTCCTGAACCCAATCCCTGCCTTGACACAGAGCCTCCTGAATTCAGAATTCTTCCGAATGCTGCAAACCACCACTTATGTAATTGTGAATTGAAATAAATCCTGAAGTTTTAAAACATAAACCAGATCAAATGTCCCAACTCTTAGATAAATTTAAATATCTCAAGGCCACCCCCTCAACTCCTTATGCAAAAGTGAAGGTAAAGTCCTCAGGCACTTGCGAAGAACTGGCTCCACAGATCATTCATTAAGAAAATTCCTGGCTCATCTCTGATAAGCAACGATGTGCAAAACATAACTTTAGGTCCATAGGCCATGTCTAAAGCACCTAACACTAAGGTCTGTTCAGCTCCACACTAATAACAAGTTACAAGTTTACCTGTACAGGTGACAGAACAGAGACAAGATAAAGTCAGACATTCTGCCACATGCCCAGGAATATCTACATAATTGATGCTTCCTTCACTCCTTTTTTCTCTTCTAACATCCCCCTTATCTTATGTAAAATGTAGATTTTCCTGGGTCTTACAAGAAAGTAACCATAGTCTCACTAACAGTTGCTCCTCGCCTTTTTTTCTTTCTGTATGCCTTTAAATGTTGAAAACTTCCTGATTCCTCTTTGGAAAAAAACAACCCCAGCTCTGTCTGCAATTCATGTTTTTCTTGGATATGTCTTCAACTTTGGCTACTTAAATCTCCATTGATTGAGATATTTGCCTCAGTCACTTATTTGGGTTGACACTTATCTTCTGGCCTCTTAAAACTACTTTCTTCTTAGTATTCATTAAAATGTTCTCAAATTTCACAAAGACCAAATGGGCTATACTCAGATTTTCATACACAGAAATGGCAGCTATTTCTAATGACTGCTAAGAAAGTAACCACATTGAAACAGGCACAGAATTTAATTTACAAATAGCCATTAACATGACATTTAAAAAGCATTTTGAACTTAACATCCCAAGACAAAATTAACTTATAATTATTGGTTTTATCATAGTAGAAAGGCAGACATGAAGTGACTCAATTTGGATAAATAAGTTGAAACAAAATCTTTTACCATCACATTATTTCTTGAACAACGTCTACCTGGTAAGGGTTATATATTTATTTGCTAGAACTTTGGAATAAAAACCACAACACATAGTAGTGTGGAGTTTAATCTTTTAAACTGTGGTAGTAGTAATCATGTAGGATTATGGTGTGACCGATAAGAACTGTAAAATATTTACTGGTGTAGTATAAAATGTAGTGTTGCTTTGAGTGTTTTAGAAAAATATCCTGGAGATTTAACAAGTATCCTGACTAGAGAGGTAATGGTCTAACAGAAAAGGCAATTCTAAATTACTTTTTAAATAACAAGAATATATCTGAAAGTGGTTATGTGTTAGACATGAATCACTCAGCTAATCATTTTATAGATTCTCTAAACACAGTTTTGACTTTTTAAAATGTTGTCAAAACACTTGATGTAATAAGGAAAATAATAAATGAAAATTGAAAAGTAATAAAAACGGGGTCTCTTCTAAGAAAAGTCATTGAGACCGGGCCCGGTGGCTCAAGCTTGTAAATCCTAGCACTCTGGGAGGCTGAGAGGCAGGAGAATCACTTGAGCCCAGGAGTTTGAGGTTGCTGTGAGCTGGGCTGACGCCATGGCACTCCAGCCCAGGCAACAGAGTGAGACTCTGTCTCAAAAAAAAAAAAAAAAAAAAAAAAAAGAAAGATCATTGAAAAGAGCTTCTCATGTTGCCTTGATATTCAGAACTTCAGAACATCTGTTATAGGGAGTATGCTCCCACATCACACACAGTGGGTCCCCCAAATGTTACTGAAATTTGGCACTTGTCCACGAAGTTGAATTAGAAGAGTGAGCACAAGTGGGAGAATTTTTATTACTTTGCCAGCAAAGGAGGAAAAATGGCAGAGCTTCTTGTCTCAAATTCCACATTTCCTGAACATAGGCAGAAATACAGAGATTTTAAAAGGAGGGTCCCTCAGTTCTAGGCTATGGAGGGGCAACTACTCTGTTACACAAACACCCTTGTATATCACAGAAGTACTTTCTTGGCAGAAGTCATGTGTTTCCTAGAGAATGAGACCTTAGTTGTGAACCCTTTGCCTAGAAATGCATCTAGACATAGGCACCCAAGAAATTTGCAAACAATTAATTCTTTTCACCAGTCTGTGATCTCCCACTGATTCTACCTATAGTCAACAGGAATACCTAAAAACAAGCATCAAAAAACATGGATTTTACACTCAAGTTCACAAACCTGGTTGTTACAAATAAAAACATCATCAAAAACAACCACCTGCCTATGCCAAATGTGTCATAGATTAACAAACCACCCTAAGGTTACCAGCTGTGGCAACAGCGTTGTATGTAGGGCCCATAAATATTCACTGATGATGATTAATGGAGGAATTACTCCCTCAGGAAGTAGCGTTTTCGCTTGACTTTGTAGATACTGGACAAGCCGAGTAGGAGACCAAATTAGCTCTAATTGACTCATCATTTTTTGACCTCCTCACAGGCTTTTTAAAACATAAACCAAACCTCAGCACATTAATCAAGTTTGAAACATTCATCTTCAAGAAACATTCATCAAAAGTCATTTCTTTAATATTTCTAAAAATTACATAAGTTAAATTAGAATGTTGGGAAGTCTGAGTAATAATAATTTACATTCATTAGTTTAACATTTTATAAGAATGTTTACATATCTTCATATATTCTAATACTGTATTCTCATATTAATTGTGTAAATAGTGTAGTGGACAGAGGTCCATTTATATCTTGACATAAAAAGAAAACTAAGATGCAGAGATGTCAAATGATCTGCCCAAGGTCACACAGCTAAGTAAAGTCAGAGCTGAGACAATTAATCAGATTTTCCTTTTTTCCTCTCAGACATCAAGTTCATTGCCCATATCAAATTAAAGAGCCACAGTGATATACATTGACAATCAAAAACTTCTATTACAAAATATCAACACTAACAAAACCAAGCTGGTGAATTTTTCATGTTGTTCTTTTCCCCTTCTATTTGAGGAATGCCTTCATCAAGACAAAACCCCATAGTATCCATGTAAGATAATATCAGTGTGAGTTTAGTTTTCTGAATATACTTCTTGTGGATGTGTTCTGGCTATGATGGAAATGAGAAATAAATAGTGATTTCACAGAAATGTATTGTGTGTGTGCTTTCAGCGAAGACTATTTCAGGTTCATGGAAAAGTATCCAAGAACTTTCAATCCCTCTAGAAGACTTTATGTTTTTTTTTTTTTTTTTTTTTTTTTTTTTTTTTTTTAGAGACGGGGTCTCGCTCTTGGTCAGGCTGGTTTTGAACTCCTGACCTTGAGCTATCCACCCGCCTCGGCCTCCCAGAGTGCTAGGATTACAGGCGTGAGCCACCGCGCCCGGCCGACTTTATGTTTTTTGAAATTACAGTTTAGGCCTCTGTGAGGCTTTTTCATTGCAATCATAGCTTATTAGGTTATGCAATAGAAAATTCTGTTCTATAAATTGTATTTACTTCCTATAAGCAGGCTTCACGAACTGGAAAATGAGCTATTTCAGGAAGCATAGATTTAGAATTCAGATATTTATTAAAACTAACTGTTTTCCCCTATTTTCATTTAAGTTAACAGATCTGTTTAAGAAGAACTATGATAATGATTCAGGGCAAAAAAAATCCTTTGTCCAGTATTTCTTAAAGTGCTTTTTAAAAGGTATGCATTCATTAGTACCCAATCTGTCAAAAGTTGTTTCGGGACATCTCATTATCTGGCACATTCTAGGTATGAGGGGGATCAGGGCAACAGGGTTTTCTAAAGAAATACAGAGTATCATTCCTGAGGGATCACCTGAATTTATTTAGGGAAAAAAAAGTTTGCACACAATAATTACAAAATGGTTAATTATATCACATGTTGGATCACCATTATAAATAGTGAGTTAAGAAAGAGGCAAATGCAGGCTGTACTCTTAGGGAAGGGTGTCTTTCAAACAATGGGTCTTGAGGAGTGGGCATAAACAGAGAGCATGAACAGAGAGGAGGGGCTAGGTCAGGCCTGGTGCAGTAACAGTTTGGCCTGATGAGGTAAACTGAAGCTAATCAGGAACACTTTGGGTCTTAAATTATTATTAGCATCGAAATTTTAAAAACTATTTTAAAGTCTAGAATAGACATTATATTCTCTCTTTAAAAAGTCCTTTACCTGAGGCAAGCTTGGACTTACATCAGAGAAAGTTGTTTTGTCAGTTCATACAGGATAGGGGCTGACCGCTTTGGCGGTGGGCTATCACTGGGAGCTCACTATCTCATGGTGGAAAGAGATAGGTATGCATTAATTACCGTACAATTTGATAAGTACTACCACAGTGACATGAACAAAGTACTATGGGCACACAGAAGAGAGAGTTACAAACTGCTCAGGGAATGTGTGTCAAGGAAAGCTTTGTAAGTATGAATAATGTTTGTCAGCAGAAAAGATTATGAAGGGTTTTGGGGAGAGAGGGAATATTCTATGCAAAGGCACAGAGACATGAGAAAGCTTGCCATGTGTGCGAAAAAATACATTCATAGTCCTGGATAATAAAGTGTCTTGGAGAGCAGTGCCAGAATGCTTACAAAGTATGCAGGGGAAATGTTATGAAGAATCTTGTACGCCACACTGATGATTTATCCTGTAGGCAATGGAAACTGAAAAAGGTTGATCAGGAAATAAATGACATGGTTCCATCTGAGATTGGGAACAAACAAGTAACTCTGCTGGAGAGTAGAAAATGGATTGGCAATGGAAAATCTGGAGGCAAGTGATTTGTATGGGACTTACTTGAACCATCCGGCCAAGATGTGAGGGCTTTAAGAAAGTGATTAGCAGTGGAGAAGAGACGGATTTCAGAGAGATGTGGTCAACAGCCAGGCTTGGAAGCTCAAAAACACCCACAGAGGTTACACTGGAATTTAGTCACTGTCATGGCAATTGCTGATAGCTATTATCACTTGGATTACTCAGACACCTAAAATGTTTAATTTAAAACCAGCAATAAAAGAATTATGTTTCTAATAATTACCATACAGATTATTAACATGACTAAGACATAAAGTTAATTGATGTCAGACTCTATCTATTTATATTTTTAAATAACTGAAATCTACTTTAACTTTAGAGTGATAAAAAATTGTTAAGATTGCATACGAAAGTTGATATTTCTGGAAATTTCATTATTCAGACATACTTTAATTTCCAACACCTTTTAAATTATTATCCTAGCATTTACAAATGTAGAAGGTTAATTATTTCATCATTTCCTCTTACATTATTCAGCAAATTTGGGGGAAAACCTATAATGTATTTCACTGTCATTCTCCAAGCAGGTTGTAAATTCCTATGATGACTTTGCAAATGTTTCATTTTATGGATTTTGAGGATGATTATTTAAATTCTTCATCCAACAAACACCGTGAAATATGAATCTCATTTACATGCATACTCCAAGAAATTAGGAATCATTTTTTTCTTGATAGAGGTCAGATGTTATGGTTTTATATATTAGTAATGATTTTATTAAAAACAGCAGGCAAAATTATAATCATTTGCGGACCATTAGTTATCTGAAAGGTGTTAGTTCTATCCTACTGTTAGTGTAATCAGATGTTAATGAGAGATTGTTAGCCACAGAAAACTCATGGTGCATTATCACTAGAGAAACCATATCTAATAAAAAATATTGAAGAAAGATTCAAATGTAATTTTACAAACTTGATAAATACCTAGAAGAGTTTTTCCTCAGTACTGACTTTTTAGAAAAACTATATTGCAGTGCATGAAATGAAGAATCAGTATGCTGTAGTATCCTATAGTGTCAATTTATGAGAATTGCCATATTATACATAAAAATTTGTATTTAATCACATAAAATTAGAATCTGGTTCAAAGTTATTAAATCAATTTCAACTTTAACTTTTAAGATTTTTTTCTCACTGTGAATCAATAAATGTATAAGTTGGGATTCTCTAGAGAAATAGAACCAGGAGATAGATGGATGGGTAGATAGATGGATAGACAGACAGACAGATAGGGGTTGGCAAGTCTGATATCTGTGGAACAGGCCAGCAGAGTGACAATTCAGGTAACAGTTGACGTTTCAGTCTTGAGTCTGAAATCTACAGGCTGGAAACTCAGGTGGGATTTCCATGTTGCAACTTTGAGGCTAAATTCTTTCTTCAAGGAAACTCAGTGTTCTCAAGGCCTTCAACGGAATGGATGAAGCCCACTGAAAATCTTACTCAAAGTCTACTGATTTAGATGTGAAATCACAGCTAAAAAAATACCTTCACAGCAACATCTAGACATGTTAGATCAAACAACTGCTCACTACACCCCTAGCCAAATAGACACATAAAATTAGCCATCACAGTAGATACGATGAAAACAAAAATTTTTATTTTGTGAGTGGTGAAGAAAGTTGTATTTAAAAGCTCATCATAGGATCTCTGAGTTTTAGTTTTCTTAAGGGACATTTGAATTCTGTTTGAATTCTAATTTGAGTTGAAAGAAACATTTGAAATTTATTTTCTAATACATAGATTAAAAATATCAGAAAAATATCATTTCTGTAGACTTTAGTAGAATTTCTCAGATATTTGTATAATTTTAAGGATGCAAATGTGATTGCTCTTAGCTAACACATATCACCTGTAATCACTGCAGTGATAATTTCATGTGCTAATGGGTCAGTATAACTACCTCATCCATATGATATCTGATACTCACCTTGTTCAAAGTTAATGATGCTGTGTTTACAAATGGTAGCCCAACAGAGCAGCTTTGCCAGGGAAATGCTTCATAACCGGAGGAAGAGGAGAAAGGGAAATAGCATTTATGGTGGTGTCTCCTGTGTGTAGGTACTTTACATATGCTAACTCAGTTCAACCTTCAGTCTCATTACAACATATTTAAACTATTCTTACAGACAGAGAAATGGAAACTTAGAGAAATTAAGCAACCAATTTACATCATATGTCTAATAAGTAGTGGAGCCACATTTGAAACCCTGGCCTAAATGTAAGACTTCTTACAAAGTAGAAGTTCTACTTCTACATTAAGAAACATCAAATTAGAGATAGGAACACTCCTACACTGCTGGTGGTACTGCAAACTAGTTCAGCCTCT
>VBSM01003157.1:6563054-6573934 GCA_008086735.1 Cheirogaleus medius
TGGGCAATATACATAACTGTAATATTTGTACCCCCATAATATGCTGAAAAAAAACTTTAAACTAGGAAACAGTAATGAGTATTAGCCATTATTTTTAAATTCTGATCTGTGAATCACTAGTTGTTCCTCAGTGGTCTGAAATATTTAGAAAGAAAAATGAAAATAATTTAGTTTACATATTTTTTATAATTGTGAAATGTAAGATTAATTTTGATTTCCACAGAAATCTTATCATTATCATCTTAATAATCATTATATTCTTAAAAGCTGAGTAGGTACCCTAAGACCTGCATTATTCCATAAGAGTACAAATCATTTTAGCTAAAGTATTTTCATGTCATTTGAATATTATTTATATCTGTTAAATTTCAATTTTTTCAAAAAAAAACATCAAATTAAGTTGACAGATTTCTCATTTGCATATTTAGATACCTGAATTTTCAAAATAATTTTCAATCAGGGGTATCACAGGAAATGAATGAGGATAAATAGGTATGGGGAAAGGGAGATATCATCTTTATCTCATGCCCGGTAGCATTTAAAATTTTTTCTTCTTTTTCCATGATCTGCCATGATAGCACTGAAATATATTAGGCTTTAATTTATGCATGCATCTAATTTTAGACTCTATTCTGTATAGTTGGGTCATTTGTCTATTTATGCACTTATACCAAATTGTGTTATAAAAAGCTTCAATCTATTGTAGGGTAAGTATCTCATTTCATTCTTTTTCAGGAGTGTTCTATACTTTTCATACTTCTTGACCCTTTGCTGTATAAATTTTAGAAACAGCTTGTCAAATTGCATGAAATATTCTGTTGAGATTTTGTTTAAAATTGCTTTGAATTTATAGGTTACTTGGGGGAATTGATATCATTGCAATAGTGCATTTTCTTATCCATAAAAAATAGTGTATATTACCATTTAGTTAGGAGGGTTTTTTGGTCTTTGATTGTCATTTTTATAATTTTCCCATAAAATTACAATTTTTTCCAAAGTATATTGCATTTCAGTTGCTATTTTGAATGATATTTTTTATTTAATTACATTTTAACTGTTACCAGCAGGTATAAAGAAAGATATGTAATTGGTTTCTGCTTGGTTCATATATTGTCTTTTTCTATCCTTTTACTTTCAGCTTTTTTTTTCTCCTTATGCTGTGTTTCCTTTTTAAGCATTCTAGAGTTTAGTGATTTTCAAAATCTGGCCTGACAATTTTGTCTTTTAATTTGATCATTCATGAATTTACATTTCCTGATGTTTGTAGGGTTATACTTGTATTTGTATTATTTTCTGTTCATGCTTCTTGCTTTATGTTTTTTTCTTTCCTTTCCTGCTTTCTTTTGAAACAATGAAGTATTTTAAATTCAATTTTTACCCTTTATTGACTTGCTAGTTATATTCTTTTACTGATATTTTGTGGTTACCCTAAAAACGAAATGTATCTTTTGCAGGCTGGCCTCGGTGGCTCATGCCTGCAATCCTAGCACTTTGAGACACCAAGGTAGGAGGATCACTTGAGACCAGGAGTTCAAGACCAGCCTGGTGAATATAGCAGGATCCCATTTCTACAAAAATTTAAAAAAACAGTAGGTCATGGTGGCTCATGCCTATAATCTCAGCTACTCAGGAAGCTGAGGCAGCAGGATTATTTGAGCCCAGGAGTTTGAAGCTGCAATAAGCTGTGATCTCACCATTGCATTCCAGCCTGGGTGACAGAGAGAGACCCTGTCTCAAAAAAATAAATAAATAAAATAAAATAAAAAACAAAACAAAACTTATCCTTGATATTGCTATTTAATATGTTATCCCTTTTATTACTTCCCAGAAAACTCTAGGACATTAGAATGCCATATTCTTCCCATGCTTTGTTACTGTTATCATGTGTTTCAGTTCTACTTGTTATAAACCTCCCTGATAGATTCTCTCCCTGACCAAACGCTAGGCAGGCTCCTCTGAGCCCGCTTTTGGACCAGGCTTGAAACTTGGCCTATAAAGACTTAAACAAACACTGACATAGTTTTTAACAGTTGGAGACCACATCCTAACGATGACCTTCTCTCCCTTTAAAGTGCCTGCCTGGGAAAACTGAAGACTACAAAAAAAATTTAATTTGTACCAGCCAATACCTGAGGATGGAGCCTCTGTCTCCCAACCCCGTGGGAGTCTAGATTTCTCACTTCAGTAATTTCTAGCCAGCAGACACAGCTGGCCTAATCTTGTTTGTACTGACCAACCTTTATAATTTTGCTTCTTCCTGACCCTCCTGAGACCCCGCTCAACCCTCTTCCTCCTCACTCATTCTCCAGCGACCTCTGTGCAAAATGTAAGTTGAGTTCAGTTCAGGCCGAACTCTCTTCCCTATTGCAATAGCTATTACTGACTAAAATCTGTTCTTACCGCTTTCACTGGTGTGCAGCCTTATTTTCGACATCATAAAGCATAACAGTACAATAGTAATAATGGTTGCTTTGTACAGGTGTCATTCATTCGTATCTGCTCAGACACGCACCATTTACATTGCGCTTTATTTCTTCCTGCGTTTCTATGTTCCTATCCCGGAGCATGCACCTTCTTTCTGAAAAACTGTCTTTAATATACCTTTCTCTGTTGGTCTGCTGGCAATATATTCTTCAATTTTGTTTGTCTGTAAGTGGTTTTCTTTTCCCATCATATTTGATAGCTACTTTTTACTGAGTATAGAATTCTATGTTTACTGTTGTTTTCTTTTAGCATTTTAGATACTAAAGATGTTATTCCATTGGGTTCTGTATTATATTGTTTCTGCTGCAAAATCAACTAGGAATTTTTCTGTTACTTCACTTAAAGTAGTGTACCATTTCCCTCCCTCTGGCTGCTTTTAAGATTTTCATTTGCTCTGTTTCTCAGTAGTTTTACTCCGATGTTTCTAGGTATGGTTTTCTCTGTATCTATCTTGCTTGAGGTCTGTAGAGGTTCTTAATTCCATAGTTTGATATTGTCAGTCAGTTTTAAGAAATTCTTGGCAATTATCTCTTCAAATATTGTTTCTGTTTGGCTTACTCTCTGCTGTGCTTTTGGGACTCTATTTGCCTGTATATTAGACCTTTTCACCCTGTTCTACATGTTTTTTATACTCTTTTCTGTATTTCCTATGCTTTTTGCTTTCTGTGATTCAATCTGGGTGTTTTCTACTGAATTATCTATCTGTTCATTAATCCTCTCTTATGTTGTCCAATCTGATGTTAAGCCTAACTATTGAGTTAATTTAAGTTATTGCATTTTTGAAATCTAAAATTTATACTTGATTCTTTTTTATAAATTTGAGTTCTCTAATGAAATCTTAAACATGTCATTTATTTTTTGAATATACTAATTACAGCTATTTAAAACTCACATCTGCTCATTCAAGCAACTGGGTCTTCTGTATGTGTTTTTGTTGCCTGACTTTTCACATTGCTTCTTGATAGTCCCATCATTTGTGACTGAATGCTGGACATTGTGTATAATAAATTGTAAAGGATCTAGGTGATATTATCTTTTTTCAGAGAGGGTTAGCTACAAATTACTTTAATATGATCATAATTTCATCTGACCAGAACTATGTTGCAGTTTTTGTAAGCCTTTGTTAGCCAATGATTCATCTTTGCTATTAAGCTGTAGTTGCCCAGGCTTTGAAATGAGGATCTGGCCTTGTTTACTATATCTGTTCCTCTTTGGAAAACCTTAAATTTTTGTCTGTTTTGTGGAAAGCACCTCTCTACCATTCATAAATTTTCTACCTGGTTTCTTATCTTCCTGCTTTAAGCAGTTCAAGAATTTAGAAAGATCAGATTGCCAGGCTCACTTTCTTATATTTCCCGCTAGGTTTTTATATCCCATGTGGATGCTTTGGCATCCCTGTTCTCTGCTTTTTCTCTCTCTAGCCAGCAGAGATTGCCAAAATTCCAGCTGACTTCTCTGCCTCCTATCAGTGTCCCCTGACTGAGACCTCTGCTTGGATTCATGCTAAGAATTGGTAAATACCCTGAAAAAAGAATGGCTCAGAA
This sequence comes from Cheirogaleus medius, assembly GCA_008086735.1. Lineage (NCBI taxonomy): Eukaryota > Metazoa > Chordata > Mammalia > Primates > Cheirogaleidae > Cheirogaleus > Cheirogaleus medius. The sequence continues at coordinate 6,567,083 of VBSM01003157.1, forward strand.
TGTCACACCATCTCTGTGTCACCATAGGATGTTGGCCTCTGAGGTCCTATTTGACTTGGAAGTTCTCCAATGCCTTCAAGCAGAAGTCACTTTTGTTTATTTGATTGTGTTTTGTTTTACATTTTATCTGGCTTTCTTGGTTGTTTTTGTGGGCGTGCTGGTCTGGTTGCAAGCTATTTTATTTTACCCAGAAGTAGAACTATTGCAGTGATTTAAAAATATTCTTATTTTAAAATAAAATACAAATACAGAAAAGCAACACTGAAACAAATTTGTAGAGTTTAGTGGATTATAATAGGGCAAATACCTGTAACCATTAGATACAGAAATACAACTTCTTCAGGCACCTTAGCATCTGCTCCATACGTTTGATCTCAGTCACAGACTCAGCAATCCCTCCCCCAAAATAGCCATTATCCTGAATTTGATACTTCTTTTGTTTCTTTAGGATTTTTTTTTTCACCCAATTGTACAATCCTTAATATCATAGTTAGGTCCATTTTTTGAATGTGGCTTAAGTATCTTTTAATTTGCAAATTATATCTCTGCCCTCCTTTTTCCCTTACAATGTATCTATTGAAGAACTTGAGCTGTTTGACCATTTGTGTTTTCTAAAGTCTGGATGCTGATGAATGATTGTTCTATTAATGTCGATTAGATTCAGTTAATTGATGACGTTGCTTAGTTCTATATCTTTGCTGACTTTCTGTCTACTAATTCTATTACTGAAAAGATAATATTAAAATCTCCACTATAATTGATGATGCTTAATTTCTATTTTAGTTTTGTCAAATTTGGGCTCATCTATTTGGAATCTCTGCTATTAGGTGCATACACATTTAGGATTGCTATGCTTTCTTGGTGAACAGATCCTTTTATACTTCTGTAAGTTTGCTCTGTCATTTGTAATTATCTTTGGTTTGAAGTAATATATAATCACATGAGTTTTCTTTTTTCCTTTTATAATGTAAAAACAATTTTTTAATTTTTTTATTGTGGTAAGAGATATATGAAATAAAATTTATCATTTTAACCATTTTTTAAGTGCACAATTTCTTTGTATGCCCTATTTTTTTATTATGTGAAAGCTGGGCATTTGACTATTATAATGTGATAACCTAGAAATCACATTCTCTCTCTCTTTGTTTTGATTGTTCAATGCCGCAGGAGTCCATTTGGTTTTTTGAGACATTAGCAAAAATATTTTTGCAAAGTCTATTCCTTGTAATACGTAATCATTGAAGTCTTTTAGCTTGTGTCCAGCTAATGTTTTCACAGAAATTTACTTGAATACCAAGACCTGAAACAAACATAATATCAAACAAACACACACCAAAAAGAAAAAGAAAGAATAATCCTCTCTCCTAATCTTTTCAGTTTGGCTCTGTGCTGGGGCACTCCTTCACCAATTACCTTGGCTTGTTCTTAGCCTAGGGATCAGCCCAAGGTGAAAGCTTAAGGTATTCCAGAACTTTTCTGAGCATGTGTCTTGCCTAGATATGTGTGTGGCTTTTTAAAATTCCCCCTTATTTCCAGATGCTCTTAAATAAACTAATTTCCTGAAGAGCCTCACTTCAGCTTCTTCTTTGGTGTCTCCTTCAAGACTTAATGGCCTCTTGTATGTTTCTACTTATAGTCTTTTGCCCCAGGCATCTGTAGGTTTGTAGTCTGCCTTGTAGCTTTTGTGAGTAGTTCCTGCCACTTTTCTTGCCTGTTTTCCAAGTTATGCAAAATGGGTGCCTTGTGTAAGTCCTTTAGGTATTCGTCAGCCACTTTGCCAATAAGTTCTACTCTATGAGCTCTGATTTGTAGGGAGGGGCTGGAAAATGGGATGATACTTGCACCAATACAATTCTGCCATCATGTTGGGGAGGGGGATTGAAAAAGGGCGAGTAATAGCCCCACAAAACTTCCCTTGCATTGCGAAGATGGCTTTTTCTTTATTGGACATTTGCTTGGTTTCAGTAAACCTTTGACTGTTACCAGAAATTCTACAAAGTTTGTTCAGACAGCTTGTTCGTTCAATTTTTCTGTGAAGAAATGAGAACTTGGAGCCTCCTACTTCACTTTTTTACTGATGTTATTCCTCCAATCTTTTTGATTAGTGTTTACATGGTATATATTTTTACATACTTTTACTTTAAACTATTCATATTTAAAGTTAGTTTTGCATAGACATCATATAGGTGGGTCATGTTTTTAAAATTTATTCTCATAATCTGTATCTCTAGATCAGGGATCCTCAAACTACAGCCCACAGGTCACATGCGGCCCGCTGAGGACATTTATCTGGCCCGCCAGGTGTTTTTGCCCATTTTGTTTTTTTACCTCAAAATAAGATATGTGCAGTGTGCATAGGAATTTGTTCATAGTTTGTTTTTTTTTTAAACTATAGTTCGGCCCCTCAATGGTCTGAGGGACAGTGAACTGGCCCCCTGTTTAAAAAGTTTGAGGGCCTCTGCTCTAGATTGTTGTTTTTAGTATTTACACTTAATGTAATTATTTATATGTTTGGATTTCAATCTACTGTTTATTATCTGGTCTCGGTTTGTACCCTTGCTTTTTGTTTCTCTGTTTCCCATTTCCTGTCTTCTTTTTGAGTTATTTAAATATGTTTAAGAATTCCTTTTTAATATATTCATTACAATTTTGATTATAGCCCTTTGGTTTGTATGGTATTTTCTTTAGGGATTACAATATATATACTTAACATTTCATAGTTTACTTAGAATCAATAGTTTACCATTTAAGTGGAATGTAGAAACATCACTACATATAGCTTCTTTTATCCTCACCCCTTTATATTATAGTTGCCATATATTTTACTTACATACATTAAAAACTGCAATATATGATGCTGAATTTTTTGTTTCAACTGTCAAATACATTGTAAAGAACTAAAGAGGAGAGGAATAGTCTTTTATATTTACACAGATATTTATGATTTCTGTTGTTAGTCCTTTATTCCAGATATCTTACACTTTCTTCTGGTCTCATTTATCTTCTGCCTGAAGAACTTTCATTAGCAATTCTTTTAGAGCAGGTCTGGCAAAAAATTCTCATAATTTTCCTTTATCTGTGAATGTCTGTATTATGGGTTGAATTTTGTAGTCACCCAAAAGACATGTTGAATCCTAACCTCTAGTAACTCAGGTGTGACCTTGTTTGAGATAGGGTCTTTACAAAGATAATCAAGTTAAAATGAGGTCATGAGGATGAGGGTGGGCCTTAATCCAATATAACTGGTATTCTTATAAATATAGAAAATTTAGACAAAAAAGGCAGACATGCATAGGTCATGTGAACAGTCACAGGGAGAAGGTGGTCATCTACTAGCCAAGGGGAGAGGCATGTAGCAGATCTTTCCCTCATAGCTTTCAGAAAGAACTCAACCTGCTGACACCTTGATTTCAGACTTTCAGCCTACTGAGCTGTGAGATAATAACTTTATGTTGTTTGAGCCACCTAGTTTGTGATACTTTGTTATGGAGGCCATTGCAAACTGATATGGTCATTATTTTATTCTCATTTCTGGAGGTAATCTTCACGGAAAATAGAATTATGAGTTGACAATTTTATTTTAGAATTTAAACAATTTCATGCCAATTCCTCTGGCTTTTATATCTTCTTATGAGAAATTTATAGTAATTCAAATTGCTGACCCTTGAAAGATAATGCATTCTTTGTCCCTGGTTTCTTTTGATGTTTTTTTACTATGTTTTTAGTCTTCAGAGGCTTGATTATAATTTGTCTAAACATAGGTTTATTTGGTCTTCCCATCTTTGGGGTCTACTGAGCACCTTGAATCTTTAGAGTTTTATCTGGATCCATACTCAGAAGGTTTCCAGTTATTATTTCTTTATATATTTTTTCAGCACCAGTTTTTCTCTTCTGCTTAATGGATTCTGATGACTTGAATATTAGACATGAGTGTTACTGTTTTTTAGGTCCCTGAAGTCCAGCTCATTTTCAATCTTTTTCTCTCTTTGGTTTACACTGGACCATTTCCAATGATTTATCTTCAAGTTCACTGACTCCTCTGTCATTTCCAATCTTATAGTGAGCTCATCCAGTGAGTTTTTTTCATTCTAGTTATTGTATTTTTCAGTTATAGAGCTCTATTTGTTTTTTTTAAATGTTTCTTTCCTGAGAATCTCTATTTTTCCATTTATTTCAAGAGCATTTACGATTATTTGTTTTACCATTTGTATAGTAGTCACTGTAAAGTGTTTATTTAGCTAATTACAACATCTGTGTCATGCATTGATTTCTGCTGCTTGTCTTTTTTTCAGGTGGGTTGAGATTTTCTGGGATTTTGTGTGCTGAGAAACTTTGGATTTTATCCTAGGTGCTTTGAATATTATGTTATGAGATGCTGGTTTTTATTTGTATTCTATTAAACACGATAACATTTAGTGGGCAATCAATCTGGTTAGACTCATAACACAAGTTCCTCCCTTCTGTGTGTTATGGCTCAAAGTCAGTTCATTTTTTAGTATTAAAAAATGCAGTGTTATTTGAATCTTTCTTGTGTGTGTCACCTAGTAGTTATTCTGTGACTTGGACAGTGTTCTATTTGTTAATTCAGTTATCAAGGACTTTGGTATGCTGACTAGAACCAGGAGTTGATAAATGACTTTATGGTGTTACTTCTTAAAGCTCTTCCCTCTCCTTAATATTTTTCTGGTTATCTGGGGTTTCCGTTCTCAGTTATCTGGCCAGAAAGCTGGAGCTTTGCTTATCCTGCTCTGGTATGCAATTTTGTGACTATTCCCAAGTGACATGGGTACAAGCCATGGGTGGACAGAGATTAAAAAAAAAATACCAATGGTGTTTTGCCTTGCCATCTTCACCAATTCAAGCAAAGTTTTCTTTTCTATTAGAATTTTGTCTCCTGTAGACTCCAAGTAGGATCTTTGCTACCACCATCAAATGATTGTTTAGGGGATAGTATGTAAATGAATAGAGAAAAGAAAAAACAACCTGAGGATTTCCTCACTTTATCTGAACATTGGGAATTCCCTTTCCCACTCTTTAAGCTAGAACTAGAGGGTCTCCTTTAATTCTGGTCTTCTTCCCTTCTCCTACCTGCCTGGTGGTATTTAGTTTTCAGGGTCCTCAAATAGCAGCTCCATGCAGGGTGTTCAGTTTTTAGAGTTGCATTTCGTGGTAAAGACAGGTTGCTTACTCCATCTTATCCAAGACTAGATTTATATGAAATCTTTATGGATGGCCCTTTCTTTTATTCCTGGTATTCTATTCATATTTTTTCTCTCTCTCTGTTAAAAGAAAAGAAAGAAAAAGCCTACATGGCCAATAACTATTCTTGCTGTATCTTATGCAAATAGTCAGGCCAAATATTGTAGAATACTAGGCTATTAGGCTAACGGCTGTCTTCTAGCTTCTGTTTACTGCTTGCTTGCTGACCACAGCTTACCGCAGGGCATTATGGGCTGAAACAAAATGCAGGAGAAAGTGCTGATTCCAGAGCCCATCGACTGGGACCCGGAACAGGTTAGGACCAATCAAGGACAGGGTAAAGTAAAAGGCAGAAAAAAATGGCAGATAAGGAGCTTACCAATGACTGTAATGGGCAGCTGCGTGATCAAAATATAGAACAAATCACTGTAAAGGGCAGATGCATGATCAGCGGGTGAACAGCTTATGTGCACCGAGTATAAAAAGCTTACACCCACCCCATTCGGGGTCCCTGCCCGCACAAGAGACCACTACGCTGGTGCTCTTGGGCTTGGACCCTAGCTAGCTAGATAATAAAACTCCTTTTGGTGATTACAGCCTCGGTGACTCTGTCTCTCTGTCCCACGGTACCGCGAATTCCGGTTCTAACAATATACTGAGGCTAAAATTAATTTTGCAAATAAATTTGTCCTACTATGATTTTTCATTAATAAAAATGAGAAACTAGAGAGAGAGAATTATGTTTCAGAAAAAAATACAGTGAACTCATCATAGATTCTAGCCTTTCCTGTCATTTTTGAGTTTTATCATTTACCTACAATTTTTTTGACATTGATCCTTCTTGGCTTAATTTTTCTCCTCTCTAAGGGACATGATCTCCTAAAAATGAACCTTCCTAGTGATGTGCGATTAAATAAAAAATATAACCATAAATTCATGTCTTTTACAATGATTTCTCTAAAAACTTTTGAAGAAAGGGGGAGAATATAAAAAGAAAATAAAAATCTCAGGGCCACCCCCAACTCCTTATGCAAAAGAGAATGTAAAGGCCTGAGGCACCTGTGAAGAACTGGCCCCCACAAATCATTCATTAAGGAAATTCCTAGCTGACCTCCCATAAACAAGGACTTGCAAATTGCAACTATGTCTAGCACCTAAAACCAAAGCCTATTCCATTCCACATTAATAGAAAATTACAAGTGGCAAAACTGAGGACACACAGAGTCAAACATTCTTCCACCCAAGCATGGAGATCTACATAACTGATGTGTCCTTCACTTCCTTTTTCCCTTCTAACATTCCCCTTATTTTATGTAAAATGTAGATTTCCTGGGCCTCACAAGAATGTAACCACTTTGCCTCATCAGCACCCTTCCCCCCTTCCTTTCCTTCTCTGCATGACATTAAAATGCTACAGTTTCCAACTTCCCCTTCAGAAAGAATAGCCATAGCTTGTCTATGGTTCATGTTTTTCCCTGGCACAGCCTCAACTTTGGCTTAATAAACCTCCATTGATTGAGATTTTCGTCTCAGTCACCTACTTGCTTCAACAGAATCAAGGCAGTTGGACTTGAGAGTCTGTGCTCTTGTCCCCATACCTGCCTGCAATGACAGAGGCATGGACAAGTGTGGGGCGCGGCGGCAACGCCATTC
>VBSM01003157.1:6574034-6678280 GCA_008086735.1 Cheirogaleus medius
GTCTTCCTTGCTGGCAAGGCGGGCGCGACAGACAAGGCACAGCAGGAGCTCTCCAGGCCTCAGATATTCTTGCACGTGCCTTGAAGAGAGTGGTTAGGCCTCTCACATTTGCATCCCTTATAGCATCCAGCCCATTGCCTTGTGCCCGACAATTATTAAGTGCATGTTTATTGAATTACATTTTCTGGAGTGGGATTTAAGGAGCACAGACAAAAACGAAATTCTGTTGCTATCAACCAATAATGGTTGTCTCTCTCTATTCAACAGACAGGGTGCAGTGGAAGGCAGCCCCCAGGTGTTTTCTTCCATGTTTGCTGATGAGGAAGGACTGAGCAGCTGTCTGTGCAAAAAGTCCCAAGAGGCAGCTGCCCACCTGATCAGACTTTCAAGATACTGAAAGGCCCTTGCTCCCTGATCTCTATTGTGGTCGTTTCAAAGAGCATAGAATTCTAGCATCTCTCATTCAATTAACAAGGAGATATTTAAGGTTCTTATTAAGATGTTACTCTGCCGAGAAAAATAGACATTTAGCTGTTGTTAACCAATATTGCTTTTTCTCTAATTAATTTCTTAATTGAGCTCATTATTAATGCTTTAGTACATGTAATTTGACAGGGAAGGGAGGAGGGGAAGCATGACCACATAGAGATCAAAGAATGTACCCTGACTAAGGGGTTTGGGTAGCAGGAAGGCACTTTTTCCACCACTGAGCCCTGATGGGTACATGCTTAGGAAGGAGAATGGTGTGTAGAAAAGAGACAGAGACCCTCACCAATGATGTGTGTCTTCATCACCCCCTCAACTCTGCTTCCTTTACACACGTTAGGAGTCTGCTTTCCTTTTTACATCTTTGCTGCTGTAGCCCAGTCAAAAATCCAGCTGTCACTGGGGATTTGGGATTTGACACTGGAGAAGATTATGAGCTCATAAAGCAATTAATGATTCCCACTAATCCATAGCCATTTTTAAACCGTGACATGTACTAGACCTAATTACCTTTATTGACAAGATATCCCATTATAATTTTGTGTATATTACATTCAAAATGTATTAACTTTATTTAATCAGAATATATCTTTAAATATACAGTTTTACATAAATTCTAGACCATACAACATGAAGAAAGTGCCAATATTTAAAGAGATACTAAACTTTAAAAAAATTTTCTTCTAGGATTCGACTTCATTTTTCTAGTCTTCACTGGCACCGTTTCCTTGAATTAGAGGCTGTCCACAACTTAGATCTCATTTTTCACTAACCCTGACTTTTAGCATCGGTCATGCTGGCTGCATCCTTGTCACATGTATGTGCCCTGCCTCTTCCGTGTTTCTACTTTTCACCATTGTGTTGTCAGGGCTTAGCAGACTGCCTGTCATTCAAGTCTCTGTTGCATAGCAGCTTGAAGTCTTCAAGCAGTGAGACTATACGGTTTATGATGTGTATCCAAGTGTACTACAGATGGCCAAAGGATATTATTGGAATGAACATTTTGGAAATCCTATTTGTGATTTCCTTTTGCCTGGGCAACCCTCTTTGGACTCTACTTATGTAAATCATACCTGTTTTTCAAAATACAGTCTCAGACTTGACCTTCTTTATGAAAAGTTCCTTATCTCGACAGGTTTCCAAAATGTGTTCCAAGAAATATGACTTTTGGGGTGCTGATGAGGTGCTACAGACAGAGAGAGATTTGTGGTCAAAGAAATTTGGGAAATATTTTATTAAATAGAGTCTTATCTGCAGATCTTCTCAGAATCTTTTTAAAGTCAGTGGATGTTTTAAATCTTCAGGAAATGAATAGAGAATATTATATTTCCCAAGAATTTTGATGAGAGATCTTTTTTTCCATAGAGTATAGGTTAGTAGAAGTGTTCTCTGGGCACATATGGGGAAATTTGCTGATTATTTGTTTCTCACTCCTCTGAACTCCTATAAAAATTATGGCCTGTAGTACACTATTTAGCACTTATTTACTTACTAAAAATGTTTTCCTACCTATTTCCCAGAGGATTTGTAATATTTTATTCATTAAATAAAAGTATAAGATAAGACATTTAATGTGGATCTAAATAAGGTGAAAATGGAAGAAATAGGAAATTTTAGTGACTAGAATGAAACAGATTACAATACTTGGTTGTAATTGCCTTTAGTCTCCAGGAAGTACATGGGAAAATTAATGTGTCATAGAGGTGTTTATTTCTTGCAAAAATTATAGAAGGTAAATTTAAAATACTTTCTAAAACCAATTCCAAGTAAGAATATAACACAAGTATTTTTACATAAAGGTCACTGAGGGGTAAGTTATCAATTTCTTTGCTTACCTTTTTTCCAAAGTTTGGAGAGGCACTGTTTAAATGAATGGGGCTTTGACTGAAACGCATGGAGGAAGTAACATTACACTGTCATTCAGTGGAGGAATGTCTGTGAGAACCTGAGGTAGCAACCAGAGTATTAGAATATATGTTTAGCTGTGGGTAACAGAAACTCAAGGTAAACTTGATTTCAAATAAGCAGAATCTCGGTTTCCCTTTTACCTAGTGACCAAGAGGTACAAAGCCCAGGACTGGTTCCCAGCTCCCCCCACAACCCCGAGGCCATCTGCAGACCAGGATTCTTTCCCTGTCTTGTTGCTTCACATATCTAGAGTGTTGTCTTTGTGGTCACCACCCAAGATGGCTCTGTCCCACATTTTCAGTCTGGCCAGCGGGAAGAGAAAGCCTGGGGGAGTAGCACCCCAGTGGCCTGTACGCTGTCTTATGGCAGATACAGCTGCCATGGAGACCAAGAGATGTGGTTTTATCCTGGTTGGTTCTGAGTCTGGTGAAATAAGAAGTTTCTGATAAAAGAAGGAGCAATGAAGCTGGGCGCAATAGCTGAGGCCTATAATCCTAGAACTTCAGAAGGCAGAGGCGGGAGGATTGCTAGAGGCCAGGAGTTTGAGACTAGCCTGAGCACCAGTAAGACCCTGTCTCTACCCAAAAAGAAAGAAAGAAAGAAAGAAAGAAAGAAAGAAAGAAAGAAAGAAAGAAAGAAAGAATGAATTAGCCGGACATGTGGTGGGGTGCACTTGTAGTCCCAGCTACTTGGGAGGCTGAGGCAGGAGGAGTCCTGGAGCCCAGGAGTTCGAGGTTGCTGTGAGCTGTGATGACACCACTGTACTCTAACACATGACAGAATGAGACCTTGTCTCAAAAAAGAAAAGAAAAATGAAGGGCCAATGAATATTAGAAGAAAATTAGTAATCTCTGCCACAACTAAGTTACAGCTTTCTTTCCTGGTGTCAAAATTAACATAGAGAAAGTAAATATGTACTTTATAAACATTTCCTGAAATGTCTTAGATGAGCTCCAGATAAACACTACATTAATTTTAAAATGAACTCATAAATACTATGGTTGATGTGAATATTTTATATTGCTTGGTAAAGAAAAGGTTCAACATTCGACCCAAGAGGCAAGGGAGGAAGGGTGGGCGCTCTGCTGTGGAAGGGCCACATGCCCTTCCGTCTCCAGCCGAGTGGCAAGGCACACTGGCATTGGCACGACAGTACGGAAGGCACAGAGCTGCGTTAGGAAGGATCTTGGATTAGTCTCCAGCTTGTTCTCTACTCTAGAGATGAAGAATTCCCAATTCCAGGCCATACAGATAGAAGTAGTTGACATTCCGGAGATACTACATTGGCCTTTGCATCAGTTAACCATTACCACAGTAGCGCTGCATTGCAAACCATTTCAAAACTTAATGGCCCAAAACAACAACCACTTATTTATCCCACAGTTCTGTGAGTCATAGATGTTGGCTGAGATCAGCTGGGCTCTCTGCAGCAGCAGCCAGATGTGGGGCGGGCAGCTCTGGCTGGCTCCTGGCCAGCTTGTTTCCATACCTTGGCTGGGAGAACTGAGTGACCTGGCTCTGCTCTCCAGGGTCCCTGACCCTGGGCAAGCCAGCTAGGCAGAGGCAGGGGTCCAAGTGGGAGAGAGGATGCCTGCAAGGGCTGGAACAGTCACTCTTGGCCATTTCTATCAGCAGGAGCAAGTCACAAGCCCGGTCAAGAGTTAAGGTGTAGGGAAATAGACTCCACCTCTTGATGGGAGGAGCTGCAGAGCCTCTTTGCAAAGGCCTGGATGTATGGATGAGTAGAGATTTTGTTACCTATCTGCCATCATTATTTACTTTGATGCTTTGTAGTTTTAGTAAAAATATAATGCCTTGGAAAGGTTAAGTCATTTTACCTTAGTATGAATAATTTCCTATTTTTTTTCCAGAAAGTATGAGGACTCCACGTAAGAGGGGATGCTCACTGTCACCCCCGGGTTGCATTGAAAAGGTGGGGATATATAATGAGGAAATGACTGTTACTTAAGATATAAATTACAGGCTTCCAATTTTTGCTCTATATCATCTCTGTTGAGAAATAGGTATTGTAGGTTGGCAGAGAAACTGATTACTAATGCTATTAGTGACATGTATATATCCCTTTAAGTTATGATAAAAGGATTGTATTATTGTGATTAAAAAGCTCCTAAGTGAAAGTACCTGGAATTGAATTCTCACTCTACTCCTTGTAGAGAATCACATGGTCAGAAGATTTATGACACTGGATACATTTCTAACCTCCGAGCCTCAGTTTCCTCATCTGTAAAATGAGAGTAATAATTGCATTAGTCTCATAGGTCTGTCTTGGGACTAATAAAAGATAATGAATGCAATCTTAAGACAGTACCTGGGCCATAGTAACGCTCAAGGATAGCTCTTTTTTTATTATTATCACTAACATCCTGCAACTGAAGGGTAATAGTTTAACTTCTCTGTGAATGCAGATATCTGTGAAATTCAAAATAAACATTAGGACTTTCAGTAGAGTGGGGCAGTTTGAAAACACATACTTACTTCCACTTTCTCCTTTGACAATAAAGGGATGAGAGAGCCATTATTTTAGAAATTGAGAATCCAATAAAGAAGTGAGTAACTGGATCACGTCCAGAGAAAGCTGAAGCCTGGGATGGAAGAGCAGGAAGCCCGTGCATGCTGATTGGGAATCAGACACATGGACTCCTTCTGAAAGTGCAGGGACACACATATCAGAGATTTGGTTGGTGGTCTATAAGAGGCAGAGAGAAACCTCTTTGCCCAAAACTGGAGACTTAGGAGATGGTCAACATTGTGACACTCCCAGGCCCAGCTAAGGGGGAATTGCTTTGCTGAAAACAGGGGGATTCAGTGAAAAGTCTAGGACTGAATGGTAAGATTGCTGGCCTCCCCCTTCCACCGGGACCCAGGAAGAATGCCCAAGGACCACTGAAAGTGCAAGTAATCCTCTGATGTGGAAGACCAGGGGCATCAATACAACAAGAGATTCAGAAGCAACAGAAACAGTGAAAACATCACAAAAAGATGTAGCTCGGATTCTCAGAAAGTTAACAGATGTTCCAGTTAGGCACTAAGAGTAGGAGACAAAGGAGTCAAACAGAGAACAAAATAGCAGCCCTTGGAAATTTAAAAGACATAGATACAGAAAAGGTCAGTAAAGGGATTAGAAGATAAAATTGGGAAAATCTCCCAGAAAGTAGAAAGAAAAGATAAAAGATGGAAAGCAGGGAAACCAGGTAAGGGGATTACATGATGATTTCAGAAAGTCTATTTTTAATTAACCAAATTCTAGGGAAAATAGTGTCAAGAAACAGCAGGGAGAAGTTTATCAAAAGAATAAACTAAGGAAATTTCTCAAACTGAAGACTACTGGTTCCAGATTGGAAGGGCCCACCAAGTCTTTCAGCACAGTGGACACTTATTTTAAATTATATGGAGTGTTAAGACTTTCTAAAACTAAGTGCATAATTTTAATAAAAATAAAATATTAAAAAGAAACGAAACTACTAGTATGTTGAGAACAAAATAATACAAATACCGAAAGACCATACTGCTTCTTTGATTTTTGTATAAGATAGGTGGTAAGGTTTATGCCTGTAATTAATGAAGCAAAATTGGGGAGGGGGCCTTACAGCCACAGGATCCAAATGGTGCCAGACAGGACACAGGAGAGAAATATGCTGGCTTAAGCCAGATGTGAACCTGGGTCAGCCCTAGAAACCCGAGGAGAGAGAAGCATAGACTAGAAAATTTGTGAAGAAATAAGCCTGAATGGAAATGGGTCAAAGCCAGGCCAGCAAAAAAGATTCATGAAACCAGAATCCAAAGCCATAACAGAAATCATGATTATACTATGAAGCGCATCAGGTTATGTTGCAGAAAGGGACTTTGCAAAATGCTCAGGCTCCACCACCTTCAAGATCATGTCTATAAAGCATGGGGGTTAAGAGTCTGTACCCTGAAGCATGATAGGTTTCTTTTTGGATCTGGGCACTCTCCTTTACTAGCTGTGCGACCTTGGGCAAGTTGATTGAACTCTCTGAGCCTCAGTTATAAAGTTACTTTGAAGACATATCTGAAACACGTAAGCCAGAGTCTAGAATATGGTACGTGATTAGCAAATGACAGCTCCTTTTCATTATTTACTTAATATTAATTGGGTTTGATAACTGCTAATGCTTTACATATATTTGAAGCTTAGATATCAGTTTCCTCATTTGTAAAATAGAGATCATATTGGTATTTATTTTACAAAGTTATGAATATTAGATGAGCTAATATATGTGGTGTTTATATCACTTAGTAAATGCTCAACAGACAATATTGATGATAGCAATAACATTGCTACTACTTAAATCATTAAAAATCATATTTTGGGGTATTTTTTTTTCCAGCCCTTCCATTGCAGGGCAATCAAACATTTTGGCCACTAATTGGTGGTCTCTTTTTCTTTAAGCATTCTGTAACTTTTAGCCTCTGATAGCCAAGCAGACCAAGTTCCTTTCAGACAATAGAAAATTATGAAAAAAGTTTCTTTTATACTAATATAGGTTTTCAGTAGATGGAGCTTATTATTAATATTATTATATAAATTTATGAATATTATACATTAAATCTGGAATAGAAAAATAGAAAGAAAAGCATATTTTAAAAAATATAATCTCATCACCTGAGTAAAGCATAATTTTTTGGAGTATCGCTTTCAGGAGTTTATTCTATTTATTTATTTATTCATATGAATATGAGAAGGTATGTGTCTGATTTATTTTTCCTAACTCAAAGACCATATCATGAAAATATCTCCATATTCTAAATATCATTTCCAATGCTTACATAATGGGGGCCATAATTTATTGTTTTTTCTGTTGACAGTGGTTTAATTTGATTTTTTGTGTCTGGTAATTTTTGATTGAAAACTGGGCAATTTGTGTCCAGTAGAAGTGGAAATGGTATACTTGTTGTTGTTGTGGGTGGTTGAGTCCATTAGGTGAGCTGGGGTTGGGTTTTCCTGTTGCTATAGTTACTTTTGGCATACCCCAGATTTCAAATTCCTCCAGCTTTGGGCTGCTGCCACCTTGTGCTTAGTGTGAGACCTGGAGTGTGGACTGGTCTTTTTCAGGCTCCTGCTCTACCTTCAGCTTTCAGTAGTCCCTACCCATCTGCAAAACCAGGGAGACCTCTCTCCATACTCTTGCCCTTCTCCCACCAATTGCTTGTTATATTTCTTGTGAGGTTGAATATTTTACCAAACTGTTGGGTATTTGCCTCCTTTCTGTCCCTTTGCTCTGTTTATCATTGCTCTGTGCATCCTTGCCAATTTATTATTGATAAGCACCCTTATAATATATGCAGTAGAAAGTTGTCATGAATTTCCCTTTCAGAGAAACATGGTTTAACAAAAGTAAGCAAGAAAACTGTCACATGTTTAATTCATCTTTAAAACTGTGTATCATGCACCTGTAAGGGACCTCTGAAGTGGCTTCTCCCTAGGCTGGGTACCTGGGTCAGATGTTGGAGTGTCAATGCTCCATCCACACCTTTCTGCATCATGGCTTTCCAGCCCTGAGAATCTTTCTGGAGGACCCCAAACCTGAGCTGATCACTAGCTACTATGCATTTACCTGTAGATCTGTTTGTCTTCAGTTTATATGGGATAAAAGAGGCCATATTCTCTTTCATCTCATTCTAGTTCAGCTAAACAGACTCCACATAAAACTGAAACTTTCTGAGAATCCTTCCTTCTGCCTCTCTGACTTTGGAATCCACCTAACAATGTTTTCACCTTGTTTTAGGTTCCTTCATTCCTTGGATGAGGGTGGGCTAGTTTTAAATAACCCTGACAGTTATTTTAATGTCTACTGTTTGATCCCTCCAAACCTCATGTTGAAATTTGATCGTCAATGTTGGAGGTAGGGCCTAATGGGAAGTGTTTGGGTCATGGGGAGTGGATTGCTCAAGAATGGCTTGGTGCCATCCTTGTGATAGGGTGAGTTCTCACTCCCTACTCTCTCTCTTGCTTCTTCTCTCACCATGTGGTCTCTGTCCACACCGATGCCCCTTCGCCTAACACCAAGAGTAGAAGCAGCCTGAGGACTTCACCAGATGCAGATGCTGGCACCAGGCTTCTTGTATCGTCTGCAGAACCTCTTTTCTTTATAAATTACCCAGCCTCAGGCATTCCTTTATACCAACAGAAATGAAGTAAGACACTGCCTTTCCTTTTGATGCTGATGGATAACCATGTGAACTAGAAGCAACAGTATTTCTTATAAGTGACATCCACATGATATAAAGTATTTATTATTATAATATTTTAATAATGTATTTGAGTATCTTTAATTGAAATATTTTCCATCATAGTTCCTCCACAAAATGAGTGATAAAATTGAGCCTGAGAAAAGTTAAGAAGTCCGAGTAACAATTTTTACCAGGAGAGTGTTTCCATAGAAATGATTATTGTTGCTATTTGGTTCTTTCTTTAAAAAAATATTATTATTATTTTATATTGATGCATAATAGATGTACATATTTTAGGGGTACATGTGATAATCTAATGCATTCATATAATTTGTACAGATCAAATCAGTGTACTTGGGACATCTATCACCTTAAATATTTGTCTTTTCTTTATGCTAAAAACATTCGAATTATTCTCTTCTAGCCATTTTGAAATGTATAATAGATTATTGTAAACTATAGCCACCCTACTGATCTATCAAACACTGGGTCTTATATCTTCTATCATACAGCATATTCATCCCCTTTTGAGAAATTATTTTGACTTCTTTCTTTACTTTTTAATATTTATGTTTATATTATATTTACTATTTATATGGCACATAGTCTCAACTAAAAAAGTCACTAATAAAATAATGTATACTGTATTGTAATGTTCTATTGTAATAAACAATTAAAAAGAAAAATAATTTCATTATAACAATTGAAAAATTATAATATATATGTTTTGATCATATCAAACACAGGAATACATATTGATGGGAAATCTTTTCTAGCTTTAGTGCTTAGAAAATATGCATATTCTGGAAATTTCCAAACAAAAGTTAACTTATCTTTTTTTTTGGTGAATACTACTTTGATAATCTAAATCTTTCTTTTCTAAGTTAAGCACCATCATACAAATATAACAGGAACTGAAGAACCTAACACATTCCACGTGGGTGATTTCATATTTCTTTTGCTTCTTTTGCATTGAAATTATTAATGAAATGTTAAGCTAATGCTTTTGCATTCAAGTATTTTAGAGGTTTATTTTTAAATGGGAAAGTGGGAAGAACAGCATCTGTACATAGCTACCCACCTCTGCAGCAAGGAAGCAGTGTGAAACCACAGCTACGTAACTATCAAGGGTACTCTTTTTAACACCTATAGTCAGTGAAGTATTATAATTATGTAACACAAAATGTGCATGAGAATCTCAAATTCGTAAAAAGTTCTATGTCCAAAACACTTGCATAATATAATTGTTTTTCTTATGTCCTCTTAAAAACTTCATATGAATAAAATTACATATGACATAATTGTAGGGACATAACTAAACTTCAAAGCAAAACCTCATTGCAGGCCCATCAGTGTATGCATTTGAATGTTAGAGTTTATTATATCTTGTTAAGGTACTCCAGGGAAAAAATGAGAGAAACTGCTGACTGAAGGAAAAATACCTTCAGAATAACTTTTCTTAAATATTTCATGTATAGAACATTTGAAATAGTGTTAAGTTATGTGAAGATTTTAGCTTTCATTCTTGGATTAAGAATTGTGCAGCTGTTCCATTGGGATCATAAGTGAAAATGCTATAAATATAACACCAATCTTTGCAGGTTGCTCCCTTTATAAAAGCACATTAAAGTAAGTCATAACTTATTTAATATTTCCACAAGAGCTGATTCAATATTTTGCTCGATACAAAAAAAATAAAAAATAAAAAAATAAAAACTTTAGGGTTTAGATCAGTTAAAGAAAAGGACCTCAATCAGGAAACAGCTCTTTCATAATTTCTCAGCACCAACATGAATTTAATGGAGTCAATATCACGTAAAGTAGGATTTGCTTCAGGACAAAGACATGGTACTCTTTCTGTTATGAGAATTATGAATGTGGTTATTTCATTTGGAGATTGTATTCAATAAATTTGTATTCAATTGGTTTTGTTCAGTTGAAGATATCGGTTCCTTTGAAATACCGACCGTCTCTGTCACTATGGAGACTGCAGTACTTATCCACAGTGGCAGCTAATTGGCTATAAAGGATGCTTTTTGATGGACAGTCGAATGAACCTTATTAATGCAAGCCAGAGTCTGCACAAAAAGATACATATAAGTGTCACCTTTCCTTCAAGTGAAGCTCCTTGGCTAATTATGCAGATAAAGTGAAGCATCCTTTGTCTGTTTTCATTGTGTCTTATTTTCTGGCTACATGTCTGCATAGCAAACTCTTCATCACCTATATTTTCTTTTAATATGAAGAACAATTATACACAGAAGGATGTGGTCTTACCCAATAGTCACATGTGTCTCAGTCAGGACATTGCCAATGGTCTTGAGCAACCTATCCTTGGCAAACATGAATGAGGTAACTGCCTACAGTCTCACCTAGATCCAGAAACCTGCTCAGTAAAAATAAGATTGGTGCCTACCATTAGTTGGGGCATGCACTTACATAAAGTGCCTCATAAATGTTCACAAGGACTTTTTAAGGCAATATAGATATTTCCTCTATAGATAATAAAACTGAGACTCAGGACGTTTAGTAATTTGTCAAGTAAGTGGCAGAGTCAGTGCTTGATCTTAGATTAGACCTCACGACTCCTACTCTGTTCCCTCCATGTATGGCTAAGACAGACCCAATCATGGCTTTTAGTAGAATAATAACAGGAATAACTAACTCTTGGAGATGTTCTATCTCTTTTTCCCAGTGTTTAGCATCTATCTTCAGGGATTTTGTTTTATTGTTTCTTCTCAGCTTCCAAATAAATGCATTTAAAATTGGTTTAGTTATCCTTTAACATTTTAACTTTATAAGAATTAGATAATACTGAAATATGCTACTTTAGACTAACTCATATCTTATCTTGTTAACATATTTATACTTATTACTACCTGTTAAAGGATAAATTGTGTCTCCTAAAATTCATATATTGAAGTCTCAACCCCCAGTACCACAGAGTGTAATTGTATTTAGAGATAAAGTCTTTTTTTTAAAGTAAATATTGTATAAATTTAAGATACACAACATGATGTTATGGGACACATAATAGTAAAATGGTTACTACAGTGAAACAAATTAACACATCCATCATCTCACGTAGTTATTCATTTGTTTTTGTTTGTTTTTGTGGCCAGAGCAAGAGATAAGGTCTTTAAAGAAGTAATTAGCTAAAAAAAGAGGCCCTTAGGCTAGGGTCCTAATCCAATGTGACCTGTGTCCCTGTAAGCAGAGGAAGAGGCACCAAGGATGCGTATGGGAGAGGAAAGGCCACTTGAGCACATACGGCGGAAAGTGGCCCTCTGCAAGCCGATGAGAGAGGCCTCAGGAGAAGCCAGCGCTGCTTGCTGACAACTTGATCTTGGACTTCTGGGCTCTAGAACTGCGAGAAAATAAATTTTGGTAGTTTAAGCCACCAAGTCTAGCGTATTTTGCTATGGCAGAATCTAGCAAAGTAATAGACTATATAATATACTATTTATGTATAGACCTAGTATCCTTTTAGCAGGATATAAATGAGATCTCAGTTTAAAGGAGGTGTTTGGAATCTGTTATCTTTTGATTAAGTCTGTCTGATTCCTGAAGAAGGGTGCTGCATATCATCTGTTCTAGCAAAAGGGAGAGGGGTAATCCTAAGAGCTTCACATACTTGTTAAATGTGAATAGTACCTTAAAAAGGAAAAATTCCAAACAAAAAAACAAAGATTCACAAGTCCTTTCTTTCTTGAAAAATAGATAGATGATTTGCTTCTTAGTTCTTGTTTTTGATATACATAAAATGTGGAATACAAAAGATTGATGGCTTTTAGTGTAGAATGAAGAAAATGCAAACATACTTATTGTGACTTTTGCTTTCTCTCCACCCTTGACACTGCACCCCAATTTTTCCTTGGTCCTTGTTTACATCCTAATGGATTTTTTTCAGAGTACTTTCTGCTGGCGATATCCTTTTTCCTGAAGGTAAAGGCTAACTTCATGATGTTATCTGAATTTCATCTGTGAGCCAGGAAGGGTTTTGCCTTTCAAGTTAAGCCTCTTGCACATTTTCCTTGCTGATATATGCCCCAGTTCAGTAATGTGCAGAATGAGAACCCTCTGCAGACTGTTGCAGGAGGCAGTAGGCAATGGTGGGCACTTCTCAACCAGAGTCTTCAGTTCTGTGCAGCTGGTTTGCTCCTGGAAGCCCGGAGTAATGTCGCACAATTTCCTACTTCCACACTTTTCATATTTATTGTAATACAGGAGGGGAAGGACAATAGAGAAGAAGGACAAAACTCCACTGAGCCAATTCTTAATCTCCCTTCTAAAGGCTGGTTCGCAGACTACCAGCTCTAGGATACAAACTCTATGTCCCCAGCTGGCAGTAATTATTTTTCTTTTCTGGATTCCCATATTCCTCAAAATGCAAATGCTCTTGT
This sequence comes from Cheirogaleus medius, assembly GCA_008086735.1. Taxonomy (NCBI): domain Eukaryota; kingdom Metazoa; phylum Chordata; class Mammalia; order Primates; family Cheirogaleidae; genus Cheirogaleus; species Cheirogaleus medius. The sequence goes on from VBSM01003157.1 coordinate 6,587,045, forward strand.
GGTCCTTGCCACTCTGTTTTGCATCACAACGACCTGCAGTGCCACTTAGTGAGCTATTGTCTCTCAGCTCCCAATCCCGCAATCCTTCAGTCCTCTGTTGTGTTGTGTTGTGTTGTGCTGCTGGCTGGGCTGCCACTCTGCAAGCCACAGTGTTCCTTTACCAGCTGCTTCCTGTCAGGCTGTCTAACCAGGGAACAATGGCAGGAGACCGGAAAGCTAGAGGAGGGAGGAGAGAATTGCTCATTCCTGTTTCCTGTAGCAGTGAGCTATAGGCAGCAGAAGTTCATTCCAGTGGCAGCAGTTGGGTCCACTTTGCAGTTTTCCCAAATTTTGCAGAACCAGTTTTATTGTGCTCATGTTGGAGACACCAGCCAAGCAGCATTCTCTCCTCAGAGGTCTGTCTTCCAGTTTCACTGGCCTTCAGACTTCTAAATTTTAACACTTCCATCCTCTTTGCTTGTTCTTCCAAGCCTAGACCTGTTTCCTGCAGCTACTCACTCTGTGCTAACTTGGTGTTCTCTTTTTGCCTTTTCTGTTCTTATATACATAGTTAATAGTTCTCTTAAGCAAATTCTCCTTGTTAAAATAACAGATGTGATTTTTGTCTTCCTTTAGGAGTGCCCAAGTTCTCTTTCCCTACTGATTCAGGAGTTCATGAACCATACGAAATAATAATGGAAATGATACTATCATTGTTTATTGAGCAATTATTATGTGCCTTGCTCAGTGCCAAGTCTTTACATGTAGTCTCATTTAAAGTTTCTTCACAACTTTATAAAATGTGTTTTGTAAGCCCAATTTCACAGATGAAGAAACCAAGGCTCAGAGAGTTAAGGATAAAAGGAATTAAGTACCTGCCTCATGCCAGAACCAAGATTTGACCCTGGCTCCAAAGCCCAAGATCTTAAACATTTTCTTAATTTGTCTACTTCATATTTTTACCCTAATTCTCTGCTCCCTGCCCTTATTAAGATCCCCTGTGCACTGCCTTTCTAAAGTAGGCATGCTGGGAATGATTGCTAAATAATGAGTACATTAACTAATTAAACTGGCTAGGCTTATGGTGCATTCATCCAGAAAATAAAGCTTACACCTATTTGTAGTGAATTAAATCTTGTGGTCTAGAAGATACTTACCTCAAGCCAGTAAGAAGAGTGTGATGTCAGGTCGACCACTAACCCATTCATCTTCTTGGACCCATGCAACCGTATCTGTATAAATGGGATTTGGATTACAGGCTCTTTGAGGCCTCTCTAGATGTACAGTTGACCCTTGAACAACACAGGTTTGAACCGCACATGTCCACTTATAGGGGGATCTTTTCCAGTAAATCTCTCCTGCCTCCCCTCTCACCTCCTCCCCCTCTTCCACCTTTGCCACCCGTGGGAAGGGAAGACCAACCCCTCTCCTTCCTCCTCCTTCTCAGCCTACTCAATGTGAAGATGATGAGGATGAAGACCTTCATGATGATCCACTTCCACGTAATAAATAGTAAATGTATTTTCTCTTCCTTATGATTTTCTTAACAATGTTTTCTTTTCTCTAGCTTACTTTATTGTAGAAAATATAGTATATAATACTTATACAAAATATGTGTTAATTGTTTATGTTATCAGTAGGGAGTCCAATCAACAGTAGACTATTAGTGGTTAAGCTTTGGGGGAGTGGATTTTCAACTGTGTGGGCCTCGGTGTCCCTAATCCCTGCATCCTTCAAGGGTAAATAAACTGTATCGTTTTATTTTTTTGTCAACCTGGGTGTGGAAAGAGGGGGAATTCTGTCTATTAGACTATTTCAGCACATGCACATAATTTGAAAGAATACAGTTTCAAATACTACACTGCAAAATAACCTATAGAAACATAAAAGTGGCTGGAATGAAATGTCCATGCTCCATCAGTTTGCTGTCTTTAGCACCAGTGCTTTCCAAACTGTAATGTGCCTATGAATAACCTGAGGGTCTTGTGAAACTGCAGATTCTGAGTCGGAAACTCTGGGACGTGGCCTGAGAGCCTGCCTTCCCCCAAAGGTCCTTATCGTGATCGTTCCAGTAGGAGCAATAGCAGTATCGCTTATTGATCCCTTACTAGGTGCCAACTACATTATCTCCTGCAATCCTTGCAAGAATCCTGCAATGTTGTGATTATTATTCTCCTTTTTAAAATAAAGAAACCAAGACCAAAAATAAGTTGGGTAACGTGGCCATGATCTCACAGCTAAAAAGTGATAGAATTGGAATCCAAACCCACGTCTCCCGACTTCACATCTTTTGCTGTGTACTCAACAGTGCAGCATTGCAACCAGCGAAGTAGTTAAAAATAGGACATGAGGCTTGTATCTGTAAGATTAGCACTGTACGATATCAGAACAGCTACTTTTGGTAAATGCTTTGATACTTTGAAGTTAATCTGTTTTGAAGGTTTTGTGGAATTCATTATTTAAATTTTAAACTCTTGTTTATACCTTGCCTAAAAATATCACAACCATTTCAGTAGGGTTAAAAGTCCAGGGTATTCATTATAACTGAGCAATTCATTAGAAGAAAACTGTGGTGCAGATAAAGGGTATATATATTTATTTCTCCGTCAAACTAGGACCAAAAAAAACCAAACGCATTTAGTTGGGAATTGGATGTGAGCATTAGCGTGCCATTCTAATTAAGGGTAAATTCATATTAGCACCAATGACTTTTAACTGCTCTATCATTCATGGTCTACAGGCTGAAGCCAGATTAAGGGGAAAAAATTATTTCACCAGCAGCCCCAAAAGATTTCACCTATAGATGTAGATAATGAGTGTTGCCATAGATACAGAATAATTATATCACCTGAATAGAATCTAAGGGAATTGGAAAACAAGAGACAAAGAAATAAGCTTAATTATTCAGTTTTTGAAAAATCTCTACAGGCAATTTAACAGTAAAGTAGGGTGACTAAGGAACACATATATTTCATGCCCATATGCCACAGAAATAACTAATTAGGCACAATGTGCCAGTACTAATTATAGAAATGATTGCTGGAAGAAGGAAGGCTGAATATAGAGTAGCTGGCAACTCGATGTCCTCTTGCTATGTAGAGTGCGCTGAATGTTGCAAGTGGCTGATTGGTTGTTTTCTTTTTTGCATGAGAATTGGGGTGTAACTGGTATAATTTTTTTTTTTTTGATAACTTCCTGATTACTGAAGAGGCTGTTGAGGCGAAGACAGCAGAGTAAGGCTCTGAGGATGGAGCAAAGAGGAAAAAAATGTGACTTGGTAGTTCTCACCAGAGAATGATCCTGTGTGTTCTCTTTGCTCCGATGTAAGAATCCTCAATCCCGGGAAAATAGAGTGGTGTGAACAATGGGGCCAACAGTTACTCATGGCTTTAATGTAAGATCTACCCACCAACTCACCTACCTTCAAATCTCTCCAAAACACTGCCTGAAATCCATCAGGGAATCAATTTAAGTTAATGAGCAAACATCATTGAAGACTAAGGTTATCAAGAGAAGCTGTTATTCACACCTTAGTCTGAATTGAGTTAAACTGTGTTCCCAAAACCTGACTGAGAGAAAAGAAATTGTTGTAAGTAGAGGGATGTGGTAGGCAGGACTCCCAGATGGCCCTAAGATTTCCACTCCCTGGTATATACACCCTGCCTATTCCTCAGTATTACATGACAGTGGCCCCCAACCTTTTTAGCACCAGGGACTGGTTTCATGGAAGACAATTTTTCCAGGCATGAGGGATGGTTTCAGGGTGATTCAAGTGCATTACATTTATTGTACAGTCAAACCTCTCTACTAATGATAATCTGTATTTGCACCTGCTCCCCAGCACTAGCATCACTGCCTCAGCTCCACCTCAGCTGATCAGGCATTAGATTCTCATAAGGAGTCACAGCCTGGATCCCTTCATGCACAGTTTACAATAGGGTTCATGCTCCTATGAGAATCTAATGCCACTGCTGATCCGACAGGAGGTGGAGCTCAGCTGGTGATGCAAGTGATGGGGAGTGGCTGTAAATACAGATGAAGCTTTGCTTGCTCACCCACCGCTCACTTCCAGCTGTGTGGCCTGGTTCCTAGCAGGCCACGGACCAGTACTGGTCTGTGGCCCAGGGGTTGGAGACTGCAGCTGTATGATGGATTTTACTTCCGTAATTAGGTTATATAACATGGTTGGCCTTAAGGTAGGGAGATCAACCAGTTGGGCCTGACCTTACCACAGGAACTCTTAAATCTGGGTCTAGAAGTCAGAGATGGAGGAAGTTGGAGATTCAGTGCATGAGAATGTCCTAAAGATGGAGGGGGCTGAGTGGTAAGGATACAGGTGACCTTTAGGAGCTGAGAGTAGCCCCTGGATGACAGCCAGCCAGGTAAGGTGACCTCAGTCTTACAAGCACAAAGGTCTGAATTTTGCCAACAAGAAGAATGAACTTGGAAGCAAAGTTTTCTTTAGGGCTTCCAGATGAGAACTTAGACTAGCTGACCCCTGGATTTCAGCCTTGTGACACCTGAGAGATCCCAGAGAACACAGACATGTGTCTTTTGATCTACAGAAGCATTCACTAAAAGAGTAGGTGTTGTTTTATGGCACTGAGTTGGTGATAATTTATTACACAGCAATAGAAAATTAGTACAGGGGTGTGGAAGAAGGAGGAGCCAGAGGGGACCTTTGAGTTGTGGACCAGGAGAGGACAGGTGGGCTGAGTAGGTAAGCAGGTGTGGCCGGAGAACAGCACACACATGAGTGGTGGAGGCAAGTGCTCTCAGGTAGGCAGTGAGCCCTGGAAGAAAGGTGGAGGTCTCAGACATCCAAGTCCCTTTTGACTCTTCCCTCTGGTACTCTCCATGTTCAATTAGTCTGTGATGCCAATCACTTCACAGGGATTCTTCCATTCAGTTCCTCATTTTAAGCCCTTGATATTTCCTTTCTGGAATTCAAGGCTTAAGTTGGGTTCTATTCCTGATTTACCAGTATTTTTTTATTTGACTTGGGTGAATCACTGTACCCATCTAGGCCTTAAGGTTTCTTTTTTAATTTTTAAAATAAATAGATGAACAGGCACTACTAGGTATTTCTTGAGTTTCTTCCAGAAATAACGTTTTTTAATCAGAGGTTGTCATCACTATCCTGGACTGGCCTTCTTGCCTCTAATCTTGCTTTCAATTCATTGTACGGGTCTGGTTGCATCACTCTCTTGCTCAAAACGTTTAAGGTCTAAACTCCTTAGGATGGAGAGGCAAAGAGAAAAATCATTCCTTCTGCCCTCTGAAGGTTTGCTAGAAATAAACTGACAATAGACCGATTAATAGGAGAAAAAGGCAGACAAATTTACTTAACATACGTAAGCATGTGGGAATCACAGGTGAGTGGTTACCCAATAACCCAGTGAAGTCCATAGGCTTATATATGCTTCTTCATAGGGAAAGGGGAAAATGTGGCATTTATGAGGGGTAGTAAATGATTGTTAGGGGAATTGAATGGACCCAGGAGACAGAAATTAGCTTGTATATGATTCTCTTTGCAAACTGAATGGGACCAGTGAACAAACAATGGTTTGGAGCAAAGTTTGTCTAGGCTGTAGGTGTGGTGTTTAATTTTCAGTCTCTTCCTCTGTGATATGAGATTTAATCTCCTCTGGTTAATGAGATTTCAGAGAAGGGATCAAAGGCAATTGTATTCCTCTTTGGGGAGTCCTATTTCTAGGTAGATAAGGGGATTTCAGAGAACAGCCTTATTGCGTGCTTTGGGAGAGACAGAGGGTTGAGAGACATCAGGAGGGAGGAAGGTCAGCGAGACCTTGTGGCTGCTGCTTTAGTTCAGTACATCAACGTGCCATATTTGGGGGTATCATTTTATGAGCCCCAACAATGTCATTCAAAAATCTTTCATGGACTGACATCAAAGTGGCATTTTAGTGTCATAGACCACTTCTCATCTTCAAAGTACTTTTAGTTCTCTGGATATTTCACTATTCCCAGATGTAATTCCAGGTTTCCTGTCCTCTCACTTTCCTTGTTTTCTTTAGGATGAAAAACTTCATCTGAGTTTGGCAGTAGAGCTCAACTGATCCATTAAGGTCCAACTCAAACAGTACTTCTTACTTCTTCCAAGAAATATTTCTACCCTCTCCAACTGAGGATAAGAGCCACCTTCTATGAATACTCATTTGACTTATTTTGTAACCTTTTTGGATAGCAGTCTTCCTTTAGAAGAGTATCATTAATAGTACATATATAAAAGTATATGTGTATGTGTTTATATATAGTGCATATGCATATCTTTATATCTGATCGTCTCCAGTTGATTATAAGCTCCCTGAGGAATGGAAACTTATTTACCTAATCTCTATATTTTCAATAGCATTTGGTAACAGGGCCTAGCTCAGCCAAGGGTTGAATGAAATAAGAAATACTACTGATCATTTGCTTCTGTGTTGCATCTGGCCTGTTATAGTGGACATTTTGTAAAAGACCTTTTGAACTCCTTGGTGTTGACCTTTGAGATTAGAAGTTTACCCAGATAGCTTGAATTTCTCTTTTCTAATTTTTTATGTGTCTGTATGTATTGAGATATACGCACACATACACACAAACACATATATGTGTCATTAATACATGATTTAGAATTCAGCTTCTATCTTTTTAGATAACAGAAATCTCAGGCATATCATCCATTATGCAAAGACAGACTCCATTATGTTCTTAATTTGCTTCTTTCTAGCCTTCCAAGCATCCTCCTTCTATCACAAACTTGGTGTTGATAGAAATTTAAATGATATCTCTCTGACCTGTGACTGCACACTTGAGTGTAGATCTTCCCAGTCTTTACTCAGGAGTGATCCTTTTTCTCAATCGACCATTTCATTTTCCTTTTTCTTACCCTTTTATAGTTTCACCTGTAGCTTGCTTGAGAGTTGACACAGGTGTGATTTTTTTATAAGTACCCATTCATAATTATGAAACTGCTTTGTGTCAGGGGCCAGTAAAATCATTGAATAAATGACTGTTGAACATCCTGTAAAAATTACATGATATTGAACAAACATTTCAAAGAGAAACAAAAATGTCCAGTTTTCAAGGGACCTCGTCAGTCCATCAATAACTTTTCCATATGACACACAAATAAACAGTTTGAAAGCTGGCAACTCGGCTGTCTGTAGTGGATGCCAAGGAAACAGATGGTGGTAATGCAGGAAGAATGGTTTCCATCACTTGGCAGTGGGCTCTTTTGAGTATACACCAAAATGGAGAAGGAATTGACAGGCACCAGAGTACCTAAAGCAGCCTTTATGGCTACCACTTGTCAGCCAGGATACTTCAGACTCACAGTCATGAAAAACCCTCTGGACTCACTCTACTCACTCTTCCAGGATCTCAAAGGAATTTTCTAGAAAAATTGCTCAAGTGACAGATGGAAAAACTAAGGTCTTGAAGGAAAGATGACTGGCTCTAGATCAAATGTTGAATCATTTCCAAAATCAGCTCCCTAGAAGCTGAGCTTTCTGTGTCCTTTCATTCTAATATTTTCACAGGAACAGCCAGGCCACCATGCAACACAGTAACATCATGTATTCCCTGCTGTGCTTGTAGCAATTCTTTTTGTCTTCTGTCTTTTGTCTGTTTTTAAAGGAAGAAACCATGCAGAAAAGCAAAACAGTAGAACTAGCAGATGTTAAGAGAGGGAGGCTTGTTCTTTAGGGCTTAAGAGTCTGTGATTACTTCCAAACTATTCCAATGCATCTGAGTCAGTCGATTATCAGCTCATCTTGATGAGTTGCAGAGGGAAGCAGGTAGTGTTGTAAGGAGAAGAATCTACAGTGGACACTTGCTTACGGCAACTGAGTTTCCTGCACCTTGATACTTCCTATGTGGGATACACTGTGTGTCTAAAATTGACCCTTGAGCCTTAAAACTGAAGAACTGAGTGCAAAATTAATTTCCAATTTGCTTGGTTTTGTATCTTAAGATTCATAATCTGTCGTGACTCTATAATGATAATGAAAATAGCAGGACTAAATTTATTGATAGTAATTCTGGGATTATTTTAAGTTTGGAAGGAGGAATTAGTGGATGAGCCAGTTTTGTTTACCTCATAGTTTCCAAACCCACACTCCTCAACTCTCCTCTGTGACATTTGATATTGAGGCTGGGCCTCTGCAGAGTATTTCCCGGACACACTTGCCAGCTGCCTTTGGGTTAAGTTCTGCCAATAGAAGACAATATTGGAAGAGATTGGATGGTGGAAGAAGTGGACAATGACCTCACTCCCTATTTTGTCCTGTTCCCGTCAGTGTCACCCCAGCAGTGGCCTTTGGCTCTGGCAGCCTTTTGGTTTCAGCAATGTCAGTATCAGCCTGATTCCTCTGCCCCAGCAAGTGCTAGTCACCTGGCAGTGACCCTCCTTATGGTCTGAGCACCAGTAATCCGGTACTGAATTCTTGAGGCCCTACCTACTCTTTCTTGTTTCCTCAGCTCTCTTCAATACCACGTCATCAATTTGCTGTAGGAAATAGCCAAACCCCTGCATGAATCTTGACTGAGAGGGTGGCAAAAAGACAAATTAACTTGGAGCAGGAATTCACAGGGAAGCTCAGCAGGCAGATTCTGGCTCAATATAAGGGAGGAATGACTTTCTAACTATAGAGATCATCCCTTAATGGGTGGAAACAGCTCTCTTTAGCTGGAAACATTCAACAGGAACTAGATGACTTCTGTCAGAAATGCTATAGCAAAAACAATTAGACATAGTTTGCTTAGAAGATGGTCAACGGTTTAAAATATTGGTAATACATATGTTATAAGAGTAACATGCACGAGAGTACCATGCTGGTCTGGAGTGTAAATTGGTACAGTTTTCCTGAAAAGGAATTTGGCAATATATATTCCATTACTATTTCATTCTAGAAAGGGATACAGAAAATAAATGTGGAATGACTATATTATGTGTCAGGGATAATGAATACTAATTAAAAAAACAAGCAGGGAAAGGGGCATAGAACATGGAGCTTGCCATTTTAGGAGGGGTGGGCGAGGAAAGTTGTTCTGGAGCAGTGGAATTTGAGCAAAGACATGAATAGCAAGACATGTCAGTATCTGGGGAAGAATAGTCCAGGGAGAGTCAAGAGCAAGAATTCTGGGAGGAAAGGGCTTGGCTCAAGGAAGGTCAGGAAATGAGGGAAGAATGGAAAGAGGTAATGTCACACAGGCTATGGCAACCAGGTTGTGTCGGGAAGGATGGGCAGAAGTGAGATCATTCCATATTTTTGCGAGTGACATTAGAAGCCACTTGGATCAATTTTAGCAAAGGAGAGCAACAATCTGACATGTGTTGTTATGAATGTCCTAAAAAATATTCAACCTTTGACCTAGCAACTCCACTTTTAAGTATTTGCTTCAAGAAAATTATAAAAAAAAATGTCTAAGGATATATGAGTGGACAAGAATGTTCATTAATACAAAGTAGGTAACTCCTTTGAGCAATTACTACTAGCCAGACATTATTCCAAGCCCTTTCTGCATATTAATTTATCTAGTCCTCATAATCTCTCCATGGGAGAGATATCCCTATTTTGCAGATGAGGAATCTGAGGCATAGAGAAGTTAAGTATCTCACCCAAACTAGTAAGTAGCAGAGCCCAGATTTTAATCTAGGAAATCTGGCTCCATTTTAATCACTTGGTCAAAAATGGAAATGTACTCATCTTATAAACATTCATTGAGAAAAGGGCAGGTCACCTGAGTTTAGATAATCTAATTATAAAAGTATAAATACATCTCTGGAATTGCATATGCCTGTGATAAAGTGTATATAGTGAATATTTCTTCTTTGTAGTTCCAGGATTTCCTCCTTTACCTGGGGACAGCCTTTGGGATTTGCAGAAACAACTGTTCCATCCCACACTTTGCCCTGCAGCTGTAAGGGAGGTTCCAGTCAGAACACCGGGCTGGGGTTCTTGACCCACTGGCCTCAGAGGTGGGCATGTGACCCAGGTAGGAGTATTCTGTACTCACCTCTCCAGGACTGTCACCATCTTCCCAGCCTGAGCTGACTGATCAAGGGAAGAACATCTGGCCCATGCTGGCCAGTCAACCTTTCTCATTGGACCTGAGCCACATAGGAGGCAGCCAGCCCCTGGGGAGTCTATGTCCTCTGGCTGCCAGACTAGAGCCAGCAGCCTGGCAGCTCAGCATTTGCTTTGATTCTCTGAATGATTCTACACCTGTTAATGAAATCCTCAGCTTTGTTTACTTAAGCAAGTCTTATTGCTGATGCTTTCAAACAAAAGAACTTTATCCCATCTTGCCTGGAAAGATGCATATCAAAATATTAACAGTGGATGAAGGAATTTTGTGGGATTTTTGCTTTCTTTACATATGATAAATTCTCAAATGTGAGGTTAAAAATGTGTAAACTGATTTTGCTGCCTATTTATTTATATAAAACTCCCTGAGGTCTAATTGAAGCCAATAGAACCCAGAGAGAGCACCATAGGCCAGACTCAAGTGAAGAGGCTATGGCAGCTGGAATAAAAACATATGGGATGATGATAAAATATGAGTCATGGAAGTGCCTGAGAGTGAATTTAAAACTTAGAAAGTTTCAGACCAGAGAGTGGAACGGACAGTGGAGAGTAGAGCTGGATATGGGAAGGGGACTCATGACAAATCATATTTTGACATCCTGGTGTTATTGTTTGTGCTATGACTGCTGTAATAAGCACTCACGGAACTTTGTGACTTGCTTACCTAAGACACATTATTAAGAGCAATTAGCGTTCATGATCTGTGCTGTTAGAAATGCAGTGAGTTTGCTATACTTTGCCTGTGTTGGAACAACATTGTTCGCTAAGGCATCCAGAATTTAAAGGGCTTGAATACCAACAAAATACACAGATCTATGATGTAAATGAGTTATGAATAAAAGAAGTGCTAGCTTATGGAAACAAATGAACAAAAATATATATTTCAGTCATTTCTAAGCAACGAACTATATGATTAACTGCTTATTTAGTTAGACATTTAGCAAAATCCTAAAATCCAGCATAGTCTTTATTTCTGCTAAGTTTCCTCAGGCCTTCCTGAATCCATTGCACAAATAGCTATAGGGTGCTCACTCTGTATCAGGTATCACACTAGGCAGTGGAGAGACAGAGTCGTCTAAGTCTCAGTCCTTGCCCTTGGTACATTCACATTGGGATGGGGAAGACATGTGAGACAAATTTCAATACATATCAAAATTTTTAGATGTCCCTATATAGCAGCAATAATTACTTTTTTTTTAATGCTCAGGCCTTGTGCCTTCTGCTCTACATTCTCACAGCAATCTCTAGTACCAAGTGCTATTATTATCATCCTTGTTTTACTGATAAGGAAACTGGACTCAGAGAGTAAAGTAACTTGCCCAAGGTTACAACACTCAGACATGGTGGACTCAGGATTACACACACACACACACACACACACACACACTCTCTCTCTCTCTCACTCACACAGAATATGTCTATAGCTTTTAGCCACTGCCTGTAATGTTTTCCAATCCACGTGTTGGTGAGAGGAGATTAATTGCATCTGAAGGGATACAAAGTCAGGATCCGTTATGGACAGAATGATTGTATCCCCCAAATTCATAAGTTGGAGCCCTAAGAGTGGCATTTGGAGATGGGGACTTTGTGAGGTAATTTGGCTTAGCTGAGGTCCTAAGGGAGGGGCTCTCATAATGGGATTAGTACATCTAAAGAAGAGTCACTGGAAATCACATTTATTCTCTTCATGAGCAAAGGCCATATGAGCACATAGCAGGAAGGCGGCTGTCTGCACGCCAGGAAGAGAGCCCTCTCCTGCACCAGACCATGCTGGCACCTGATCTTGGAGCTTCAACCTTCAGAACCGTGAGAAATATATGTCTATTTTTTAACTCACCCAGTCTGTGGTATTTTGTTATAGCAATCTGACCAGACTAAGACAGGATTATGTTCTGAAAAGAGACACAAGGGCACAGTCCTCCTCTTCCTAGCTCAGAACTCTTATTTCTTGTCACTGGTCAGTTCTTTAGGATGCAGGAAGTTTATTGGGGATATCCTGTCGTCAGGAAGCAGGACTTGGCTGAGATGCCATAGCAACAAAGGCCTCTGCTGATCTTCTGCAGAGCCCTGGAGCTGGGATGATTTTCCAGAAAAGGCCAGGAGGGGAAACTTTTTGTCCCTGCATAAGCCAGTCCTTGAATGGTGGCTGCCTATAGGAGGGACTGTGATCTTGAGGGAGGCAGCTCTTTACCCAGGGTAAGTTCCAGAGGGCGTCCGAGCTGAGGGCTGGGATTGTCCACACCGCCAGCTACAGAGGATTGCAGGCTTCTGTCCTGGAAAGGGTCTGGGTGGTACATGGTGGCATTCCCTATAACCCAGCCCTCCATCTCCTGGGTTCCTAGCTATGTTTTCAAATCCAAGTCCAACCTCAAGTGGCATCGGTGTGCACTTTCATGAGTGTTTCTATCACTCATGAAAGTTACAGAGTAAAATCCAAAATAGCCTAAGTGTTTATAGACTCACAGAAACTAGTGCTGATTTAACCACTTCGGTACCAGCATCGACTATAGTCGATAGGCACAGATGAACGTGCACAGCGGCTTTAGCCGACAGCCGTGATATGACTTTTCTAATTTTTCATTTATCAAAATAAAATTGTGAACATTTAAAAATAATGTAATGAAAACATATATGTATATGTTACCTATTCTGGTTTACATTACAAGTAAAGCTGCCTATAAAGTAAAATAAGCTTTCAGTGCTTTAAAGCTTTCCTCATCACACAAGAGCAAAACAGATTCGTCATCAATGCATAGCACAAACTATCATGCGGACTATGAGTCCCGGCTGTGGGCAAGGTTTCGTGGCCAGTGAGCGCGGTACCGAAGTGGTTAAACCTCACATTTTTACCCCTGCCCTCTCAACTTCAACTTTCAGGAGGAAAAATAAGATTGGATTCTCTGCATAATTTTCCATAGGCAAATTACCTCTATTAGTAAGAACAATCTGGAACTTCCAAAATGCTGGCAAATCTTTTGTCTATAAACTCAAGGTGAGATTTTTAGAACTTTATGTAATAAGTGGTGAATTAATGGTGCCAATTTACAATGGTACACTACTGTAAAATTAGATCTTTGTCTTTTTGTTTTTTAATACTGTGATGTATCTTCCTGATATTTAGCATGGGGGAAGCATTCTTCTGTCAAATTTTCTGACATCATTGGAATTCATGTTGATGATACTTGGAGCAGGTTTTTTTTTTTTTAATTCCTCTCCTCTTTTTGTTTTTGAATGGGAATCATTCAAAAAACATCTATATCACTTATAAATGGGGTCTACTTACTTTAGATGCTGCATGAGGATTTAATCTAGAGATCTTACTCTCAAGAAAAATATATTTAAAAAACCACTGAATAACAATTTAAAAATCAAGGAACAATAAATTTTTTGATAACTTTATAATAACAATGACGTTTGAAATGTAAGCATTATGGAGGCAGGCCTGCAGAATGTTCATCAATGTCCCTACAGACCAACCGTACTTGTGTGGGGTCATTAGAAGGTCACAGGAGCAGCGAATCCGTACACATGACACAATTGAGCAGTCAGGAAGCAGCCTGAGACTCGCGTACACTGCATATCAGTGCAAATCTCCTGTTAAGGTTTTAATAGGTCTTCTCTTGCTAAGGGTTGGCTGGTGAGCAGTTGGGACAGGAAAATGTTGTTCATTAGAGTTCAAGCTCACGTGGTAGTCCTGGTCATCAAGGTGTAGAGTCTGAAAATAGAGACGGCTGGGCTTCTGTGTGTTTGTAGTTGGCCAGATTCACTCTATCAAAATGTATAGAGTCTGGAATAAAAATAAGCACCCCAATCTATTATTTTAAAATCAGAAACAATACTCCCAGGTAGATTAGAATGTAGATTAATTTATCCCTGCATGTTCCTCTTGTAGGAGAATTTACCATTGTAAATTTTACCATTGCAATATTGTTACGATCAATTTATCATTGTAACATTGTTCTGAATAGTGAGCTGACAATATATTCAACCTGGTACCCAGGGCTTTCTTAGCTTTATCTCTAACACAGAGACTTGGAATCTGTGTCAGCTAATCAGTGGTGAATGGGGATAGAGGCACAAAGACCAGTTCTTACTGTTTGATTCATCTTGTTTATTCTCCATCCAAAACACTCCTCTTTTTTCCAAAATTAAAAAAAAAAATAGATTAGAAGGCAATTGATACGGCTATTGCCTCTTTTTACATTTCAAAATGCTTTTCCAAAGCTCCAGCAAAACAAAACAACACATATGACAAGAACAAAGTCCTCAATTAAAATATGTAATTCACAATATAGTAGATTATGTTTAACAATTATTTTTTGGCCGGGAGATAAAATAAATTATTGCTACCCACAGTTGTAGAAAATAAATTTTTATTGACATTTCTTTATAATATAAAATAAAATTGTGGCTAAAGAGTCTAAAATGTTCATTTGGGGCATCTCTAAGCCATAAAAGAAACTATGAAATAGTATAATTATGCAATAACTTCACAATGATAATCATGGTATTTAGAAGAAAGTTATCTTAAAACAGGATAAGTAATGCCAGCTTCCAGTTGTGTGAAGACTTCCTGAGATGGTTTTAGATTATCTCTGACACACAGAGCATCCAAGATCTTGTTTTCCTGGCTTTATCGTATTAAGCTGGGCATGGTGGTGCAGTGCCACATGCCTGGAATCACAGCTACTTTGGAGGTTGAGGCGGGAAGATACATTGAGCCTGGGAGTTCTCAGCTAATCTGCATATTCTCTTTCTCTTGGTCTTTATATTTCAACTGCATCTTTTCGTTTTTCCTGAAAAAGAAAAAAAATTGCTTTGTGGCAACAGCTACCAATAAATTTAAGCCCTGAGAAAATATCATTAGTTCAATCATGGAAGAAGGGCTGAGAGTCTGGGAAATTAACATTTGGTGGTGGAGCATGGGGGGGAGAAGAGGTTAATCTGTCTGTTATTAAAATTTGGTGTCTTCCTTTTTATAGAGTAGTTAGGAGTTCCAGGGTGAGTAAATACAGAAAATGAGAAACAAGCTAAAATAGATTATATAGAAAAAAGGGAGACATATATACCATAATTTTATGAGTCCTAACTTCTTCTCGGTGCTTATATATAGGTAATTTCTAAATATTCTATATTAACTATATTTCACCTTTGTGATTAAAAAGAGTTTAAAATTTAAAATACAATTTAAAGTAGGAAAAGCCATGAAGTCATAAACTGAGACTAACAGTGAAAATATCCCACTTGTATTTTAAAGTTACAAAACTGGGGAGATCAGACTATCCTATCTAAGTAGACAGGAAGAAAAGACCATTAAGCTGTTTTTATTTTATTTTGTGTGCACAGTGCCTAGCCATGTGGCAGGCTCACATTATGAGTGCATTAAGGAGGCTCTTACTCAAGGGCACGAGTCAGTCCCACAGGAATTTTTAGTCTTGGTTAGAAATGCCTTTCCTCAAACTATCACCCTACAGTCTAAGTACTTTCTCTCCTTCCCTGTAGCCTGGAGTGTGTTGGAGGTTTGGAGTATTCTGGGAAGAGACACGACAGGGTGAGCTGCCCTGTGTATGAGGCATGCTGACTAAAGTGCTGATCTGTTACATTTTTGCCCAAGTGACACCAGAACTATTGAAGGAACAGAAGGGCAAGTTCAACCAGTTGCCAAATTTATTTTGTATTTTCTGCTTGTCAAAAATGAAAATCCATGCAACCAAGAGCACTCATTCTTCCGACAGGAAGTGATTAGGACAGAAGAGGCTTGTGTCTGGGAACAAAATTTTCAAAAAATACTAAGGATGACCACAAAATATGCAAGTTTTAACATCATCCTTAGTTCCTGGCAAAAGGGGATTCCTGTCTACAGGGGACCCCACTCTGGCTTTTGACTGACTACCACCCTCCCTAGGGGATGAGGAGTCTGTAGGGCTAAGGGTTGTTTCTATCAATAGTCTTTGTTCCCTCCTTTCTAGACCACACCATGATGCCCTCTGCCTAGACAGCCCCAAGCTCAATATCTTTCCAGGATCCACCCTTCTAAGGGTAGACCATGCTGTGGGTGTCCACGCCAAGTTTGGGCAGTGGCCATGGGTAGCTGTTTGCAGTGGTGATACTGACAGTGGAAGCCAACTGGGGTATCCATGTCTACCTGCAAGGCACTCCGTGCTGCAGGTGACTGTGCGACACCTGCGTATAGGTGTAGGATACTGCCTGGGTGGGAGGAGCCACGCGGCTGGCTATTAGCTAGCTCTCCTACCTCTGCTGTATTCCTGATTGGAACTCCAAGGACTCTTAGAATTGAAGACAAGGCCTCCCAGGTCATTATGAAGGTATTGTTTTTCATAAGAGGATTAAACAAATTTTAACAGTTTGATAGCTTTATTTAAATAATTGTGTATATGGGATGAGGGCCTCTGTTTATTTCCCCAGACCTCAAAAACTTTAGTACCAGGACAGGAAACATAGACCCATACTACTGTATAAATTTGAAGTTACTTTTTACCATCCTTTTTCCTTTTCCTTTCAGGAAAGGTGATTGGGTCATAAAAAATTTACACATTAGGGCATGGTGTTCCTTATTTGCTTTAGAAAGGAGAAATAAAGAATTGGACACGTTATGTTTATAATTTCTAAAAAGTGCAAAAAATAAAAGTCTGGTTTAAGCCATTGGATCTACCATTCAGTGATTGTTTTCACGATTGGTGTTCTCCTAGGCGAAGCTAATACGTGGCCTAGCTCTGCCTCCACAATCCTTTCCTTTTGGTTTTGCCTCTCAAGAGAACTGGGTTCAAATGTAGCCACTCCATGGAGAGGACTTCTTGTCAGCCACTAGGCCAGGGGGAGCCCAAACTTTCTTGGTTAATGGTGTTTCATCATTTTTCCAGGGATCCCCTAGGCCCAAAGAAATCCCCAACAGTTCCATTTAGTAAGTAGTTAGGTCCAATAACATAATAATTCTTTATGTCCTGATAACTTAGTAGCCATTTGAAAAAAATGAAAAGAAAAATAATATATATTTTAAAATACTTACATGACTACAATTATTTGCTAATGGAATATTGGTCACCCATGGGGCATTGCACAATTTCTCAAACCTTGGAATCAGATTGGGTACTACCACTCTCACTTTCCATTCCATATCGATTTGTGGGCACTACTTGCTTTCACAGCAATTGCATAAAATCCAGTTGGGAAAGATGGATATTATCAAAAGGAATGTAGTGTGATCTCATGTTGAAACTGTAAACTTTCTTGACCTAGTCCATTGCATGGGGTTCAACAGCTGTCAAGTCTATCTACATTTCCCTCAAAGATTTACAGTAACTCACAGTACGCTCGTGAGTCCATTCTAACACACTGTGGGCCTTAGTGTACAGTTTGGGAACCACAGGTGTAGACATTTGTAGAGCCAAGAGTATGGAATAGCTTAGAAATTATGGGTGATCATTTTCCCTGTACACTTGAACATGTTATGCCAAAACTTTATTACTGATTTTTATACGTATTAAGATAAGTATTTCATGAAGACATTTAAAAATAATTATATGAATGATGACTTTTTTTGAAAAATACTTTTGAAAATCAATATATAATGATGATAATCTAACACTTATACAGTACTTGAAATTTACAAAGGCTTTTGCTGTATTTTGCTGTGTTACAGGAAGGAGAATGATCTCAGAGAGGGAATATTTCCTCCTTTGAGCCTTTTGTGGTCCCATGTACCCATCCCATGGGTACCTTAAGCACTGCCATGAGCTTTCCCTGATACACATGTGATTGTTCTCTCTCCCTTTCCTAAATATCTCTAGTTGTTTCCTTGTAATTTCCCTGGGGGAGCTTTCTATAGTCTGCCTTGGGTTTTAGCAAATTTTGTTACTTTTACTGTATCACTTCTTGGATCACAAACACTTTGTTGTCACAAATCATGTCTAATTCTTTTAAATTTTCTCAAAACACCTTAATCTAGAGCATCATTAGCTTTCAAAAACTATTTGTTGAATAAGTGAATGAACAGTTGAAGGGATAAGAAATTCCTGTGGACCTTTCATCAAAAGACAGATATTTGCACTAATCTGGGTTGAAATGAGAAATTGTTTTAATTTCATCACTTTTAGATCTATGTTCCAAGGGCAACTTAGCCTATTTTAAGAAGGAATAAAGAAGAGAGAAAGACTAAGAACATTGTTATTTTAGTGAAAATAAACCTGTAGCTTTCTCAAGCCCAGAAAACCACCATGAGTGTATTTAAAGCATGGCAGTTTCTTGGTAAACCTGAGAGGAGAGTCATCTAGAAAGTGTATTTACACCATTGTAAACTTAAGTGGAGAACTGGACTCACTCTTCCCCTATGCATTCAAAGAGTTTCTTAGCTATTTTAAAAAATAGTAGATGCAAATGCATAAATTTTTATGGATGGGGAAATGAAGCCACTAAGAGAGTGAAACTCTTGGCCCTAATCACAGTCACTTTCAAATGCCAAGTATTGGATTCAGGCTTTCTGTCTTGCAATATAATTTATAGACCACTGTGAATACATGAAGCAAATATTGCTTTCAAGTTCCTATTAATATAGTTCAGCAGAGCGTGATACCGAAAACAG
This sequence comes from Cheirogaleus medius, assembly GCA_008086735.1. Classification (NCBI taxonomy): domain Eukaryota; kingdom Metazoa; phylum Chordata; class Mammalia; order Primates; family Cheirogaleidae; genus Cheirogaleus; species Cheirogaleus medius. Next base: position 6,605,717 of record VBSM01003157.1, read on the forward strand.
TCAAAATTCAGTGTTTTATATTTATGTTCATACCATAACACAGTCAATTGTCTACTGAGAAACATTTTAAATCAAAACATTTAATTATTACTCCCAACTGAGAAGTGTATCAGCCTCAAAGGTAAGTCCCTGCTGGTACTTTGCGTTCATCTGCAAGATAGATTACTGGGAGTTTGGACTGAGGAGAAGTAAGGAATACCGAACAGGCAATTAAATGAAACATTGTTTTAGCTCTATCTGAATTAGAGATCTACTGATTGGATGCATTTTGCCTTTAAAGTGGTATGGGCATTTTTCTGAAATACTAAACAAATTCATATGAAAATATAATTTAAAAATATTCCAAAATCAAATATAAATGACTTGGGTTTTGGCCTCTCTAGTCAATCAGAATCCCAGCAAGAAATAGAATTGGTCACAGATGTTTCAGAGAAATGTTACTGCAAGGGCTGCTTCCAGAGGTCCTGGCAGGGCAAAGGGATAATTAAGCACGAAGACACTATCAAGAGTGGGAAGCTGTTACCCTCCCCCAGCAAGAAGTGGAACTGGGTTCGGGGGCTGCCTGGTGGGAGCTGGAGGGATGTAGCTACTGGCAAATAAGTGGCACTAAACAGGGCAAAGACTTGGAAAACAACCCATTTTCTCTCTCCAGGACAGTTCTGTCTGCTGCCGGCTCTCGCTGGCCCATCCTGACTGAAAGCTGCTGACAACGGAACCCTGAAGGTACAATCTATAGAATTTGCCTACAAGCAGAGAAAAAGGTGTCTGATGGGAAGAGGAATTTCCATAGTCTTTTATTCTTTCTGCAGATCACTAGCATACCAAATTTAAAACTGTGGGATGATAGTGTTTAAAGTATATTAAGTCACCTAGTTCTTTATTTTTAATAGGTGAGGAAGCTGAGATTTAGAAAAGTAAGAAGTTATTTGCTCTTACCAAGAGCACTGTATGTCCTCTCTGCTCAGTTTATTGATGATATACAGGAAATGGATAGAAGCAGAGGTCTGTGAAAATAATCTCAAATAACATATTTGAAGAATATATGTGTGTGTGTATGTGTAAAAGTATGTGAGCCTTCTATTTGTCACTGAAAAACATTGCATGGTATTCTTCCAGAGATATTTCTAGGCCATAAAAGCTGAAACACATGGGCTGTCTGGTTCCTGGAGAGGTTTTATTGACATTCCAAAATGTCAGAGCCCAAGATCCTTTCCATCCTGTCTCCAAGGATCCAAGGTTTCTCCTCCTCGTTTTATACCCTCTCCTATGTATAAATGAAGAGAAGGACTTGTTCTCTTCCCACCATAAACAAAATATAACCTGTCACTTGTGTAGAAAGTTTTCATCAGTTCTCATCACATCACCTTTGGGTATAAATGTAGAGAACCAACATTACTCAGGTTAATTTTCTAGTAGCAAATATCACAAAGAACTAGTTTCCCTGATAACATGGGGGCTTCATTTTTCATTTATCTATCAATCATCACTATCATCTAAACTACCTATTGTACAAAACAACATAATTGGAATAATATCTCAGACCCTTCACAGTTCTTAACAAAACTCATATAAATACGCACTATTTTAGGTCTATTCTTTGATGAATTTTGACAATGGTGTGCATCCAAGTATGCCACGACAACAACCACAGATATGTATTATTTCCATCACCTCAAAATATTTCCTTTTGCACCTTCATAAGCAATCCCCTTCCCCAGGTCATCATAGATCTGTTTTCTGATTAGTTTTGCTGTTCTGTACATGGAATCATACAGTATATAGTCTTCAGTGTCTAGATTCTTTTGCTCAGCATAACAGTTCAGAGACTCATCTATACCATTGTTTATATCAATGATTATTTCTTTCACTTGCTGAGTGTAATCATTGTACATATATACTACCATTTTTTATTCATTCACCTGTGGTTAAATGTATAGGTTGGTACCAGGTTTTGGTTACTAAGAAAAAAGCTTCTAGGAACGTTTTGTACATATTTTTATGTGGGCATATGCTCTCATTTCTCTTAGTAAATATCTAGGATTAGAATTATTGGGTAATGGGTGAAGGCAAGATGGCCAACTAGAGACATCAGTTGCCAGATCATCCCAAATAAAGTAAAGAGTTTCAGGTGAGAAGGCATAGCCCAAGTGAAATACTGAGTGGGATTCAAAGCCCTGTGGAAAGGGTAGGTGGAAGTGTTTACTTTTCCTACCCTCACACCTGTGGCAGTTTTAGAGCTCCCAATCCATCAGAGATCCCTTTTGCCCTGACAAATGTAGGCTCTGCTACCATTGATGAACTGAGAGTTTCTTGGGAACAGAGAATGGGCTGCAGACCCATGTAGGGTCGCTTCCATTTCCCTGAACCCTAGGAGGCTTGAGAGGAAGTTTGCCATGTTGGTCTCAGTCTGGTCCCTCCAGGACTCAAGCACAGCATCCAAGGACCTGGGAACTGGGGATTACCTAACTTAGTCACCACTGTTGGCACCTGAACACGTTCTCAGGGCACTGGAGTCCAACCAACACAAATTGCCAGCAACATCACAGTGGGTACCTACCTGCACAAGCCAAAAGGAAGTGAATTTCTCCCTCTCTACACTGAGGCCCACTTCTACCTCTCTGTAATGAGCAGCAGAATTCCTGGCAGAGGGAAGCAGTGAACAGAAAAGCTTCTGTTTAGAGCTGAGGGAAGAGGTTCCAGATGAAAAGAAAACAGCATAAGAACTCTGGTAACACGAACAAGCAGGCTGTTTTGACACCCCAAAGGATCATAGTAGCTCTCCAGGAATGGATTCCAACCAAAATAAATTTTTTGAAATGTCAGTTATGGAAATCAAAATGTGGATCACAAGTAAGGTCAAAGGGATCCATGAGAAAGTTGAAAACCAACATGGAGAAACAAATAAACAAACAAAATAATAATGGCATGAATGAAAAATTCACTGGAGAGATAGATAGTTTGATGAAAATATAATAGACTTTCTGGAAATGAAAAAAGTCATTTAGGGAAGTACAAAATACAGTGTAATATTTTAGCAACAGACTAGACTAAGCAGAAGAAAGAAATTCAGAGCTTGAAGACAAAGCTTTTGAATTGAGTCAAAAATGAAGAAAAAAGAATCAAGAAGAATGAACAAAGTAATTGAGAATTATAGGACCATATAAGATGATTTAACATAATAATTATATGTATCTCTGAGGGAAAGGAATAAAAAGCAAAAAAAAAAAAAAAATGGAAAAGCTACTTGAGGGAATAGTGGAGAAAATTTCCCTGGTCTTTCTAGAGATTTAGACATCCAAATATAAGGAGGTAAATGAACTCCTGGGAGATTCATTGGAAACAGGAAATTTCCATGGCATATAATCACCAGACTGTAAAAATTCAAATTGAAGGAGAATTCTACAAGCTGTGAGAAAAAAGCATGGAGGTACTTACAAAGGAAAATTCATTAGACTAATAGCAAACTTCTTAGAGGAAACCTTAGAAGTCAGAAGGGAATGGGGTCCTATCTTTAGTCTTTTTAAACACAATGACTGTCAGCCAAGAATGTTGTATCCTTCAAAACTAAGTTTCATTAATGAAGGAGAAATAAAGTCCTTCTCAGACAAGAAAACAGTAAGAGAATTTGTCACCACTAGGCCTGCCCTACAAGAAATCTTCAAAAGTGCTCTATACATTGAACAGAACAATAGATACCCACCAGTGTAAAAACAACCAAAAGTAAAAACTAATAGCTTTTATAAAACTGTATCACAAGAGAGAACAAGGCAATTAGCTAGCAATCAACATGATGACTAGTATATTATCTCACATATCAATATTAATATTGAATGTAAACAGCCTACATGTTCCACTTAAAATATATATATTGGTGGAATGGATTAAAAAACTCCACTCAAATATATGCTATATATCTGCAACAAGCCCATTTAACTTGTAAAGATTCTTATAGAATCAAGGTAAAGGGGGGGAAACTATTATACACAAATAGAAAGCAAACGGGAGCAGGAGTAGCTATTCTTATATTAGATAAAATAGACTTTAAATCAATAATGGTAAAAAAAAGACAAAGACAATCATTATATAATGTAAAGGGATCAATACAACAAGAAGATACAACAATCTTAAATATATATTCCTAACACAGGAATGTCCAGATTCATAAAATACATGCTAGACTCAAGGAAAGAAATAAATGGCAACATCACAATAACTGGGAACTTTATAACTCCATTGACAGAACTAGACAGATCACTGAAGCAAAAAATCAAGAAACAATGGACTTAAACCTTAGAACAAATGGACTTAACAGATATATACAGAACATTTTACCCCCAAACTGCAGAATATACATTCTTCTCATTAGCACATGGGACATTTTCAAGATAGATCATACGTTAGGCCACGAAACAAGTCTCAGAAAATTTAAAAATATCAAAATCTTACACTGTACCTTCTCAGACCACAGTGGAATAAAACTAGAAATCAATTCCAAGGGGAACTCTCAAAACTACACAAATGCATGGAAATTAAACAACCTGTTTATGAAAGATCATTGGATCAATGACAAAATCAAGATGGAAATTAAAAATTATATGAATTGAATGACAAACGTGATACATGCTACCAAAGTCTCTGAAATACAGCAAATGCAGTGCTAAGAGGGAAGTTCATAGAACTACATGCCTACATAAAAAAGGCAGAAAGATCACAAATTAACAATTTAATATCACATCTTAAGGAACTAGAAAAAGAAGAGCAAACCAAACCTAAAGCTAGCAGAAGAAAAGAAATAATAAAGATCAGAGCAGCAGTAAACAAAATGAATCCCCCCAAAATACAAAGGATCAAAAAAGCAAAAAGTTGGTTTTCTGAAAAGATAAATAAAATGGATAGACCACTAGCTACATTAACCAGGAATAAAAGTGAAAGGATTCAAATAAGTTCAATCAGAAATGAAAAAGAAGACATTACAACTGGTTTGGTAGAAATACAAAATATCATCTCAGACTACTATGAAAACCTCTATGCAAACAAACTAGAAAATATAGAGGAAAAGAACAAATTTTTGGAAATGTACAACCTCCCAAGCTTGAATCAGAATGAAATAGAAACCCAGAACAGACCAATAATGAGTAACGAGATTGAAACAGTTATAAAAAAATCAACAACAACAAAACAAAACAAAAACAAACAAACAAAAAACAAAACCCCTCACCAGATGTATTCACAGCCAAATTCTATCAGACCAAAAAGGATCTGGCATGTATCCTACTGAAATTGTTCCATAACATCAAGAAGGAGGGAATCCTCCCTAACTCATTGTACAAAGCCAGTATCACCCTGACACCAAAACCAGGAATGTACACAACAACAACAACCATAAGAAAACTAGAGACCAACATTCCTCATGAAGATAGATGCAAAAATTCTCAACAAAATAGTAGCAAACTAAATCCAACAACACATCAGAAAGATAATTCACCATGATCAAGTGGATTAGATCCCAGGAATGCAAGGATGGTTCAACATACACAAATCAATAAATGTGATTCGCCACATAAACAAAATTAAAAACAAATAGCATATGATCATCTCAAGAGATGCAAAGAAAGCATTTGATAAAATTAGTACCCCTTCATCAAAAAACTCTCAACAAACTAGGCATAGGAGGAACATATCTCAAAATTATAAAAGCCATATGACAAACCCAACATCATACTGAATGGGGAAAAATTGAAAGCATTCCCCCTGAGAACTGGAAGAGGACAAAGAATACCACTGTAATCACTTCTATTCAACATAGTACTGAAAGTCCTAGTCAGAGCAATCAGACAAGAGAAAGAAGTAAAGGACATTCAAATAGGAAAAGAGGAGGTCAAACTATCCCTGTTTGCTGACGAGATAATCATATATCTAGAAAATACTAAAGACTCCTCCAACGAACTTCTAGAATTGATAATAAATTCAATAAAGTCTCAGGTTACAAAATTAATGTACAAATCAGTAGCATTTCTATACACTAAGTGAAGCTGAGAGTCAAATCAAGAGCTCAATATCATTTAAAATAGTAGCAAAGGAAATAAAACACATAGGGATATACTTAACCAAGGAGGTGAAAGATCTCTACAAGAACTACAAAAAAGACGAAAGAAATGATAGATGACACAAACATGGAAAACTGTCCCATTCTCATGGATCAGAAGAATCAACATTGTTACATTGTTCATATTGCCAAAAGTGATTTACAGATTCAGCATAATTCCCATCAAAATACCAACATCATTTTTCACAGATCTATAAAAAACAGTCCTAAACTTCACATGCAACCAACAAAGAGCCCAAATAGGCAAAACAATACTAAGCAAAGAGAACAAATCTGGAGGCATCACATTACCTGACTTTAAATTATACTACAAGTCTATAGTAACCAAAACAGCATGTTATTGGTGTAAAGATACCATCCATAGACCAAAGAAACAGAATAGAGAACCCAGCAGAAAAGCCATATAGCTATGAACAACTGTTTTTTGAAAAAGCAGACAACAACAACATACACTGGGGAAATGATGCCCTCTTAAATAAATGATGCTGGGAAAATTGGATAGCCACATACAGAAGGATAAAACTGGACCCCTATCTCTTACCCTATACAAAACTTAACTTGAGATGGATTAAAGACTTGAATGTAAGAACTGAAACCACAAAAATTCTAGGAAAAAAATAGGAAAAACACTTTGTGACACTAAGACCACAGAAGCAAATAAGGCAACAACCAAAATAAATAAAGACACTTGATTAAATTAAAAAGTTTCCGCATGGCAAAGAAAATAATCAACAGAGTAAATAAACAATCTATAGAATGTGAGAAAATATTTGCAAACTGTATATCTAACATTCAACCAAAGACTAATATAAACCAGCAAGAAAAAAACAAATAACCCCATAAAACAGTGAACAAAAGACACAAACAGATTGTTTTCAAAAGAAGATAGACAAATGGCCAACAAATATTAAAAAAATGCTCAACATCACCGTGGGTATCAGAGCTGTGGACATTTGCTCCACCCGGGTGCAGGGGCAATGGTGGCACGTAGTGGGGGCAGCTCGCAGCAACCGGTTCTGTGGCTGTTGGGGGAGGGTGTGTCATGGCAGCTAGGCAGGCATTGAGGTGTGTTGTGCACAATATCACCAGTGCATGCAGCACATGAGGTCACAGTGGCTGAGTAGATCACAGCAGGTGAGCAAGTCACAGGACTGCGGTTGGCAGTTGGGTGATATTTGGGGATATCCCCAAATATTGGGGGATTTTTCACTATCTTTCTGTTATTGATGTCCAATTGAATTTCATTTGGTTACAGAACATATTTGAATGGCTTCAATCTTATAATATTCATCCAGACTTGATTTATGTCCTGATGTATAGTCTATCTTTGTACATGTTTCAAGGGCATTTTAAAAGAATATATAGTCCACCAATCTTGAGTATCATGATAAATTTTTTATCTATAAAGTTTAAGTTGCTTGATTGTACTATTCAAGTTTTTGATATCCTTATCGATTTTTTGACTACTTGTTCTATCAATTACAGAGAGAAGAATGTTGAGATTTCCAACTGTAATGGTGGTAAACTCCTTCTTGAGTGCCTTTGAGTATTATTGTATTTAAGCGATTTTGTCAAGACTTTATACATTTTATAAATGTGGATAGGTTAGTAAAATATAAGCTAGTTTGCTATTATCGGAATCACAACTCATGTGTAGATCACTTTTAGTATTTTTTAAGGAAGACAGTTAAAAATCAATCAATCTTTCTTTCTTTCTTTCTTTCTTTCTTTCTTTCTTTCTTTCTTTCTGACACTCACTCTGTTGCCCAGGCTAGAGTGCCGTGGCATCAGCCTAGCTCACAACAACCTCAAACTCCTGGGCTCAAGTGATCCTACTGCCTCAGCTTCCCGAGTAGCTGGGACTACAGGCATGTGCCACCATGCCTGGCTAATTTTTTCTATATATTTTAGTTGGCCAATTAATTTTCTTTCTACTTTTAGTAGAGACAGGGTCTTGCTCTTGCTCAGGCTGGTTTCGAACTCCTGACCTTGAGTGATCCACCTGCCTTAGCCTCCCAGAGTGCTAGGATTACAGGCGTGAGCCACCACGCCCGGCCTAAAAATATTTCTTATCTATATTTTTACTCAATACCACACATCTAGAAATTAAGATAATAAAGCATTATAATTATAAAGAAATGCTTTTCAAAATTATGTTGCAAAATTAACAAATTCTACAATTTATGTAAATGTGTTTCCTGTTGTGGAAATGAATGAGAACAAAATAAGAATCAACATGAGAACAAAGAGAGGTTATTTATTTAGAGTTTGCTATACAAATGGAGTCAGCCACCATCACTTGCTTTTAGCAGAGGCTAGCAAAATATATTGACTTTCCTTCCTAGACTAGAGCACACTGAAAAAGGCAGAGCAGACATTTATTACAGTGAAGTCAGTGGCTTGAGGCGGACTTGATGACAAGATGGCTTTTGGGTAGATACTGCTGGGAAACAAGGGATAACAATTTGGTTGGTGGCCCTGAGGTCTAGGAAAAAACTGATGTTTTCATCTGTTTGGTTTATGTACTGGCAGGCTGGGAGTGTTACAGGCTAGTATAGGATATGAGAAGATCTTTGAAAATAAATAAGGCTTTCAGTTGAAAGGTTTGAACCCTTCCTTTGCTTCTGGCTTCAAAAGATATTGCAGAGAAAATTATGGGACAACCCATTTTTATTGAAAATATTTTGGGTATAGTTTTTAGGCAACTTTTCCCTATTTTTTGGGCTCCTTTTTGACTCTCAGATTTATTGTGGAAAGAGGGATCCTTTAGGTGCCTTTCCAGGGCAGTCTAAGCAGCTTTTGCCATCCAGTATTTAGTATCTGAGGTTCCAGCCCACATGTGTACAGGTTGATATAGGTCAGGTAGCCCTGGATTACCTAAAGAACTTGACATTTTTTCCTATGAATAGTTACTGGTCTTGTCTAAATGTAGGGAAATCCTATTTATAGCTCTTATTTCAGCTTGGGTCCAAGGTTTAAATTCTACAGTGGCATGCATACCTGGCTCATAGGAGGGACGAATCCTTAGAGCAATTGGCATTTTGGGGTACTAGAAGAGTTGTTGGGAACAGGTAGGGGGTCTGGACAAGGGTAAGAGGAGAAAGGAGGTGCAGACGGAGAGAAAAGAGGGAGATGCGGGAGGAGGGAGAGTTGGATATAGGGAGGCAAGTAGGGGCAAAAAGGAGGTGGATTTATGAGGAAAATGAGTCTAGTTTGTGCTTGGTTCAATTCGTCCACTTGCTCATAAGCTTTAGCCAAAGAATCCTTTATTGAAACAAGTTTTAAGTCAGAATTTTGTTTGGAGAACTCTGCATACCAATTAAGAAATGCTGCCCATTGGGCTTTTGAAATCTTATTCCTTCTTTTCTAAAGTGCCTTTCAAATGAACAATTTTGTTCGAATCAAATGTTCCTCAGAGTGCCACTGATGGCCCACATCATCCTTGGTGAAGTTATGGCATTTAGAAAGATAGGTGCAAGAATTAGGTTGTTACGAGAGAACATATGAGCTGCAAAAGTTTTTCCTGGTGGAGGAGAGGATTTAGACTGAGATGACCCAAGATTGCTGGGGCCAGTCAGTCAGAATGCAATGCTGTGCAGCTTGGGCCTCAGGCCCCCAGAGTGATGTTTGGCCACTTCCAAATGAGGACCTGACAGTCTGCGCCGCCCAGGAGGCAGAGAACATGACAGAACACTCTCCCTGAACCCAGGCCGAGCTCTCAGGACACAAACTTGGTGCAGAAGGAGAACCTCATCCAGTTTCACTGGTGACCCAAGGCAAAGTGTGTGCTAGCACATGCGAGTTCTATGAAAACTGCAAACTCACGGTCTGGGAAGTAAAGTTTTCTGGAACAACAGGCTTATAGGGTCTAGGCCTGTGTTCTTCTCTGTGATTCTCCTTTTTATAACAAATAATGCTTTTAAACGGCACAACACAAAACAGCACAAAACAGAGCAAATATACGGTGAAATGTCACAGTCTAATTCCACTGAGGATGTCAAACAAATGAGAATCGGTAACAAAACCCCAGCACCAAACTGAGAGTGAATAGCTGTGAGACATAACAGGAAGGGAATGGAGTTCAGACCCGATGATCACCTCCTAGTCAGCACAAACTCCACCAGCCACAAGCAGCAAATGACAAGGGTGCTCTGCAGGTGACGCCCCTGGTTAAAGGCTGGGGTGTGTACCAATGGATAGAGCACACTATCTTGGTGAAACCTTCAGGGAACTGTGGGACTCAGTGAAGACCACCTATATGAGAACAAATGAAGGCTATGTATTTAGTGCTTGCTATAGTAAGGAAGTCAGCCCCTGTCACCTGTATGGTGGTGACTCACAGGTAGGCAGGAGAGTGGGAAAGCATTGTAGTGCAAAAAAGGGAGGCTTCAGGTGTGCTCTGACTGCAGGCTGCTGCCAGAGAGGAGCAGGAGGTGGCTAATTGGAAGTGGCATGTTCTGTGATGGGTATGGGGGGTGTGTTTGGCTTTCTGTTTGATTCTAGGTTGGAAGCAGGGACAAAAAATAGAGAAGCTGGCAGTCATTGATAAAGTGCTGATTGGTCTGTCTTGCAGAGACTGTGGGTCAGAGTTCATTTTTATTTTTTTCTTATGCTATTGAGGGACATTTTCAGGGTCATGATTAAGTAGATGACAACAATGACAAACCTATTTGCTTCATATAGATAACAGAGTATGAATAATATTTTAGCTAAAAGTTTATCCATATTTTAAAATTAATACAACAGAAGAAACCCAAATAAATATTCAGTGTGAAAATACTGATGTCAAGGAAGTTCTTAAAGAAAAATTCATTTTCATATCCCCCAAATATCCTAAAACATTACCTCAATGTTACTGCCATTTCTCCTTGAGGCAGTTTTAAAGTGAATAATGATCCTACCAGGTGTGATCTAAACCTCTTTATGGAGAGGAGGGTGACTATTTTAGACTTTTGCACCCCTGACAAGTGTTCTACTGTGTGACTAAGTAGCAAGGAAACCTAGAAGGCTAAAACTACAAGAAATCTTTGGAATATTTTGCTTCTTTACTGCAGCCAGTAAACTGAATTTTTACATCAGATGAAATCTTAGCATGTAGCCTCTTAGCTCAGTGTCCAGAGAAGCCTGACTGGCTGTCAGAACAGTGCGGTGGGAGCCTGGTGCTGCACCACTTTGGTTGTTACTTAGAGCAATCTCTGCCCTCCTTCCTCCTGCTCTTGCTAGTCTTTCACACACACCTCCTCTAACACCTCCATTTTCATTTAAATTTCTCCAGGGCAATGCAAATCAAGATTTTTTTTTTTCCTGAGCTTGACATAGAAAAAGATAGTTCACCTTATCTGGCTCCCAGCCCTACCATGACTGACTAGTTTTAGAGTTCATGCCTTTGACTTTTTCAGAATCCATTTCATCTTAAAAAGCACAAGTTTGCACATGTAAAAGTGCATTTTAAGCACTCAACAAACACAAGGCAATATGAGTTTTTGAAGCAGTTGGGTTTTATATGTGGCTTGGAAAGGCTTTTTTAAAAAAGAAATATGGGACAAGGAAACTCAAGGAGACCAATGTGGTGTTCATATTATTTTCCCACATGAATAAGCGCCTTGAAAAATGTCCTAACCATGTGCAACTGGAATCTCAGCCACCTCTGTCAGCAGCGGGCTCCAAGATCTCTGTCTTCCGCGGGTGGAATGTATCTTCTCGTGATCTGGTTACATATGAAAAGTTGCATCACTGCAAACAATTCAATACACAATGGTGGAGAGTGAAGATTAGTGCAACAGAAAAGGTCAAAAACTCCCACTTTATGCATGATAGAACATGATCTCTGCTATTGGTTTTAAAATACATCAGCAAGCAAAATGGGGGAAAGAGATGTAAAAAGATTGGCAGAATGTCAGTGATGGTTGAACTGGTGATAAAAGTATTTGTCATATGATTTATTCTACCTTTGTATATGTTCAATTTATTTTTTTTACAATAAAGTTTATAAAACACCATCCACCTTGGCAAGGGGAGTATGGAGAGTGTATACAATAAATAAGGCCACTGGTCTATATGATATGATGTGGGATGAACTTAGCAAGGACTCATTGCCTGGCAAGGGTAGAGTCCCCTAGTCAAGTGCCTGGCTCTCTCTGGTTCTGAAGTCAGGGAGGCTCTCTCTCTCTCTCTCCTTTATTAACCTCTATGATCACCTGGGTTGAGCAATCCAGAAGATGGCCCTTTTGGGGACTATAAGATTAGTGGCCCACTTGCTGTTGACATGCGTTCAGAGTCTAGACATCACCGTAGAGGTTTAGCAAGCACAGCACTGGTGGCCAGGCTTGGGGTCTTACAGGCAATACAACTCCATTAAAAATTAAGTAGGCTTTGGTTCTGCTTCCTCTTTTGCACTCCATGAGCTACGAAACGAGGTAGAAAATCTTGTCAGGGGGCTTATAGTCTTGGAGTAAAGAATGCAGCCCAAGAAGAGCTCATTGGCTTCTCTGCCTCAGGAAGGTCACAGGGCACCTGACAGTGAGGACACTGCTCATCTGCTTCTTGCCCCAGCACAGTGAGGCGTCCCACGTTGTCTCCAAATGTCTTTTGTCATTGTCCTTCCCCTGCCCCTCAATCAGGATCCAACCCAGGCTCACTCAACGCATTTGGATGTTATGTATTCCAATCTAAAGCGGTTGCCTCTCCTTTTTTTTGAGCACATTAATTTTCTTTTTCCCTGAGCAGAGCAAGCTAATTGTCATACACAGCAGTGCTACTTAAAACACTGGTCAGTAAAGTGTTACAGGTCCACGAAGAGAGAAGTTTCCTTCATTGACTAAGTATTGCTATGAAGACCATGTCACCTGAATCATACAGCCTGTGTAGCACTGTGACATGTTGATTTAGGTTCTTAGTCCAGCTCCTGGTCTTGTCATGGGCTTATAATGGTTACATAGATCAGTAGCCGTCTGCAACTCACACCGTGTGGCGCTGTTGTAGAATGTTCTCTGTTTTGGATTTGGCTGATGTTTCCACCTGGTGCCTTTTAACTTTTTCTTTCTCCTGTATTTCCTATAACTAGAAGTTGGGTATAAGGCAGTACTCTGCATTTGAAGCACAATGCAAGCCCCAAACGGGAGCCACATATGTGATTTAAAATTTTCTAGTTGCCACATTAATTATGTAAAAGGAAACAGGTGAAATTAATATTAATGATATATTTGATTCAACTCAGGTCCAAAATATAACCATTTTAACATGTAATCACTGTAGTAATCATTAACAAGCTATATTACTTTCTTTTTTCTTCATTCTAAGTCTTCAAAATCCAGTATATATTTTATACTTACACCACATCTTAATTTGTGCCATTCACATTTCAGTTGCTCAATAGGCACACGTGGCTAGTGCTACCGTATTGGGGAGCGCAGGGCTAAGTTCTGACTGCACTCAGACTAACATTTTCAGAAGCAATTGCTCATTGCTGATGCTGGGTTTTTCACATCACATTGTATCAGATGGTGTGTATCAGCTTACTCTACGATTTAATAGAAATATCATTTTCTTATCAAAGAACTGTTTGATATCTAAGCACCAATAGAATCCCATGTGCCTAAAAGGAACTAAAAGGAATTGGTTAGGAAAATATTTTAATTGATTATAACAGAGCAGTGAAGGAAGAGCAGAAATGAAAGAGGACTGCCTCAGATGGCACAAAGTCCTCTACAGGTATTAGTAAATTTGAAGAATTTTAAGATTTGACAGCATGGGGTAGAGTTGTTTAAATATTTATGTCCCACAATTGTCTCATTAATATGTCTTAATGTAAAATAATATTAATGTAAAATAACAAGCTGCTATGCAGTAGACAGTATGTATATCCTAACAGTGCTGACACAGTACGGAGTTTCAGCAGGAACTGATGCTAATTCTGTGTGTCTTTCGTTGTCAAGACCACCTCAGTGTCTGTATTAAAAAAAAACCTTATTACCCAATAGCATTAAGATTATTTCAGTAAAATTGGTGGATGAGTTAGTTACACATTGCCTTTACAAAATATATTTGACTATGCATTCTTTCATTGTATACATTCACCATTTAATGGCATAAAAAGTGTTTGGGTAGCATTTTTGTTAATAAATTATGCAATGGCTGTTTATCATGAAACCAAGTCACAGGTAACTTAGTTCCCATGTAAAGCTGGTTCCCACTGAATTTGACAAGAGACTGGAATTGAGCACTTCTCATTTCTTGAGCTGTTCTGACTGGGATTGATTTAATGCCCTCACCTGGGGCTGCCTTTCTTCTGGGTGTCCTTGCTTCTGGGTGGGACATGCAGGACAAAATCATCATGGTCTCTGACCAACTGCCTTTCCTCAGCAAAAGGAGGAAGGGACACCTAGAAGGCTGAGCCTGGGAGAAAGGCTCAGTGTATAACTGGACACTAGCCTCCCACCTCATTCCTCTTAGAGTTCTAGAGATCAGGCCATATTTGGGGGGCCCAGGAGAAGGCACTAATACTTTTCCTTTCTTATATATGTGCATTTATTGGATATTTATTGTTCTACTCCTCCAAAGGGTTCAGCACTCAAAATTTATTAAGCTATGGGGCTGGTCAAGCTCTCTGAACATGGAGGATTGCCAAGGATTTTACTGGGAGCCTAAGAAATAAAAGGTGAGGAACAGCTATATGCCTTTGTTGAGTTCTCTACCTATAAAGTGGGAAGTGAAACTGCCTTGCTGTTAAAACCTTTTAAACTCCTTGGGTACAATTGCATACCTAATCACAAAATATTATTTTGCCTTCTTTCCAGTGTTTTGAGAGTACCTTCAGCTTTGGCATAAATCACCACCAAAGGGATGAGGAAATGAAATCTGCCTTCATTCGGTGAGTGTGATTCTGGTTTACAGTCTCTGTCTAAAGCCATATAGTGCCCTCACTGCCAACTGTTTCTCATTTTCCTAGCATAGAGCGTCTGCTGCTAAAGGCAAATGTAAATCAGTCGGAATAAAAAATATAGAAGTTGTTTTTTAATTATCATATGTTGTAAATGAGCTTATCACTGTGTGAAAATAGTGTGTGTGTGTGTGTGTGTGTGTAAAAATATATAATCTCCTCTAAGTTAGTATAATGCTTTCCTTCCATGGGCTAACATGCATGACCTGGCTGTATATTTCAGAAGGAACAGAGTGGCTGTGTAGTGGTTTAAGATGGTAGCACGTGGCTCAGGAAGAGACAGTTCAGTGCAGTGGGGAGTGCAGCAGCTTTGATTCAGAAGGCCCAGCCGACTTCCTCAGCTCCGCCTGTGGGAGCTGGTGAGACTGGGCAAACATAAACTCTGTGAGAGATAGTTTCATTCTTTGTAAAATGGTGGTAAGGACACCTTTCTTGTAGAAACGTGAGGAGAATGCAATGAAATGACATGTCACTTCATCTGCCTGTCTCGCTATCCTTCCATGAGACCTACTCAACAACACCAGGCTTGACAGCAATCCCAAGGCCTGGTTTCTACATGCCTACATCCTGCTGATTGGCCTACTGGAGAAGGCTACGTCGCCCACATTTTGGTGCCTCCATCAATTCATGCTCTCCAACTTAAGCGGGGTGCTTTGGATTACCTGCCAATCCTTCTGTTTTCCTAGTCAGACTTTTCTCCTTTCTCTGTCCCTTCTATTTAAAAAAAAATTAATATCTTCAAACCCTATCTGCTGTGACCCAATTCCAACTCCTAGCAAACGACTCTGTAATGGTGACACCTAATTATGTTCAGTATCCCCATCTTAGCAAAAGAAACCCTCCCAAGACCCGAGTTCCTTCTCTTCCCTTTCCCAGCAAGCTCCCGGTGGGAGGACCCCCATTTCCTGCTTCACTTTTATTGCCTCTTCAATCCACTGGAATCTGACTTCTGTTCCACGTCCTTATGGAAACTATTTTTCCCCCCAAGATCATCTTTGATTACCTTGTTGTAAAACCCAGTGGTCACTTTCAGGTCTTTACTTTGTTTAACTTCTCTGTACTCATGAATTATTTAAAATAATTTTCCCCTCAGTTTTGAGATTTCACACCCTCTTTGGGTTTCCTCTTACCTCTCTGTCTATACACTCTTAGCATCCTTTGCCACTATATTCCTATAATGTGATGTTCCCCAGGCTTCTATCCTGGGATTTCATCCGTTCTCAATGCTATGCCATCTTCCCGGGTGAGTGCACCAACTTCCATGGTTTCAGTTAGGAGTAATGAAGCTTGAAGCTGTGTTTCCAATCCAGCATCTACTCTGATTTCTAAGCCTCTACAAGACCTCTGCCCAGTGAGCAAGTTCACATAAAGATATCTCCTCAGCCAGTCAAGCTCAGTGTGTTTCTATTTAAAACTCTTGTCTTCTCCCCAAACCATTTTCTTCTCCTATTTTGTCCTATCCTATTGGTGACTTAGGATAACCTTCCATTCAGTTGCTGAAACTAAAACATCTGGGTGTTGATTTAGGATCTTCTCTTTCTCCTCAATATGTCAAGCCAAGCTCGAAGTCCTACAGATTTGGCCTCTTTCTGTCTCCCATGAATTCACCCATTATCTCTGCACACCCCAGCCCTGCCTGCCTGGGGCCTGGCCAGGGCTCAGTCCATTCCCC
Source organism: Cheirogaleus medius (assembly GCA_008086735.1). Taxonomy (NCBI): domain Eukaryota; kingdom Metazoa; phylum Chordata; class Mammalia; order Primates; family Cheirogaleidae; genus Cheirogaleus; species Cheirogaleus medius. The sequence goes on from VBSM01003157.1 coordinate 6,622,433, forward strand.
TCTTTTCCCTCACAGCAATCTTTCGACAACCTGAACACAAACTTGAACATTTCACTCCCTGATTAAAACTCTTTAGTTACCCCATATTGCTTTATTTATACATAGAAGACACTACATAATCTGGTCTATTCTTTACTTTGTGGATTAAACATTTTTTATTTCTTCCCACCCTGAAATTTGTGATCAGCCAAACTGAACAATGGAATGTCCCCAAAATGCATCATACTTACCGGCACACGCTTGTGTATGTGCATTTTCTTCTTCCGGGAGCAACTTTCTCTTTCATCTTCCTAACTCTCACCCACCAGATGTCAGCTCCCAGCTAACCTTCTCTATGAAGCTTCCTTGGCCCTTTTCCTCTCTCCCTCACTGACCGACTATCCCCCATATGGGCTTTACCTAGTGTCTGCTATAAATTAGGTGTTTAGTAATTGATAGCCATTATTATTATTGTTGTTGTTAATTTACTATTGGCAGACCTAGACCTAGAGATTAAAGTGTTGGAGTCTAAGTCCAACATTATTTTCATAGTGGACTATATCTTTGCTACATTTACCAGTCCACTTCTCATGGAAGCCTTTGTTGCCATGAATAATAGTTATGAGCTTTAAGAGATCCTTGATCATTTGGCAGGTTCTTAAATCCATCGTGTGCTGAGTGTTAATCTTAATTCTGTGGGGAGACAAAGACATTGCCTTTGTAATCTGAACAGCCATTAGAATAAATAAATATCCATCCTCATGTTGTTCCATGAAGACTGAAGATGTGTGCTCATAGGGGCCTAACAGTAGTATTGTAATTATCTAGAGGGCCCCATGGATGGGGGAAATTCCTCTTTGGTGATTGCAAGAATTGCTGTTGAAGAAGGGAATAGGAAATGTTAAGTCAGAGATCACCCAAGCTTAAATCCTACAAACTATTAGAATTATTCCGCCTCCTTCTAAGACTTGATATTCACAAAACTAAAGAATTCAACAAAATATATGCTGCTAGTTTGCTCATATATTCAGGTGACCTTGATTTATATGGAATGTATTTTTTCTATGTTTGAGGTCAAACCCTTATGAATTCTAATTTTTATCTAAAATTTGTACTCTTTGCTTGTGAGAAGGTGAAACTTTTTGTTTGATTAACACTACATAATATGTTTTCAAGTTGTCAGGACTGTAAATATTCAAATGAGAAGAGTCATTGTACTTAAGTAGCATGCACAACCTTCATTCTGGCTAATGAGCACAAATATAAAAGCCTCATTATCACTGCTGTTTGACACTCCTTGTGGTGTTGACAGAAAGAAAGATCCCTTACAAAGTGAAGGAAAAATACAATTTCTGACCTGAATGAAGACTGATAGTTCTTCAAAAAGAATAGATTTTTAACTGATCACCAACTATGTCACTAAGTTTGCAAAAATTTTTTTAAAGAATGAGTCTTGTCATTATTTTTACTGTTATTGGTAACAATACACATGATAGATTGCATGATGTCAGATTACTGGTAAGTGTTAGCATACATAAAAACATAGGCACTATTTATGGACTATATTTTAATAATTTATTTTCTAAATAGAAATATGTGACTGATTTGCTAGGTTAGGGACTATCTTCCAAACTGCTGCCAAAGCAAGGCTTGGTGGTGGCTCTAGAAGATATACTTGCATGTCTGGTCTTCTGCTGGGATTGCAGATATAACTGTGGCCTGGTCTCTGCTTTACCAGTCTTCTTATAAAGTCATACAAGTTATCCACGTACATTAACAGAACCATGGACAAGGTCAGAGGGAGCTCCAAGACCAGTGTGATCAGCTGCCAGAGTGGTCCCAGTGAAATAGGTGACTTAGGATAATGAAAAGCTCTTCACCAGGGAGATAGCAATAGAAGTAAGTGAGAACTAGATCATGAAGAAGATCATTAACAAAATTACCTAATAATTTATTGGCTAAATTGGGGCACTTTGGATAGTAAAAGGGAGTTATTTAATAATTACATTGGAACAATAGGCCAATATTGAACAGACAATGATAAATGATCACCCTACTTTCGTCCATGCTCATGTGATGGCAAGTAGCTGAATGGCTTTAATGTTGAACAGTGGCATAAATACATTCTTAAAGGTCATTTTTGATGGTAGTGTGGTCGATAACAAGGAAGGAAAAGAGTGTGAACACAGAGAGATCACTTGGTTGACTAAGAAAAACCATCCCCTAGGTGTGAGTGCTAAGAGCCCCCTCTAAGGCAAGGACCGTGAGAAAACACAGGGGACAATACATTTGAAAATTATTTAGAAGTCAGTACTGGTTGGACTGGTGACTAGATTTGGAATATTAAAAGGAGGGAAGATTTTAGGATAACAGCAGAGTTTGTTGGTTGGGTGACTGTGTTGATGATAATAAAGGTCACAGAAGATCAGCAGATGTTGGTGGGGGAGAGCATAAGATCAGTTTGGGCAGACTTAGCTTGATGTTTGTGGGACACAGGCTGGAAGAAATGTCTGGCAGCTAATTGAAAAGAGAGACAGATGTTCAATGGAAAAGTTAAGGCTACAGATGAATGCATGAAAGTATTATAATTACAAAACTACTTGGCCTTGATGAAATGTTCCTTTACTGTAAGTACTTGTTTGAATTCCTGGAAGAGTCTCTTTGGTTTTTCAGGATTAATTCTTTTAATGTGAATGTGTCTACTAAAAATACAACTCTAACAATGCTTTCTGTTGCATTCTCGTTGTATAGCAAATGCCTTTTTTTCTAACTATCTGCTTGGAGATTATGTGTTTGTTTTCATAGCTCTACTTCAACACATTTTGCACAGGTTGTTTCCAAAACAATCACATATGAAACTTGTAGGATTGTGGTATCCCGCTGACAGACATAGACCAATGCTATTTAGCAGCTTTGTGTCTGAGGGTGTGGAGCACACTTCATGTTCTCTTCTATTGTTTTGTCTGTCCTTGTCACGGAGGCACATTTAGGCCTGAAGTAATCCAACTAGGAAACACTATCATAAACTCAAAAACACATGCACTCATTGATTTACTGTTCAAACAGTTGTTAAGGCCCTACCATGTTCTCAATGATTTGAAAGGTAGGACTCAGTAAGCAATAGGTGCTCTCTCAGCGCTAACTATAATATAATATGATTGCAACATTTACCTTGGTTGAGCAGATGTAAGGTTGTCCTGTACAACTCTTTCAATTTCTACCTCTGATCTCACTATGAGCCCATTTTTCCATTTTTTCCTGGGTCATGGTTTTCACAAATTTGAGTAGTATAAAACTTAATTAGTGGTCAATATTTTTAAGGAAGAAATATTTAATTTTGTAATGAGTTTGATCGTCACCCTCCCACTTAGACTTTTTTTTTTTTTTAACATCACTCCCAACTCCTCTAGGATAAAATCTAAACTCTCTGGCATGTCATAAAAGATCCATCCTTACGAGTCGGGCCTGCCTTTCTAACTCTTTGATCTCTACCTTCTCCTGCACATCTTGCTGTCCAGTGGTACCAGCTCCCTTACTTGCTTTGTCAACAATGGCCCCTTTTGTCTCTCATTCCGAGTTGTGCTCTATTACCTCTTCCTTGATAGCTCTTGTCCCCTTCTTGTCCGAGATAACTCTTACTTGTCCTTCAAGACCCTCTTCAGGATCACTTCCTCTGAGAAACATTGTTTGTTTCCAAGGCTGAGTTAAGGGCTCCTCCTACTTGCTTTATAGCAATCTGTATTTACTTCTAGCCCAGCCTCTACCATGCCTTATATAAACTAACTGGGATTAATTTGTCTACTTGCAGTAGAGATTTCCTGCCTGGGGCCAGGAACCATGTTTTCATCTTAATATACCCAGCACCTTGGTCAAGACCTGTGTTAGGTAGCTTTGAAATGAGTGTATTCACCTACTCTTTGAGAATGTGACATTTTATCAGATTCTGCTTGTAAGAATGTGGAATATATGCCCCATTCCCTCAGAAATGTGACATCATACCTTATCAGACCCTACATCTGATGTACTGACCTCAGCTTAACTTTAAAATATATATAAACTCAAGAGTTTAACAGACACTTTCAGAGCCCTGGCTGTGACAGGCTGCACCGTCAGCTGCCTCTCTGGCTCATGGCATGCCAAGGCCACACCCCGTCAGCCTTCCAGCAGGTCTCCAAATCCTGGCTGCCACCACCAGCACTGCCCTCCTGCTTTGAGGGACTTCATCTGTCATCATGGGTCTCTGCTGTGTTGGATGCCATCTCTCCCTAGAAACCTCGTACAAAGGTACATCTCAATCTTAAATTAGACTTTACTTTCCACAGAGGCCTGCTTCCATCTTAGTTGAGCAACTAGGGTTTAATAATTCTGGAACTCACTCACTATGGGGTTGATATGCCCTGTCTATCAAGTGTGTTCCCTGTGAGGTTTGTTCTTATTCTCCCCATATTTAAGCACTGCGAACCCCCCAAAAGACTCTCTTTACATGACACTAAACTGTGTAATTCATGAAATCACACTTTGATTTCATGGCATCTAGCGTCTAGCCCTCCAGAATGCTAGTGTTTCCTCTCTCCTTCCCTCCCCTCCCTTTCAGTGTACCCTTCACTACACCAAGCTGATGAGAGTGTCTCCCTCACCTGTGTGGTCTGGTCATCCTCACAGTGCAATGTTTAGGAGATACTTGTGCACTTTGCCATTAGCATCCCCTCAATTTGCCTTTTTCTAAGTCCTTCCTAGAAACATTCTTTGCTGTATGGCCTTGTTCCTAAGCAAGAACAACAACGGGAGAGATGGTTTCTATGTGAGTTCTTGAGATGACTCAGAGGTGACCGTGGAGCCCTGGTGAGCTTTCACCACGCAGGCATCTGTCTCGAGTCTTCATAGCTGCAGATAACCTTGTTTCTGGCCCAGATTCCTGACAGCTACACCTCCCAGGGAGCAGAGGAGACAATGGCTACATTGGGCATAGTTTTGATCCAAAGAAGGAATTTATTTGTGAATGAGAAGGATGTGATGAGAGCCTGAGGACACATAGCCAGGCTGTCATAAAGCAAGAAGTCTCCATGTTTAGGAGGTAGAATGTTTAAAATGCACGTTGCTGGTCTCCGCCTTCAAGAGCCATGGGGTTTGAGGTGGTGTCTTAGAATCTGCATCATCGAGCACACGAGGAAGATGATCAGAAAACAGACCCTGACTTTGAGCTCATGGTGTTAGAAACACTTGTTACAGTCTGTGAGGGAATGTAAAGTAGAGGCTTTTGGGGTTGACTCTCTTGGGTTCACGCACCTCGATTACTTAGTAGATGTGCTACCTTGGGAAACACCCTTAAGGCCTATGGGTTTGATTTTCCTTATCTTTAGATTACAAACTTTTCCAGAAATAGGACTAGAATTATTATCTTCCCATCTCACAAGGTAATTTAAAGGCTCTAATTGTGTTTTCAAGGGGGCTTTATGAAATGTTAGGCTCTCTAAGGTGATAATGAGCATTTCTAATGCTCTGTGTTTTTGGTTTGTCCCACAACAACTCTACGTGGTAGACTTTCCAAAGTTTCAAAGAAAAGATAGCTTGGTTCTATGCCACAAAACTCCAGAGGAAGAAGAGGGCTGGAGAGAATTGGGGGCTTTCAAAGATGATATTCTGCCTGAGTCACACTGCTTTTGACCCCAAGAAAGAAAGAACCCACTCAACATGGTAAGTCGGGCAGCTCCCCAATGAGTACAACTTCTTAAATCATACATGCAATAGAAATAAGGAAGCAAAATAACCAAAGACAAGTAAAATTTGAAAAAATTATGTCAGGAAGAATCTGTAGCAAAAATAACTGAGACTTGCAAAAGTGTTAAAAGAATAACCACAAAGGGCAATTGTATTTATGTTCAATGTATTAGTTTTCTATTACTACATAAAAATTTATTTCAAATACCCATTTATTATCTCGCAGTTTCCATGGCTTAGCGAGGTCCTCTGCTTACAGTCTCACAAAGCTGCAATCAAGGCATTGGCCAGCGCTGCGATTTCATCTGAGGCTGGAGTCCTCTTCCAAGCTCGTGTGGTTGCTGGAAGAGTTTGTTTCCTTGCAGCTGTAGGACTACGGTGGCTTGCTTTTTCAAGGCCAGCAGGAAAGGGAGTCTGTGAGCTCAGGGAAGGCCTAAATCTTCTTTTAAAGGGCTCCGTGGATTAAGTCAGACCTACCCAGGGCAATCTCTCTTTTGATTTAACTCAAAGTCAACTAATTATGGACCTTAATAACATCGTAAAAATTCCTTCTGTTTTGCCATATAAGGTAACTCAATCACAGGAGTGACATCCCATCACTTTTGCCATATTCTGTTGGTTAGAAGCAGGTCATAGGTTCTGCCCACTCTCAAAGGGATGAGATTATGCACAGATGTGACTCAGTGAGGGTCACCAGGATGTATTTGCCACATTTGGAGAAAGAGGACCTGGCTGCATTCAGTAGAATGTTTATCAAGCACACAGGATATACCAGGCACAAGGATACTGAGGTGAGTAGGTCACTTTCCCCACCTTCCTTGAGCTAGCTTATGGGTTAGTGCAAAATATAGGGCAGAGACTTGGGGCCAATGAAGAGAAAACAGAAATCACTCTCTCTCATTTTGTTTCTAACTTCTTACGAAAACACCGTGAGGGGAAATGATCTCTAAACTGAAAAGAACGGACAGAGGGGGGATGAAGCACGAGGTGGATAAAAGAATATTCTAGAAGCACTGAACCACCCAGAATGCACTAATGCCACTTTCCTGATAAATATCATTGAGGGTAGGGAGACAACTTACACATAAGGAGGACACTGAAGAGCTGTCAGTGATCTTTGAGCAATCAAGAAAATGAGACGCATTGGAAGACTGAGCTAGGAAAATATTCTAATGAAAATTTATGCAGCAAACATTGTTTGGAAGAACTGTAGGTGTAGACATGAGGCCCAACCTCTACAATCCTCCTGGGTGGCTTAGGAACTCCATGGGGCTCATTGGTCTCTTATATCAGCTTCACGGACCTGGCATGATGCTTAAGGGTCGATCCCATCATCCCTCAGACACTGAAGGGATGAAGTCTTTCCACAAAGAGAATGGTTATACTTCTCTTTGCTGCTTAAAGAATGGAGTGCAGTGAGAAATGAGATTGTATTCCAGAAAACCTGAATCACTTCATTGAAGCTTATTGTATGAACTAACGCACATTCTTCCTTTCTCCCAGTTTTGATGCTAGGAAAGTAAAGGATGAGGGAGGGGAGGAGGGAAAGGGAAAGAGAAAGGGAGAGAGAGAGAGAGAGAGAGAGAGAGAGAGAGAGAGAGAGAGAGAGGCGTTAAAAGCTGAAGAGTTAATGTATATAACCAATCTCTGGAAACAGACCTTATGTTCTGCTGTCTTCGTAAGTGACAGGCATTTTCAGACCCTGAATTGCAAGCTTAGCATTTCCCCAAGAATAACCTAACAGAGCACTCAAGATAATTCCTCAAAGGCCAAGGACCTAAAATATCTGCCGCGTGTTCTTCTATCTCTATTCCCCGAGCAATCAGGGATCATTCTTCAGCGTCATGAAGAATGTTTTCTTTGTCGCCGCTTTGCAGGCAATACAAGCATGGCACAGCTGTGCCTGCACTCGGCTTCTGCACGAAGCCACCTGACTTCCTGCCCAGCACGGAGCTCGGGCGCATCACTGCTTACAAGCCAGGGAATTTGTTTCAATTGGTGGAATTTGCAGCAACGTGTCCCTTGAGTGTCCTTGTCCGAAATGATTTTTCTCCTCCTATAACCTCTCTGAGTCAGCTCCCTTTGGAAGACGGTGTGAGGCAGCCTAGGAGGTGTGACTGTGCCCAGAGGCGACAACACACAACTTGATGGGTTGCTGGAGGGGAAGCTGCTTTAGGCCAGGCCTTGACCTCTTGGGATTCAGAATATCTGGGCTCCCTTCCAAGCCATGCATCCCTTTCCCCTCTAAAACCACCCACACCTCAAGTTTTAAAAAGTTGAAAAACAAAACAAAACACCTTTCTGATTCCTTTATCCCCCGATAACCCTCTGTCCCTATGTTGGGAGAGGAGAATTCACATAAAGTCTGAATTCCTCATCAGGGCTGGCTGGGCCCTGTGGCAGGCTCACCTCTCAGCCTCCTCTTCTACCAACTTCTCTAACAGAGCCAGAACAGCTCAACAGTACTTGTGGACCCCAGATACATTCTGTTCTTTAGGTCTGTGTAACAGTTCCCAGTTTTCTCAGGCAGGAACATCTCTTCCCACCTGCCTCTGCTGAGCTTCTGCTCATGGCTCCAAACTGACTTCAGCATTCCTCACTGTGGATCCTTCTCTTACCCTCTCTGCTCCCCCAGACCTCAGGCACTGTATCTTCTCTGCTCTCTGTCCCAGAGCTTATCATTGGTATTATAAAGATCTGCTTTCCTGTTTGGCTTTGTAAACTAAAAATAAAACCCAAATCCTCTGCTGACTGAATGGACCCTCTCTTGGCCAAGGGAACCCCAGGAAAACCTTAAAACTGAGCTCTTGGTCCTGAAGGGAAGGAGGTGGGACATGCCTCCTTATACGCCCTCTCTTTGGGAGTTTAGACTAATTGCAAACTGGGCCATGCAAAGCAAGGGTCCTCATGCTTGCAGGCCACCAATTTGCTTAACAGATCACTTTGAGTATATTGTGGCCTACTCTCTGATTAACAAACCCCCTTATCTTGAATCAAGTATTCCTTACTGCAGACTCCAAGCCTTTACACAAAACTTTATTTCTTTAACCAGTTATAAATCAAAGAATCTCTGAACCCAGCAATGACTTGCAAGCCTGACCCTCTCCCCAGATATCCCATCTCCTTGGGCCAAATCAATGTATACTTTCCATGTATTGATTTATGATTTTACCTGTAATTCCTTTCTCCCTAAATTGTGTAAAACCAAACTACAACCTGACTGCCTTGGGACCACTTACTTGAAGCTTCTTAGATGTGTGGATCTCTGGGCCAGTGACCACTCATATGTGGGTCAGAATAAATCTCTAAATTATTTTATGGAGTTTTTTTTTTCCTGTTAACAGCTTTTCCACTGTATTTAAGCACAATGAGAAGTGGATCTATATTTTACTTTTATACCTCAATCCTTAGCATGGTGCTTTCATATAGCAATAAATATTTGTAAATGAATGATGGATGATGTTCACCTCATATAAAAAGAGGTAGTGGGGAGGGCCCAGGAAGTGGAAAATCCTCAAGCTTAAAACAAAATGTTCCTCTTTATATTATATATAAAATAAAATAAACTCTGTAGACTGATGAATATTATGTTGAGAAAAGCAAACCTCAAAAGACTTATTGTTATTTTATCGGCGTTGATCCCAAGATCTTGGTATGTTGTTGAGGCAGGAGACAGATTTTATGACTTTCAAAAGCACATACTGTGAATTCTTGAGAGAATTAAGAATTCAGAACACATCCTCAGAATGTATGATGATGAGATCCATTGGGAACCAGCTTATAAGTGACACAGTGGAAAACATGGAGCTGGGTAAGGTTTTGTAAAAAGGAACTGAGACATCAAAAGCTGTGTTGGTGGCAGATGAATCAGGAAGTAACTTTGGAGTGTGGTCTGTCCCTTGTTTCCTACCAGTGTGGAAATTCCTTCCTCTTCATCACTGATGTAGGACTTTTTACCTTCTACTTAAATAATTCTAGTGACAAAAAACTTAGGATTTTGTAACAAATATTAATAGTTCTGACTACAAATGTATTTTTTCTTGTATTCATTTGAATGCTATCTACCTACAATTTCTATTTATTGGCTGTAAGTTTAAATCTCTGGAACCACAAAAACTAATCAGTTTTATATATCAGGGGGTGATTGACTTCATTTTAAAGTCTTCTTCCTTTTTTAGGGCAAAATATCCTGGTTAACAAGTGTAGCCTCTCACTAATTTGTCAAAGTCCTCTTTAAAACACCATGTCTGGGATAGTCTAAACTGCACCAAATAAAATATAGCTCCCGTTACTCTTAATCTAAGTTTCTTTTACTCGTTAAAACTCAATATGAAATTTATTTTTATATTTTGGTTGCATTTATTATTCCTTTGGCCCATGACAAAATCCAGAATTACAATTTGAACCGCTGTCCAACTAGGACTTGCAAGACTTTCATTTAAAATTTAAAGTCATGACTTTATCTTCTCTGATACCTATTTTGCTAGTTTCACCATAGCTAGTCTATCAAAAAAATGCTGAAACTTCATATCAACATTGCATGACGGCTTTGTTTGGTACTTGTATTTGATAAAAATATTTTCTAATAATATGCCATCATCCAATTCCATTTACTAAACCTTTTCAAGAAATCCAAATAAACTAACCACTGAAGGGATGAAAATTAACACATTGACTGCCGCACTGGAAAAAATTTTTTTTCCCCTGGAACTATGGTGTTTTATTATGAAAATAGAATAAAAACTTCTAAAATGAACCTATCCTTTCTAATTTAATGAAACATTTGTTATTTTTATTGTTTTCTGTGCATGAGTTATATGCAACTCATGCAGCTCTAGAATCAATTTTTGCACTGCACACCGATTAAGTTATATGTGACTCACAACATACTTATTGAATTTAGTTCAATTGAATAGAATTGAGTCTTCATGTGCTTCACCAAGCCGAGGGCTTAAAACTAGTGTGACTTAAATACAACTCACATGCCAGTTAATGTGTTAAATAAGTGAGTGAGGCCAAAAGATTTCTGCCCACCAGGAGTGTGAAATGCCCCAGGGGAAATAGTCATTCACATAAATAACCACAAGCCAGGTGCTACCTGGCTACCTCAGTGGAGCATGAACAGGTCTGTGGGAATGGAGAAAGGGGGCACTTCATTCCCTTCTGGGAATGGGAAAGGGATTGTGGAGAAGGTGGCATTTGAAGTTAAAGGTCATGAATGCTGAATAGAATTTCACCAATGTGAGGCCACTATATAAATGGTATGATAGGCCAAGGGAATATTGTATAGCAAAGATGCAGAGATGGATCAGTTCAGGGCGTTTTTGGAGGCTATGAAGAGTGCAAGGCAACTTTGGGCCCATGGATGGAACAGAGCAGAAGATTAAAAAGGTATGTACTGGAGCTAGATTGCTGGGGTCTTGAAAGCATGCCAAGGAATTTGGGTTACTCTGAAGGACTGGGAAGCCATTAAAAACTTTAGAGCAGGGAAGTGATGCCATTAGTGTTGGGTTTTAGGAAAAAAAAACAAAAAACAAAAAACCATTGGCCCCATAGGGTATACACTGGAGAAGCCAGAAAAGGAAGAGAGATGAGTTCGGGGCCGCAGCAATTATTAATATAACAATAGTAACTGTAAGTAATACTGAAATGACATTTATCATTTACATGGTGCTTCTGCATGTGTTATATCATTTGATATGAACTAGAACTGTGCTACGTAGGCATGAAGAAAGAGGATGAAGTTGATGTCACGGAAGGAGAGAATAGACAGAGCTTGGCAACTGATTATATTATGGGATACAAAGAATAAAACATGTTGCAGGTGACTCTGGGGTTTCTAAACAAGTAGGCTGGGAGAACAATTGCATCGGTGAGGTCACAGCAGGAAGGAGTTGGCATTCTCAAATGGAATATCTGAGAAGAATTTAATGAAGGATTTTTACATAAAACAGGGATAAGGGGAGCCTACAGAGGCTGGCGCTGTTTGCTAAAGACATTACCGTGCGTAGGCCTGAAGGGTAAGGCCAGGGATTGGGTACCTGAGCCATTACCTGTGTGGTCACCAGCCCCTCCCCCACCCCATAGGAGCTGGGGACTTCGTAGAGGGATGCAGTTCGCCCAGGTGCACCCTGAAGGAAAAGATGAATACCTGGACTCCAGGCCTCTCCTGCTGCTCCTTATTCAGAGATACCAACCAGAAGCCAAAGGGCAAGGGAGGCCATTGACTAGGCCATTAAGAGTTAGCATCCCAGGGCTCTAGGTGATTCAGAGAGAGGTGGAAAACAGTGGTTGTCTGGAGGGGCAAACGTCTAGTAAGAGCACACTGCTACCACTCATTACATCAGAATTGTTGGTAAGAATTTGGTGACTAAGACTGGGCCTTGCAAACCAACTAGACATTCCTTCTATGTTGATATGGATTTGCTCATCAACACCACATATATAGTTGTATCACAAGCTGAGAATCCCGTTAAGTACATTGTTTCTTCTCTCCAAAAGTATGTTGTCACATAATTTGGTGGAATCAACAAACATAACATGCTCATTGTCCATGACATTTCTAAAACCAAATACGCTTATGAAAACAAAGCAAAACATTTAACCTGATCAAATGTAATCTCTTAGTGAATGTTTTTGCTTCCTAACTTTTTAATCTTGACTCTTTCACATGCTCATAAACTGCCTGTTTAAATTTGTAGTTTAGTCCTTTTTTTTTGAGAATCAGTATCAAACCTATACATTTACAGTTTTTTGTTTCTTTTCATTTAATGGGATAGAAAGAGACAGTGACAGAAAGACAGAGATACACACATGCACACATAGCCTACATAAAACAGAAGAAGAGAGAGCCTAAAAAAATTAATGTTCAAATAATGTAAATTGGCCCAGAACATCTGTCTTTCAGGTTATTGATTCACTCATTATTCCAGCCTATTTGGAAGCCACTAAATTTAATTAGTGAAACACATGGTTTGAATCCATGAGAATTCCATTCCGTTTCATGCTCCTTATGATTCTACACACTTACTTGAGAATTTCTACTCTACCGTTATCATTCCCTATAAAACCTCCAAGCAAAACTATTGGTGTGAGTAGTGTAGTTAATGCTGCCTTGGTTTGTCTACAGCCCTATTATTAATAACTTCCCTATCTATCTTACAGGACCTTTGTAAAAAAAACTATGTCTCAGTCACTTCAGTGGGTGTTTAGTAAATGACTGTTGAACAGATAAATGAATAAACAGAGGAAAGAATGGAGGAAGTGATCAAATGGTGGAGGAAATGGTGAGAAATGATATCAGCCTTGCTTCTCTGTAATCCTTGGAACTAATTTCCCTCTTCCATTTATAATAATGCTATGCACTTTCATCTGTCATTCACATCTTTTCATAGCTACGCTGTGGTAAATGAGATTTTCTTAGTGGCCATAAAACAGTAGAAATCTGCAATTTCATTAGGCATTCAATTTCTACCATAAAACTTAATGACTAAGCAGATGAACATGAAGATGATTTTGGAAGAATAAAGTGCACAGACATACACATGGTAATTGCAAGGCTACTGTACAGCTTAAGCAATTCAGACAGGCCAGCTGCTGCAGAAAGAAGCAAGCAAGCCTTCCTGACAGCCTTTATCAGCTAAATTGTGCACACAGCTCTCTCTCAATGCATACTTGATTTTGATTGGGATATTCTGAATATATCATGTGGTAAAATCACATGGCCCCATGGCATTCTATCTTTTCAGAAAGCACTATGCTTGCTGATGAGTCCAATTATATATCTCCCTTTCCAAGACCCAAATTTATCTCCATTTCACAGATGGAGAAACTAAGGCAAAGTCAATTTAAGTAAGATGACAAATTAGTACCATAACTAGGATTACATCTGATACTGGAAGTATGTGTTTATATTATAGCCTAGTTAAATACTGTTATTTCAATGTATGTAAATTCTTAGGAAAATATCATGAGGAAGGTACTCTGGTCAAGTGTTAACATAAGTATAAATTAGTACAACCTTTTTGAAAAGCCACTTGGCAATATGTGTTGGGAGCAATAAAAATATCCATATGCTTTCATAGTATTGCTAGCATTCTAGGAATCCGTATTGAGGTAAGGAATTGGTGATATGTTCAAGGATTCCTACACAAGACAGCATTAATAACTACTATTTATTTAGCACCTAGTGCAATGCTGGGCATATAACAAGTGCCCTACATCATGTCATTTAGTCTGCATCCTTCTCGTATGAGAGAGGTATTATTCTCCCCATCATTCAGATAAGGCAAAAGAGGCTTAATTAAAAAGAAATGAAGTAACAACAACAAAAAGGTGAAGTACTAAGCCATAGCCATCTGGCTGGTGAAGAGCATTGGAATCAAATATTATTTATTACACAAAATTTGGAAACTGACTAAGTTCTCAAATTAAGGATAAATATGAATACTTTAGCATTATGATAGAAAATTAACAATGACTAAAATTATATTTTAAATAATTTTAGTGATATTTATTTGTGATTTATATCTAGAACAAGTATTTATTGAGGACCTATCATTTAATGGGCATTTTCTGGTTACCAGGGATACACATATACGAATCGTTTAGGCAAGAGGTCAGAGCTAGAGAGCAAGTACTTGGGAGTGGGCATATAAAGCCTGAGGCATTGGACAAGATCAAACAGGGAGTGGGTGGGATAGAGAAGAGGCCTAAGGGTTGACTTCTGATTGAGTCAAAGTCCTAAGTGTAAAAGAAAAAAAAAAGAATTCACCCCTGAGATCTTCGGTGTTCAGAGGGAGAAGAGTGAAACCAGAAAAGGAGTCTCAGAAGTTGCAGTTGCTGAGGTGGGAGGTCGGGGAGGAATCTGGGAAGTCAAGCAAAGAGAATATTTCAGAGAGGGCATGGTCAGCTGGGTCAAATGCGTCGAGCAGTTGAGTCAAGTATGGATTGAAACTTGGCTTTGGCAATGTAGCGGTGGAATTTATAGTCCTTTCACTGGGAGTGATGATTACAAAAGCCTCAGTGGAGTGGTTTAGGAAGAAAAGACAAACTGAAAAATTGAAGAAAACAAAATATAAATAACTCTATGAGTTTTGTTATAAAGGGGATCAGTGGGTGGAAGGTAATAATAGGTCAAGGAAGAGCTATTTGTGTTTATTTAAGAAGAAAGACACTGCAGCATGTTAGCTGAGGAGTGCTGTGGGGAGGGAAAGTGGGTATTTTTAGAAAGAGAGGTTAATTGCATAAGTGATGGCCTTAAGTAGGTGAGAGGAGATGGGCATAGCCTAGGGTCGACCTGAGATTAGATCCTGGACAGTTAACCTGGTCTAACAGAAGGAAAGACAGAGCAGAGGTTCACATTGTTGGTCCATCTTATAATGGGAAAAGGATGAATATCTTTTCTGATTGTTTCTATTTTCTTGTGAAATAAGAAACAAGTTTAGCAGCTGAGTGCTTACAGAGGGAAGGAGTGTTGGAGATTTGAGGAGAGAAGCTAAGTAACTTTTTAGAGTAGGAATATAGGTTGACTATTCAAATATAGACAGGATGGCCAGGCAGTATTTAGGGTCCATTTAGTTAAAAGACGACTGCAATATAGAGGGGTGGGTGGGGTGGTAGAATTTAATGGCCAAATCCTCAAAGGAGTTTGTATATTCTATTTTAGGGAACAAAGCAGGAAAATGGTGTAGATATGGCTGGCTATGCGACCCTGAAAGCTCAGTACTATATGGGATAGGGTAGGAAAAAAATAGACCCTGTTTGAAAATGATACAGGGGAAGAAATGTCCTCAGAGGTGAGACCAGGTTGAATTAAAGCATTAAAATTAGGAGAACATCCAGAGGACAACAGGAGGATGTAGAGGATTTTGGTGATGACAGACTATAAATTCCAGAATAGATTAGAACTATCCACTTCTTTCATCAGACTTAGCATAAAAACAGACAGTATTCTCTGGGTCTTTGGGTCATTTCTGAAGGCTTCCATGTCATGTAAAACTTTGATTAAATATATTTGTTGTGCTTTTCTCTCGTTAATCTATTTTTTTTATTACAGGGGTGTCTGCCCTGAGGGTTTCTCATAGAAAGGTGTGTGCCTTCTATTTGTGGTCTATTTACTCGGGCTGGATTCCCAGTCAATTGACTTTAGTGAGCCAGGAAGGGTATGTGGGGTAGTGGAGTGATGATCTCCCCAGAACTGTGTTCAGCCTCTCCCTACCACATTGCTGGCTCTGGCGTTGAAGATTAAAGAAGGAGACCACAAGCTAAGAATGCAGTGGCCTCTAGAATCTAGAAAAAGCAAGGAAACTGGTTCTCCCTTGAGTCTTCAGAAAGGACCACAGTTCTACGGCACTTCAATTTAGCCCAGTGAGGCTTATGTTGGACTTCTGACCTACAGAACTACTCTAAGTTTATTATAACAGCAATAGAAAACTAATGCATCTCCAATTTTAAATTTTAAGATGGGCAAACTTCAAAAATAGATAATAAACAGGCTATACTTTTCTGTCTGAATAAACCATCTTACACTGCCACTGTGTCAGTATCCATTTGCTAAAATATTCTCTTAAGTTCTTTCAACCAGGGCTTCAAAAATTCTAATTCCAAGTTGACATTTGGTAGGTGGTGTTCTAGTTTTATTATTATCTTGGCCATTTATCATTTATTTGCCAGTTATTCTAGCCCCTTGGTGACAACTTCTGTATATGAGATATCATTCCTGCCTTCCACTTCATCACCATGATAATAGTTTTTACTTAGTGGAATAGTTTGTGTCAAAAAAGATCGAGACTGATTTAGAAGTCAGAATTTCAGGGAGTACAGTCTTGGTTTTATTATTGTATCACTTTGGGCAGTTTCATGCTATAAAATAGAGTTCATTCTAGTCTGTTTTAGAGACAACAGCATTTCCTTTTGTTCAGCAGCCCTGCAGCCGGTAGAGGCAGAGAAAGAATTCAAAATGCTTTTGTTATTGGATTATTTTCTTCATTTTGAGAATGAAGGATTCATAGGGAAGGAGAGAATTTTACCTAGAGACCAGGAATTTTAATGTGAGTCAGCACGCAAAGAAAGAATATAGATGAAGAGTGCTTTTGACATTGAGGTAAATTTTACGAACAGTAAATGCTAGATTTAAGTATATAGTTTGTTGAATTTTGTTAACTATGTGTACTTGTGTCAGCACCTCTTGAATCAATATCTAGAACATCCTCATGCCCAGAGAATGCTCCCTGGTGACCCTCACAGTCTGTCCCCACCTCTCCACAGGCAAACACTGTTCTTTCATTCAAAAGCAGTTTGCCCGTCCTTGATGAAGGAATCACGCAGTGTATGCTCTTTTATGTTTGGCCTCTTTAGTAAAACGTAATATTTTGGAGATTTATCAGTTTTTATAAATGTTGCATGCATCAACGCTTCATTCTTTTTTCAAAAATAAATTTTATTGTTTATATTTAAGGTGTACAACATGATGTTATGGGATACATATACATAGTAAAAAGGTTACTATAGTGAGGCAAATTAACATATCCATCATCTCACCTACTTACTATTTTTTTGTTGCTTTTGTGTCAAGAGCAGCTAAAATCTACTCATTTAACCTGAATCCCCAATACAATACAATTTTGTTACCTATAGTCTTATGCTATGCAGTAGATCTCCAGACTTGTTCATCCTATGTATCTGCTACTTTGTATCCTCTGACCTATATCTCCCCGTTTCCTCCCGTCATAAATTCCCCTACCCCTGGTAACCATTGTTTTGTTCTCTCTGTCTGTATATTTGAAGATTTTTTTAGACTCTACGTATAAGTGAGATCATGGAATATTTTTCTTTCCATGTCTGGCTTACTTCATTTAGCATAATGTCCTTCAGGCTCATCCGTAGCTAATGGCAAGATCGTTTTCTTTTTTAGGGCTGAATAATGTTCCATTGTATATGTGTACCATAGTTTCTTTATCCATTTGTCTGTTGATGAATACTTGGGTTGTTTTCATGTCTTGGCTACCGTGAATAATGCAGCAATGAACATGAGAGTGCAAATATCTTTACGAGGTGGCGATTTCATTTCCTTTGGGTATTTGTCCAGAAGAGGGATTGCTGGATCATATGGAAGTTCTACTTTTAATTTCTTTAGAAACCTCCACACTGTTTTCCATAATGATTATACCAACCTACATTCCCACCAACAGTGTACAAGAGTTATCTTTTCTTCACATCCTTGCCAAAATTTGTCTTTTGACTTTTTAATAATTGTCATTTAGGGGTATGAGATGGTATTTCATATTGGTTTTGATTTGCATTTCACTGATGATTAATGATGTTGGTAACCTTTTCATATACCTGTCAGAGATTTTTATGCCTTCTTTGGAGAAAGGTCTATCCAGGTCTTTTGCCCATTTTTATATCAAGTTATTTGTTTTTCTACTATTAAGTCATGAGTTCTTTCTAAATTTTGGATATTAACCTCTTTTTAGATACATAATTTGCAAATATTTTTCCCAATTCATAGCCTTATTTTGTTCACCTAATGGTGTTTCATAAATTCTGTAGGCTGTCTTCATTCTTTTAAAATTTATTTTGCCTCTGACTGAATCATTTCAAAAGACATATCTTCAAGTTCACAGATTCCTTCTGTTGCTTGATCTAGTGTTCAAGTTCTATATTATGTACTTTTTACTTCAGTGATTGAATTCTTTAGCTCCAAAATTCCTGTTTGGTTCTTTTTATATAATATCTATCTCTTTGTTGAATTTCTCTTCCAAGTCATGAGTTGTTTCCTGATTTCATTGAATTGTCTATTTGTATTCTCTTATATCTCACTGAGTTTAAGATCATTATTTTGAATTCTTTTTCAGGTAATTCATAAATTTTTATTTTTAAAAGGTCATTTACTGGACAATCATTGTGTTCCTTTGGTGGCATCATTTTTTCTTGCTTTTTTACCTTTCTGTGTCCCTGCATTGATGTCTGTTCATCAGGTGGTACAGTCACCTCTTCCAAACTCTAGAGAGTGGCTTTTGTAGGGGAAGACATTCAGATGCAGATGAGCCTTAGGGTGCTGGCTGGGCAAGGTGCACTGGCTCTGGTTCC
Organism: Cheirogaleus medius; assembly: GCA_008086735.1. NCBI lineage: Eukaryota > Metazoa > Chordata > Mammalia > Primates > Cheirogaleidae > Cheirogaleus > Cheirogaleus medius. The sequence continues at coordinate 6,641,222 of VBSM01003157.1, forward strand.
ATGTGGGTGCAATGGTGCAGTCACTGTGCAGCTTCTTCAGCTGTGATCATTAGTGGTTACTGTGAGTGCTGCTGTGGTCCAGGCCACAAGTGTCAGTAGCAGCAATGGTGGCTGCTTAGGTTATTAGGGCAAGGGGTTTAGGGATCCTCCTGTCTTGTCTTTCCACAGTGGAGTCTTACCTAAGGGGATCTCTCTTGGTGTTGGATTTGACATAGTGCACAATCAGCCACAGCAGCACTGGGATCCAGGACATAGGTGCTTGGAGCAGCTGTGGAGCTGAGCTACTGCGATCAGGGTCTTGTGAAGCTACCGTAGCACCTGGGACTTGAGGCATAGATTATTTTCAAGGCACCAGTGGATTCGGTTCCCCCACTAAGCTGAGATCTGTTGCTCTGAGGCATACCCCAGTAACTTGGGCCGAGGGGGCTGGCATGTAGCTGTGGTTCTGACCCTCGGGGAGCAGGGCACAATGCTGGTACATCTCTGGGGACGAAAGGGTGCTCTGGAGGCTTGGACCAGGGGGCAGGGCACAGCTACAATTTGGGACACAGAACCGATAGGGCACAGTGGCAGCTTTAGATCCTGGGGATGAATACCACATGGTGGTGACTCTATTCCCTGGGTGGTAGGGCATGGCAGTAACGCAGGCTCTTTGAGGCTGGGTGCCACAGCAATAAGGACCCAGGAATGGTAAAACACTGCTGTGGCTTGGGCCCCGGGGAGCAGGGAGCAATGTAGCAATGAATCCATTCCCTGGAGAGGTGAGGTGCCTCTGCAGCTTGGACTGCAGTGGGGAGTTTGTCTAGTTCCAGGTAGGTGGGGCAATGTGGCTATTCAGCCTGGAGGGTGTGGGGTGTCACAGCTCAGCTAAGGCTCTAATTCCCTGGGATGCAAAGTGCCACATCTGCTCAAGTCCATAAAATGAGGCAATATGGATCAGTAGAACCTCCAGACCTCTTGGGATTGGGGCACTGCATCAGCTGTGGTGCTGGAGGATGCAACTGCTCTGGTGTGCTGAGGCTAGGAGCCCCCAGGAGGCAGAGGACTGCCTCACCTGTGGTGCTGGTTGGGGCCTGACTGTGCTTGTGTGCAGGAGGCCTGAAGTCCCCAGGAGGTGGTCCTCAGTTGTGGCACTGGGGTGTGTGACTGCTCTGGTGTGCAGAAGGCCTGAGGTCTTGGGGGACAGGGCACCACTTCAGCTCTGCCCTAAGGTGAGGGTGCACCAGTGACTGAAATCAGGTATTGGAGCAGCTCTGTGCTAGCTTGGTCCTAGGGATAGGGCATAGTAGCAGCTAGACTTGGGGATGACATGCTAACAGGTGGACATACTGTAGCAGCAGCAAAGTCTCAGGGATAAAGGCAAGTGCAATGGCCACTCGCCCCCAGAGCAGGAGGCACTCTAGCAGTGGCTCTAGTTCCTAGGTGGTGCAGTGCAGTAGCATCACAGGCCACGGTAATGGTGGGGAAACAGGATCAACTCCTCTGGGGAGCTCCCTCAGCTGGGCTCCGAGGCTCCAAGGACTGCGGGAGTCTTCAGTAAGGAGCCTGCAAATGTCTTCGGTGGCTCTGGGGGCTCTGGGGTCCTCTTGCTTACCCTGTCCCTGTGGGCAGGAGTCCCTCTGGCCCTGAGCTGATCCCTACTGAGGGGACCGGGTGGCAGAGGTAAGCTGTTTCCCTGCTTTCCCCATGTGGCATCCTTGTTCTACAGGATTTTTACTGCTTCTCTGCTGTTTTCTGGAGCTTTCCTTTAGTTATTTTGGTTAACACCTAGTTATTTATTTGCTGTTTTGGGATTTTGTGTGTGTGAGGGAGGAGCACTCAGACTTTCTGCCTGGCGGTCTTGCTGACGTCACTCCTCCAAAAGTTTTTTCTTTTCTTTTATTGTTATCAAATCAGCTTCATTGAAGAACAATATACATACTGCTGGGAAATAAAGTTTTCCTGAATTTCTCACTTGTCCTGTAAAAAATTCCCAGTCTCCCAAGACAAGGAAATGCATACAATATAAAGGTAGGGAATATTTGCGTTCCCTACCCCGAGAAATATTTTATTCCTCACACCTTGAGAAGAGTATGTAGCCATTTGTCTAGTTAACTATCCAGAAGGAATATGACTTTTCTTATCATCTTAAGAAGGCCAATGGTTACAGCTCAAATGACTCCCCAAAGCCTCCAAGTGCCAGGAAACCTAGAGTGCCCTCTCCCAGGTATTCACATGTCAAAAGCCATGAAGTCCAGACTTTGAAGACAGTTCTAGGTCAAAAAAGCCAAGACTCATGGGGCTATCTGGCTTCTGGAGAGATTTTACTGACATTCGAAAAGGTTAAGGTGAGAACCCAGGATCCATTCCGCCCTGTCTCCGAGGAGCAAAGATCTTTCTCTCTCCTTTGAAAAGTGGAGGGAGGCAGCTGCTTCTGTGCGGTGTATAAACGGAGAGAAGCCATCGTTCTCCATCTCTGGTCTGCAAGGTGTAACCGCAGTTGCATAGAAAGCTTAAGGGATTTGAAGATAAGGAATTCAAGTATATATGCTTAGTAATTTAGGGAAGCAATTTAATTTTTTTCATCTGTGGTAATCTGTTATGGCAACAAGAAAGAGCTAATAAAACCCCTCTGTAAGCAGAGTTAGTTGCCCTCTCCTCTCTGCCTGTTCTGACACTTTTATATGACGCTGGCATCACATTACCTATGGTCCTATAACTCTGTTTCTTACCCTAGTGAGCTCATTATCTCTGAGGCCATGTCCTGATGCTATCGGGACCCAAGTGGTCCATTCCTAGTCGGAACCTAAGTGTATGGTGAATGAAGGAATGAAGTCGGAGAGAATATTGTTTATTAGTCATCACCATTAAGGTTCAGTGTCCCCTAGATCTAAGCCACCACAGTAGAGATAAATGCCACCAACTGTAACCACTCTTATGATTCTCAGCCTCATGTGCTCTGATTTTCATCCCTTGCAAACTGCTTTGAAATAATGTAGTGAGCTGGAAAATATCTCCACTGGCAATGTCTTAAAAACATGTGTGACATGCATTACAGTTTCAAAAGCAGTCCTTTGCTGCTACAAAAGTGTGAACTTCTTCATTTTTCACTAGAAGTTTGTTTTTAAGGGATTTGAAGATTAGAAATTCAAGTACGCATGTTTAGTAATTTAAGAACAACTTAATCATTTGTTGTTCTGAAAAAAAAACCCCGACAATTTCACTGTGCAGAGAGTTTTTCTGTACTGCCCACAAATATTTTTTAACAACATATATTGGAAATATATGGAAATGTCACCTAATGCTGACAAGGTTGCAGTAAACTGCAGTAGACACATATATTGCTGAGGTATTGTTGATTGGTAAGAAACTTTGATTAATGCAATACTCCCAGGGTAACTAACTATAGAAATTAGTCAAAATATGTGTAACAAGTTACCCTGAATGGATATGACCATATGGATAATATAGGAATTACCTCCTCTTATGTGTCTTCCATATGCAAGAGAATCTGATACTTTCCACAACTGCAGTTTATATATATACATATATGTATATATATAATAAACTAGATGATGCCTTCCTAGTAAAGTCAGAATACAGAGAGGAAAACCGTGGTTCATTCTTGAGCTAACTATCTTTGACTAAGAACATTATCCTTAAGGCTGGGTGGCACATGCAGTGATAATTTCAAATTCAGAGCGATGCTGTGTTTGACTGCAATATCCCTGGGAAAACTTTGCCATTTCTAAAAGAAAGTTACCATAGAAATAAGGTTAACTATATCATGAGAAGCCCAAACAAAATCCTAAAACTTTAAACATTCTCAGAAATTGGGTGTGGAACAAAAACATCCAAATATTAGTTAAGCCAATAAAGTGAAAAATTAAAGAATTCAGACTTGTTTCTAGGAGTATTTTTTTAAATGTGCTATATATGATCATGCCTCTGCACTGCAGACTGGGTGGCAGAGTGAGACCCCCTGTCTTTAAATAAATTAATTAAATAAATAAAAAATGTGTTAAATATACCAACATGTTTATTGTGATGTTTTCTGTAATTAATAGCAACATTGTATGCTGATTTAATAAAATATGGTACAGCAAATCCTTGCTCTGTATTCTCATGGCATCCTATAAATTCCTTTATTTTAACATTTTTTTACTGTGTAATTGTTTCTTGTATTTTCTCTCACTAGCTGTGAGCCTTCTGAAAACAAGGAGTATGTGACAAATAAGCATCATCAAAATTCTTTCCTGAATTCATCCCCTCCACTTCTGTGCTCCTCTATCTCTATTGCTGGGGCTCAGACAACAATACCTCAAAGTGTGGCACTTTGGTGCACTGAGTACTTTGAACTGAAGGACACTGGAAGGGCCTTGGAAGCAAAGTCTTCTTTCTTGCTCCCTTTCTCCCCTAAGGCATGCCATAGAACTAGAATTTCTCTTCCCCAAGATGGGTCATAAAAACTAGAAATTCATTGGATCCCTGGGCGGCACTAATCTCCCGCAAAATAACATCCACATATAGTTTTTACTTCCCCAAAATCCAACTACTAATAGCCTACTGTTAACCGGAAGCCTTACCAATGACATAAACAATCATTTAACACATATTTTTTTGTTGTTATATGTGTTATATATTGTATTCTTAAAATAAAATTAGCTAGAGAAAGGAAAATGTTATTAAAATTATAAGGAAGAGAAAATATATTTACTATTCATTAGGAAGTGGATCATCATAAAGGTCTTCATCTTTCTGTCTTCATGTGGAGAAGGCTGAGGAGGAAGAGGAAGAGGAGGGTTGGTCCTGCTGTCTCGGGGGTAGCAGAGGCGGAAGAGGTGGAGGAGGTGAAAGGGGAGGCAGGAGAGGCAGGTGCACTTGGTGTAACTTTACAAAAATATCTCATAATTTCTGTCTGAGTTTTTCATTTCTCTAAAAATGTTTCTATATAGCGTCAATCCTTCTACCATTTGCTTTAGTTTTGGTGCTCAAATCACAGAATGGTCCATGCCATAAAGGAAGTTAAAAGACCCTCTGCCAGATTGTCTAATGTCAATTGTCTTCTGGCAATGCTTTTTCTACATCCTCATCCTCATTGTCTGGCCATGGTTCAAAAGCACTGGTCTCCATCAAGTCATCTTCTGTTGATTCCTCTGGTGTGGTCTCTGTCAGCTCTTGAATTTTTCCAAAGCCCTTATTCTGAAACCCTTTGCTCTCCACCTTTATTGCCATATCCACAATCTCTCTTCTGAATTCCCTGGTTGTCTCTGACGTAAATCCTGTGAAGTCATGCACAATATCTGGACAGTTTTCTCCAGCTGGAATTGATTGTTTCAGGATTGATGGCTTTCATGGCTCTTTCTGTAACAAGGATGGCATCTTCGATGGTGCGATTTTTCTAGACTTTCACGTTCCCTCTACTGGGGTTCTCTCCCATGGGGTTGAGGATCCTTTCCATAGAATAACATGTGGAATGAATGAGGTTGAAGGTCCTATGATCCCTTCCAGTGCCTTTGAGGTTTAACTCATGGGGTTCTGAGTGGCCCAGGGTCCAATATCAAATGAGTTTTAAAAGGAAATTTCTTACTGGCAAGGTACTTCCTGACTTCAGGGACAAAGTATTGATGGAACCGATGCAGAAAAAGGGTCCTTGTTATCCAGGCCTTCTTTTTGTACAACTAAAAACTGGCAGCTGGTGTTTATCTTTTTCCTTGAAGGCTCATGGGTTAGCAGATTTATAGATAAGGGCAGTCTTGATCATAAACTCAACTGCATTTACACAAAACATGAGAGTTAGCCTATCCCCTCCTGCCTTAAATCCTGGTGCTCACTTCTTTTCCTTACTAATGAATGTCTCTTGTGGCATTTTCTTTTTTTTTCAGAATAAGGCACTTTCATCTGCATTAAAAATCTGTTCAGGAGATGCCCTTTCTTGTCAGTGATTTTCTCAGTGACATCAGCAGAAGCTGCTTCTCCTGTCATCTAGACATTTTAAAAGCTGTACCTCTTTCTAGAATTAGGAAACCATCTTTTGCTGGTATTGCATTCTCCAGATTTAGATCCTTCACCTTTCTTTTTCTTTAAGTTGTCATGTAACGACTTCTCTTTTTCTCAAATCATATTAGAATCTATACGTATGCTTTTCTTATAGCAATCCTACACCCGCATAAAAGCTGCATTTGCAATACAAGATAAAAAAGAATTTTGCAAAAAGTGCACAGTTTTTGCATCTGCTGATGTAGCTGCAGTGATGACTTCACAAATTTGCTGTTTCATTATTTCTTATATTTTTTTACAATGATCCTTACTCTGAATTCATTTATTTTGAAATGGCAGGCAACTGCTGCAGACCTCAATTTTCAGTACATATCAAGCAATTCAACTTTTTCTTGTAATGTCATGACTTTTCTCTGCTTCTTGGGAGCACTTCTGGCATCACTATTGGGACTTTGCATGAGTCCCGTGGTGTTATTCAAGGTTTATGTTGTTGCACTACATATGATAAAATGCATTTGAGAGATATGAGAGATCACATTTTACTGCCATAGTGCTCATATGGAAATGATCAGCATCACACAGGATTTTAAGCAGATACTTGCAGGACCTAAGCTCACCACAAGAGCAGCAAGAGGAGGCTAAGAAATTAAAACCACAATGAGATGCCACCTAACCCCAGTGAGATGGGCCTGTATCAAAAAATCCCAAAACAACAAATGCTGGAGAGGATGTGGAGAGACAGGAACACTCTTACACTGCTTGTGGGACTGCAAATTAGTGCAACCTTTGTGGAAAAGAATTTGGAGATACCTCAAAGAGCTAAAAATAGAAATACCATTCGACTCAGCAATAGCATTATTAGGCATCTACCCAAAAGAGCATAAGTCATTCTATTATAAAGACATCTGCACCCCAATGTTTATGGCAGCACAATTCACTATTGCAAGGACATGGAAACAACCCAAGTGCCCGTCAATTCATGAATGGATAATTAAAATTTGGTATATGTTCACAATAGAATATCACTCAATTCTAAGAAACGACAGTGAGCTAGCACCGCTTATACTATCCTGGATTAACCACTTTGGTACCGCGCTTACCGGCTGCAAAGCCTTGCCCACAGCTGGCACTCACAGTCCCCACGATAGTTTGTGCTGTGCATTGACGACGAATCCGTTTTGCTCTTGTGTGATGAGGAAAGCTTTAAAGCACTGAAAGCTTGTTTTACTTTACAGGCAGCTTTACTTGTAATGTAAATCAGAATAGGTAGTATATACATATATGTTTTCATTACGTTATTTTTAAATGTTCACAATTTTATTTTGATAAATGAAAAATTAGAAAAGTCATATCACGGCTGTCGGCTAAAGTTGGTGCTCGGCTGTGCGCCTTCATATCACGGCTGTCGGCTAAAGTCGCTGTGCACGTTCATTTGTGGCTGTCGACTATAGTCGACGCTGGTACCGAAGTGGTTAAGCTTAAGGCCATTATTCAAAGTGAGGCGACACAAGATCAGGAAAATGGGCTCCACATGTACTCTCCATCAAATTGGTACTGACTGATTAAAACTGTGGTGCTCAAATGGTGGTAGTGTTCACCAGGGATTAGGGGGTTGGGGGATAGACTCACATTATAGGGATGTGGTGAGCATTGTGGAGGGGAAGGGCATACCTCTAACCCTTCCTAGGGCAAAGATATAAAATGTAACCAAATTGTCAAAAAAACCCAAACAAACAAACAACATTTATTGGGTGTCGGGCAGGTGGGAGGGGGGAGGAGGGGAGGGGCATATACTTACATAATGAGTGTGATACGCACCAACTGGAGGATGGACATGCTTGAGGCTCTGACTCGAGGGGGTAGGGGAGGCAAGGGCAATATATGTAACCTTAACAACATTTGTACCCCCATAATATGATGAATTAAAAATAAATAAATAAATAAAAGAAATTATTGTGGCATCGTGGTATGTACTATAGTTAATTTTGTGCACTTATGATTCATTACTGCATATTTACATTTATTCACATTTTTCTCAACTGCACATGGTGCCATGGTAGGCCTGTGTTTGTGTGCATAAATTTTGGTGAATTTTAACTTTTTCATAACAGATTTGCATATATTTTATGGTAGTAATGATAAAATGAACTAGTATCTACATATATTTTATGCACTCATGACATACCTAACTTTTTCTTAATTTTTTCAACATTTCCAGGCTACATGATTTGAGAGCTTTTTCAAAATGTTACAAATCTTGAAAAATTTTCCAATGTATTTTTTGAGAAACATCTGTGTATAAGTGGACCCATGAAGTTCAAACCTGTGCTGTGTAAGGGTCGACTGTATCACTCTAACCTCTCTCTGCCTTCCTGCATAGGAGTTGGTCATAAAGAAATTCTCCATCCCCCCCGTGTCTGATAGTAGATCATAGGACATTTCCAAAGGAGTCATGCTCTATACCTGAGAGAAAGAAATGCTACACAGAGAGGTCAGGAAGAATCTGGGCAAGTAGGCCTTGCTGGGTTTTCCCACTTCAGTCTGTTACCATTAGATCATAACCTTTTGGTCCAATCACATTTTTACATGGCCGTCTATTCTTCTTCAAACCTAAGCATAAAAATAAACAGTTTTCCCTGAGTCTTTCGGTCTTCATTTCTGAAGCCTCCCATGTCATGTAAAACTTTAATTTAATATATTTGTTGTGCTTTTCTCTTGTTAATCTGCCTTTTTCTCATAGGAGAGTCTGCCATGACCCTTATGATGGGAAGGAAAGGGATCACACCGTTTCCACCCCTACACTATGAAATCCTAACTTGTTCAAACTAGGACCCTGGTTAAAGCTAACTTAAACCAACTTCACACTTTCGTTCATGCACCTAAAAATGACTGGAGAAAAAAATCATTCTTCATGACCACAAATCTCCAAAGGACCTTTCACCCTCCCAGCAATGAAATGTTCCTTCCCTTGCCCATTCACTGGCCTAAACACCAGTTCACACCACCTCCTCTCTCACACCTTCACCACCTTCTCCAACGTCCCCACTTTCCACTGATCACGTTGCTTTCTGCTTTTCTGTGCTTATTGAGAAGACTGAAGCAATCAGAGGAAAATGCCCACATTCTCCCACCACCACATCCACCCACCTTCCACTGCGTCCTATATACTCTGCCCTCTGCCTTCCCTCTCCAGTAAGTGCTTTTTCTCCCACTTACCCCGGACATCCCTCCAGCAAATCTCTCTCTCTCTCGTACATCACCAATTTTCCTTTTTCTACAAGAGTATTTCCATCAGCATAAACTGTATATTTGTCTTGGAATTTAAAAAAAGGAAACAGCTCCTGTTGACCTCATTTCCTCTCCTAGTCCTACCTCATTGCTTTGTTCAATATGAAAAATATTGTAATATAAACTGAATGAATCTTTGCTTCCCTGATGCTTCCATGGTACTTGGTGCCTTATACCCCTTCGATAAATATTTTGGAATTTATATAACTGTATAGTTATATAAAATGATACCTATAAGGACTATGTAGTAATTTAATAAAATGTATGTAATATTATGATGGATGAAAAACTCAGCAAACAAATTTTATATATGCACTGTTTAAGTAAAATGTGAACATATTTTGACAATGAACAGACACCATTACACAAAAATGAAGCACTTTTGTCATATTTGAAAGATTAATGAAGATTGATTGCTAGTCTATGAAAAGACCTTCAGAGTTTTTTTACATTTACAAAGTAATACAAAAAGAAGTAGCTCCTTCATCAGGGCAAGTCTTTAAGAATGAACATATCAGGTGCTTGGTAGAGCCATGTTCACGGGATGGCAGCCTCCCTGGGTCAGGGCAACCCAGCCACAGCTCACAACCTCAGGCCTGAGGTTGATAATAGGTTGATCTATAAAAATAGATCTCAATCTATTTTTCCAAAGTCTTTTTTTTTATTGAGCTGCTATTACATGCTACCGTGTTTCCCCAAAAATAAGACAGGGTCTTATATTTATTTTTCCTCAAGTAGACACCCTAGGGCTTATTTTCAGGGGATGTGTTATTTTACCCTCAAAGCCTCAGCTTGCAGCACGCACAGGATGGCCGGGACCTGACAGGGGGAGCCGACCTTGTTGGTGGGGCTGCCCGCACCTTTCCCATCACCTCTGGGATAGTAGCTGTCACGATGGGGCAGATGAGAAGGGCTGCTCATCTTCTTTACCGCTCCGTGACGAAATGCATGGGTTGTGCAGATACGCTGCGTAGCCACGTCCATCACTAGGTCTTATTTTGGGGGTAGGTCTTATATTGTGCAAATGCTTAGAAATCCTGCTAGGGCTTATTTTATGGGTAGGTCTTATTTTCTGGGAAACACTGTATGTTAGGGGTTGGGGATACAATGGGGGAACATAAGAATATATGATATTTGATAGATGAATAGAAGAGTCCTGAATTGGACTGGGAAGGGGTGGGCATAGGGAAGTCTTTCTTTTTTTTTTTTAAGTAAAGATGGGGTCTCGCTCTTGCTCAGGCTGGTTTCGAACTCCTGAGCTCAAACGATCCGCCCACCTCGGCCTCCCAGAGTGGGGAAGTCTTTCTTGAGGAAGTTATTCTTAAACAGAGCTAAAGGATGAAATGAAGTTAGGGTTAAAACATTCTCATTTCAGAAAGAGATCTGTCTATACAAAGTCTCTGTGACTTAAGGGGCATCATGCTTTTAAGGAAATGAAAAATATCAAAATAATCAGAAGGCAGAGAATGAGAGGAGGAGTGGCTTGAGATAGAACTAGAGAAAAAGTGTGGGCAGACAGGAAGGGCCTGAAGTCCACTTTGTTTATATTGATCTTCATTCCAAGAGCACTATGAAGTATTAGGCTTTTATGCAGAGGAGTTATATAATCAGATTTGATTTTTTAACACTGATTTATAGATAAGAACCCTGGTTCCTTCAAATTGTTAATGTCATGGCACACATGTAGAATGACAATGTTTCCTCTATGCCCTGAATCCCCTAAAACTAAGGGATTTGGGGATATTTTGATGAACTTTCACACATTTCTTATATAATGTAATTACAGTAAGTAAAATGAAATACAATGCATTAGGATGTATATTAAAAAATTTGATTTGTAAAAAATTTACAACATACTACTGGAGCTCCAATTTGTGAAATGCCCGTGCATATGTGTACTTGTTAGAATGGTCATCTTGCAGTTTACTTGGACACCAATAAAATGACATGTCAGACAGAAGTAAACAAAAGTCTGTTTGACACAGAGATTTGGTGCATGTCTTGAGCTGTACCTACAGAAGTTTCCATTGGGCTTATTTCTCCAGGCTCCACAGCCAGGCCTTGGTTTGTGCACTGTGTTCCTTGGGATCCCATACAGGACACTGCCCAGGGAACTCTGGATTCAAGAACAGATTGAAGAAAAGCCAAAGTGGTTGTGCAGGTGGATGAGTTCATGAACCATGTTTTTAGTATAGCTAAAACAGAACAGCAACTTGGATTAGCATGGTAGGAGTATAGATGCTGAGAATGCATGAATTTGATAGATACTTTGTAGGTAAAATTGATGACAGATTGGATGTGGTAGGATGAGGAATAGGTACAAAGCATGACTTCTAGATATTTTGCTTGCTGAATGGGTGCTGGTGATGTTATTTTAGGTAGGGGAGCATCAGGTGGTGGGTGTTATCATTAGATTGTTCTTAAACATGTTATGTTTGAGACATTCATGTGAATACATGGTGTAAGCAATTCTGCTATTACATACCAGACATGCTGCTAATCACAGTATCATTTAACCTCCATTTTAATCATTATGTTCTTATAGGATAGATTCTATTATTAAATCTATATTTCAAGTGAGGAAATCCAGAACCGAGTGACCAAGTAACCAAGTAACTTGCCATGGTTACAGTTAGGAGGTGGTGAAGCTTGATTTGAGTCTCAGGCAGTTTGTTTCTAAAGCTCTGGTTTGAAGGTGTCCCACAAAAAAGCATGTATTGGAAACTTAATCCCTAATGTAACAGTGTTGGGAGGTATTTAGGTCGCAAAGGCTCCATCCTTAAGAATGGCTTACTTCTTATTATAAAAGGGCTTGAGGCTGTGAGTTTGATCTCTTGCTCTCTCTCACCCTCTCTTCGCCCTTCCACGATAGAATAATGCAGCAAGAAGTCTCCACCAGATGCCAGCCCCTAATGCTTGGACTTCTCAGCCTCCAGAACCATGAGCCAATATATTTTTGTTCATTATAAATTAGCCAGTCTGTGGTATCTGTCACAGCAGCACAAGCAAGCTAAGACACCATTCGATGCCGTTCATCTCTCCGTGGCTGGCCCCAACCTGGCCCCACCTTCTGTATATGCGAAGATATCTCGATTGTTTTTTTCCTCTATGGACTGAACTTCCAGGGTTTTGCATAGATGATTCTTCTGAATGTCCTTTCAGACTTCCTGGATTTTCTTTCTTTACTCTGACCTTTATATATTCGGTCTCCTACTCAAATTACATTCTCAGGTTGTCTTAGGCTGAGCTCCACAGCAACCTCCAGTGTGCTCTGAACTGGTGCCATCACCACCAAACCTGCCAGCTTCCCACAGAAGGCCAACTCCAGCTGGGGACACCAACCCTCTCCGCTGACCAGGGCCTGAGCCTTGGAGACCCTATAGGTGAGTCCCATCAGAACCTGGAGTTCTGAGATGAGAGAATCCAAAGCTGAGGCTTTTATATAACTGTGGAATGTCTGCTGGGGACTTTCAGCTCACAGAGAAATATTTTATGCCACATCTTAGTTTTGGAGTATAAAAGGTATTTTTTTCATCTAACAATGCAAGTGATCTATTGCCAGATTCAACTCCCTATATTTCCCCCTCATTCCTCTGGACCACTCTGCTGAAGTATGAAATTATGGTTCCATAATCACTTCTCTAAAACTTTCCTCATTCCTGGCTTCCCAGTGTAAATCTTTCCTGGATGCTATGTTCTGGATATTTGTGTACCCTCCACTCAAATTTATATGTTGAAATCTTAACCCCAAGGTGATGGTATTAGAGTATGGAGCCTTTGGGAGATGACTAGGTGATATGGTGGAGCCCTCATAAATGGGTTTAGTGCCATTATAAAAAATGCCTCAGAGTCATCCTTTTTCCATCATATGAGGACACAGTGAGAAGGTGCCATCTATGACCCAGGAAATTGGCCCTGGTTCACCAGACATCAAATCTGCTGACACCTCGATCTTTGATCTCCCAATTCTGCAGAACTATGAGAAATACATTTCTATTGTTTACACATCTGTGATATTTTGTTATAGCAGCTCAAATGGGCTAAGACAGTAGATTTCACTTTTTGGTTTTGTTCGTGAAATTTTTTATGTGACCACACTATATTTCTCTTCTTTTCCTGATTTTCTCTGTGCTCCTCAGTTCCTAGTGTTAGTTTCTCATCTTTTCCCTCCTGTCTCTATGTGCTCTTTCTCCCCCAGTTTCACCCCTTCTCCCAACTCCCAATTATAACTTTACATGACTAAATTATAAACTCTGACCCTATACCTTCTGTTCCAGGTTTCCTCCAGGTTTTCCTCCCATATGTCCAACTTTATATAAGTTAATTCCACTTGGAGGAGTCATTTCTCATGTCAGACATGTCTTATATCAGAGCCCCTCTGATGTGTCCTTCTTTGCAAAGGCACCACCCACTTCCAGGACAACACCACTTGTCATTTTGCTCAGAAGTTCCCATCCTGCCCTTGCCTGCCACCCCCGGCTGAGCACCTGTATGCTGGCGTTTATGCTCCCCCCACCACGTCAGCTCTGGTGTGAACCCCCACACTGCAGGTTATGACTTCTGGCATCCTGAGCTCATGCCTAAGACCCAGATGATGAGGGGAGCTAATGACCCTTGCAGTGAACTTTGACTAATGAGAAATGGGAGTGTGAAGAGAGACAGGCAGATTAATTTTCCTTCCTCTTCTCACTCAGGGACTAATCTGAAGCATGGTTTTTCTTCACAGCCTGAATGGAAATGTCCTGTGAGCTGGGAGGATATGCCTGCTAAGGTCTCTGCTGTGTCTCTCCTTGGTTCCTTGTGAGCTGGCAGCTAGTACAGGAAAGAATTGCTGCCTTGCCAGACATCCTTCCTTACCTCTCATGGTGGGATCTTCATCCCTTCCCAAATAATGCACCAACACTTTAATCATCACCTCAGGCTCTGTTTTGTAGAGAAACCAGGTTAAGAGAAATCTTCAAATTTAACATTTTTAAAAAGAAATGGAACATTTTTTTCATCACCCATTGTACCTCCTATGATTGTTAAAAATAATATCATCATTTAACCTAAAAATCCTGTGGTCATTCAGTATCACTCATTCTTTCTTTTATTGATAAAATGCAGACTCTCAAAAGCCCTGTTGGTTCTTCCTTCACACCAAGGCATCTTCTCTCCAATGCACCATAGATGTCACTCTGATCGAGACCTGCACCAAATGTACCTTAACTACTGCACAGGAATCCTGCTTTCTGAGCCACATTCTCTGACTCCAGTCTCCATCTTGTAATCAATCTTGCACACTCTACCAGTGGACAAAACTGCTCTTCCTTAAATATCACCCTTGTGTCATTTCTCCAGAAATACATACACACAAACACACACAGCATAACCTTCAGTGATGCTTCATGGCTTAATAAAAGGCTGAAACTCTTTCTGGATTTGAAGTACTCTCAATTATCCAAGATTCCAATTCATTCCTCTCTTTCTGGTGCAGTCTTAAGCCAGTTTGTTTTCAATATCATATTATTTCTTTGACCTGAAGCACCTTTTACTTCTCTTCTATAAATCTTCCCTGCCTTTCAAACCCCAGCTTAAAACAATCTCCTTTATGAGGTTTATTAGAAGAACTCTAGAACACACTGCTGTATACCTTACCTTGAATTCTTTTAGCATTAATCATCTGTGAAATTTAATTGCTTAATTGCATATTGCTCTATGCTTCTCATAGTTTGAGTTCATAGTTCTATTTCTTGAACTAGATTACATTTTTGACCATAGAGACTGTCATTATTTTTATGTGGTCTTAATTATACAGGACATAGAATAGGTGCTCAAACATTCTTTATTGATCGTGTCTTGGAAAATGAATAGTCTGTGTGATGTAACTAGAAGTGCCTTGGTTAGTTGAAGATTAGGTAATACTGTCTGATAATAATGATCAGTAATTTAATGAACAGGGTGGATACCAGATGCCCACTATGCATCTTTATGAATGCCACTCTCTAAAGCTGATCCAAGATTGGAAGCTAAGCATGTATACCTCATTGCTGTGGAAGTAACTGTACTCTTCCTGCAGTCTGAGTGGTCCTGCCACTGATCAGTAACAATGATATCCGGACAGGCAGCAGTCGAAATCAGGAAGCAAGTGGCATTCCATCCTTATATCTCCAGATCAAACTCTTGACAGCCAACGTACTAGAATGAACCAAGCAAAAGAGGCATGAGAGTAGATAGTGAAAAACCCAGTGTAGCTATAGTGAATTAGGTGTGATTAGTGTCTGGACATATACTTGGGTTGAGAAGAGTATAAATTCATGTTTAGAAGTTTGAATTTCATGCGTTAGTTTGTGGTGTACCACCAAAGCTTTTTAAATAGAAATCTGACCACATCTATGTTTTAGGAAGATAATTTTTGTAGCAGTATGGCAGATGGAAAGAGTGGAGGTGGGGAAGCCAGTTGGGAGGTTTATGTTTACGCCTGGTTTTCAAACTATGTTTTGGGAACACTGTGAGTTCCTTAGAGATGCTTCATGGGAGTGAGTGGGAATCTGGGCCTCCAATCCAACTTCAACCTGACAAGATCTACTTATAGCTGTTGCAGCAGAGCTTCTAAGTAAAATTTGTGAAAAGAAAATATGTTGTAGCTTTAAAAAATTGGAAAGCTCATAGTGTACTTAAATAGCACACTGTGTGGCAATTGCTGGACAGATTTCAGAAATATTTTGTGGTTGATTCAATTGGACTTCCTTATCAACAACATCTATGAGGTTTAGAAAATGAAGAGTCAAAGATTGTTGGGTAATTGCATAGAAGTGATTGCATTAACCAAGGCTGAAATCATTCCAGGTGGAGGAGATTTACAGACAGGGAGATTCTCATCAACTCATTCACTGAGTGTGAGGTTCCTCTGGTCAAGGATTTGCCTAAGAGATGATCAGAGATTGGACTCTGGGGCTCAGGAGTAAGGTCAGATACGGGCCTGGGAGTCATAATCTTTGAAGCTTTGACAGACTTTGAAGCCAAGAAGATGAATGATGTCATTGCATGAGAAAGTAGAGACCAGAAGAGTTGAGGCAACAAACGGAAGGCCAACGTAGCATCCAGGCCATAAGGGTCATCTACTGCCCACATGGATTCTTCAGCCTTCACAGTGTTTTATGTTCAGTTTTTAAATTTATATTGTCAACTTTTAAAATTCAGTATTTCTGACTTCCCTGGACAAATCAGAGGGCTTACTAGCACTGGCCTACCCTTCGCTCATGGCCGCCATATGCCAGAATGGTCTCTGAGTGGCGCCCCCTGCAGACTGGCACATGTTCTCCAGGTGCACAGCTCCCATCCGTCAGCTGCACTGGCTGTTTGCAGCAGGGTCAGTTCCTCCAGCCATTTGAGTTTTCAACTCCTGAGGGAGAATAACATTTACCATGGGACCCTGGGTCACAAATATTTATTATGAAGTAGAGCCAGCAAATGGGTTTGGCTTTTGATTATTTTCTTATTTTATTGTTTTGTTTATGAAAAGTATAAGCCCAATAATTAAACTGAATTTATGTCTTAAGAGCTACAAAAGACAGTAGGAGTTTCTTAGCCCAATGAACCTAAGTTATAATTACTGTTTCTCAGCCCTATTATTTGTACCATCATCACATAAAAATGTAGCATTCCACACATGTAATAAGAGGTGATAATACACTGTTAACATTTTAGTCGAAGATAATATATCAGGATGTAACATAATTTAATAAAATCTAATAAAATGTATGTTAGATTTGGAGTTGAATACCACGAGAGTGTCATAGTTAAGGGAGTGGGCTCTGAAGTCAGACAGCCTGGGTTCCAATTGTCACTCTGCTAATTACCACCCATGTGACTTTGCACAGGGGATTCTTTCTGTTCCTTGGTTTCTTCACCTGTAAAAGGCAGTTGTGAAAATTAAATATGCTACCACAAGGAAAGCCTTGTGGATCTCTTGGGTGTCTAATGAGTAATCAGCAAAGGTTAGTTGTTGCCGTTACTTTACCCAAAGTGATTCATCCCTTACCACCCACAAACCTGATGAGCATACTGAGTTTTTGTAAATTTGTAAACAAACAAGCAGGAAATAATGAGAAGTTAGTAGCTAACATTTAAATATGGTGTATTATTATTGCAACCATAAATTTTAAATCTCTACTGGAAATGGCCAAACACCTTTAATGCTCAATGTCTGTTATTCTGAACAAATAGATGTAGACATACATTCCTATTTTCCAAGAGAAAAGGCATTTATTTCTGTTTAGAAGCTATTAATGCAATCTTAAAGTATTGGTACTTAAATCTGTAATTTTCTGTGAATAATTCAGGATAAAATAATGAATCAGAATTTAGATTACCAGCTCCATCAAGGTCAGGAAAAGTACATGGAATTTACAGGAAAAGGAATATTTGTATGAACAGTTTTCTCCCATATAGGGAGTGTTAAGTGATTCAATTTCACACTGACATAAACTTTTATTCAACATCTGAATTTGCTCTCTAGCTTCATTTAAAAATCAACCTCAAAAGCCCAGAGTTGAATTTTGAGGTCCAAACCTCATGTATATTTATCTTTAGGAAATTGATAGAGATGTTAGATGTTTGCAATGAGATAAATAATTGAGATGAAATGAGGCTTCGGATTAAAAATTTAGAGAGCTTGCTCAAAAGCATTTGTCCACATCATCCTCAAATTTCTAAGAGACAGGGTTTTGTTGGGATGACATGAGAGTTTGAGAGGCTGTTCGGGTCAAGTCTGCACTTCAGTTGGATGCATTTAAGGCAGGCCCAGCAGAGGACTCATTAAACCATCTTTCCTTGCCTTAAATATTTAACAACAAATGTTTTGGTCTGATGACTCTTTGAATTAGAATCACAGAATTTTGGAGCTAGAAGAGCTGGTAAATGTAGAGTAAGCACTCATTTTGTAAAAAGGAAACTGAGGCATGATGTTTGGGTTACTGCAGGGAGAGTGATTTGTGTGTACCAGCAATTAGTCATATCTTAGCTCTTCAAAGAAAAGCAGTGTAGTTACTAGAGTTAGAATCTGATAGAAAGACAAACTTTGCATAAACCAGTTATATACAGATTGGTTTTTCATTTAGATATTGGCCCAGAATGTGGCAGACTGCCTGGCATACAGCAGGAAACATTTAAATAGTCAAATAATTTTCACATTCATTGAACAACATTCATCTTTTTTCAATCTTATTGCAATAAATAGGGCTGGGTGTGGATGCTTGCATATGAGTGCACGTGTGCACCTGTGTATTCTCTCCTTCTGCACAAAGGCTTCCAGGAAGGGTACAAATGATTAAAGAAAACTAACAGGCCAGAAACATGGAAAGATTATGGCTAAGAAAATACAAAGAGGAGCAAAAATAAAGTATGGGAATAAGATAAAGAAGAGGTAGAATTTACCTCAGTGCAACAGAGGGAGGAGAGGTTATAGCACAAGGGTATTAAGCAATTTGTCAGTAAGTGGCAGAGACAGAGATCTAAGCCAATTTTCCACACTCTTACCCTATCCACTGAGCCATGCCTGGTTTCTCAATGTGTCCACATGTCTCCTGAGGGCTTTGTGAAATGCAGATTTCCATCCCATGGGTCTGAGTTGGGGCCAGGGATTCACATTTATGAGAAGCATAGATGCAAATCATGCCGCTGGTGTGGGGCTCGCACCTGTAGTAGCAAGAGGCTATTTCATATCCTTAATGTGCACAAAAATAAGAAAAATCAACTTGTTGTCTAGAAACTATTGTCTTTAGAATCTGCAGCTCTCAAGAAAATGCAAGGCCTCTGTGAGAAAAGAATTGTGAAGTTTTCCAGGATTAAACTCAATGCCTCAAACTTCACTTTGTGCCTTTCAGCTACTTGTAGCCTAGCATGAGAGACCCAGTTCCGGTTTTACTTTTTCCTTATCAAGACTTGCCCTTAAGAAAGTCAGAAATTATTTCGCACTAAGGAATCAATGCCTAATACCAGCTAGAATTCAGATGCCAACACCAGATTAGACACGCAAGAGGTTGTTGGAAGAATGCCTGTGAAACATACAGGGGAAATAGCAGGGGTGCATAGGGAAAGCTTTCAGACTGATGCATGCTCCTCATGTGAGAAACAGGGGGAAGGAAGGAGGGTTGGGCTAGGAGCAATCTTGGACTGCAGTGCAGTTCTAAGGAAGTTTCCAACTTGCTGATAGAGAGTCCTTGAGCCAAAGTTGTCCATTAGAGGAGTCCCACATCCCCGAGGAATGGGCCTGCACTAATACCCTCACCACGCTCATTCACTGGCTGGGAGCACCTGGGTGTGGGTAGCCTCAGCGTGCTTGTGGTGGCATATCCCCAGGGGCAATAGCTAGACCTGTCAATCAACTCTGTTCCCTGCAGTAAGAGAGCTGAGCGGTGCACTTTCACATCCATCAGTTATCTCTTTGAGCTGCACAGGTCTATTTCTCCATGCGGGTTCA
Organism: Cheirogaleus medius; assembly: GCA_008086735.1. Classification (NCBI taxonomy): domain Eukaryota; kingdom Metazoa; phylum Chordata; class Mammalia; order Primates; family Cheirogaleidae; genus Cheirogaleus; species Cheirogaleus medius. The sequence goes on from VBSM01003157.1 coordinate 6,660,951, forward strand.
AGGAGTAGCTCCTCCATGTTTCCCATGGACGGTTCTTCCTGGGAGGCCACTTGGAAGGAGGAGATTAGTGGAACCAGCTTCAGCTCCCGTTGATGCAATTGCCTTGTCTGTTTGTTGTCAATTCTATATTGCCCCTGCCCTCAGCTATTACTTCAGTAGGTTTTGGTGGCTTCATGGTGGTTTGAGCCAATGGTCATTCCTGACAGGTTTAAGCCTTTGGCACCTCTCAGGCTGAGGCTGCAGCATGTGTTCATTAGCAGTTACAATGGAACAAGAGGGGCCCCCATGGATCACTCGGCTTCTGCAGGTATTTCCTCCTGCCCTCATTGTGTGAGGCAGCCCCAGCTCCTCCCACCAATCAGGATCATTTACTTCTGCCAAGGTGGTGACACTGATTCTTGCTTATGGGTCCATGGACAAGAGGAGCCCAACATGCTCTGGGGGCAGCCTTAGCTTTTGAGAGGACACCTTGCTGTGTCCTCTCAAAAGAGTGCTCCCCTTTGGCAACCAGGAACTCCAATCTTGCAGGGACCAAAGGTGCAGGGATAAGAATTACAAAATCCCCCAGTGGGTCATTGCAAGTGATAGTAAGTAGGGCCATTCCATCTTCCACCCCTTGATTTCTGGATTAACATAGCCTTCTTGTTGGGGACACAATGCCATATATAGGTCTTTGATTAAATGCACGTCCTGCATCCCAAAGGCAGCACCCCATCCATCTACAGTGTTGCCATATGTGCCTTAGAAGCCATCCCAACATCCTGTGAGGCCGACTTCCTCCGTATGATGTGGTGTGCAACAGAAGCAGCAGATCCCATCACCATAGGTCCATGCCGCCCTCACCTCCTTCCTGTAAAGTGGGTTTCCTGGCTGGATGTTCTGTGTATGAAATTCTGTACAGTCCAGATAGAGGTGCTGGCTGATACTCTGCAAACAGGAGAGACAAATCAATAGCAGAACAGGTATCTATCCCTAGAAGGATGAACAACTAGATTTTCCAGGGTGGAAAGGGCCTCATGTAGTCAACTTGCCACTGAGTGCCGGGTGGTCATCTCAAGGAGGAGAGAAGCCATCTCAGGGCTGAGCACTGGTGTCTGTTGCCAGCAAGCTGGATCTTCAGAGGCAGCAGACATTAGATCAGCCTACTTAAGTAGAAGTTCATACTTTGGGCCCCACATATGGCCTTCATCTCTGTCACTGTGTACGCTCCACTCATGTGCCCATCAAATGATGACAAAGTTCAGCTACTGTCAACTGGCTGAGTCATTTTGTTACTACCTTGTGTTTCAGCGCCACTTTTATTTTGAGTGGTTTCAGATGATGCTTTGTATTTCCAAGTATCAATACCAGTTCAGGCTGTGTCCAGTAGTCTTCATAATAGTCTCCATAATGTTGGAGTACTTCTTTTTCCCCTGTAAAAGAAAAAATGGGAAAGAAAAATTGGAGAATCATTAGAATATATACTTGCCACAGTTTTGCAAATTCCTTCCATCTTGTTAGCAAATTCCAGATCTTAACAAGGGATTATGACATTTCACTGGGACAACTGCCGTTAGCCTCTTGCTCTTTGTGCCTTTTTCTGGCTGCAGAGAGAAACACCATCCTTGTTGACTGCCCATGTGTTCTGTCTCTACAGGTGCCATGCCTCATTCATCATCTTTACACCCCTGTGTGGGTCAATCTGTATTGACTGCCCCTTGGACTTTCCTAGTTGTTATGGGAGTTCTATCCCCTCAGATTCTGATGGGTGAGCACCACCATGTAGTCCTCACTGCCTCAAACCCCATGAACCCCGTGGGGACTAATGAAACCAGCCCTGTGACAGCCTCTCTTGCCATCAGCCCTTGCCTCAGAGCAGAACTATCTTTGTCCTTCTTAGTGATGCTGATGGCATTTCTCCAGCTGCCTTTATCGGATACCCTCAAAGTCCATTCCTGGGGCACTGCCTTGGCTATTACTGCTACATGCAAGTTGGGTTTTGCAGTTCTTTTAGTATATAATCTCTTCCTGCTTTCTCAGGCCCAGCATATTCTGAGCTGGATTATGCTGGGTTTTAACTCTATTATCACCCTGGCACCCAGGAGAGGAGATGAGAACAGCTTCTGAAGAAAGCACCACGCCCATGGGGAGATGGGACTCTGCACCATCTTCCAGAGGAGGAAGTGCTGGTCCCTAGTAGAGAGGGGTGGGCTATGTCTACAAGCTCTGAGGGTTGAGGTCACAGAGTCACACTCCACAGCAACATCCCCCTGGGGTGTCTTATCCCTTGTTTCAGGGTGCCACGTTTTCTCAACCAAGGCTCCAAACTTAGTAGTACAGACTGCCCAGGCTGAGCATGTAAGTTTCTCTGTGTCTCTAACTGTCAAGTGGTTCTGTTTCTCAGCTGTCAGACCTCTCACTGTGGGAGATAATGGCCTCTGTGAAAGAGACCAAAAAGTCCCTCTGTTTCTCGCACTTACCTCTAATGTTTGTTCCTGGCCCTCAGTTTCTCCTTTTGCTTTTGTGGGGTACTGGTACAACTTAGCAATAACAGCCAACTCTGTCCTCGTAGCGATTCCTCCCCATGTCTTTCATGTATCTGAACCATTGCCCTTGGAAGGGCATCTCCTCCACCAGGATTTTTCCCAAGTTGCCAACAAAGGGCTCTGTAGCAATTGAGGCACCACTCATGGGAGGGTTCCTGTGTGCCCCACCTCACTCATGATGGCATCCGCCTTGTCTGCTGGGCAGAGAGTGACGTAGCCTCTGGTCTTTCTTCAAACCCTGTTTTCTTGGACTGACCCTGGGATCACCTGTGTCAGTTTGAATCCTCTGAAAAGCAGACAGCAGGATGGGATCAGATGTGCAGGGCGTTTGTTGGAGAATGGCAAGGAAGCATTGTGGAAGAGTAGAAATGGGCAGGAAAAGGCTTGGTCTGACATCTATGAAAGGAGAGGGTGGGAGGGAGTAGAGGAGAGGGCAGAAAGAGAATCAAACCACTGAGCAGTTCCAGGAAACTTTCCACCTGTCTGAATCAGAGTCGTCCAGAGAAGTCCTCTGTCCAGCAGGAGTTCCCCTACACCGGTCCCCTGCTGCTCAGTCCTTGGCTGAGAGAAGCCCAGGTTACAGGGCAGACAAGAGCCTTGGCAGAAGGCCTGAAACTGACAGTGGCCATCAACGATGCTCCTCATAGCAGAGCTCAGCGTCAGACAAGCACATTTTCCATGCCGCCAACAAGGACTGTAATTGGCTCCTGATTAATACTTAGCATATACTGAGTATTTGTTCTATGCCAGGCACCATGCAACGAGCTTTTGAATTCATCTCTCCTTTTAATCCTTACAACAAGTGTAATGATTATCCTCATTTTTCAAAATCAAATGGAGGCTTAGGGAGGTTAAGTAATTTGCCAAAGGTCATAATGAGTTGGTCCTCTTAACGACAATCCTATACAATTTCTCATTAAAGCAGTTTTCTGTATATTGATCAACCACATAGACTGTTTCTGAAGTTTCATCAAGTTCTTGGAGATAATAGTGAACCACATGACCCAGGCCCTCACCTCACAGTTTAAATCCAATGGGGGAAATAGATGCGCAGGTGTGTAATTATAATATGGCTTGTGAGCTGCATAGAAAGGCCTCCAAGATGCCATGTAAGGCCCCCACGAAGGTGTGATATTCAAACTGTGACCAGAGAATGGGTAGCATTTAGCCAGGGGAGAAAGGGTGGTCAAAAGCAGAGGAGATGCTCTATGCCAATGCCCCCAGACCAGAGCAAGCATGGCACCTGCAAGATACTTGGGGATAATGGGCGTGATAGCCTGTGGTAAAGGGCTCCAAACTGTTCGTAATTTTAAACTTTGTCCTACGTGGACTCGCATAGAAGCAGAGTAATGAGCAGAAAAGAAAGATCTTCATATCCTTGAAAAGGATGTATTAAATAGCATAAATAGCATAAAAGTTGCCATGTGGAGGAGAAATTGATATTTAAAAAAAAAACTGTGGAATTGAATTGCATGACATTTAATTGAATTAAGATTTTTGAAATCTGTCTCATTCGATTAATACAATAGTTTCCTGCTTGAAATTGCTTCCCTCCACTAACTCCACATGTTGCTCCATGCCAGTGTCACTGAAGTATCACACAGGTGGCTTTAGCCAAAACTCAGTATAATGGTTTCTGATTGATGCTCACAGAGAATCAGGCTTTGCCTCCTGACTTCCCGGATCCTTCAGAAGAAAGGGACTTCCACTTAGAGCAACACAAAGAGGTTGGTGATTCTTTTGTATAGAACTAGTCATAACTGTCAAAACCAACTATTTAAGGGCACTGGAAATTGACCCGGACAGAAAAAAAATTGAAGCATTTATTCTTGAAAAACTGCTAGACTTTCAGGTAAGGTCAAGTGACCTTCCTGCCTAGGGAGTCCTCCTCACTCCTCACTCCTTCAGTGTGAAGGGGAGGTTTAGAAGATGATGCTGACCACAAAGTCAGCATGTTTGATGCTAGGAGGGGTGCAGTCCCTTGGGGCTGGAGGCAAAAATCCATGAATTTTTTAGGTAAAGGTGCAGACTTTTATCTAAATGGGAAATAATCCATTCACCAGCTGGTGAAGTGATAAACAAAATATGGTATATGCATACAGTGTAATATTGTTCAATAATATAAAGGAATGAACTGCTGATACAAACTATAACTGGAAAAACCTAAAAAAAATTATGCTGAGTGAAAGAAATCAGTCATAAAACAACATATATTATATGAGTCTATTTATATGAAATATCCAGAAAAGGCAAAGCTGTAGAGACAAAAAACAGATGAGTTAGTTGCCTGGGGTGGGGATCAGTGGGGACTGACTGCCAGAAGGAATGAAGGAACATTTTGGGGGTGATGGAAATGTTACAAAACTGGATTGTGGGAATATTTGCACAGCTGTATACATTTCCTAAAACTGACCAAACTTTACACTTAAAATTGATGCATTTTATAGTACAAAAATTGTACCTCAAAAATTTCCAAAATCTTGCTCTATTGCACCATTCAGACGATTTCTTGATAGCATCCACACCCACTGCTGGCAGAGCCCTTGTCCAAGCCAACTGTGTCCACTCATCCTGTAAGCAGGGTGGCGCCACCAGCCTGCTGCGGTACTCTGTGGAGCTGAGCACCGGTAAGAGCTGACAAACTGATAGCTACCACTTCTGTTGCAAGAGGCCCTCTGTTTGTCCCAGTGGGCTGAAGAGGTGCCATCATTCTTTACATTTCCCTTTTCATGAAAGCTTCAGGGAACACAGGCCAAGGCCCATTTTCATCACTAGGCCTATTTTAGTTCATAGTGATGTACAATTTGATAAACAATCATTTCATTCAATATCCTTTCGACATACTTTGTTTAAGCTTACTATGTCCCAGGCACCATTACAAAGCTAGAGCAAGAGAAAGTTCTTACCTCCATGCAAACTATGTTCTAGCAATCCTGTATGGTACTGTGTCTGTGAAACGAAGTCCATGCTAGTTTTGCTGCCTTTGTTATAGTGTAATTTGTTCTTGAGGACAGACTCTCTTGCCTCTTTTCATTGTCACTAACACCAGCCTTCATGCAGTGTAAGCCAAATGGTAAGTGTTGAGGAAATATTTGTGTATGACTCACTCAGAGATGAAGTAATAAAAATCTGTATCAAATACTGAGACTGAACTATACACCATGCACTGATCTGCTTTATTTACATACCATTCAGGATCCTGGCAATATTTGGGATTCATATCATTATTTCAACTTTACAGATAAAAAAAATTGAAGTTGAAAGAAATCAAGCAACTTTCTTCCAAAGTGGCACAAGTAGTATATGGTGAGAACATGATTCACTTTCAAGACTGTCTCATTCCAAAACTCTGTTTTTAACCGTATGCTATTGCCATGGCAAATTCCTATTCACCTTTTGACAGTTATATAATCCCCTTGGTGTAAAGCCATCAACATACTGGACAGGTTCACTTTTGAAATGGTAGGTATTTAACAGCTAACTGTGTATGTTGAAATTAACTGTTTGAAGATGATACTTCATGGATCTCTTCCATTTCTGCATGTATTATGAGAACAGGCATTTTGTTCTAGGCTACCTTTCCAAGGATTATTGTGTAGCAAACAGCCTTTGCAAATATGGAAACTTCTTCTCTGGAGCAGATGGGAGATTTGCTTACTGTCCAGTATAATAATGTCTCCCTCCAGGACAAATGCCTGTCAAGTTTGCACACAGACCATTATAAAATATTGTGGTTTCCCAAGTTCAGAATTCCTCAGCTGGGACATAAAGTCTACCATGTGTATAGCGTCCAGTTGGTCTGCCTTCACATCAACCCTGTGAGCCCCAGGGGAAAGGGGAAACCAGAGAAAAATGAAGCTCATGCCACTTGCTGTGCCCTGAGAATATTCCTTTGTCTCTGACCTAGAAGTCTCATGTCTTTTGCCGTCATTCACAAAATATCGCAGCAGGCTCATTTGTTAGGTTGCAAGTGAGATAAAACCTCATACTCTTCACAGCTCCTGACATTAACACTTGTTTATTCATGGCCCTTACTAGTCTTTAAAGTAAGCATCATGTCTTCAATTTACGTGCTTCATATGATCGACCTCAGACAAAACTTTGAAATATTTGAACTTTGAACCATACATTTTGGTACTTTTTTTTTTTTCATTCTCTGGATTGCTTTCCCCTTCCTTTTGGATTCTTATTATCTCTCTGCTTTTTTTCACCTCACCCTGCGTTTTAGCTGTAGAAATAATATCCATTGTTCACACTTTAGAGTAAAGTGAATGTGTTGTCTCTCTCTGGGATATTTGCATTTTAAGTCTTAATTTTATATACAAGAAGAAGATTTTGTCTCTAGAAACAGCAATTTAAAAATTTGTAGTAAGAGAGTAGGGAGAGATTTATTTGTGTCAAGTAAGTGATTAGGAGAAATTCTTTCTCTGCACTTGAGAAATTAAAACACTCAATGATTTTCAGCCCTGCCTACATGTTAGGAAAGTTCTGGATCTACTCCAAGTTTCAATCTATACTTACTACTTGGAAATTTGTTAAAAGATTCATTAATTACGATAAGTAAAACTTGCTGCTGTAAATTAAACTTCTGAAATTCAGTAGCCTAGTAGAAGTTTATTTCTTGTTCATGTCAAGACCAATGTGTGTTTAGCATGTGGTTTATGTCACGGTTGCTCCAGGACCCAGCTTCATAGACTGTTTTCATTCAACTGGCAGAGGAGGAGAATTCACAGTGAAGGCATGCCCTACTTCCTCTGGAGTTGACATATATTCTTTCCACTCATGTTCTACTGGCTAGAACTCAGTCACCTGACCATATCTAAATGCAAAGGGGTCTGGCAAATATAGCTTTGTCATGTGCCCAGGAGGAACACAAAACAGGTTTTATTGAACACATCTCAATCTCTGCTTCAGAATTTGTACCCTGTTGTTCCAGAATAGCTCAGTAACATTGGATATTTCTGACAAATGCTTATGAATAATTCACTTTGACACAGTGGGGAAATGCCATATGCTGGCTATATTTGGGCTACCCTTCATTTGCATCTGGGTTACTTTCTTTTTCATAGTAAAAATAATAATAACCTACATTTTTCATATTACATTAAATAGAAATTGCATTTTACAAACAACTGGCATAGTATGATACCATTTTTATAAAATGGGAGTATGTGCACAAAGGAAGCCTGGAAGGAAAAATGTAAAAATGTCAGTAGTGGTTATCCCTTTGAGAATATTAAGAGAAATAAATTTCACTCTGTTTTCTATTTTTCTGTATTTTCTGAAAACTTTTAGAATAAGCAGATATAATTTTACAATCAGAACAATAAAACATTTCTATTTAAAGTAAAAGAGGCCAACTTACATATGAAGTAGCTGGTAGTATAAAGTACTCCCACAAGCTTTATGTCATTGGTCTTGTGGGTTAAGGAAGGCAGGCATTAGCAATTTTGTGCCCATTTTACAGAGGAGGGAACTGAAGGTCAGACGGAACAGCTGTCTTGCTCGAGAGCACACAGCCAGAAGTAGAGATCTAGGACTTGGACTCAGATCATATCCTTTCCAAGTATTAGTTTTTCTCATAGTATCAAGTTTGTTTTTGGAGCTCAGAAGTGAAATCCTTCGGTGCCATTAAACATCCCAGTTCCTAGTTGTCAAAGAAGAAAATCTTGCACAGCAACTTTTCTGGGAATTCTCTTGGAGCTCCCATTAGAAAGACACATACGAACATTTACTGTAACTTGTCCAACAAAATGACACAGGCCCAGGAAAAGAGAAGTGCTGAGTGCTTTTAGGTGTTTTTAGTTGAGATCTTTTTGACAAGGAAATTATAGTGTAGAATCACCTTAATCATCTCTATCCACTTGGACAGAGTTTGCTTTCTGGGCCCTTGGTAGCTTTCTTTGCATGACAAGGATAGGAAAAGTTGCCAGGCCCCTTGGTCTGTGCCACATCTGATCCAGATGGCTCTGCACACTCCAATTTTAGTTTCTATTTTGTTTTCACCTCTCAGGGTGAAAAAGAACAGCCTGTAACATTGCTGCGGAGAAATTTCTGGAGCAAACTCTGCACGGTGACTGCACAGGAAAGGCAAGGTTGCCACCAGTCTGGTGTGCTAATTAGCCTCTTGTAATTGTCCCAGGCATAAGCGTCCCCAGCCTGCCAGGTTGCGGGCAGTGGGCTATTTCAGGGGCATCTGGTAGGAACTGGACAGGATGATTGGCGTGAGGACGATGAAAGGTGTGTCACAAGGCTGGAAGACTCTTTAAGAAAGCTTATGCACATGCTGAAGGGCAGAGAGAAAAAAAGCAAGCATGCCTCCCTAAGAATCAGTGTTTGGAGTGGGCTGGTAACTAGTCATTATGTTACTCAAATGGCATGGCCAATTCCAAGCGAATGACAGGTAAGGTTAGCATCAAATAAGCAAATCCAAAGACATTACAGCTTTTATTTCAGTTGCCCCGAGCTCCCGCCCCCTCCCACTCTCTCTCTCCCTTGAACCTTCTCCTAACACTGCTGTGTTATGGCAGGGGGTGGCAGAGAACATGTTATTTTAGGTGGCAGAATAATTTTGGTCATCAGAGGTTTCTCTAGTGTTTTAGCAGAGCTTCCTAAAAGCCTGGACATAATGTACAAAAATGAGGAAATCAGAGCTTGACTTTCATCTGCTCAAGTGCTGTGGCTGAGCAAACAGTTGAAGGGGCAAATTCTCTGGGTTAAAAAGAGTCACCCAAAGCACACAGGGCATATGTCATCTTCTCCAGATAAGACCCAATATTTCTATCCAATCCTGAGACTTAGCTCAAAAATTGTTGAGGGTACTCCGAAAATTTTGTTTCCTAACTAATTAATTGTTAAGAACTTAAAGTAATCACAATAAAAATTATTCTCCAAAGAGGAAATTAAGTAAAACAGATACATACAAGCCAAGAACATTTCTGACCTTGTCACACTAGCTACTTCAAGTATTATATAATGTGTTTCCTTAATAATTTGCAGGTCTGTCACTAAGTCAGCAGGCAAGGAAAAGAGGAGTCATGATGTGCTCTGATTTCTAGAAGAGAAATTAATGGCAGATGTGTGTACCAGATGTTGTGGAACAGTGACAGTTTCCATGCATATTTATGTGAGATTGGTAAGTTTTATTATTAAAAAACTTCTGTTTACAGAGTGAAAATGATGTGACCTGTTTGAAAGAAAGCACACAAGTTGGAGAGAGTTAGAGCTGGTGCCTGAGGTCGGGCAGAACTTGAATAGAAGGAAAATGTAACGAAACATTGCGCTTAATCCTTATTTTGAAGAAGCACAAAGAAGATCATAGATTTCTTTGTCCAGTTCCATCTCCTGGCAGTTAGGTGGCATTTGTCATGAGAGGGGACGTTGGGATGAATGAAAGCTGACAATGAGAGATGCAGAGGAAGGGCACCGGCTGAACTTAAGAAGATCCAAAGAACGGTGTCCAAACAACTAAGCACATGAATCTTAGTTCTTAGATATTTGCCTTTTGGGATTTCTGTCTGACCATCTTCCAAAAAACATCTCGAGGGGACAGCAGTGAGAAGTGTGGTAAGTGCCCTGGACAGGAATCCAAAGACCCCAAAAGTCTGGTTCCATGACCTGTGAGCTGTGCGACTCTGGGCTCTATATTGGGAAGGATGGGAGGAAAAATGAGCTTCCTGGGATTTTTTAGGGGGATGTCAGCAGTGTGTCCTGCAGAGAAGTGAGGCAGCATGAAGATCTTGAGGATTTCAGGGTGAAGGAAGATGGGGACCTTGGAAGGCATGATGGAGAGGAGTTTGTGGACTGAGATAAAAAATTAAATATACCAATTTTCCAGATGATTGGAACTCAGTAATCCATAAAATTAATTTATTTTTATTCTATTTCTCAAATAGTGTTTGTAATCATTCCTTAAGGGTTCCAGGATGGATTATTTTCTTTAACCTCTAACTGACCTCATCAATTTTTAAGTACAACTTTTGTCTTTCTAACTTTTGCGTTCAGGTAATTCATTAACACCCATTTGCCTTGACTCATTTGTCATGACACCTTCACCTTTATAATAACTTTCTTTTTAAATTGGTACCTTTTTCGTTTGTTTGTCAGAATTAGTTTACTATTTGAATGTAACTGTGAATATAACTACAAGCCTACTTATTATATTATGCTTGTCTTTATTGTGCTCCACAAATACTGCATTTTTAAACAAATTGAAGGTTTGTGGCAACCCTGCATCCAGTAAATCTATAGGCACCATTTTCACAACAGCATATGTTCGCTTTGTGTCTCTGTGTCACATTTTGGTAATTTTCCCAATATTTCAAACTTTTTCATTATTATTATATCTGTTATGGTGGTTTGTGATCAGCGACCTGCGATCTTACTCTTATGATTGTTTTCGGGTGCCACAAACTGTATAAGACAGCAAACATAATTATAAATGCCTGTGTTCTGACTACTCCACCAACCGGCCACTCCCCTGTCTCCTTCCCTCTCCTTAGGCTTTCCTATTCGCTGAGACTCAACAATATTGAAATTAGGCCAGTTAATAACCCTACAATGGACTCTAAATGTTCAGATGAAAGAAAGAGTCACATATCTCTTAATTTAAAGCAAAAACCGGCAATGAATTAATATACACAAATCAGAGGCATTCATATATGCCAAGAACTGTCAAGTCAAAACTCAAATCAAAAGCAAAATACCTTTTACTATAGCCACAAAGAAAATTAAATATCTAGGAATATATTTAATGAAAGATACGAAAGACTTATACAAGGAGAACTACAAAATGCTAAAAAAAAGAAATTGTAGAAGATGCAAACAGATGGAAAAATATACCTTGTTCATGGATTGGTAGAATCAATATCATTAAAATGTCAATATTACCTAAAGTGATCTACAGAATAAATGCAATCCCTATCAAAGTACCATCATCATTCTTTACAGATCTAGAAAAAATAATTCTTCACTTTGTATGGAACCAGAAAAAACCACCTACACCCAAAACAATCTTAAGTAAAAAGAACGAATTCGGAGGCATCAGTCTTCCTGACTTCAAGCAGTACTATGAAGCAATAATAATTAAATCAGCCTGGGACTGGCATAAGAACAGAGGCATTGATCTTTGGAATAGGACTGAGATTCCAGAGATGAAACCATCTGCATATGCAATCAAAATGTTCATACTTTCATATTATTTTGAAATAAAATAAAAATGTAAAATACATGTCAAGCTAATAAAAGACAAGGAATAACTGAGGAAATGTCACAGGTTGGACAAGGCCAAGAAAATGCAATGTGAAATTATGGATTGAGTTTGGAATAGGAAAAAGACATCAGTGGAAAACTGGGAATATTTTCATAGGGTCTATCGTTTAGTTAAGTTAGTTAATGGTATTGAACCAATGTTAATTTCCTAGTTTTGATAATTATACTATGCTTATGTAAAATGTTAACATTGGGAAAACGCTCTGCACTGTTTTTGAAACTTTTCTGCATGTCTAAAATTATTTTGAAAAAAAAAACCACAAAAAACCCCAGAAATGGTTAAGCTTAGTGAGGAAGGCATGGCAAAAGCCCAGAAAGGAGGAAAGGAGGAAAGTTAGGCCTCTTGCTCCACATAGTTAGCCAAGTTGTGAATGCAAAGGAAAAGTTCATGAAGGAAATGAAAATTGTTACCCCAAGGAACACATGAACAATAAGAAAGCAAAAGGCCTTATTGCTGATATGAAGAAAGTTTTAGTGATCTGAATAGATCAAACCAGCCATAACATTCTCATAAGCCAAAGCCTAATACAGAGCAAGGCCCTAACTCTCTTCAATTCTGTGAAGGCTGAGAGAGGTAAGGATGCTGTGGAAGAAACGTTTGAAACTAGCAGAGGGTGTTCATAAGGTTTAAGGAAAGAAGACATCTCTAGAACATAAAAGTACAAGATGAAGCAGCAAATGTTGACATAGAAGCTGCAGTAAGTTACCAAGAAGATCTAGCTAAGATCATTGATGAAGATGGCTACACTACACAACAGATTTTCAGTGGAGATGAAACAGCCTTATATTGGAAGAAGATGCCATCTAGGACTTTCATAGCTAGAGAGAAGTCAATGTCTGGCTTCAAAGCTTCAAAAGCCAGGCTGATTCCCTTATTAGGGACTAATGCAGCTGGTGACTTTAAGTTGAAGCCAATGCTCATTTACCATCCTGAAAATCCTAGAGTCCTTAAGAATTATGCTAAATCTAGCTATCTGTGCTCTATAAATTGAACATAACAAAGCCTGGATGACAGTACACAGTTCACAGCATGGTTTACTGAATATTTTAAGCCCATTGTTAAAACATACTTCTCAGAAACAAAATATTTCTTTTCAAATATTACTGCTCATTGACAATGTACCTGGTCTTCCAAGAGCTCTGATAGAGATGTACAAGGAGATTCATATTTTCATATCTGCTAATGCAACATCCATTCTGCAGCTCATGGATCAAGGTGTAATTTCAAATTTTAAGTTTTATTATTTAAGAAATACATTTTATAAACCTATCATCAGGTTTGTAAAAACAATTCCTCTGATGGATCTGGGCAAATCAAATTCAAAATTTGCTGGGAAGAATTCTTCATTCTAGATGCCATTAAGAACATTGGTGGGTGGGAGGGTGGAGGAGGGGATGGGTATATACAAACATAATATTTGAGATGTGCAACGTTTGGGGGATGGTCATGCTTGAGGCTCTGCCTCGAGTGGGGAGGGGAGGCATGGGCAATATATGTAACCATAATATTTGTACCCCCATAATATGCTGGAAAAAAAGAACATTGGTAATTCATGGGAGGACACCAAAATATCAAAATTAACAGGAATTTGGAGGAAGTTGATTCCAACCCTCATGGATGACTTTGAGAGCTCCAAGACTTCAGTGGATGAAGTCACTGCATATGTAGTGGAAATAGAAAGAGAACTCAAATTAGAAGTGGAGCCTGAAGATGTGACTGAATTGCAACAATCTCATGATAAAATTTGAATAGATGAAGAGTTGCTTCTTATGAATGAGCAAAGAAAGTGGTTTCTTGAGATGGAATATACTCCTCATGAAGATGCTATAAACATTGTTGAAATGACAACAAAGGATTTAGAATATTACATAAACTTATTTGATAAGTAGCAGCAGATTTTGCGAGAATTAACTCCAATTTTGATAGAAGTTCTATTGTGGGTAAAATGCTATCAAACAGCATGGCACATTATAGAGAACTCTTTCATGAAAAAAAGGCAAAAGATGAAACAAACTTCATTATTGCCTCATTTTAAGAAATTTCCACAGCCTCCCCAACCTTCAGCAACCACCATTCTAATCAATCAGCACCCATCAACATTGAGGCAAGACACTTCACCAGCAACAACACTATAATTTGCTAAAGGCTCAGATAATTGTTAGCATTTTTTTTAGCAATAAAGTATATTTAAATTAGGGTAAACACATTATCTTTTTAGGCATAATTGCACACCTAATAGACTGTAGTATAGATTTATTAATAGCATAACATTTACATGCATTGAGGCACCAGAAAATCCATGTGACTCTCTTTATTGCACCACATGCTTTACTGTGGTTGTCTGCATCTCAACCTGCAATACCTCCATGGTGTGCCAGTATTTCCACATTATTTGGGAACATCTTTAGCATGTTAGAGCTTTTAAGATTGAAAATAAATATCAACCTCTCTGCCCTCTCTGTCTGCTTTCTCATGTCTCCACTTTACTTTTTTCCTCAGTTCAGGGGAATTTACTATAAGTTTTATGATTCCTGCTAAAATAACTTATTGCTCCTGTACATCCATCTTTAAGGCTTTATTTGCTTTTCTCTTCTTCAATTCAACTCTCCTGACAAGTTTCTCTTTACAAATGCACCACCCAACTCTTTTCCAGGAGCAGCAAACAGTGCTGGTAGTGAGGGTCCCAAAGAGACTCTTTCTGTTACTGACACCTAGCAGTGATGGATCAGACCCACCCCCATCCCCACCTCATCACTGAGGCACGTGAGTCTAGGCTATTTAACAATAGCTAGTATGTCTTTAGCGCTCATTGTGTGCCTGGCTATTCTCAGTATGTGACATGCATTTAAGCCAGAAGAAACCCTATGAAGCAGATATCATTACAGTTATTAGTTCCGTTTTATAGATGAGCAAACTGAGGCCCACAGGGCTTAAGTAACTTTCCCCAGATCATAGAGCTAATAGACAGATGAATTGGGATACAAATGCAAATAGTCTGGCTCTAAAACTGGAAATTTTGACTGTTACATTTTTATGTTAATACATTTTAATCTGCTGCTTTTGTTTGTTGTCCTTAAAGTACATCTCAGTTTGCATACCATGTTGATCTGGTCTTTAGTACGTGTCTATTTTCTGCTACCTCATGAAAGGTTACTTTGACTTACTACAGAAACAGTACAAAAATAAAATGTTTTTCAAATAGAAGAAGCTAGATAGGGAAAATATCAAGAAATGAAATAAAAGAACTATTTTAATGAAAGAGTTAGATTCTTAATAGAAAAAATAGACATATATACACACACACATATATAATGTATATATAGTCTTGATATTAACCATTTATTAAAGTAGAACTAGAAGAAAGGGAAAAAAAATTAGTGCTACCAGATCAGAGTAACCAGGTAAGAAAGAAATCTAAAAAGAAAGATAGGCAATAAATCAGAGAGAAAACTGAATTACCATGTATTTGTTCATTCATTTTACAAATACTTGGTGCCAGAGAAAAACCAGATTGGGGACAAGCAGTGAGCAAAATAGGCCAAAATCCTTTTCCTCAAGAAATTTACATTCTAGTGGGAGTATAGATAAGATAAACATGTGTAGGGGAGAAAAAATAGTATCTTTTTCTTACCTATTGCAATGTCATGGCTGAGACCTCCTGTAACAAAAGAGAGATTCACAAGAGAGAAGATTATGCATTTATTTTTTTTTCATTTTTTTTATTTCAGAAAATTACAGGGGAACAAATATTTAGGTTATATATATTGCCTTTGCACTGCCCGCGTCAGAGCTACAAGCGTGCCCATCCCCCAGACAGTGCACACCACATCCATTAGTTGTGAATTTACCCATCCCTTCCTCCCCTCCCACCTGCCCAACACCTAATGAATGTTACTTCCATATGTGCACATAAGTGTTGATCAATTAGTACCAATTTGATGATGAGTATATGTAGTGTTTGTTTATCCATTCTTGTGATACTTCACTTAGGAGAATGGGCTCCAGCTCCATCCAGGATAATACAAGATGTGCTAGATCAAATTGTTTTTTGTGGTTGAGTAGTACTCTATGGTATACATATACCACATTTTATTAATCCATTCATGTATTGATGGGCACTTGTGTTGTTTCCACATCTTTGCAATCATGAATTGTGCTGTTGTAAACATTCAAGTGCAGAAGTCTTTTTTATAGAATGTCTTTTTTTCCTTTGGGTAGATGCCCAGTAATGGGCTTGCTGGATCAAATATGGCAGTTCTACTTTTAGTTCTTTGAGGTATCTCCATATTGCTTTCCACAGAGGTTGTACTAGTTTGCAGTCCCATCAGCAGTGTATGGGTGTTCCTATCTCTCCACATCCATGCCAACATCTGTTATTTTGGGACTTTTTGATAAAAGCCATTCTCACTGGAGTTAAGTGATATCTCATTGTGGTTTTGATTTGCATTTCCCTGATGATTAGAGATATTGAGTATTTTTTCATATGTTTTTTGGCCATTAGTCTGTCTTCTTTTGAAAAGTTTCTATTTGTATCATTTGCCCACTTTATAATGGGGTTGTTTGATTTTTTTTCTGATTTTCCTGAGTTCTATATAGATTCTAGTTATCAGCCCTTTTTCAGATGTATAGCATACAAATATTTTCTCCCATTCTGTAGGCTGTCCATTCACTCTAGTGATAGTTTTTTTTTGGATGTGCAGTGCTTTTTAATTTGATCAGGTCCCATTTATTTATTTTTGTTGTTGCTGTGATAGTCTTTGGGGTCTTCTTCATAAATTATTTCCCTAGGCTGACATCTATAAGAGTTTTTTCAACATTTTCTTCAAGAATTCTTATAGTTTCATGCCTTAGGTTTAAGTCTGTTATCCATTGTGAATTAATTTTTGTGTGTGGTGAGAGGTTTGGATCCTGTTTCAGTCTTCTGCATGTGGCTATACAGTTTTCCTAGCACCATTTATTCAATAGTGATTCTTTACTCCAGGGTATGCTTTTGTCTCACTGGAGTAAAGAATCACTATTGAATAAATGGTGCTAGGAAAACTGTATAGCCACATGTAGAAGACTGAAACAGGATCCAAACCTCTCACCACACACAAAAATTAAGGCTACTATAGCCTTGTAGTATAGCTTGAAGTCTAGTAAAGTGATGCCTCCGAATTTGTCCTTATTACATAGGGTTACATTGGCTATCAAGGGTCTTTTTTGGTTACATATGAAGTACACAACTATTTTTTCTAGATCTGCAAAAAATGATGTTGCTATTTTAATGAGGGTTGCATTGACAGCTATTTTAAATATGATAAAGGATTTAAAGGAAAAACGGTTCTAATGAGTGAACAGATGGGGAATGTCAACACAGAAATGAAAACTTCAAAAAAGAAAGACATCTGCACCTGTATGTTTATGGCAGCACAATTCACTATTGCACGGTCATGGAAACAACCTAAGTGCCCGTCCATTCATGAGTGGATAACTAAAATGTATATGCTCACAATGGAATATTACTTAATTCTAAGAAACGACAGTGAGCTAAC
>VBSM01003157.1:6678380-6725474 GCA_008086735.1 Cheirogaleus medius
CTAACAATATTTGTACCCCCATTATATGATGAAATAAAAGGGGAAAAAAATAAAAATAAAAAGAACTAATTATAAATTAAAGAACAGAAAAATACAGTATCTGAAATAAAAAGTTTTCTCGTTGGCTTATCTGCAGATTAGAGATAAGCTAGCAGTTAATTACTTGATGTTTCTTTTTGTTGTTCTTCTTCTTTGTATTCTTTTCTGCATTACTTTGGATAATAATTGAATAAGTAATTACATAATTTCTTTAATATCTTTTCAGTCTTATCTTTTTATAATTTTTAGTGGTAATTATAGCAGTGCACTATGTTTTCTTAACATATCACAGTTTAATTATAGTTAATAATGTATTACTTTATTTAACAGAATAATTTCAAAATGAGAAATATGTATATATCTCATCCTCCTGCTATTGTTTTTAATATACTTTACATTTATATACACTGTAAGCTCTAAAATCCAGTGTAGCAATATTCACCTGAAATGACTATTCTATGTTATATTTACTGTATATTTACTATTGCTTATGTCCCTCATTCTTTCCTGAGGATCTGAGCTTTTATTTGATATCATTTGCTCTCAGCCTGAAAAACTTTCTTTAGCCTTTTTTACTATATAGTCTGATGGTTTTGAACTTTTTCAGTTTTTGTTAATCTGAAAATGCTTTTATTTTGTCCTTATTTTTGAAGCATATATGTGTTGGCTATAGAATTTAGGGTTGATGGTTTAATTTTCAGCAATTTCAATATGTCACCTCATTATGTTCTGGCCTCCATGATTTCTGGTGATATATCAGCTATCATTTTTTCATTATTTTCTCTTATGTAAGGCATCATTTGTTTTTGGATACTTCCAAGATTTTCTCTTTAATTTGTGGTGTGAGAAGTTTGACTCTTTTGTGCTGGATGTGGTTTTCTTTATATTTATCACTTTGTGGTTAATTTAATTTTTGGATCTATAAGTTAATGTTTTTCACCAAATTTGGGAAATTTGCAGTCTTCCTTCAAATATTGTCTGCCCTTTCCTCTTAATCTTCTCTTTCTAGGTCTCCAATTATATCCATGTTAGACCACTTGGTTAATATGTTCAAACTTTTTATTTCTCTTCTTCAGATTGGATAATTTCTATTGATCTGTCCTTCAGTTATACTTATCCTCTCAGCTGTGATAGAATTGTGACAGGGATTTGATATGTGGAAAAAGAGTAATAGACCCAAACTTGGAAGATCTATGAAGGCAGGAGCTGACCAGGCAAAGGTAAACTCCTCCATCAATCATCATTAGGCTGGTTTCTTTTTTTTTTTTATCATTTAATACCCTCAGTTATGCTTTTAGGCCTTACTTATTCAGCCAGTGTATATAAAAGATTAAGAAATATAATAAAATTGGAGCAAAAGTTATACAAGGGGTGCATTTTTTAATTCACTTCGATATTTTAAAAAATATTTTCTCTATATTATGCTAATTCAAATTTTCTCCCAAGTCATTGTTTTTTTTTCTGTTGAAAAATTAATCTGTTGAAAAACAGATTAATTTCAAATAGTACAAATGTCAGTAGCCAGGTTTTCTTTTGACATGTTGCTACACTGTGAAATTAATAAAAGAAACATGGAATCTTTAGCGAGGTTTAAATACTTATTTCTCTAATTACTAAATTTGTGACCTTGAACAGGTAACTAACCTTCTCCAATACTCAATTTACTTATATAAAATTAGGCTAACAATATTAATCTTTCAAATATTTTATGAGTGATATATGAGATGTCATGTATCTGTGCCTTTCACATAATATATGATCAATAAGTAGTAATTAGTACTATCATTATTGTCAATACTTTCATTGTTTTAATACAGTATTCAGAAAAACACTGAGCTATGGTCTATTTTTCACTAAGTGAGAGGAGGAGAAAAGAAAAGATTTTAATACTTAGTTTCTAACATTATTGAGTGTTGGCTTTTGGCCAACACAGTGCTAACATTTAACATATATTATCTCATTTTATTCTGTCACCAACCCACCAACCTATAAGGCAGATTTTATAAATATTTCCATTTTATAAATGAAGAGCTTAGAAGTATTATGCAACTTACAATAGATGTCATGGACCATCAGTAGGACACATCAGAGAAAACACTAAGAGGGTGTAGGCTTCAGTGTGTTGAAAACAGCTTAGAAATGAAAGACGATGGGAAAATTCAGAGAGGAACTTTATATACTTTAGAGCATTGCCTGGAATTTTTAACCAAAGAGAGTGAGCTTTGTCAATTTTATTCTTTAGCAGACCACGTTAATCTTTGGTTAGAACATTGACCATCTTGGCCTTCTTGTGGTTAGTCCTAATTTTCTATTACAGGTGAATATATCTCCTCCTTTCTTCTGGTTCAGTCTCTCCTGATCAACTCACATTAATTAAATAACCTTTTATAGAATACTTACTGTGTGTTAGATGCTGCTGCATAACTGGAGATACAGCAGTGAAAAAAAGAAAACAGTCCCTCTTTTCATAAATATTACATCACAGTAGGAAAGACAAGCAATAAACCAATAAGAAAATAAACACATAAACTAATGTTAAAAGGTCAAAAGTGCCATGAAGAAAAAATAAACAGAGGAAAGGAATGGGCAGGTGTGTGTCCATGTAGCGATGCGGTGTGGCTGTTTTGCATAAGGTGGTCAGGGAAGGGCTCTGGGGGGAAGCAGGGATTGAGAAAAACATAAAGAAAGAAGGGACGTTATGTGAAAGCTGGGGGATATGCTCCCAGTATGGAATCATTAGTTTTAAAGCCTGAAAGCAGAAAGACACTTGGGTTTTTGAGAGAATGCAGCAAGGCCAGTGTGATGTGAGTGGCGTGAGAATGGGGACAGAGTGTTCGTGAGCTCAGGCTGACACAGGGGCCAGATCATGTATAGGCTCACAGGCCATGGTAAAGATTCCTAATTTTATTATGGTGCCATTTATAGACAGCTATGGGGATGCCTTGAGCATAGGAATGGCATAATCATATTTGGTGCAATCATCACTCTGGCTACAGTATGGAGACCAGCCTAGGAGTGCCAGCGCAAACCTATTGTCATAGTCCAGGTGAGAGATGATTGGAGCTGGGGGAGAAGCTGGGAGAGGGGGAGAGGAGAAGTGATGTTTGGCACATGTTTTAAAGATTGACAGAACTTACTGATGGGTTGGATATGGGTGTGTGAGAGAGAAAAGTCAAGGACAATTTTCACTTGCTCTGGCTTATAAATGTTCACTCCATCAATTTAAGGCAGATTAGGAAAGACAGGACCACACAATCCCCAAGACTCCCTAAGGTGGGGAAAGCACTGGTGCAGGGTCCAAGATGTATGTAACAGCAAAACTGTTCAACCAGGCAAGCTAGTGCAGTATCCAAAAAGTACAGCCCAGGCAAGTGGCTGGTAGCATCAGGAGGCCAAAGACCAGCTAAGGGAGCATTGCAATTGGTGACAGGAGCCTGGCCCTTGAGAACCAGGGATCCAACAGCACCCAGAAAAGGGTGGAGGCAGCTGGAAATAGGGCCAGGCCAGAGCTCCCTGGCGCTACTGATAGGAGCAAGAGTGGCCTCCGTGTGAGAGGGCATTGGTGTCAGGCAAGCAGCACTCACAGGGAGAGGACAGCCCCGACTCATGCAGACTGAGATGGAAGATGGGCGTTTTGTCCTGGGAGAGCACGGTATCTAGTTAATGGATCTGAGGCACCTGATCAGACTGGAATTATCAGGAAAAAAAAGGCAGTGTGGTGGGATTAACTGAGTACTGAATTCCAGCTCTTTAACCAACCTGTAAGAAAAGATCAGGGCAGTTCTCACCACCTGGGGCCACACACTTGGCAGGCCAGGGCCTTGCAGTCAGTCGCCTGCGATGGGAGGAAGAGTGGTAAGAAGACAGAGAACAGGGAAGCTAGTAAATCCCAGTGTTGGGCAACCCTCCATCGGGAAAAATGAAGAAAAGGAGCAGAGCAAAAGCCAGCAACGAGGTCAGCCATCTGCTGCTGCGGAAAGGAGGTCACGTTCCCTTCTCCCTGTGGCTCTCCACACCCCGCCTCTTGTTCCTGTGTTCCTCGTTCACAAGGGCCTCTAGTCTTTCACCCGTGAACATGATGACCTAAAATGACCGAAAATGTACCATCCCTGCTGTGACTTAGTCACACAGGAGCTGAAGAGTTTTATTCACAATGTGTACTGTTTTACCCTGAAACTTTTGTTTTTTGCAGAATAATTTACTCAACTTGACCAGCAGTTGACCTCTGATTTTATTGGAGAACTTGCTAGAAAATAGTAAATGGAAAGGGACTTTGCAGTTCTCCAAAGTAAAACCTACTTGGTTATTGGTGATTTGGTCAATGGTGGAGGTAACGTTCAACTGAAAGCTTGCTTATGTCAGGTTTTATTTACTTAAAAAAAATCTTGTGATTGAGTGAATTTTGAGTTTTCTTCTTCACTGGCCTGTCACATCGTGGAAGCCGGAATTTTCATCATGTTTATCTTTCTTTTCTGATGATTTAATAAAGGGGTCTGCACATAATAATTGATCAATATTTATTTAAATATTTGTAGTATTTTCTCTTTCTTAGTTTCTTTTAGCTTTTTTTGAAGTAATACTTATAGTTTTGGGGTTTTTTTCTTTTTCTTTAAGCATTTATTTCCTGATCTCTAAGATCCATGTTATTTGATATCTTCTTTTCTTTGTTCTTAGAGAAACTACAAATTAAATTGGACCTGAATACTTTTCTATTGCTTATTTTTATGTAAATTTGTTTCCCTAAATATTTAGAAGGAGACTGGGTTCACATAGGTTTTGAAACTACACAGAATTCTATTTCTCTCTCTTATATTACTTTTGTAATATAACTTATGGAAGCTTGCTTTCTGAAATTTCCTGGCCTGGCTATCTTCCTCATTTATGTGGACAATCTTTTCCCTTTTTCTCTATTTTGCCTATCCTGCTAAATTTTGCTTTCACTTACAGAGTGCCTCTTTAGTATGGAGCCTTGTCCAGGCAGGGAGCTTTTGTGCATCAGTTTTGAGAACCCATAAAAGGCTAAACTACTCTAGCCTTTTAGGCTATATGTGAAGGAGTGGGGTTGGGGTTCTAGCTTCAGCTGTTGTTCTCAAAATTAGACCTCCACACTCTCTAGTGAAAATCTGCTATTTTGGGGTTCTCTTGTTCTTCAGACAGTCCATTAGCACCCCTGCTCTCTCTGATACAGACATCGATAGCACCCAGGTGTGTCAATAACACAGAAATATGCCTGTGGATCAGTCGGCCCCAACATTTTTGGCATCACGGACTGGTTTCATACAAGACAGCTTTTCCACCAGGAAGGAGGGATGGTTTCAGGATGATTCAAGTCCATTACATGTATTGTGCAGTCAAAACTCTCTGCTAATGATAATCTGTATTTGCAGCTGCTCCCCAGTGCTAGCATCACCGCCTCAGCTCCACCCCAGATCATCAGGCATTAGATTCTCACAAGGAGCCGCAACCTAGATCCCTCATGTATGTTGTTTATAGTAGAGCTTGCACTCCTATGAGAATCTAATGCCACTGCTGATCTGACAGGAGGCAGAGGTTAGGCAGTGATGCAAGCAATGGCGAGGAGCTGTAAACGCAGATGAAGCTTTGCTTGGTCACAGCTGCTCATCTCCTGCTGTGCGGCCCAGTTCCTAACAGGCCACGGACTGGTACCAGTTTAAAGCCCAGGGTTTGTTTTGGGACCGCAGCTGTGGATAACTTGCCCCACTTGCTTGTATTTTGGGATTGGTAGGCATACTTTATCTTTTAGTTTTGTTGTAAATGTGCCCATGGACTTTTGGTTTTATTATTTTATTACTATTTTGGGGAATAAGGCTGTGTGTGTGTGTGTGTGTGTGTGTGTGTGTGTAAGGAGTGGTTTGTGAGGCTCCAAAAACTATGCTGAGCCACAGTCAGTAACTTCTCTTGGAGAAGATTTTAAATCAAATGCATACACATGCAGGACAATGAGTGCTCTAGTTTATGTGTAGAGATATTTCACCAGGATTTTAATCAACCTAAACTAAGGATAGGGGCTGTTACCAGTATGAAGAGCAAGTGCTGCTTTTGCCCTGACTGGAACAGGGAAGTAGGGGAGAAGCCCATGCTCTTCACTTCCTCCCCCCTTTCTCTGAACTTTACCCTGTTTTTCACTTTAAGTAAGAAAGGAAGGATCAAGGCTGTCTCAGGGCACAGACTTCATGGACCTTTGAGAGTGAGAGATGCACTAGCAGTCCAACTTAAGGCAAAGGAAAGAAAGGAGCTCTCCCTGTGGAATCAGAATTCTCTGCTTCTCTTACTTGTCTGTGCAGCATCACAGCTGCATGTCATGTCCTTGATCTGTTCAGACATCCTCCTGGGTCAGGCTGCAGATGAGCAGTGAGAACCAGAGGGTAATGCTAAGTTCCCCCAACACTTTTATTCATTCTTTCTTTTGTGCTTCCGGTTACTATAATGTTCTTTAAGTCCAAGCCTGTGGCATCGCTCAAGGGTATTCCTTTTACCGTTCCTCTCAAGGGAGCATCACAGCTGAGTATCAGAAGAGATCTGCAGGCATCTTAGAGAGGTGTTTCCCCTCTCCTCACCATGCAAACTGTCCCCTCCACATTGGCCCAAGAAGCAACTTACACTGATCTAATTATGCAAACTAGCAGAGCACCGTAAACACTGGAAGTCACCCCTCCCCACCCCACATTATACATCACAGCTTATATTGTGCTTTACTATGTGTCCAGCCAAGTATGCATCAGAATAGTAAAGTTTGTACCAGATATAAGGGATGTCAATTTCTTTTTAAACTTCTGAGATATTAAAAAGCCCTTCTTGTTTCAAATCCATTTTCTCTCCCTTGTAAAGGTTAAGACAAATGAGGCTCATTTCCCTTGTTACCCCTATGATGGTTAACTTCAACAGCCGGGCAAGGCTGCAGTGCCTGGTTATTTGATCAAACATGGTCCTGGGTGTTTCGGTGAGGGTGTTTCTGGATGAGATTAATATTTAAACCAGTGAACTTTGAGTAAAGTAGATTGCCCTCCCTGATGTGAGTGGGTCCATCCAATTAGTTGAAGATCTGAGTAAAACAAAGGGCAAGCAGGAGGGAATTATGCTAGCAGACAGCCTCCAGACTTCACTGGCAACGTTGGCTCTTCCTGGTCTCCTCCCACCTACCTTTGGACTCAAACTGCAACTCATTCCTGAGTCTCCAGCCTGCTAACATTCTCTACTGTGTTAGTCTGTTTGGGCTGCAATAGTGAAACACCATAAACTGGGTGGCTTATAAACAGTAGAAATCTATTTCTCATGGTTCTGGAGGCTGGGAAGTCCAAGATCAAGGCCCTGGTAGATTTGGTGTCTGGTGAGAGTTTGCTCTGTGATCCATAGATGGGGGTGCCTTCTCATTGTATGTTCATGTGGTGGAAGAGGCTAGATAACTCTCTGGAGTCTCTTTATAAGAGCACTAATCCCCTTCATGAGGGAAGAGACCTCATGATCTATTCACCTCCCAAAGGCCCCATTTTGATAATACTATCATATTGGGAATTAGGTTTCAATGTATGAATTTGGGGAGATATAAACATTCAGATCATAGCACCCATAATACTTTGGACATGCTAAGCTTCCACAGTTGAGTGGTTAGTGCTTCTGCAGCCCAAGGTCATTTTCCCTGGGAAGCAATACCTCCCCTACAACGTGCTCCTCCACAAACCCTTCTCTCTCCTCAGCTTGTGAATTCCCTGGGCCTTGGAAATATATACTTTTCCGAAGAAGACACCAACATCTACTTTGTCATTTCTATTTCTCTGGAATAAAGGGCTATTTCCATAAAGCCAATACAAAAATAAGAAAAAGTGGGAAAGAAAGCCTGGGGTACTGAACAGTGTGCTATTGGCCACAGTTTAGCACCACCAAGCCACAGGGCTTGCCTTCCTTGATTTGTCTATTTAGAAGTGAGCACACAGTAGTCCAGAGATGAACCTCTCTGATCAAAAAGAGAAATCTTGGCCCCTCTTGATAGAATGTAGCCTACCATTCATTATTTGTGCTGACCACTAAATCCCAACCTGGGCCCAGAAATGAAACCAGATTATCCTAGAGGCAGTAATCAAGACATTCCTCCAGGTCAAGAGCTTTACTTTCCCCAGCAGACTTTTCCCAGAAGAAATATGTGACCATCTATGAGCAAACTAAAAACAAACCCATCAACAACATCTTACTTAGAAGCCTAAGTGTTCCTGTTATGATATGCTTGTATTGATGCTTGCTATGTTACAGTCTGGGCACTTAGGGAGGGAATCCAAGAGGTAATCAGAGCATAATAGAAGAGAAGAAGGAACTCCACAAAAAGTAACAAGAAGTAGATTAAAACTGACAATCAAATTCTAGTGTGTTTAGTTTTTATTTCGTTTTTACTTGAAAATGGAAATGGCATGAAGGGAATAAATATAATTCTGAAATAATATACCTCCCCATGAAGTTTATTTGTTCATTTACACATTCAATATATATAAGTCTTTGCACTTAGTTCATTGCAAAAGATATGGCCCCTGTACTTATGGAGCTTAATAATTCTATACAGCTAATGTCTAAGTGCTTTCTATGTGTTGAAGATGGTGAAGCAAGACATAAGTAAGAATAAGATGATGTAAATATGGTGTGGTTGCTCAACTAAATCCATTTCTCCTCCAACACAGTCTCACAGAGGGAAAATTGAAGGGAGGCAAGAGAAGGGAATGATGGAATGTAAGTACCACGGGAGGCAGAATGATGGGAAATGAAGGCATCATTGGAACAAAAATAGAATTTCTTGTGGGACAAGACCTTGCCTTATATCACATTTCATAGTTGGCTAATATCTAGAGGGTGTTGAAAAGACATTTGTTGGCTAGAATTGTAAGTTCACTAGTGTAGGGATCTTCTATCTCCAGTGACCATTATAGCTTTCATGACAATGAACGTAGTATCTGCATGGTGTCATCCACACAATGAGTCATGGAAAATTAACATACATGTCCCCCAAAGTATTCTGATTTCATTTGCTTCAAATGCCTTACTATAATTTGGGGCAAAATTGATGAGAGTAGCTCATTTGTTTATTGTAAAATTTTCATTTAGAATATATTACTTTTGCAATTTTAAAATTCCATTTTGGTCATCCTACTTTTAAATATTTTTATTATTTTAGAAATAATGCCCAATTTATTTTCTGAAAATTTTACAATCTTCTAGACTTCAGATAATTGATATTTTTCCACATAATAGAGTTCTCTGTAGGTGGTTTTGTAAGAGGCACATAGGCGGTGTCTAAGCAGAGTAGGTTATATGAGTTAGAGTTGGTTATTTGTGTGTGTTATATAAGTATGAGTTAGTTATTTGATAGTTTTTTTGTATAATATACAAAATTAGCTATCAATTACTGTAAAAGATATGGGATCTTTCCTGTTTCTATAGCAATATAAACCCAAGGGATGTTTTTCAGCAAGTCTGTCTCCTAAATTATTCCCTGATGTGACTTAAGAAACTAGGGAAGAATCATCTGTTCAATTAGCTTACTAGCAAGCCATTTAGTGTGCTGATGGAAAAGACAACTGTATAGCATCGCCAGGTCTGGTGTTTAACAACTGTTTACTGAGGGACTGGTATATGAAGGACATTGCATTGTTCTTTGAGAAATGGCAGATGAATTAGACCAGGATGCAGGTCTTCTCAAGAAACCTGCAATTCAGTGGAAAAACCTTGAAAGTAAATTAATGTAAGAAAGAAGTGAATACAGGATGAAACAGTGAGTAGGAACAATTTAGGGAAAAATATATTTTGTTAGATAAAGTCCTAAACCTCTAGCAAAGAGGAAAACTACTTGTTAATTTTTATTAACTCTGAGAGCTTAAAAGTAATCTTTTAAAATTAAGAGGATAAAGTCCATATCCTGAATTAACTTTCTATTGTTGCTATTATTTATTTA
Source organism: Cheirogaleus medius (assembly GCA_008086735.1). Classification (NCBI taxonomy): domain Eukaryota; kingdom Metazoa; phylum Chordata; class Mammalia; order Primates; family Cheirogaleidae; genus Cheirogaleus; species Cheirogaleus medius. Next base: position 6,688,372 of record VBSM01003157.1, read on the forward strand.
CTGCTTATCTTCTCTGCTATAGTATAAATTCAACGAAGGCTCTATTTATCTTGTTCATTCTTGTATCTCCTTACACTTAATGCAGTGACATCACACATTAGTTATGCAACAAATATTTGTTGGAAGAGTCATTCTCACACTCTTTCTATGGGAAGGTATTAACACTTACATTACCTTCCCATATGGACGAGGAGACAGAGACGTACAGAGAGCAGGTAAATGGTCTATGTGCGTTGCTCGTAAAGTAAATGTACAGGATTGAAATTGTACGTGTGTAGGTCCCATACAAGTGGTTCTCAATGGATTCTTGAAATTTTGAATTAAAAAAAATATTTTAGATACAAAAGTTTTGAGAAAACAATTCATAAATGTTATTAGCTTTTTAAAATGTTCAGGTTCACAAATAATGTTAAGAACCACCTTCATATAGAACCATCTTTAACATCTTAAAATGTCATTGTTTGTTTTTCAACCTGTGGAGAAAAAGCCATCAGTACTATACTTGGCACATAGGAAAAACTCAATCTTACTAAGAAATATAATAATGGTTTTGATTTTTTGAGGAATAGTGCTAAAATCATTAATTTTGTTTAAAAAGTTAACCTTAAATGCTGCTATAAAAGGTGGTACATTTTCTTCTGAAAATTTTTAGTAATATTTCAAACTAACAGATGCTAACTGGCTATTTAAACCACATAAAGAACTTCAAGAGGAGAATTGCTGAGGGTTTTTTAAAACTCAGTTTTTCACTATTCAAACATAAGCTAGGCATGGTATTTTTTAAACAGAACTTACATTTTATAGAGAAAAAGGTCCAAGAGAGTTATGTCTCCTCAGCAGTTTAAATGTATACATGTTTTAAGCAGTAGTAATGAAGAGTTAAGTAATTGCAGTAGAAATTTTTGGACTCTGGTCTTTTTGTATAAGCTGCAGCAAAAGCCGACCTAGAAGGGAAAGAGTTTGATGATAATAGTCTTTAGACCACACTTAGGACAAAATCTCTAAGAATCAGGAAATGCCCTGTGGGGAAATAGAGTCTTGGGTCCTGGAGACTGGAGTCCAAGACACCTGAAAGCTGACTCCGATTTCTCCTTGCCGATGAGAATGCGTCTTTGTTAACGGTTAAATTGGACCAAGAACCACTGGAGCCTTATGTACATTAACACACTCCCAAAAGGAAATACACATATTGTGAGTTTTAGTCTTTCCGGATGGAAATACAAACCCTAGGTATAAAAGTTCTGTCGTGCAAAAAGAGTCTGGTAATGTCTTTAGCTCTGGCAGGCCCTTACGTGTGCTGAGCACTGAGCACATTCTCAGAAATTTGTTCCATTAGGACAAAGTCATACTGAGACATGCTGCATTAGCTCCCACACCGTGTAGCCTCCTCTTTTTAAAGTTCTGTAATCTCAGTTAAATAAACCTGACGTTGTATAAAGAGAGACATGTGTTATTTCCACTTTCATGTAACCCATCTAAAATGCCGCAGAAGCCGAAGTTCAAAATGGGACCCCTGACTATATCCTTTTCATCTCTCCTGGGTGTTGCTCAACAAGTACATACATAATTAGAGACAGAATTCAGAGTTGTACCTTGTATATTCCTAAGCAGGTTGTACTACCACATATCTTCCCTGTGGTCTCCAGGGATTATTACAATCAGGGAAAAAATTTCTAGTGATAGGTTCTTTCTCCGAGTTCCATTTTGGGACGATATTTATACCTCAATCAAGACAGCTTGTCTCTAATACACTGAATGTTCAATAGGGAGAAATATATTTACATCATAAGTTATTATACATTTACCATATCTGCTTGTGCTTTCTAGGGATTGGAATTCTGTAGATGAGGGTTTGCTACTAGTATGAATTGTTATCTATAGCTATGTATCACAGTTTACAACCCAGAATATTTAATGAGTGAAGAATGCTATTAGAAAGGCTGCAACATAGGGCTGTGATGGCTTGCAAATCCTAACACTTGGAAATTAACTAAGGAATCAGATGCTGGGCAGACAGCAAAATACTGCTGAGAGGCAAGAACCAGAGAGAGTGGAGACCTGAAAATAGCAAAAATCTATCTGTATGCATGGCTCATGAAACAAACGTCTTCCCAAAACGGATTCCAACTATAACACTACAAATAAAGTAGATATTAAATATTTAACGTGTATTGCATCAAAAGAAGTGCTTAGTTGAAAGCAGCAAGAGTATTTTGAACAAAAGCCAGGTATCACAACAATTGATAATTAATCATTTAAAAAACACCATAAATGGCCCAGTTTTTTCATCCATCTTTTGGGGGGAGGGTAATTATTATTGACTCTCTAAAGTGGGTTGTTGACTATTGCATCAGTCTTCTCATTAGGCTTTTTCACTTAAATAAAGCTGTAGAATAAATATTTTGCTAAACACAAGAAGATGAGACCATGTCCAAAAATCTGTGTTTCTAGTGGATTAAAAACATATCATGTTTACAAACATCCTTGAGTTATTCTAGAATACATTTTGCTTTGGTGTGCTTCTCTTGTATTAGAGACATTTTCCTATATTTTCTTGTCATAAAACTGGAGAAAAATCCTCCAAAATGCAAGCAACTGAGGTAGACATACATTAATAGTTAATATGAATATGTGGTGAATGAGACTTAAGCATATTGTTTTAAAAACTGGGCTATGTTCAGTGACTGAAAAAGAATTCTCTAACCCACTTCACATATATGTAGAGGCATTAATCAGATGGGAATTTTTTCTCTTTCTATACAAAATGTAAGATTTATTTTGTCTTTCATGTTCAGCAAGGCATAACAACCCAGCCTCGAAAAATATAGAAATTGTTAATAGAGGTGTATCAGCATATAAGCTTCTTACTTTCGCATTATACATTTGTTTAAACTTGCTTTGTGGGCATTTTTCATCTTGTATTCTCTTGATATTAAGGACACCAAATAAAAGGGGAGTCCAGGGCAAGCAGACTGTATATTCTGTCCCATATACCTCGAATAGCACAAACTAGGGTTGCAATTCGCCAAGCCTTGTCCTGCTTTGTTCTCTTGGGGATCCAGCTCAGGCTTCATCGTATCTGAAAACCCTTAGTGGATATTATAATTGTACGTCTATTGATATTACTGTAGTGATTCTCAAAATTTTAAATTAAATATTTTTTTGGAAAATAATTTCAAACTTGAAAAGATCACAAAAATAAAAGTAATACAAAGAACATCCATACACCCTAAACCCAGATTCACCTATCCCTTGTCATTTTCTCTCCCTCTTTATTTTCCTGTCTATCTATCTATCTGTCTGTCTATCTTCTGCACAAACATAATTATTTTTCTGAAGAATCTGAGAGTAAATTGCCTATGTTATGGTCCTTTACTCCTAAATACTCCAGTGATTAGGGATATTCACTTACATAACCACAGTACAGTTTCAACTTCATCAATTTGCATTGATATAATACTGCTGAGAGGCAGGAACTCCTGTCCAGATTTCAATTTTCCAGTTCATCTGATAAAATCTGTTACAGCATAATTGTCCCTTCAGTACAGGATCCAGTCTAGAGTCAAATACTGTTTTTAGCTGTCATAATTCGTTAGCCTCCTTTAATCAGAAACATTTCCACAGCTTTTCTTTCCTTTCATGACATTGACATTTTTGACAAATATACTCTCAACCCCCTCTTATTAATAGAACATTAAGCAGTTGGATTTTATGATATTTCCTCATGACTAGATCAGGAGTATGTGGTCTTTCCCAGAACCCTGTATACATGATGTATCCTTCTCAGGATGCCACAAATCAAGGCTTATGTTGTTCATTTGCCCCTCACTGGTCCATTGACTGGTCAAGGTGTGGCCTGATTTCTCCACTGTATAATTGCACTTTGTCTCCAATTTAACCAAGAAGAAGCCTACAGAAAGATACTTTAAGACCATACAACTGTCTTGATCCCTATCACAATTTCTCCCTAGATTTTGCATCCATTGCTGGTCCTGACATGATCCAAACTTTACCATGACATTTGTAAGGTGATAATTTTCCAATTCTAGCACTTCCTCTTCAATTGCCCGTCAGCTGTAGTATTCTACCATAAGCGAGAACTCTTCCTTATCTATTTATTATTGATATGAACTCATAAAGCTTAGAACTAAGGACTATGTACATCATCAAAGGAAAGGAATTTGATTCTATTTTGTCCATCATCAACTATTCCAAATCGTCAGCCTCCATTTCAACCAATTTCCACTCCACTCACTCCCAGGAAACCCATCTGCTTCCCAATTAACCAAGAAAATTTGAAACATTGGTTGTGAATGATAATCTTTCTTCTCATCCTATACTTAAAAATGTGCTTACATCCACACTGATTCACAACTATACTTCCCCGCATTTATCAAGTCAGAAGATGAAGTAGCCTTCCTCATGATTAAACCCAAGCACTTTATCTATGTTCTTTTTCTCCTTCTTTTCTCTTTTACCTTGTTGGACCTCTGGTGTATAGAGTTTGGTTCATTTTATTCTGTTTCATGAAATCCTGTCTGCATTGGTGCATGCATGGTCTCCTTTTATCTTTCTATATCTATGTCTCTCTATCTATTTTAACTAAAGTTATGAACTCCTGCAGACCCACCACCACAGGAATGTCTGTCAGTTTCTCCCCAGTGTGGTGTTTTCCTGTGTGTTCTCTGATATTGATCTGGACTGGGCCCCAGCCGGAGGTGCTAGTTCAACCTCCTAGAAGGAACCACAGCTAGAACCTGTTCCCCTAAGCTCCACACCACTGCCTCCTCCCTGCTTTTCCACTAATCGCCTCTTTCCTCTTTTATGTCATCAACCTTTCCCTTCCAAGTTGCTCTTTTCCCTTACCTTGCAAATGTATTCAAGTTGCCTCCATCTGAAAAAAAAATTTTTTTCCTCTTGTTTCTTCATAAAGCAATTGTCTATGGTTTTTGTTTGCAGCCACCATATTGAAATGTAACCAGCAGTGAAATCTGATTCCTCTTCCCAAGAGAGCACGATGAAATAATTCTACAAATCTCACCCATAGCTTTCATATTTCTACATGCAAATGACACATTCTCGTCTATTTCCCTGGAAGTTGCTGCTGTCTCTATTGTCACTGAACACCAATTCCATCTCCAGGAGCCCACTTTACTGGGCTTCCAGACATTCTCCTTCTGCAGGTTGGTCCATTTATTCTTGATGCCATTTCTCCTGTTTGCAGCTGAAGAGTTCTGAGCGTTATGTCCCAGAGCTACTTTTCTTCTCTCACTGCCTGATTTCCTCGCATCATTTATCTTTTTCTGCATTCCTGGATTTAATAACCATGTGTATAATGATAACACCCAGATGTGTGCCTCCAAGTTTGATCTCTCCCTTGAGCCTTATTCCAAGAGAGTTGAACAGCTACACTTGTCTATACCAGAACACCTGAAACTCACCATGTACTAAACTGCAATTGCATCTATCCCCATGCACTCAAAGAAATCCCTCAAGAAAACAGAAAAAATATTCTTTTTCTCTGTTCCATATCTCTTGATCCACCTCCTCTACTCAAATAATCTAGGAGATATTGCAACCCAGTGCTCTCAAAAAGAAATTTCCATGAAGATGAAAAAATTTTATATCTGCTCTGTTCAGTATAGTAGTAGCCACTAGCTACATGTGGCTTTCAAGCACCAGAATTGTAGATTTTGTGGCTGGAAAACTGAATTTTAATTTAATTTAATTTAAATTAATTTAGACATGTGGCTAATGGTTACCATATTGGACAGGGCTGCTCTAGATCATCATGACCCAAAATATGTACATTCTATTTAATGTTGATAGGTACACACACACACATACACACGCACAAAATATCTTTATGGAACATGGAAGGAAGGAAGACAGGAAGGTAGGAGGGGGAAGGCATTTTATGGTGCATGTGACTGGGTAATGCTGAGTTATACAAAGTTAATGATATTTCTCTTTATGGAGGGAGGAAATCACTTGAGATACTCTGCGCTTTTATAATGCCATGTGAAACGCAGAGCTCAAGGAAGAGGGGACAGTGAGGACAGCATTTGCCATGTTTCACTACAGAACACTTCCTCAGAATATCTGTCAATGCATTTAAAAGACGGCAGACAAAGTTGGAAAATAATCCTAAAGTCCTTCCTTTTCTTCACCATCCACATACTCAATTACCAAGTCTTGCCAACTCTACCTTTTAAATACTTGTCTCATCTATTTCTTCATCACATTCCTTACTATTAATAACATTAATTTGCTAGGACTGCCATAACCAAGTATCAGAGATTACGTGGCTTAAACAACAGAATTTTATTTTAAAATTCCAGAGGCTAAGCGTATCTATTTAGTATTTAGATAATACCAAGGGGATACTATAAAAATGATATAATCTGAATATATCATATTTTAACAACAGTGCTCCAAATCCCTTTTCAATTTTATACTTTACTGCTTTCAAATTTGATATGTGTTTTCTTCTGAGTTATTCTACTGAACACCAGTACAGTTAGAAGCAACCTAAACTTTATTCATAGATTGCTTTTATTTATTTTCTCATTAAAGAATGCTAATTACACCAATACATGGGATATTCATATATCCTGTTTAGTTCAGTAAACATCCAGGAAGCACTTATTATGTTCCTAGCACTTAGCATCCAAAAATGAAAAAGACATGATTCCTATCCTATAGCAGCTGAAGTCTATAAGTGGATGCAGATATGTGAGAAAATAAATTACAGCTCTGTCTGAAGAATGTAGATAATGGATATTTCAGCAACTTATCTGGTAAATCAGATGGCTTAAAGATAAATTTGGCATGTTCAATCATAAGCCTTTCTACCTCTCTTTCTTTTTAAAACTCTTTATTTAGAACTTCTTCCTGTATTATTAATTCACTTATTGTTCCATAAACCACTGAGGGAAAGTATCAAAGGATTATGCCATTTTGCTCACATTCCTGTATAAAATTCAGAGATGAACCCTTAAATCTAGGAACAAGCCTTCTCATATTTCAACATTGATACTTTCTGTTAGATTATATGCTTTCTTGGTCTTTTATTTGGTGTCTCATCTTTGGCCTATACCATTCTATCTTTGTTTTTTACCCCATGAAATAGCTGCATAAATATTTTTTTATTAAATGTACTCTTTTGGTACTATCTTCCTTTTTTAATTCCTTAAACCCACCACCACCTACCCTTCTCTCATTCCTAAGTCTTTTCTTCCATCATCTTCATTTGTCCAGTCAGAATGAACTCCCTTGACCACTGATTTTCATTATGTTCCAACTCTAGCTGAAAACCTTTTCCTTCTTTCTATAAATTCTGTACATTAAAAAAAACTGATACTAAAAATATGAGTTTTATTCTTCGTTGCCATTGGCATTATTTTTTTCTCTATATAACCATTTTAACATTTTCCGACATCTGTAAAGGAAGCAGAGCTGTCATCATTTCTTATGTAGTTTTTAATCTTACAGGAATTTTCTCACCTTTGCTATGTTGCTGTCGTGTTTTCTTTCTTCTGAGAAAGTAATTCTGCTATTGAACAGCTTGATCACTTTTTGTTTTACAACCTTTATTGATTCTTTTAACTAAATCTCATGTGATTTACTGGTTCATTTCCTACTTTCTGTTTAGTTTTGTTTTGTTTTAGACTGTAGGTTTAAATAAGAATTCTTTGGAGCCTGTATTTCTGTGTTTAACTTCTTAAAATCAAGATCATCAACATTTATTCTCTCCAATTCACAACACGTTGTCTTATGTTCTGAGAATTTTTATCTTTCAAATGCCCAGTTTTCGATGTGGTAAACAAAAAAATGCAGCCGTATGTAGGGAACTTTTCCTCTGTTGACTGGTGTGAAAGCTCAAATCGGTGCAATTATCAATATTGTTTTTTCTGTTATTTGAAAATGCATTTGATCTGCTTATCTGCTCTCAAAGAGATGCTTTGCATATTTACGGTGTTTACAAGATAGAGTTCTATTTCTGTTTTGTCTTTCACCCACTGATGTATTTTCACATCATGCCTGATTCTCTTTCTGATCCCTGTGGTAGTAGAACACAACTTCCTCTGGGATCAGACATTATGCTCTCTTGTAATTTCTCTTAACTACTTCTTTACCACATTTGCTTTATCTTTCTCTGCAAACTTCAGGGAAAAATGACTCTTTTAAAGTCATTTTTACTATGTTTTTCCTGTGTGAAAACAATATTCTCCCTGCTGAGTTCTGGCTGGATTGGATTTAGCCTTAAGTGATTCCTTTTTTCCTTTCTTCCTTCCATTTCCTCAACTACTAAATAAGAAAACAATTTATTTCTCTTTCATGAAGGTTTTTCCTGTTGTTATTTTCTCACAGGATTCTAGTAGATTTACATGCATTTGTTTGATCAGATGCAGTATCACTATAAAAACTCAGAATTTGACAAGAGGCAGGAACATTGGGTAGCTGTGTGCCCTTGCAAAAACCCGATAGCCTTTCTCAGCCTCAGTTTCCTCATCTGGATAATGAGGAATTCCTAAAAACTCACAGAGTTGTTTTTAGAAGGATTTTTGAGATGATATATGGTAAAATGCTTAGCATAATTTGTTGCATATAGTAAGCAATAAATAAATACTAGTGATATAATTTCATCTATGTTCTTCTCTTTTATTCTGACCTTTCAGGATGTCTGTGCTGTACCCAGTAACTCTGTAACTTATATTATCATGCATTTGTGATTTTTAAAATGACAATTTCCATTTTATTGAAAGCAATGTAGTGTTTCTTTTCTCCACACTGGAATGTTTTCCATGGCTGGATTTTAGCCAGACGTGATTTCTTGAGCCGTGTCAGTAGGAGGTTTTTGACTGTTTCGTGCATTTCCATTCTCGTTTCATCGTAATTGAAGGTGGCCTCACCTGCGGTAACGCCATACTTGCAGTGCCATAGTTCTATTTCAAACTTCTAGTAACCCCCTGAAATTCACACCTACCTGCTAACTTTACTGGAATTTCCCGTTTCCTTTGTCATAATGGAGTTTATGTGGGGTCACAGTATTCTCTACCATCTCAATTCTGAAGCTGTTAAATAAGAGTCCTTTAATGTTGGCCTATCCTTGAAATCAACACTAATATTTCCTTGCAGTCCTTTTTTCCTTCTAGCAGAGAGTCTGAAGTTCATTTAGTAAATGAGTATCTTAGGAAACAGCAAAAAAACTAATAAAACTCCTCCTGCCACTGGGCTTCTCGTAGGGTGGGGTGGGGGAACAAACAATGAACGTGATAAATTATGTGGTATACTAGAAACATGCGTGTTACTACTATAGGGAAAAAAAGGAAGGTAAGAGCAATTGGGGGTTCTAGGGCCTGGAATTTTAGATAAGTTTGTGAAAAGTAACATTTGACCAAGATTTGAAGGCTATGAGGGAGTTAAACATGAGCATATGGAGTGGACAAATGGTTCAGACAGAGGGAGGAGCTCATGGGAAAGCCAGCAGGTGGAAGCATGCCTAATGTGGGGAGGGACCAGCAAGGTGGCCAGTGTGGCCAGAGTGCACTGAATGGGGGACAGTAACAAACAATGAGTTCAGATAGGTAATGGGAAATAGATCGTGGAGGGCTTTGTAGGCACTCAGGATTTGGGGCTTTACTCTGAGTGAATTGAGACCACTGGAGGGTTCTGAGGAGAAAAATGAAAAGTTCTGACATAGTTAAGTATTTGTGTATCGAAGCACATCTAAACATAGAAAAGATACCATAAAAGTATGGTATTATAATCGTATGGGACCACTGTCATATATGCGGGCTCTCATTAACCTAAACATTGTCATGTGGCACATCACTGTACTGTATATGTTCCCATTTATTGATGAGCTGACTAAGGTTCAGAGAGAATCAAGAGCTTTCCTGGAGTAATTTAAATATATTTATCCAAGAGTAGACTCCAGGCCAGACTATTAAATTAGAGTTTCCACTTCTAAAAGGCAGTTAATTTCTTATAGAGTAATAAGGTAATAGACAAGGAGACATATATTTTATATACTATTCCCACCTAGAAAATCAACAACTGCAGGTTCTTGGCAAACATACCCCTTTTGCTTTTAGTATCTCAATTTAAATGTTAAAAGTGTTGAAAATAGAGGTTAGGAATATATTCTAAAATGCTGCTTCCAGAAATTATAGAATTTCTAAAAGAAATATAATGGAGGCTTCCTAAAGAAAGTATGCTCAAGGTTAAAATATTGGATTGTATCATCTCCCTCCTTTCAACCTATTTTCAAGATACTTTCATCATATCAGGAATATGAAACAGATCAAAATTTACATAAACAACACAGAAATACTCCCCTAGATCGACTGCAGATCTTAAATGCAAAATGTCCATAAAGTGGGCAAGTCCAATAACCATTCTCAGACTTGAATCGACTTTTCAAATAATCAAATTATAATTCAGCTTCAAGATACTAGTCAATAGCAGTAATAAGCCATTTTTGTTGTTTGAAGCTTTGTGTTAGAAAAGTCAATATCCAAGCTGCCATATATACTTAATGAATCTTTGAAATGCTGAAACATTTGTTTTACATATTGTTTCTGTAATTGCAAGTTTTTTCTTAGTTTTCAAAATATGCAGTACTTTAGTTGAAAAAATTCATCCGATACTGCCATAAAATAACCACAGCACAAAATATAACCAAACAATGTATTTTAAAAATGCTCTTCAAGCATTCACTTTACTCTAGAAAGAAAAACAACTAGAGAAAAAATAATGGCTGAAAATCACACAGTTTTATTGGAAAATATTAAGGGTTACTGGATTGCAAAGGACCTGTGTATACTTACATATGTATTTATTTGACTTAATTGTTTATCTAAATATGTCAGAACACTCTTTTCATCTCCTATTCTTTCTCCTACATTTCCTTTTATTTTCAAATATTTTTCCTTTATTTTTTTCATTTTGCTTATTCCAAACTTTTTTTTCCTCCTTTATCCCTTTCATACTCTCCCTCTGTTTTCCCTTTTTATCACTGTGTGCTGAGAATGATCATTTCTTACAGGTGGGTTCAGTTTCCCGGAGTTTCTTTAGGCTAGCAATTGATTCATTTATTTGAGTCTAGAATCCTTTGCATTTCTTAAAGTTAAAACCACTACTTCTTGTCTTTATTGTAATCTCTAGTACTAAGAAACTAATGATGATTCAATCTTGTCAGTATCAAAATATTAATAATTTCTCAATTGTTACATAGAAATAACTATGTATATATGTATTCAATGACTATTTTTAGATTAGTTTGGGTTTACAGAATAATTGAGTGGAAAGTATAGATTCCCATATATTTTCTCACCTTAACATACATACAGTTTTTCCTATTATTAATATCTGTATTAGTGTTACAATTGATGAGCCAATATTGATATGTTATTATTAATATTAACTAAAGTTTGTATCATTAGGGCTCACTCTTTGTCTTGTGCATTCTATGAGTTTTGACAAATATATTAATATATAATGGCATGTACCCACTGTTACCATATCATGCAGAAGTTTCAACTGCCTTAAAAATCCTCTGTGTTCCACCTATTCATCTCTCCCTTCTCCTTGAACCTCTGGAAACCACTGATCTTTTTACCTCCATAGTTTTGCCATTTCTAGAATATAGTTGGAATCATACATGAAGAATAATGCTTTTTCAGATGGTCTTCTTTCACTTAGCAATATGGACTTAAGTTTCCTCCCTATCTTTTCAAGGCTTGGTAGCTCATTTCTTTTCATCACTGAATAATAATCTATTACATGGAAATACCATAGTTTATCCATGTAATCTATTAAAACATGTCTTGATTGCTTCCAAGTTTTGACAATTAGAATAAAGCTACTATAAACATTCGTGTGAAAGTTTTTGTGAGGATGTAAGTTTTCAACCTATTTGGGCAAATAGAATTTTATGGCTCATATGACAAATGTCCAGTTTTGTAATAAACTACCAAACTACATTCCCAAATGGCTGCACCATGTTACATTCCTACCAGCAGTGAATGGGGGTTTCTGTTGCTCCACATCTTCGCTGGCACTTGGCAGTGTCGATGTTGTCAATTTTAGCCATTCTAATAGGTCTGTAGTGACATGTCATTGTTGTTTTACTTCCCTGCCTTGTTAATAGGATAAAATACTTTAATTGTCCCTCAGATTATGAAACAATATGTCCTAGACATTAAAAACTAGTTGTGAGCTTGACTATGATGTAATCCATGGTCCTAGATATACAGGAACGGCAATTAGGAGGTTTTAAGACAACTGAACATACTGCAAATGTGTACAGCATGGAAGTGAAAGTGAACTGACTTACGCTCATGCCACTGGTCACCAGGGGCACTTTGCTGGAACTGAAAAAAGGTGTCAGTGCTTCCTGGTACATTTTCAACCTCAAGGCCACCTTCAGGCCTGCAATACATCTCACTCCACCGCCCTTACTCCCAAATGTTAAGATAGCTCTTTAAAAAAAAAAAAATTTAGCTCCCTCCGGGTTATTAAGGTATAATTGACAAAAATTGTGTATATTTACAGTGTACAATGTGATGTTTTGATATATTGTATACATTGTGAAATGATGGAACCAAGCTAATTAGTGTATCCATCACCACAAATACTCATTTATTTTTATTCTGGTGATGAGAACATTTAAGATCTACCTTTTGGCAATTTTCAAGTGAGCAATACATTATTATTAAGTATAGTCATCATGCTGTTCAATAGATCTCTGAAATAGGGTAACCCTATTATCTTACTTTTCCCTATCCTAAGCTATCATTATTGAGTTTTGGTGGTTTTGTACTAATATTTTAACATTACTTGAGGCAATATAAAAGTCTACCTCTCCTATACTAAACATTTTTGTTTTTATTTTGAAGAAATTCTTTTTGGAAGTTTGAGGAGAAATAAGTCCTCTTCACTCTTGAGATTTTTTTTTCAGTAAATGTAGGCAGACACTGAAATATCAAAATTGAATAAATCATAGGAGTGAACATTAGGCAAAATCAATTTAAAAAGCAAATAGTTACATTTGCATCATAGCAGATATGACCAAAATATTACAGTTATTGCAAAGACTAATTTTCGTGTAATGTCATTCTGTAAATTCTGTTAATATTTTCATTATTTGATGAAAGCATTTCCTGGAGGGTCACTTTATCTAGCAAGAAACCACAGTAACTTTAAATTGTAATTGATTTAAAAAATTCAAATTTTAAGAATATATTTCAATGAAAATAAAGTACCCAAGAAATGGTAAAACTTTAACTTAATAAATAAAAGAGAGAAAGTATTTACTTTAAATTATTTTCGTCCAAATCTATAGCCATACCCACAGAAAAACAGCCAGGGGACAGGATAATACATAATGAAAACACAAATTAAAATATAACACCTATGGTCAAACAAAACTGAAAGTCCAATAAGCTGATATGCTTTTAAACAAAAGAAAAACCCATCTTAAAACATTTAAAATTACTGTAACCTTAGGAAGAAAGCCTTTCTAAAAGGCTTTGTGCATTATAAACATATCCCCACTTATATAACACAAAATTGAATAAAGTTGTGTGAAGATGTTAACAGAACAAATCAGGGCTGGTGGAGGCCAAAGATTCATATATTCTGAGCAGTAGAGCAATTTTGACTCTTAGGACAATGGAGGCAAAAATAAATGGCCTCAGCATCTGAGAATTGATGGAGTCAAACCAATCTACTCCTACTTTCACCCTTTCTCCTCTCAGAGACTTTCTAATTAGGTCTCAAAATATTATAATAGTTTGTCTCTGCGGTCATCTCTGTCCTTTTACTGCCATTTCCTCCACAGATCAATGCTAACCCTTTCCCTGTTACACATGCTAACTAGAGAATCTCCAACCCAGGAAGTGTTTGTAATCGATGGCAGGGAAGCTTTTCACAAAGGGCGCTTATATAATTAATATTCATTTAACAAATATTTCCTGAATGTCTACTATGTGCCAGGGACTATTCAGCAGGTACACTGGTGAACATGACTGTTCCTGCTTTCATATATAAAGTGCAGTATGAACAGGGGCAGAAGACGTCATGGAAGAGACATACAGAAGGAGATACTGGAGGAAGGGAAGAGGGCTCCACACAACCCAAACCCGGGCTAGAAATGTCCATGTGAAGATGTTCTGAGGGTCAAGGAATATGACATGTGATTCTATATAATCTGTATTTGGGGGAATATTTTTGAAATAACAGCTATTTGAAATTTCTTTGGGCTGTCCTATGCATCACTTAGGGCGGAATGGTGGCCAATTCTGCAAGTGGCATAAAAAAAGCACAGGCCTCTCTCCCCAGGTAGGTATGAGAGTAACATCATAGTTTATGGCAAAGGCAGCAAGGGATTGATTTAGGTGCTCACAGGGAGTGAGAAGCAGAGAGGTTGATACCTGCATCCTGCTCCAGGAGAGTGCCACAGATCCGTATTTTGGTGAAAACTTTTGAGCCAGTTTCCTGGTTGAGATTTGTGGGGCAGCCATTTGTGGATTTAGACCTCAGATGCAGTATTTATTTGCACCTCAATTTAAATTATCCACAAGTAAGTAGCTGACCTGCTTTAACTTCAAGGTCATTCCCCGATCTCCCAGCTGTTACTGAACTTCCTGGAGCTTTGGCTGCCAATGAAGAGGTGATTAGAAGTCTTTCAAATTGCAGGTGAAGGAGGTTGAATGGATTATACTATATTGTCTCAGACGTGAGATATGAGGACAGTGTGCTTACACTAGGCCACTCAACTGCTGCAGCATGGCGAACTTTGAGGAAGAGTTGTTGGTGATTGCAAGTTAAAGGATCTGTAGCCTGTTGGAAGTCTCTGGGAAGACTATAAGGCAATGTGTAAAATTGTGGAATTCATAATTCTAGTTCAAAACCAAATTGTCAAGTGAAAGATGAGACACATTTCACGTATGGTCACAGTTTGAGGGACTGTTGTAGTATGTCATCCAAAAATGCAATGCAGTCTAGTGTGTCGACTTGTTAGCACCTGAATCTAGTTGGTGTAACAACAATTTATAGGTGAGAATTATCAAACCAACCTGGACTCGACTGCTCACTCAGAGATCCATCTAGATTCTTGCTCTTGTGAATCTGACTACAGAAGCAAAGGAGAGAGCTCTGGGAACAAGACTGATGAGCAGGGCTCAGAGACACTGTCAGAAGAAAGTGAGGAGCTGAAAGAGAGGTAAGTTGCCCCTTGGCCTTCTTACGTCAGACACAGGGAAGCCTCTGTGTGGGTGAGAGGGTCAGAGATAGGTGGGTGAAGACAGCTTCCACTTGGCAAGCATAATTTTTAAATTTCAACATAGACATCTTTATCACATTTTCCTTTGTGTTTTCTTTCATTTCTTGTATGCTTAAGAAGTCTTTGCCCATTCAAAGATCAGGTAAATATATATTTTTCCCCTCCCTCCCTCTTTTTTTTTTTTAATTTACCTCTCTATGTTAGTATAGAGTATAAAGTGACACTTGAGTTTGATTATTATCCCCACTAGGACAATTTTCCCCAACATTATTTTTGAATGATCTGGCCTCATTAATTTGTGATGGTCCTTAACACTACATTACTTTCTGAGTAAGGCTGTTTCAGAGCTTCCATCCTGTTTCACTTTTATGCCCTGTCTTGCTCCAGTTTTACACTATTTTATTTGTAGCAGTTTTATAAGTTTTATGTTTTGTATGCAGCTTCCTGTCATAACATTTCTGTTTGAGACATTTTAAAGCTAATGTTATGTTTAATCTTTCAAAGAAACTTTAAAATCATATTTGTCTAGTGCTTAAAAATAATATAATGATTGAATTAAATCATTATATTAATTTGAAAAGTACTTATTTTTCAATAATATTTACTCCTGGGAAAAGAAGAACAATGTGTGCTTATGTATGTCATCTCCTTTCACATTTACAATTAAGTCCTACAGCTTTTTCTCACAGGTATTGCAAACTTTTCTTGCCAATTCTAGGTATTTTGTGAATTGTTTGCATCTGTAAATAGAAAAAATATTTGTTTTGTATTCTCTTCATTGTATGATATATGAGAAAACTTACTAGTTAGTTCTAAAATTTTTACATTGATTTTTTTAAACATCAAAGACACATAACCATACTTTTTAAAATTTATAGGTAAGAAACTCATCTTACCTGTAAAGACTCATAGAAACTAAAAATAAAGGAGTAGAAAAAGATATTCCACACAAATAGAAACAAAAACTGAGCAGGGGTAGCTATAATTATATCAGACAAAGAATACTTTAAATCAAAAACAGTAAAAAAATAAAAAAGGACAAAGGTCATTATATAATGAAAAAAGGATCAATTCAACAGAAGATATAACAATTCTAAATATATATGCATCCAACTCTGGATCACCCATATTCATAAAACAAATATTACTAGACCTAAAGAGAGAGATAGTAATACATTAACAGTCAGGGATTTCAACATTCCACTCACAGTACTACACAGACATCTAGACAGAAAATCAACAAAGAAACACTGGACTTAAATTGGATGTTAGACCAAAAGGACCTATCAGGCATTTACATAGCATCCTACCCAATAAATGCAGAATATGTATTCTTTTCATCAGCACATGGAACATTCTCCAAGATAGACTATATGTTAGGCCACAAAATAAGTTCAAAAAATTTTTAAAAATTGAAATCATATTAAGTATCTTCTTATACCAAAGTGTTCTAAAACTAAAAATCAACACCAGGAGGAACTCTCAAACCTATACAAACACATGGAAATTAAACAACATGCTCCTGAATGATTATTGGGTCAATAAACAAACTAAGATGAAAATTTAAAATTTTTAAAAAGAAATGAAAATGGCGATACAACATAATAAACTTGTGAAATACAGAAAAAGCAGTGCTAAATGGAAATTTATAACATTAATGCCTACATCCAGAAAGTAAAAAGATTACAAATTAAAAACCTAACAATACAATCTATGGATCTAGAAAAGTAAGACCAAACTAAGGCCAAAGTCAGCAAAACACAAACAACAATAACAACAACAACAACAAAAACCAAGAAAACAAAGGTCAACTAAATGAAACAGAGACAAAAAGGAACAATAATAGAAAGAATTAAGGAAATGAAAGTTGTTTCTTAAAAAATATAAACAAAATGGGTAACCAATCAGCTAGATTAACCAAGAAAAGAGAAGATCTAAATAAACAAAATTAGAAATAAAAAAGGAGGCATTCCAACTAATACCACAAAATATAAAATATCATCAGAGACTACTCTAAACAACATGTTCACAAGCTAGAAAACCTAGAGAAAATGAATAAATTCCTGGAAACATGCAGTCTCACAAGATTGAATCAGGAAGAAATAGAAAACCCGAAAAGACCAACAAAGAGTAGTGAGATTAAATCAATAATAAAAGATCTCTCCCCCCAGCAAACAAAGCACAGGACCAGATGTATTCACAGGCAAATTCTACCAAACCTACAAAGAACAAATATCAATCCTCCTGAAACTGTTCCAAAACATAAAGAAAAGGAAATTCTCCCTAACTCATTCTACAAGGCCAGTACAACTTTGATACCAAAACCAGACAAGGACACCACCACAACAACAAAAATTAAATGCCAATATCCCTGATGAACATAGGCACAACAATTCTCAATAAAATAATAGCAAACCAAATCCAACAGCACATCAAAAAGATAATACATGATCAAATGGGTTTTATACCATAGATACAAGGAAGATTCAACATACACAAATCAATATGTGTGATATATCACATGAAGAGAATTAAGGACAAAAACCATATGATCATCTCAATAGATGCAGAAAAAGCATTCATTAAACTTCTGCATCCCTTCATGATTAAAATCCTCCACAAACTAGGCAGATAAGGAACATACCTCAAAATAATAAATGTCATATATGACAAAGCTGCAGCCAACATCATCCTGAATGGGGAAAAATTGAAAGAATTCCCCCTAAGAACTGGAACAAAACAAAGATACCCACTTTCACCACTCCTCTAACATAGTATTAGAAGTGCTTGCCAGAGCAACAAGACAAGAGAAAGAAATGAAAGATATCCAAATTAGAAAAGAAAAAGTCAAATTATTCCTTTTTGCTGATAATATCATCTTATATCTAGAAAAACCTAAAGACTACACCAAAAATCTCAGATTTGATAAATGAATTTAATAAAGTTGCAGGATACAAAATCAATATACAAAAATCATTAGCATTTCTATACATCAATAATGATCTAGCTGAGAATGAAACCAAGAAGGCAACCCTACTTCCAATAGCTACAGAAAAAAATATGTGGTAATTTATTTAACAAAGGAGATGAAAGATTTCTACAAGAAAAACTACAAAACATGATGAAAGAAATTGTAGATGACACAAACAAATTGAAAAAAATCTGATGCTCAGGGATCAGAAGAACTAGTATCATTAATATGACCATACTACCCAAAGCAATCCACAGATTTAATGCAATACCTATCAAAATACCAATATAATTTTCCCCAAATTAGAAAAATTTCCTAAAATTTATATGGAATCAAAAAAGAGCCCAATTAGCCAAAGCAATCCTAAGCAAGAAGAACAAAGTTGGAGGCATCACATTACCAGACTTCAAATTACGTTACAAGGCTCTAGTAACTGAAAAAGCATGGTACTATTGTAAAAATAGACATATAGATCAATGGAACATAATAGAGAACCAGAAATAAATCCACATATTTACAGCCAACTGATATTTTATAAACTTGACAAAAACATAACATTTTCAATAAATGGTGCTAGGAAAATTGGATTGCCATATGCAGAAGAATGAAACTGGATCCCTATCTCTCACCATATATAAAAAGTCAACTCAGGTGGATTAAAGATTTCAACAAAAAACCTGAAACTCTAAAAATACTAGAAGAAAACCTAAGGAAAACTCTTCTAGACATAGGTATAGGCAATGAATTTATGACTAAGACCACTAAAGCACAGGCAACAACAACAAAAATAGATGAATGGGACTTAATTAAAGTAAATGGATTCTGCACAGAAAAGAAATAATCAACAGAGTGAAAAGAGTAGACTGTTACCTTGGTGATGCAAAGTTCACTCCTTAGGATTTCAAAGACAGGAGAGATATGTGAAAGCTAAAGCGATCCAAGAAAACTTCTGGAGATAACAATGAAGTAAGGACTCTGAATTTGGATAAGATTTAAGTAAACCAAGGCAGGGAGGGCATTTTAAGTACAGGAGCTATTTTTATCAAGGGCTTGGTAGGATTTGCATGTCCAAGGAAATATTTGAGGATCAATCAGATCCTGATAACCAGAAACAAAAAGGTTCATGTGGACCAACATTAACCAAGTTCAATAACTTAGTTAATAAATGAGGCTGAGACCAGATAATTGAAACCTTGAAAGATGAGGATAACATTTCAGACAATAACCCTGTGGATAGTTAATTTTATGTGTCAACTTCACAGGGCCACAGGGTGCCCAGATATGTGGTGAAATGTTTATCTGGGTGCTTCTGTGAAGGTGTGTTTGGAAAAGCTCAACATTCAAACTGGTAGGCTGAGTAAAGCAGATTGCTGTCCCTAAGTGGGTGGATCTCATTCAATCGGTTGCAGGCCTGAATAGAACTGAAAAGCTGACCCTTCCCCAACTAAGGGAGGATTGATTCCTCTTGTGTGACTGCCTTCCAGCTAGGACATCAGATTTTTCCTGTCCTGGGACTCGAGCTGAAATATTGGCTGTTCTTGGGTCTCAAGCCTGCTGGCCTTCAGACAGAAACTACAACATCAGCTCTTCTGGTTCTCAGACCTTCAGACTCAGACTGGAACCAAACCATCAACCTTCCTGGTCTCCAGCTTGCCTATGCACCCTATAGATCTTGGGACTTTTCAGCCTCAATAATTTTGTTACCTATAAAATCTTTATCTATATTTCCTGTTGGTTCTGTTTCTCTAGAGAACTCTGGCTAATATAGAACCTACAGTTACTTTCTTCTTCCTTAAGGAAGGAGATAGGTGGTATTTATTTATATGTAAATTTTCAGAGTACACTTTGACATGCCACAGAAAAAGAATTAACCAGAATGACAGAATGCTTTGTGTCATATGGAGAAAATATCACTAAGAAATATCTTATTTTCTGTAATACTTAATGACATTATTAGATATTCTAACATTTCTTAAAATAATACATTCTTATTTTTTTTAAAAAAAATTATTTGACAAATATTCAATGACTGGGTTTTATTCTAAGTTTCAGAGAGGAGGTATAGAGTTTGTGCTTCCAGTTATCTTTGTAACCATACGCTCTCCATTACAAAAACCTACATCCTATGTCACTTATGGTTGAAATATTTAAAAAATATAAATGGAAATGTGTCTCTTTTGCATCGTAACTGGTTTAGAAGGCTCATTACTGCTTTAATCATAATTAGCTGTACATTCCAGATGCACAGCCTAGGGTTATTATAGAATTTAAAGAACAAACCATGAGTCTTCACATGGCCTTCCTTGTTAAAAATTTTTTACACTCTTATAAAGCCCCTGACTTCCTCTCCAGCTTATTCCTTTTAGGAGATTCCAGCAGGTATTGGTTTTGATTAACAGTTTCTAACCATGTTCTTTTTAAATCATCTCCTGCTTATGAAGTTACATTTCATTTTAGTGCTGGTTGTTATATTTTAGTGGTTGCATAGCAACAGTATTGGCAAAAGCATTATTTTTTTCCCCTACACACAAACTGAACTTCTCAATTCTAATCCAAAATTCCTCCTTTGATTTAGGAGTGTAAAATCTTTCATCAATTCATTGGGTGGATGAAGCAAGGTAGCTGGCGTAGTTTTCAGAAACAGAGGCATCAAGGCCAATAGCATAGGAAATAAATTGGTCAAGAGAAGAGACAAAGCCACATGGAAATTTAGGGGATAGTTTTGGAGGACAGTAAATGATGGACCACTATTACCTGAATTATGTGGGAGAAATTAGTTTTCTGGGCTTGGTGAGGTGGTGGAATTAAAAGTCAGATCAGAACAGTGTTGATGAGCTGGAACCTGTCATGTGCCTAGAAAACCCAATTCTTTCTCTTCAGATTTTTTACTAATAAAACTTTTGAGATATGGCTAAAGCCTTAAGTATGCCTCTCCCAAATAAAATATGGGCTTTGTTTTCTAGAGAACTTGAGATAAGACACCTACAACATGTGAATACTATACTAGGCAGTGCAAGAAACAAAGAGATGCATCAGACTTAGATATTTTCGATGTCTCAGTCTAATAGATATTTTTTGTTTGTGCCAACTTAAAAACCTTTTTCTCAGAGGTTCATCCAGAGGCTCTCCATAAGCCAGACTTTTCCTCCTTCCTCTTCTATTCTCCCCTGTCTGCTGCCTCTCTTTTTCTTACTATTCTCCCCACTGAATTCTAAGCCATTATGGTTGCAACTAAAGCCCTAGACAAAAAAGTGGTTTACTTATTATCTTGGCTTTTTGCTATTTCACTCTTCCATAGAAACTTACAAATGACTATCTTTTACATACATTATCACATTTAATTATCATAGCAACCTCTCAGTTGGACAAGGAAAATATTGCTCTTCAATGAAAGTACAGTGTTTAGAGCTTATGAATAGCCAGCAAACAACAGAGTCTTACTGGAACATCTCTTTTTGCCTTCAAACCCAGGGCTCTTTCTCAGACCTAGACCATGATGTCTTTTATGAAAGGAAATCATATCTGTTTGATTAAAATTGTAAAAGCTAGTTTCAGAAATAGTCCAAAAATGAATATATATATTTTAACTGCTCTCATAATTTGTACTATTCCAGAAAGGAGGGACCACATTTGTTAAATTCACTCCATATTATCACAAACCATCAAACACTTAGGCATTCAGCAAAAGATATAAATGTGAAGTCCCCAGAGTTATAATCACACATGGTGTCATCACACTTAGGCCTTTCAGACAAATATCATAGCTTTGTATCATTTCAATAATCGTAATGCAACAAACTGCATGGAGCTGTTGTTGCTGCCGATCTCATAGTATAATCTTTGTTTTAAAACAAATCCTGCAAGTAGTCTTCATTGATTGTGTTTTTATATAACATTACAAACAAGGGTTTGCACTAAGAGGAGTCCTTGCACTATTCTTAGTGAAAATAGTGCAAGGCCTACGTTATAAAGCACAGCACATAATAAATTGTAAAATGAACACATTCTATGCCACTGATTACTTTTTCTTTTACAGTCAATAAGTGTAGTTTAAGTTTTATGAGTTATTGTATGTAGTAAGGAAAAGGAAATATTATTTTCTGGGTGACATTTTGTCTAGAAATACATATTTTTGTCTATATATGTAAATTGTATGGGAAATAGAAAGTTTTGTCTTTCAAACAATAGAACAGCATTTTTTCCTCCTGTATTCAAATGAAAAGAATTGGGGCTTTCTCTGCATTCGTACCATTTTGTGGTGTGAGTAGAGGTAGTTTGTGATACTGTGGACACAAACTCCAGATCAAGAGAAATGATGAACACTATCTTGATTCTGTCAATAGTTATCTATCAGAGTGATAAATTGTTAATATTTTCAGGGAAGACTTTCACAGTGGACTTCTTAGCTAATCCATCAATGATAAAACAAATGAATGAATGAATGAACCAAACCAGAATAAAAAATTAGAGTTTTCTATTCTGGTGTCTCAGTGTATTCATTAAAAAATGCTGTAAGATTACTATCTAATTTACATCCTCTGATAGATCCTATACATGATGATTCAAGAAAATTGATGTATATTTAAGAAAATATGCCCTACGCGTGAGCCTTTATGTCTTGCAACATCTTTCTGATCATCCATCCTTTTCCCTTAACCTTCTTGACCAGATCTAAAGAAGGACAATTTTGGTAGTTGAGTAGCTTTCTCAATCTACTTCTTGCTCATAGCAAGTTGGAGGCTCAGAGGTCTTAATACAATTTGAACACTCTTGGTCTCTTTTAATCTAAACTTGGTGATCGTTCTCCATTTAAATTTACTTTATTTACATTGTAAATATACGACAAATGTGATTATATTCCACCTCAAGCACCATATCCACAATTATTTTTATGATCTGGTTCCTTTTAGATGTAATTACTACTATTTTGATATTAGATTTCCATGAGACTATGCCCTAACATTTTCTAGAATCCCTTTTTGTCTAGCTGAGAAGGCCATCCAGGTAAAAATATCTTACAACCACACTCTTGATTTTTATCTTAGTCCTCAGGCCTCAATTTTACATTGAGAAAATTTTACCAACTGGAAAGACTGGAGATGAAAAACATATCTATTTCCCAACCCTCTATATTTCCCTTAAATTATATTAATACTTGCACAATGGTTGGTTTTGCTCTTAGCTTATCTCTTTTTTCCATTTCAGTGACATACACAGCTAAGAGCAATCAGCTGACACTTTGAATATTCTGCGCAGATATCATCTTAGCCAGTTTCAAAAGCTTACACTACATGCTTTCTTTCTTCTAAGACTACAAGCAAAGACTCATTCTAAGTCTGTTAGGTCACCAGGAAAGCTCAGTCAGATGTGGGACAGGTAGTCTGTTCTGATGATCGTGACTACACATGTTTGGGGTTCAGCTGACTCTTGGCTTATCTAGGATGTCCTCAGCTAAAAGAACCGGGCCTTCCTCCACATGGGCTCCATTCTTCAGCATGCTTTTTCCCATGGGGGTGGCAAGATTCTGAGAGAAACAGTGGGATCACACAGGACCCCTTGAAGCTTACACTCAGAACAGATACTCTGTCACTCCTGCATTCTGTTGGCCTGAGCAAATCAAGACGCCAGCCTATTTTCAAAGCATGGGAAAAGGGATTCCATTTCTTGATGAAGGTCTCTCCAAAGTCACATTGTAAAGGGTAAGCATACAGGGAGGGGTGAAGAATTGCAGCAATTTTTTTTTACTCAGTCTACCAGAGATCAATTATATAATATAATATCTTCAAATATGCACCTGCCCCATTCTTATTCCCTTTCCCTTTGAAGCTCTAATGAATGTTATTTTTATTTTCTTGTCCGATAACTTCTCTTTTTGATTTTTCTTCTCCTTTTTCTCTATGTAAATCATTCTAGGTAATTTCTTTAGACATATTTCAAATTTACTATTTATATCTTCAGCTGTGTTCAATGTGCTATTCAAATTCTCTACTGAGATTTTAATTTTGTTTAGTATACTTTTAATTACTAAAAATTGTATTTTTTAGATAAGCATGGTGATTCTTGATAATTTTCTTTGCATGTTTTTACAATTTTTAAGTATATAGTAAGCATAATAATTTTTTTTTCCTTCTGTCTGTTGTTTCTGTTGATTATAACTCATGGTGACTTGTTTCCTTCTGTACTTGATTATTTCTCCATTATGAGATGCTCATTTCCTTTTAAAAATGTTTGAAAGATTTGAGTATGGGGTGATGGCTCATTTATATTTGCTTCTGTCGATGCCTAGGAAAGTATTAGTCAGGAGTAACTTTGAACTTAAATTGTTACTTGGTATTTATGTACCACTAGAATAATTTGGGCTGATAGCCACGTGAGGAACTGCTTAAAGGTGTAACTTTCAAAGATATTTCACCTTTTTACTCCACTGAGGCATGAGGCAAATTTACTATCATATATTTCACCCATTTCTCTCACTTAGCAATATGTTCTTGAGATTCATTCATGTTGAAGCATGTATGAATATTTTTCCCTTTTTTATTGCATTGCAGAATAATATTTCATTATATGGATATACCAAGTTTTACCTTTCCATTAGTTGATGGAAATAAAGGTGGTTTCCATTTTATGGCTATTATGATTAATACTAAGAACATTTATGTATAAGTGTTTGTGTGGATATATGTTTTTATTACTCTTGGGTAGATACTTAAGAGTGGAATTGATATTTCTTATGGTAAATATATGTTTAAAATTTAAGGAAGCTTCTAAACTATTTCCAAAGTAGCTGGGCAATTTACATTCCCACCACCAACGTGTCAAACATAGAGGAGAATATCTATCCACATCCTCATCACATCCGACCAATGCTATTGTCTCTTTGGTTTTGTGTAGCCATTTGTATAGTGGCTTTGATTTGCATTTCCCTAATAGAAAATGGTGTTGAGCATTTACTCATGTAGCCATCCATATACATTCTTTGGTGAAAAAATCTATTCATATATTTTGCCCATTTTTTATTGGATAGTTTTCTTATCATTAAGGTACAGCCTCCTTCGTATATTTTGGACACAAGTCTTGTATAAGATGCATGTTTTACCAGTACTTTTTCCTAGTCTCTTGTTTGTGTTTTCAGTTTTATAATGGTGCCTTTTGAAGAGAAAAAAAGTATTTTTGATGAGATCCAATTTATCAATTTTATGTCTTATAGACCATGCTTTTGTTGTCATACAAAAGAAATACTTGCCTAACCCAGGGTCTCAGAGATTTTCTTCTATGTTATCTTCTAAAATAATAATATCTTCCCACTGTTTTAATTTTTACATCTAAGTTTATAATTCATTTTGACCAGTAAATCTGCTTGTACAGTCAGGGCCGTCTGAGATTCACAATCTGGCAGTCTGGAGCAGGCCTCGCTCATCTCCTTTCTGCCCATCCCCCAACCCCGCCCACTGCTGTCCCCCAATCTGCCAGCAGGCAAGAGCTTAAGCCAGCTGAGCTTCCCTCCCCCGTGACTGTGATATGATGTGGGCCAGAGGTTCCCTGCCCAGGATACCCGCCTAAGCTGAGAGCCTGTAGGGGGATAGGTACCCTGAAAGCACACTGCAGTTAGGACCCACACTGCCCTCTTCCCCCTCATCTGCCCATGCAGGCTCCCTCACCCAAGACTGACTCACAAATCTCCCCTCCTTGCCTCCCTGAGCACCACGATCGAGACCGAGACCTGGAAATATGGGATCTGACCCATCCTCAGGTCCCCAGAGATGAATCCCTGACCATGCCAGTGGGAAGCATCCTGGTCCTGAATTGTCCATGGGGTGCCCAAGCAGGTTTGATGTCCCTCCAACTTGGGACATGTTCACTCTGATGGAGTCACTGGGCAAGCAACAGCAGTGAGGGGTGGCAGGCAGGGAGCTCATAGTCCAAGCACCCCTCAGTTCTCTTACCAACACCAGGAGGAAAGGCCTGAGCCCCACTCTGTGTGGAAGCCTGGGTGCGATGGCACAATTGTTTTTCTTGGCAGCCATGGGTGGGGGAGGGGAATGGGAGGAAAAACAGTCTGAATGGAGGAAGCTACCACTGTGGTCATGTCTATCCCTCACTCCAGGAGGCCACCTGCCCAGAATGTCCAGGCAGTGGAGACACCCCGATAACCGGGACCCACTGGACCCCTGTAGCTCCTGCAGTCTGGGCCGGAGTTAGGAAATGTCTGTGTGGGAGTGAGAAAGACAAAACCTAAGGAGTTGAAGCCCCCTGGGGAAGACAAAGGCGCCCAATAGGTAGAGAAGCAATATGGTGCCTACTCACCCGGCTTGGGTCTGTGGAGATGGGAAGCATCTCAGGGGCCTGGGAGCCTGGTGCTCTGTCCACAGGAAGCTCCCAGCTCGCTGGCGGCAGCAGCCTCTGGGCTCGTGTGGGCGGAAAGTCTCTCCAGCATCTCAGGAACCCACCAACTGTCAGAGATACTAGGGAGGAACAAACCACCCTACCTACCACCGCACCTGCCCTTCTCACTAGACTCCAAGCCTCTCAGGGGTTGATTTCTGCCGATCCCTTGCTCCTTCCTGTTCTGCTCCCCAACTTCTTCCCGTGGAGTCTCCTAAAGGTTCTGGTACCTTCCCTAAGATCCACACCCCATTGTTTCTTTGTTTTTTTCTCTTTCCTCTAAAACTTCTCCTTCTTACTGAGACACTCTGGCAGCTGGTCCCCCCTCCTGATTCTCTGTTCTGTTTCTTTTTTCTCTTTTTGTTCTGAGACTGGATAATCACTACAGACCTTTCCTCAATTTTGGTGCTTCTTTCTTCTGTGATCTCAAATGGAGCACATTGGTGAACTTCTTATTTTAGTTATTTTACTTTTCAAACCCAGAATTTCTATTTGGTTCTTTAAAAAATATTTCTGTGTTTTTATTGATAGTTTTTATTTGGTAAGACATAGTTGTCTTCAGTTTCTTTAATTCTTCCTACATGATTCCCTTCAGTTCCTTGAACATATTTATAACAGCAGTTTACAGCCTTTGTCTACTAAATCCAACATCTGGGCCCCCTTTAGGGTATTTTCTATTGACTTCTTTTTACCCCAGGGTATTTCCCATATTTTCCCGTGTTTTTTCATGTCACATAACTTTTTTGGCTGAAAATTAAAATACTAGATAACATATCATAAGAACTTTGGAATTAGATTCTTTTCCACTCATGTTTTTTTAGTTGCTCTTAGATTACATATTTCCTCTCATGGATGGCCACTGAGTTCCTTGCTTGCTTGCTTATTTATTTATTTATTTAGACAGAGTCTCCCTCTGTCACCCTGGGTAGAGTGCTGTGGTGTCATCATAGTTCACTGCAACCTCAAACTCCTGATCTTAAGTAATCCTCCTGCCTCGGCCTCCCAGAGTGCTAGGATTACAGGTGTGCACCACCATGCCCATGCCCGACCACCTTTTTTTAATTCTTGTTTTTATTTTTATGCTTGGCTTACTAGGTTTCCTCCCTGGGTCTTCACAAATGGTCCACTAATGATCGGTCATAATATTTCTTTAAATACCTAGACCCAGTAAGTCTTCAATATTTTCCAAGGAGATTTATGTGCGAAAGGCCATGTTCACATTTCAGGCATTTGACAAGTCAGCTTTAGTTTTCACTTCCTGTTTGAATAGGGCCTCAATATCAGGCATAAGTGAGAAAGCAGGGCACATGTTTCTCTCAATTCTTTCTGGGCACAGAAAGAACCCTCCACATATGCACGGCCTTCTAGATATCCATGAACGTGTCAGAGAATTTCAAAGTACATTATGGTCAGCTAGTACCTAGATCTTTCTTTTACATTTTTGGTCAGTTTTTAGTTTACCCCTGCTGAAATCAGGGTTAGGTAGCTGTAATGATAACAATTCCAGTGGTTGCCATTGTTTTTCATAATGCCTGGGCTGGAGCTTTTTCTGCAAGGCTGATCTCTGAGTCAGATTAAACAGTGACCAATTCTCTGAGATCAGGGACTTTCTGGGGAGCTACAAGCCTGGCCAAAATATTGGCTGTGCTCTGGAAATGAGACTTTTTACAAAGTTCCAAAAAAGATCACTCTCCTTTGTTGGACATAAGGTTGTTACTGCTCTATGGATCCCAGGAGGAGGGGTGGGAGCACCCCAAGTTAGCCACAGACTCCCACTGTTCTTCCCAAATTCAGTAGTTTTTGTTGGATAAACACTTTGTTCTGTGCCTCTGACTGATTTTCAGAATTCTGAAATTATTGGAACTGACAGTTTTGCTGTTATTTTTGTGCTTTTATCAGGGGAGTGGATTTACTGAGGTCTTCAAAATTCCAGAAGTCTCACCTGCTAATTCTCTTTAACATTAAATGATTAAAGATCTTTGTGGTTATTTCTTTGAGGAGGGAGTTAAATAAAAGATACACTTCTTAACTTACAGAGGGAGAATCAACAAATACTACTTAAAAGATTTTTCTCAATGAAATTATACATTTAATGTAATCTAGTGGTACTTTTTAGCATCTCAAATGTGATATCTGTTAGTATATTTGGTGTAATTTGTGACAACACTAGGAATAGTTACATTAATGACATGAATGTGATTTTTAAATGATTTTCATTTCTTTGAGTTCTATTATATCCTTTCTTATATTGTTTAGCTCTTTATCAACTTTTTCATTAGTTTTCTGAAATTTTTTTGGCTTTTCTTTGTTGATTTTCAACTTTCTCTTTAATTCCATTCATCTTATTTTCCATCCATATTCTGAATTCTATTTCTGTCATTTCAGCCATTTCCTTGTGGATGGAGTCCACTACTGTAGGTCCACTGTGATCCCCTGGGGTTGTTGAAGTGTTTTGTTTTTTCGTGTTGCCAGGGTTCTTTTGTAGATTTTTTTCTCATCTGTGTCCTCTTCTCCCAGCTCTGGGTTAATAGGATTGCAGGGCACCTGTTCTCCTTTGCTAGGAACTCTCTTGTTTAGTTAGGGGGAGGGGAGGGCCCTAGATGGAGCTTGTTTTTCCTACTCTGGAATGTTGGCCCATCAGGGGAGGGGCGAGTGCACTGAGGGCCCATAGAACAGCTGTTCTGTTTTGACCCAGTCCCTCGTGATTGCCTCAGTTCAAGCCAGTGCTAGATGATCTTCATGTCGGGTGAAGGGTTTCCCCCAGCTTGTTATTGGGAGTTCAAGTTGGGGGCTGGATGTGACCCTCTCCACCTGGCTGTTGTGGGGGATTGCTCTGGCCAGGGTCACCCAGTGGACGTGACAGTAGCAGCTGGGTGAGTCTATTTAAGGCAGTTGTCAAGGATGACCAGGCTATGGGCATTTGTACAAACTAGGTCCAGGAGTAATGTCTGCTCAGGGCTGAGGGGTCCCACGTGAAGCCCTGGACCTTGAGGAGGTTCCACTGGCCCAGTGGCAGTGGTGGAGACTCAGGGGCAGTGTCTTAGGGCCTAGGTTCAACTCTGGAATCTCAGTGGTGTGTCATAGGCTCAATGGGGGCCCTGGAGCTACAGGGGCAGAGCCTCGGGCTCAGGAGCAGTGAGAGCTTCAGAGCTGGATCTGGGGATTACAGGGACACAGCTGCACCAACAGAGGACTTTTCCACCAGTGTGGAGAGTGATGGTGCCCAGTCACACAGGCAGGGGTTTGTCCGAGCAGCCCAGGGACCATGGAGGTGGGCCAGAGCTGATAGTAAGCCAAGGTTCTCTCCCTCCCATCTAGGTCCTGCTGAGGCAGTTGCCTAAGGCTTCCCATGTGGTGCCTGTGACATCTGAGACTCCTCCTCTGCTCAGAGCCGCCACAGGGGGAGATGGGTGCTCGGCCTCCAGGCTCAGGGCTCAGCACAGGGGAGTGTCTTTCCTGTTTGCTCCCTCCCCGACCTGGCAGAGATGATGCAAAGGCTCCTGGTGGAAGGCTGAGTCCAGAGCAGAGTTGGCACTGTGCACCAGCGTGATCAGGATGGTGTCAGCTTCAGAAAAGAGGAATTGGAAGCCCCCAAATCTCTGCCCCCCCCACTCTTCAGTGCAATGTCTCTGTACAGACTCTGAGCAGCTCCCTGAGCAGCCCAGAGGTCTGCAGTGGAGGAGAGAGACCCCTACAGCTTGAGCTCCTTGCAACTTTTATTTCTCTCCTAATAAGCAGGACCCCCTTTAGTTGCTTCTATTCTGCTGTCTTCCTCTCTTCCCAGCTTAATCTCTGAATTGGTAGGTAGTATTTGTAAGAATCAGCCATGTCCTGTTTGACTGAGGCAGTAGATGCTGTAATGAGCTATACATTTGTTCTCCCAGTCAGTGGTTGATGCTTGCAGGAACCAGCCAACTGCAGAGATGTTGTTTTGTGCCCGTAATAGGCTCTAGCCCCTCTGGAGAAGCACTTGAATGGCCCAGGCAGTGGGAGAGGCCCTGTAGCTCCCAAGGGATTGCTGGTTCTCCACCACAACAAAAATGGGTGGAGGAGCAAGGCTGGGTGGGGTTAGGTTGGGTGAGCCTGGAAGGTTCTGCAAAGTCTTGGCAGGGCTCAAAGGTCATTTCCCAGGCTGCTGGGGAAAGCTGGTGGGAGGGGGCCCAAAGCAACCTCTCCAAACTGGAAATACTTCTTGTGGGGAAGGGGCCATCTATAATTCACCAACGGGCCACTGAGAGTGAGCTCTGCCCCTCTTGTGCTACATCTGCCCTGAGAGTCTCCCTCTGGTGTCTGATTGCAAACAGGCACCCAAACACACTGCACTCAGCAGCCATGGCACAGTGGGCTGGGAACTTACCCACCCTAGTTTGACAGCGTGACTTTCCTGTGGAGAGATGGGCACTCCATCAGATCACCCTGGCTCAGACCCACACTCTATCCTCCTGTCATGGGCTCCTGCGTCTCCCAAGTCAAGCTCTCAAATCTCCCCCTTGTTCCTCCTAGCAACCCACTTGAGTCCTGGAGGTACAGCCCGCATGTCTGACCTGCTGTTGTGCATCTTCTGGGATTGCCAGTGGGTGGGGATCTCCCAGACCGGGCAGTCCTGGGTCCACTGCTGGTCCTCAAGGAGAAAAATGTGGGCCCCACTCTCTGTGGTGACCTCAATTTGCAGGACACACCAGGAGAGGAGAGGCAGCCGCTCCCAAAAGTCTTGGCTTAATCTGCCCTCCCAGTTGCAGGGGACAGGGGAGGGGTGGGGAGGAAAAGAGTCTGAATGGAAAAGAATCAGGACTCTGGATCCCCTGGTCCCTATCTCTGGAAGGAAGCCCACACAGAACGTCTAAGCTCTGGGATCACACAAGTTTTCCCCACAATTCAGCGGTTGCAACAGCACTTGAGCTCATGAGGGTAGAAAAGCTTCTAAGCCACACAGTAGCCCGCTGATTACTGAAGGTGTGTGGGAAGGAGAAACAGAACTCCCACCTTCACTGGGCTCTGAGCCTCTCTGGGTTTGATCCTTGCAGATATCTTTTTTTTCTTTTTTCTCTTCCTGTTCTGCTTCGTGATTTCCCTGCGTGAAGTCCCCAGCGGGCTCTGGCACTTCTTCCTCTGAACTACACTTGAGCTGTGCCCATTCCTCCCTCTCCTTTATGTCAAACTTTTCCTTCCTTCTGGGACGACCCAGCAAGTGACATCTCTAGTCAGCCATCTTGCTTCCCCCATCATCCTATTTTGTTTTTATCTGAAGAAACATTCTTTCTTACTCTATAATCGGTTACGTAATTTTTCCATCATAGAGGAATTTTTGAACAGATTTTCATTTACAAATTCAAACTTGATAGTTGATGATCAACAGAAAAGCTTAGGCCTAAAAGCCAATAGCAAAGCGTGCAACTCCTTTCTCTTTCACTCTCAAGCCCTCCTGGTTCTACAGAACCTATTTTACCAGAGATTCACTTTAGTGAAAAGGGATTTCTTTACACTCAAACAGCCAAAAATGTGAATGGCCTATAGCAGCGATCCCCAACATTTTTTGGCACCAGGAACCAGCTTCATGGAAGACAATTGTTCCACAGATGGCGGGGGCAGAGCTCAGGTGGTGACGCGAGCTATGTGGAGTGGCTATAGCGGCTGTAAATACAGAGGAGCTTTGCTCATTTGCCTGCCAAGGCTGCTCACCTCTGCTGTGTGGCCTGGTCCCTAAGTTTCATGGAAGACAACTTTTTCATGGACAGGAGTGGGGGTGGAGGGAGCAGGTTGTAGGGGGTGATGCATGGCCCAGTTCCTAATAGGCCACAGACCAGTAGCAGGCCACAGGCCAAGGTTTGGGGACCACAGGCCTGCAGAACACATGACACACTTGGTGATTTCTCATTTTAGCTCATTCTTTTAGCTCAAAGAAGTAAAATGAAGCAATTAAGAGCACAGGCTGTAGAATCCATCAGAGATAGAGGCAGAGACAGACACTGCTCTGCATATGATCTTGTGCAAGTTACTGAAAATGAGATCTTGGACAAGTCATGGTATGACTTGATGACTCAGATACTTCATCTACTAAATGGGGAGAATATTACTTCACAGAGTAGTTCTGGATCAGTTACATAAAGTAAGTAAAGCACGTAGGAAATTCGACACACATGTAAGCTAAATAACAGGCACCATATTTTGGAAGGAGGTTTTAGGCTTTGAAGAAAATTGACAGTTTTGGCCTATGAACTTTTTGTAGCAGCAGTCAGTAGGGGGTTAAAAGTAAGAAATATCATTTGACAAGAAGAAAAATTAGAACTTAATACATTGTACCCTGACACCAATTAGTTTAAGGATAAATGGGCTCTGTTTTATCAAATAGCAGAGATTTGTTTTTTATAATGGTCGATAGTCATGAATAAATGTTGAAATCTACATTATCTCCCCATGAAGAGTGTATACTCTTTAAGTATGAAAATTTCTTTTGTATTCTCCAAAGTGTTGATATCTATCAAGCACTCAAAATTTTTTAAAATTTAATCCAGTTATGTGATTTGAATAGTCTGAAATTTTAAAAAGAAAGAAAAATAGTACAGATTGACTATTTCTTACCTAAAGTGCTCAGGACCAGAAGTATTTCAGATTTTGGATTTTTTCAAATTTTGGAATATTTGTCTATACATAATGAGATATCTTGCATATGGGACCCAAGTTGAACCATGAAATCCATTTATGTTTCACATGCACATAGCCTAAAGGTGATTTTATACAATATTTTTAATAGTTTTGTGCATGAAGCAAAGTTTGTGTCCAGGTACTTATGTGTGAAATTTTCTACTTATTGCATAATGTCAGTGTTCAAAGCATTTTGGATTTAGGAATTGTCAGATTAAGGATGCTCAACCTGTAATTAAAAGTGAGTTATGCCCAAGGAATAGCAAAGTGGGACCCCATAATGCTAGAAGTTTACATAGCAAGACTCTCCTGTGGAAAATAAAAGCTTTTGTTCCACTGTTAAAAATTTTGCTGGCTGCTGACTTGTTTTGGTAATGAGAATAAAATAACTTATTAATGTGGTTAGTATCAGAGATATATGTGAGGCTATATTGTGTATGATCATAACAAAACAGATCAATGCAAAATATCTTTTTACACAAGAGAATCATATTAAACATGTACATAAAAACTTAGAATTATAGTAAAAGATTACGGTGTGCAGGAAAGAAAAGTGGACTTAAAATGAGTGCATTGAGAAATGTTTTATTACTTTTAATATGATATTTGTCTCTGATTTTTCATAACCCAGGCTTGTAATTATGAGTCTAAACTCACTGGGCTGCAATGATGAGTAAGTCAGGATCCCTGGCATTAACTTCAGTGGAATCCTTACCCAGTCAATCTATAGCGTGATCATTTTTAACATGGCATATGAAGAGCACATTAATTATAATAATAATAATCTAAGTGATTGGTGAATTTTCTTTTCAGAAGAAAATTTAAAAGGTCTGGAAAAATCATACCGTGAGGACATAATGACCTTTATTCAGCAGAGGAGCACTGAATGGCCATTACATTTATTACAGACAGAAAGCTGCCGGACAAAGGGGGATCTGTGAATGAAGACCATTCTTTGGACAGGCAGGAACTTGTGCTGGCAGTAATCGTGGTGCCTTCCACTCTGCATATCTAGATTTTAAAAAAATGCATTTTACCTGCCTCCATGGAGTAGCTCTTTGAAAAGCCATATAAAGCTCGATGAAAGTCAAGTGTAAGAACTGGCACTTTTCTATTCTACACTTTTCAGTGTAGATATTTCAGCATTCATCAAAACACAACATGAAAGAAACTGGCAATTTTCCATCCACAAATGCTACAGAGCACAAAGCATGTAGGAGTAGTCTCAGTTAAAGCAGCCACACGTGGAAAAAAATGGCATTTAGGTTATTTAGTTCTGGAAGAAATTTACAATGTATATGGTAGAAATGTCACATATGTGTATATATGTATGTGTATATAAATTTGTGTATATATACACAGATACTCATATATGTTCTATGTCATCTGTGCAAAGGAAATCCTTCCAACCATACAAATCAAACAGATCGTCAGTTTACTAAGTAACATGGAAACATTGTGAGAATATTCCACCTCTCTTGTTGGGGATCAAGCCCAAAAGAGACATTTGTTCCATACTGGATTAGGAAACAAGTATCAGCTAATATGCTTTAGTCTCTGCTAATTTCCTGCCTCCTAAGTGCTGCCTGAAAACTCTATCTCTGCTGTGCTTGACCTCTGGGTCCCGCAAGCTCTCGGACTTCACAAGACTGTCTGCCTGTTTTCAAAGCAGCGTTTTGCCTTGTCTGCTTATTCATACATGGCCTATTCCCCTGCCCACTCGGTTTTCATTTGTGTAGCCGTTTGTTCCTGTAAGTCTGGGCTCTGGCATTTTTATTGTAACAAAGGGTGGATTTTGTGTCTCTTTATACTTTGATTACATATGTCACTGAACAATGCATTTATTGAAAAATCTAGGTCCTACCCACTGAGATGAAAAGGCTATGGGATTAAAATATTCTGTAAAAATTAAAACATCTCCATTTATTCTATATAAGAAGATATAATTATAAAATACATAACAATTCTAGCTATCATACATGGAAGTTCTCTGATATATCAAGTACTGTAAATACTTTATATATTCTATCTCCTTTCATCTTTCTGGAACCATATCAGTTAGATACTGTCATCTTTTTCATGTAACTTACAGAAAACCAAGGACTACACAAAGTATATAGCTATAAAGTGATAGGAAAGAGATTCTAACTCAGATTTCTCTACTGCATCAAAGATCCTCTCCACAAAATTTACGGATCTACACAACACTACAGAGATATTTCAATGGAGGACAGGCTTTGTCAGTAAAGTTAAGGCAGAAGATAAAAACCTCTAATTTTCTGACCAAAAGTGAGCTAGTAAAATCACACTTTATAGTTGACTATACTGTTTGGTCTTCTCTAACAATCAGTATGAGATCAACAGTCCATGAAGTCCACATAAATTCATCTGATCTAAGTTTGTTTATGGTGTTAGGTTGGGGTTCAACTTTATTTTTTCATATGTTAAAATCCAATTGTTCTAACACTATTTGTTAAAAAGAACTAAGTTTTAATTCAATTGTCCTTGCACCCTATCGCCAATACAACTTCAATAATTCATAATCATTAAATTTAGCAAAAGAGTATTCTTGACTTAAGCAGTGACATCAAGTCCCCAATTTCTTCCTCCTTTTTCTATTATTATCACTTTGACTCTAGAACCTTCAAAACTAGAATGTGAATTGCTTTATTGTCACTAAATATTTTTGGAATGAAGCTATAAATAAAGAACCAAAACCTTTGCTGGCTTTTTTAATTTTCCTTTTGCTCTTGAATCCAGCATGCAGGCAGCCTGTCATTTAGTAGCTTGTTAAGCAGGCTGATGCATAAGCACTTAAGTGTTTGATTCCATAACATCATCTCTATAATTTAGTTTCATTATGTCCACATCAACTGAATACAGAATAAATGTGATGAATGACTTCTCAGATATTCTACTTTAACAGATGGGATTCATTTCCTCACAACCTCTTAATCCACAGTGACTCAATACAGTTCATATATTGCTGTTCATATGCCACAAATGGAACATATCTATTTGCAAAAAGATTTGCCCATAATTATGAGAAATATCATGAAATGTTGTATAGTGTATCTAATACTTTTCCTCAGGATTTTTCAGCTGCTCTCTCTATAAGCCTAAGCAAAATAAACATATTTGTTGTTTTTGAAATTACTATTAGACTGATGGAATATCTTTTTTTGGCATTGCTGAGAAACCAAGCATTAGGGTACTGTTGGGGCTCAGAAAGTGATACCCCAGAGACTGGTGCTTGGACCTGCTGAGAGGCCTTAGAAGCTGCCTGGGAAGCAAAGTCCCTAACCTTGTCACATCACCACCCCACAAGCCTTAGCTGACCAAGAAAGCTTCTTTCCAAAAGAAATGCAATTGTCTTAAGACCCCTAAGAATCTCATCAAACAACCAGGAAATATTGACCACCAGAGATGAGACAAGAGTAGGAGTCCTCACCATGCCGACAGACTTCTGTAACGGACTTGCCATATAATTGTGCAGCTTAAGAATTGATCTTAGGGGAAGGAATATGTACCCAGCCCAGAGCGGCATAAGAGTCATACATTCCGGCTTAGGTTTACCTAACAAACAGGGTTGCTGCTTGAAGGCATAACAAAGAGTTTGATCTTCTGAACGTAAGTGAATGTTGCCCAGCCCCACAGCCCTGGGATCTGGAGGCCACTTGATAAACACCTTGCCCTTATGGGGTACCGCCTGAGCTCATGGGATGGCTGTTTAGCCCACGACGGGTTATCCCCTCATGCAGAGGGGGACAACCTAAGACAGGCACAGTCGCGGGGGGCCAGGCTGGAAGGAATGGG
>VBSM01003157.1:6725574-6754916 GCA_008086735.1 Cheirogaleus medius
TCTGTCTCTTTGTGTTATATGTCCATCCCCCATCCTGCAAAGGGGCCATGTCAGACTTCTCATCTGTTCTTCCAAGAGCAGCTCCTAGAGATCACCTGAAAAATTTTATCTGCATGATAAGAAAAGCTTTTTTCCTGTGAACCACTGTCTAAGCATTGGGCCTATTTATTCCCTCATTTTCCTCTCCCCTGAGAAGAGGGCATTTAAGTCTCAACCATGCCCCATGCACACATGTGCAAGTAATAGTAATAAATTTGTTATCCTCGTCTCCTGTTAATCTGGGTTTTTTTTGTTATTGTTGTTATAGGGGTACTGTCTATGGACCCTTTATGATAGGGAGGAAAAGAGTTATCCCCTTTCCACACTTACAGATCCAATCTAAAAATTGTATTCCATAGGGATTTTTACTCCTTGGGTAGATAAGTAAAAGAAAAGAATATCTAAAAACAAACCAATTAAAAAATAATTAAACTCTTAGAAGAAAACATTGTGAACCAAAATAAAATCTTAAGGATCCCAGCTGACTGAATGGACCCCTTCTTGGCCAAGGGAACCCCAGAATTACCCTAAAGCTGAGTTGCTGGCCAAAAAAGAACCAAGGTCAGACATGTCTTGTCATGCCCCCTCCCTTTTCTGGAAATATCCTTTGTAATAGTAAGATGTTAAATGGTTAACAAGCCTAAGCTATACAAGGCAAAGCTTAAAGCACATCTACAGGCCACAGATTTACTTAACAGATCACTTGAGTTTGGTATATGTCAGTGGCTTGTCTCTGATTAACAGACATTCTTAAGTTAAAACATTCCAAGAATTTAGACAGAGCTTCATTTCTTTAAGCGATTACAAATCAAGGAATCTTTATATCCACCTATTACTTGTAAGCCACCCCACTTTGAGATGCCCTGCCTTTTGGGGCCAAACCAATGTACGCCCTCCACGTATTGACTTAGGGTCTTACGTGTAGCTCCTGTCTCCATGAATGTATAAAACCAAACTGTAACCCAGCTACCCTGGGCAGATTTTCTCAGGACCTCTTGAGGACATGTGCTTCAGGTCAGTCACACACGTTTGGCTCAGGATAAACCTCTTTAAATTATTTTACAGAGTTTGGGTTATTTTTCACTAACAACATAAAAGGAAAGCTTCATAATATTGGATTTGGCAGTAATTTCTTAAGTATGACACCAAAAGCACAGGCAACAAATGAAAAAATACATAAACTGGATTTCATCAGAATTAAAAACTTTTGTGGGCCGGGCCCACTGGCTCATGCCTATAATCCTGGCACTCTGGGAGGTTGAGGCAGGAGGATTGCTTGAGCTCAGGAGTTTAAGACCAGCTTGAGCAAGAGTGAAACCCTGTCTCTACTAAAAATAGAAAAGATTAGCCTGGTGTGGTGGCGCTTGCCTGTAGTCCCAGCTACTCGGGAGGCTGAGGCAGAAGGATCACTTAAGCCCCAGAGTCTGAGGTTGCTGTGAGCTAGGCTGACACCAGGGCACTCTAACCCAGGTGACAGAGTGAGACTATGTCTCAATAAACAAACAAAAAAAGAAACTTTTGTGCATCAAAGGACACTATCAACAGGGTAAAAAGGTAGTGTATGGAACAAGAAAAAATATTTGCAAATCATATATCTGATTAGCTATTAGTATCTACAATATATAAAGAACTCCTATAACTCAACAACAACAAGCAACCCAATTAAAAAATGAGCTAAGGACTTGAGTAGATATTTCTCCAAAGAAGGTATACAAATGGCTAATAAGTACATGAAAAGCTCATTATCATCACTAGTCATTACGATAATGCATATCAAACTGACAATGAGATGCTACTTCTTACTACTAAGATGGCTATTATGAAAAACAAAAATACAGAAAATAACATGTGTTGGCAAGAATGTGGAGAAATTGAAACCTTTGTGTGCTGCTGGTGGAAATGTGAAATGGTACAGCCATTGTAGAAAATGATATGGCAATTGCTCAAAAAACTAAACATAATTTTACCATCTGAACCACTCCAAGGAAGTGAAAAATTTAACGTAGAATTTTACCATCTGAACCACTCCAAGGAACTGAAAGCAGAGACTTGAACAGATATTTTTATATCCATGTTCATAGCAGCATTATTTACAATAGTCAAAATGTGGAAGCAACCGTGTTCATTTATAGATGAATAAATGAGCAATATGTGGCATATATACACAATAGAATAATTATTCAGCCTTAAAAAGGAATGAAATTCTGACACATGGGTGAACCTTAAAAGATATTATTCTAAGTGAAAAAAGGACAAATATTGTGTGGTCCCACTTACAGGAGATATCCAAAACAGTCAAATTCATAGACACAGAAATTAGAATGGTGGTATCCAGGGACTGTGGGTAGGAGGGAATGAGGAGTCATTGTTTAAAGGGTATAGAGTTTTTCATATTGGTATAAAAAATATTCTGGAGACAGATAGTGGTGATTGAGACACAACAATGTGAATGTACTTAATTGCATTAAACTATACACTTAAAAATGGTTAAAATGGTAAATCTTATATATATTTAACAAAATAAAAATAATATTTCAGCCCTCCAAATTCACATACTATGCACTATGGGTGGCTGAAGACCTTCAAATTATTTCTGAACTTATTGAAAGTAATTTAATAAATTGTTTTTACAGGAAATGTATCAAGAAGTATTTTTAAAAATCAACGAGGTTCAATTATTTTGATACTAGAATATGAATGTGAAAGTTACGATGGATTATTAATGTGAAGTTAGGAATACTCAAATGATGTCTTTTTAAATAACATTAAGTTTTTCTAATTATATTTTATACATATTTTGTAGAAAATTTGGAAAATACATCAATGTAATAATGTGAAGAATGGATAGAATCTTTACCTAGATTAGAACGACTGTTTATATTTTTTTGAGTTGAGATCATTTAGTCTAAGTATATAAATTTATTAAAGAAAATTTTAAAAGGAGGAATTTAAAAGTATTCATAATATACCTATTCATGGATAGCCATACAGATTCCTTCCTTCCCTCCCCTCATCTATCATCCATCTATGTACCTACTTATCGTATATCTAAATTTTGGGCTACCTATTCTGATACTTCCAACTTTAAATTTTGTCTTTGTCTCATGTATAATTACTAAACACAACATAGTTTACTCATTTGTTTACCACTGGCTATTTAGTTTGTTTCTTATATTATGCTATAATAAATCATGCTGTGATGAATACGCTAGTACATAGGTCTTTATGTACATTTAGTTAACAAATATTCATTTAATACTATGTACCTATTTTAGGTAGTTAACAATCTTAACTCATTTCAGACTCATAATAACACTGGGAGGCAGGTCTTATTATGATTCCTATTTTACACTTGAAGAAGCTAAGAACACAGATACTACAATAGGTAACTCACCTGGGCTTCTTAGCAGTTAGCTTAAACCCTAGCAATCCAGCACCTACATTCACACTCTTAACTACGGTATTGGGCCATCTTGTTATTTGTATAACTTCCCAGAGGTTGAATTATTGAATTAAAGAACGTGGGGAAAATTTAACTTTTTTTATAGCTATTGTCCAATTTATTTCCAGAATATTTGAATCAATTTACCAAATTTTGAACCAGTCTACCAAAAACGTTGGAAGATGTCACTTTGCCTTGCTAATCATAGATTTTTTTTTCAAATGGTAGACATATAATAGAATGCTCTTCATTGTTTTAAATTCATTTCTTAAATTATTAGTTGGTATGGACACTTCTTTGCATATATTTTCATAGTCACTTAAAGTTATTTTGTGAATTGTTCTTTGCTTATTATTCTATCCTTACTAGATTTGAGAGGTTCTGGTCTATTGGATATATTAATTGCCTTTCTCTTAAAAATAATACAAATCATTTTCCTCAGTAGGAACAACTTCATCACTCTAGCTACGTGTTGCTAAATTGCTTTACATAATAACTCTACAGATCTATGTGCAAGTGTGTGAAACATGAAAACACAGATCAAGCTGCTGCCCAAAGCCATTATCATGTCTAGTATGGACAATCAAATACTCTCCTCATTCTTCTTTCAGCCCCTAGTCTTGCTCCTTATTACCTTGTCTACCTCTTCTAAAAATAGTGAGCTTTTAGAATGAAAATTTTAAATACATTTTAACTTTTTCATGGTTTTCAGTGCTGAAAAAATTTAACCTGAAAAATTTAACCTAAAGCCTCTTAGTGAAGGCTCCAAAGGCTTTCGTGACTTTTCCCTGCCTTTCTCGACATCCCCTTTCCCCTCTGCCTGCAGTGCTGCCCCCCCCCCATACATATGAACACTTAGCTAGACCGAACCCCGTGCACTTCCAATTTTGCCAGGCTGCTTCTGACTGCTGGGCTCTCCCTGGCCTGCGCCACCTGCTGCTGTACCGGCCCATTCAGACCTGCACAGTGGACATCTCCTCTTCTTTGGGACTTACCTTTCCTATGAACTTTTTTGTGCTCCACCCTCCCTTCACTCAGAGAAATGACGACTACTCCTTTGTGCTTCCACTGGACTCCATATTTCCTCCCATTGAAGAAATTTGAAGTGTTTATTTAGTCTAGAGGAGTCTGGTGAGTCTACGGGAGATACACCAATTCCTCAATGCTTCTTAGTACTTGTAACCATTGTTGCATGGACAAATAATTGATGCTTTCTATCTCTGATCATCTGGCTGGGTTTGCTATTTATTAGCTTTGTGTTGCTGTATAAAAATTCTTAGTCCCTGAGCTGAAGTTTCCTAATCTGATAAAAAAAAAAATTCCTGGTAAAAACTAGCAGTTGCTTCACAGGATGGTTTTGAACTTTATGTAAAATATTATTTGTGGTGTCATTTTATTGTTATTCAATAAATACATAATACAGCTCACATTCTATAGGATTGTCTAAATATGTGGGGTATTTTATGTTCTACTTTTCTGAAATTAAAAAAAATACTATACAGTTTTCACCTTTCCACATTATTTGTCTCTTTTTACTGAATGTGATAGAAATATGCTTTCTCTTTCCCTCATTCAAACTGTTAGGTCTTTATTTATCTAAAAAATTAATATTAAAAATTAGTATAAAAATCATTTTTCCTCATCTAACTTTTGGGTATTATAAGATTGGGCAGAAAAGATGAGTTGATTAATCTTGGCCTTTTGTTAAAGAAGAACACATTATATTTTAAAATCCTGACAAAATCCTTTGGTTTCCTTAAACCTGCCTTTGTCACAGAGGTTACTGGACATATGTTAACATTGACGTGCCACTTAGGGGGATTAATACCCATCATCACTTGGAATTTCCACAGAACACGATTACAAAACATTCTCTGTTTTGCCACCTTGTGAGTGGAAGTGGTTTCTAAACCTGATCAGATCTACTTCTCCTCAGAGAGTCCTCACTAGAGAGCTGCGTATCCTCGTACATGGTACCATCTAGTTCCACTTGGATATTCAGGCTCTGAATGTCAGTTACATCCAGTGGTGGTCATCTGAGAGAATGGAAGAAATTTTCCTACTTGCAGTGTTGTGTGCGTGTGTGTGTGCGCGCATGAGCACCTGTGTGCCCACCTAGCAACAGTCTTCTATAACTATTACTTATTCAAAATGCTAAAAATATTTTCATGGAGGTTGAATGAAATTTATATCTGGGAAAATTTCTACTTAGAAGATTCACAGCACTAACAGTAATGAGTAGGAATAAGATGCTCATTGAATTAGTCAAATCATCTCCACATTATACCAAGTAAGAGCACCAGCCCAGGTTATGCTATTAATAAAAGACCAAACCTGATTATAAAATATTTTATTTATTGACTTCCTGATCAAAAAGTCTCCCTTCTGGACATTATAGAGAATTAGCAAATTTTCTCCTCTTTACTTACTAATAAAATGCCATCACCATGACAGTTGATTCTCTTCCATATATTTTACTGACATTAAAAACACATCAGCTACTCTAGATTTCTACTTTGTCCAGCCATTAAAGCAAAGCCTTTGAAGATTGGCAATCTTAGCAGCATGCTCCCTGGCATAGCATGGCACCACTGTCAACTGTTCTTATTAAGATTCATAAATAGGTTTTTTCATTTACGTAGGCATCTCTAGATTCCATAGCACGTGGAGGGAAGCCAGAGGAAGAAATTCAGTGAATATCCTGGTGCTTTTACAAAATGCTATAGCAATGGTTTCCAGAAGCAGAAATCTAACACTTAGTACAAGGACCTGGACAAATAGTACTAAGGGAGTTAAGAGGTATAATGGTAAGGAAAATCTCCTCTTCTCATCATATACGCTCATCTTATTTTTCCTGACTCTTAAACTGCTTGTGGGAAAGAGGGCACAAATGACTTTGCTTGAACCATTTCTCTACCCTCTTCTTTCAACTCTGCTTCATTATCTGGATAGTTGTACCCATGCTTTAAGTCATCTCAGAGAGAGCTTCACTGACTCCCAGGTTATGTTACGATCCCCTGACTTATGCCCCCATGTTCATAGTCATAATTTCCATAGTGATAACTCTGCAAACTGTCCTTTCATCTTGACACTAAGTCCCAACACTACCGGGTGAACAATTACTGTGTGCTCAGTGGCATCCCAGGGCCTGGCACACAGTAGGTAGTCAAATATTTACTTAGTAAATGAATAAATAAGTGATATGGACATACATATATCTTATCCTACAAACCACACTGCAAGTCTTATGAGGACAGAGGTAGCATCTTCTACTTAGCATTACATTTAACCTACCAGAACTTCATGTACATTGTTAATGTGCTTCTTCATCTGAGTTTTCAAATTCATAGTTTTCCACTATGGCTGGGTCCACATAGTTAGGGTGTTGTATTTCCCACTGTGGCCTCTCCTTTTGATGACACATGTGGAATCTGCAAG
The DNA here is from genome assembly GCA_008086735.1 of Cheirogaleus medius. Taxonomy (NCBI): domain Eukaryota; kingdom Metazoa; phylum Chordata; class Mammalia; order Primates; family Cheirogaleidae; genus Cheirogaleus; species Cheirogaleus medius. The sequence goes on from VBSM01003157.1 coordinate 6,732,494, forward strand.
ACTTCTTAGACTCTAATAGGCTATGGATTTTAAATCCAATAAATGGATCTGATTATAGCACTGAAATGAATGGTCTTTCTATATTGTTAATGATATCTCTTTCACCTATTGAAAGTGCTTTCATATAGAGATTTTGCTTTTTAAAATTTAATATCATTGTCACCTCATTTTGGAAGTACACTGTTTAACTCAGGCTTTCTCAACCTCAGCACTATTGATATTTTAGGCCAAATAGTTTTTTTAAATTTTTTTTTTATTTTTTACTGTTCAGGTTGTCTGGTGCATTATAAGATGTTTAGCAGCATCTCTGGTCTCCACCCTCTAGAATCCAGGAGTGCTCACCCCTCAGATTGTGATAGGCATTGTCCAATGTTCCCTGCAGGGCCAAACCACCCCTGGTTAAGAAGCATTACTTCCAGTCTCTAGGATACACGGTTATTTTCCATATTTCAGATTGACTTCTAAAGAAACTAATTCTAAAACTGGTATTAAAAGGAACTATTTTTCTTCTGGATAGAATTTGCCTTCCTTTATTGCAACTATATACGTGGGTTTAACAATGATTGTAGAAATTTAACATTGAAACATTCGCCAGGATCCAACTCTGGTCTTTGTTATATAATATCACTTTGAACATTTTCCCAATTCCCTACACTTTAAGACTCTTTCTTTTTTCGAAGTCTAGGTCCCATTCTTGTTGTGAGTATGTCCCATTCAAGGTCCCATTCTTGGTGCGCCTTGGGTGATTTTTCATCGCTTCCCAGGAAAGCGGTAAGAATTACTGGAGTTATTTTTGGGCCCAGCAACTCTTCAAGGCATCCTTCATCTGTCTCAGTCACTCGCATTCATCACTGATTTCAGAATCCCTTTTACATTAGCTCCATTCTGTTAGAATTTAGATGAACAAGAACAAAGTTGCATGGGCAAAGTGAGGAAAAGTTAAAAGGACTGTCATTTAAATTGCATTCCTTTACCTACTACTTGAGAAAAAGTCTCCGTTTCTTCTTCTTCCTTTTTTTTTTTTTTAGTACATGTTGCTATTATATACCATTTGCATTTTAGTCATGGACTGAAATAACAGAGTGCAGAAATCCCAGAATAGAGTGTGAGCCAGTTTTTTTGCATTGCCTTGGAGTAATTTTCATAATACCCTAGAGCACGGCTTTTATTGATGTATTTGAGGTCTGGGATGACAGGAGCCAGATAGAGATGCTTGCCTTTCAGACTTTGCCAAATGGATTTCTTTGCCTGGAGGAAATCTCTGAGAAGGTATCATCCTGATAGTAACCATATGAGGTGCGATGCCCAAGCACCCGACACTGTATATCCTAAAGGGCTTCACTCTGTTCCTCTGCAGCAACGCTGCCAGCATCAGCTCAGCAGAATGGGAGACTTGGGCAGTGCATAGCAATGTGCCACAGCTGTTACCATTGGCCATTCAGTCCTTCGGGCAGGGTAACTGCCACAGAGCAAGCTATTTATTGTTGTTGGAATTGGTCCAAGCACCCAAGGCTGGCTTGCTTCTGTTCTAACATGACCAGGGGTCAGCAGCTGCAGAAGCAGAGGGTCAATTTGCTAACCCTTGTTTTTCTATCATGATGGGGAACATAAATGCCATGGGGTACAATAATGAACACTGGGAACTCCGCTTCTCAAGATATCTCCTGCGGGCCTGATGCCAATTGCATTCATCATTTGGCAAATTAGCAGCTCTGGATAAAGATGCTGGTATTGTCAGATAGATGGATCAGAACTACTTACAGATCATCTAGCTAAATCTCTCATTTTGTGGGTGAAATCAAGAGCAGCTGAGTACCTGGCCAAGTCCACATGACTTACTGTTAGCTGAACCTGGAGAGTTTGACTCCTTAAACAAATAAACAAAAAGTATACTGCAAACTGCCTATGATTTAATGTAACTTTGGATGGCATGGAGCAGAGAGGATGTCTTAGTCAGCTTGGGCTGCATAAAAACATACCATACGCTGGGTGGATTAAACAACTAAAACTTATTTCACACAGTTCTGGAAAATGAAAGTCTAAAATCAAGATGTCAGAAGGGTCGGTGTCTGTTGAGGGCTCTTTCCTTGGGATATAGAAAACCACCTTCTTGTTGTGTCCTAATGAAGATAGAGAAGTGGGGTCAAGGGGGGGGAAGCAAGCTCTCTGGTATTCTGTTATAAGGGCATAAATCCCACCACGGGGGCTCTACTCTCCTGACTTCATCTAAACCTAATTGCTTCCCAAAGGTTCCATCTCCAAATGCAAACACATTGGGGGTTAGAGCTTCCATATGTGAATTTGGAGGGAACACTATTCAGTCCATAGCAGGTGGAGAGGAACAGTTTAGGGGAATGAGCCTCTTTTGAAATGGACAGACCTGAAAAAGAAGGCTCTTGGATTATTTCAAAGTGGTATGAGAATGCTAGTTGGGTCAGAGATGCTGAGAGAGGGAAATCAGCCAAAGTAGCCTGACAATGTGTAGGCAGAATTCATGATTTGACTTTGAACCTGTCAGAAACCACTGCTCCACCGCCCAGGGAACATCATGCATGTGAACCACTGATGTCTGTTTATGGTGGTACCTGCCTATGGTCACGGCTTTTTAGTGTCATTTAAATTAGCAGCTCTTTTCTTTCTCCATCCTGCTCTATCTCCCAATATTGATTATTTTTAATTAAAACAAATACTGGCTTCCTCTTAATATGACAATATCTCCATTTTATTTTAGTCACCTTTCTTTCAACCTCATATATACATGGGATTCTTTTCTTCTCGGAGCTGTGCAGAATTATCCCTGGGGCACAGCAACCAGCACCCTGTGCACTGGGAGAAGTTGTACCCACCACAAATGAACACAACAAGGCAGCTGGTGGCTACAGCACAATTAGCATCAGCGAGGAATTTCCCTCGGGCTCCTCCCCTTGCTTTAATGTTTCTGCAGCTCCTGCCAGAGGCCTTTTTTGGGCGTATCTTTGCTTTTTTTCTGCCCTACTTCTTTTGTAACACACTGCTGTTGACTTTAGCACACCGGCTCTTATTTTCATTATTTGAAGCGGCCCAAGCCTTCATCTCTGGATTCAGGGTGGCGTTTGGGAGAAACATAATGTTTTCAAAAGTCATGGTTATCATCTGATACAGATATGCATCTGCATATGCCAGGAATCTTGTAAGATTACTCCTCAAAACCACGTAGCCTTGTTTGTAGAGAATTGTCACTGATAAGCATCCACCAAGTATGTTCTTTTCTAGTTATTTGTAGCTTTTATTATCATTTACAATTCAGGTAAGCTAGGCACTAGTTTATTCTGTTAGAGCATGAGAATTAAGAAAGAAATTGTCATTGGTTTTAAGTTGTCTTGACTCTAATTCTATATACTTTACTATAAACACTGGCTTACCAATTTGTTCTTTTTGTGTCACTGTTAAGGTCTATTCAGTGACTCACCATGAAATCCCCTAAAAATAATCCAATTTTGGCTTCCTTGATGTTTCCTTTTTTAGTTAAATAACCACCTAGGTCACTGCAAGACTCTACTAATTATACTCGAGAGCATCTGTTCTTCAGTCAGTCCCGGCTTTTCCCAATTTGGAAATTGACCACTCTCATTTCAGGCTGCTTCTCTTGCATGACAGAAGTCAACTTATGAGAAGCAATTAAAGATTGCCTGTGGTCGAACTCTAACTTGTGGGATCCAAATAATTGTTAAAATGAGAATAAACCACAAACCGGTGAATAACCGAGATAGAACATTAGATAGGAAACCAAATAAGATGATGCCTGGAAAATGATTAACATGGACTCTGCAGAATGACAGACTGATACAACATAAAAAGAACAATTTTAAAGCATTTTTTAAACAAAGTATGGTAATAGTGGCTATGGGAGATGGCAGCATTTATTCATTCAGTCAATATTTACTGAGTGTCAGTCATCTGCCTGGCGCTGGGCTAGGTTCTGAGGGATAAAGCTGCAAGGAAACTAAAAAAATAAAACAAAAAAGTCCCAAACAGCAGAGGATACTTTTCACTGTCAAACATTTGTGGCATGTTTTCAGTGCTAACTGTAGTATTTGTGTTGAAACAGACCCTAGAGAACTCAAAGGCAAAGTAACAAAGAGGAGAAAACCACAGGCTGCTTGATTTCAAGCTCCGTCACTTGTTATATGTGAATTTTGGAGCCTCATTTTCTTTATCTGCCAAATAAGGATATTAATTGTGCATTCTTTGTAGAGTTGTGTCATAATTAAACTAATAAATACAGATAAGCATTTTAAAAGATGTCTGGCATATAGTAAGCATTAAATAAAATTAGGTAAAATCTAATCTAGGGATGTGCTGTGATGAAAAGGATCCTGAAATAATGTGTGTGTTCAACAGGAAAGATTTTCATGCCTGCAATGAATTATTCTGCTTGTATATCTTCTCTACCTTGTCCCTTACTTTACAGATGAAGCTGAGACACAGAGCTATTAAAACATATAACTAAGGTGACACCTAATTAGGAGCAAAGCTAGAATTATAATTTATCTCTCTATGTACATTTTCTAGTGCTATACATCTGTGGTCCCCAACCACCAGGCCAAAGACTGGTACCAGTCCATGGCCTGGTAGGAACTGAGCCACACAGCAGGAAGTGAGCAGTCGGCCAGTGAGCGAAGCTTCATCTGTATTTACAGCCGCTCCCCATTGCTCACATCACCACCTGAGCTCCGTCTTCTGTCAGATCAGTGGCAGCATTAGATTCTCATAGGAATGCCAACCCTTCTGTAAACTGTGCATGCAAGGGGATCTAGGTTGTGCAGTTCCTTATGAGAATCTAATGCCAGATGATATGAGGTGGAGCTGAGGTGGTGATGCTAGCACTGGGGAGCAACTGCAAATACAGATTATCATTAGCAGAGAGGTTTGACGGCACAATAAATGTAATGCCCTTGAATGATCCTAAAACCAACCCCCTTGCCCCTGGTCTATAGAAAAATTGTCTTATATGAAACCAGTCCCTGGTGCCAAAAAGGTTGAGGACTACTACTACATATCACTTATTATCTGAAAGAAATGATTTTCCAACAAGGCTATGCAAATAGTTTCTCAAATGAAATAGAGAAGATCCCTTCAAATTGTTTGTACAACAGCAACATCCAGAGGAACTAAGTAGAGAATAGATTATATGGCTGGCTGGATTTGTACATTTTGGAGATGAGTTCAAGGATTTAACTGCTGATGGAGTTCTTTACCATTTGTATTGTTTTTTACTTTACCGTGATTTTTAAACAAAACTATTTAAATTCAACCTAAGGTCATTTTCATGCATTTTTCCATGATACTATGAAATGTTTCTCAAATGATATGCATAACAATTTCTGTACTCATAACAATATGCACAAACTGGTTGGTTCTAATATTTAGGTTTATGTAAACTGGAAGTCTTGAAACCACATTTTTTTTGCAATTACAATGTATTTAGCAATAGATCTAGGTAGGAAATTAAATGAACCCATTAAATCTAGTCATTGGACTTTTATCCACTCCTGTGTTCACAAAAGAAGTGGTTTTCTTTCTTTGTAGTTGGGGAAATTAAGACACAGAAAAGTGAAGTTTCTGTGAAATGAACTGCAAGAAGAAGAAGTAACCCCATGAGAACCGGCTTTTCCTCCAGTGGATCTGCTTTGTAGCCCCTTATCAGTTAGCCCACATTCTACTCTTGTCAGAGAACATGGAGAATCCACAGGTGAACATTTCTAAGGCAATAGTGTAATGTCTCTTTGTTTTAGAAACAAAAACAAAATCTTACAATATAGTGTTGTCAATATGTAGAGCTCAAGCTTTTTTAGCTGTATTATGCTAATGGAATAGATAATGTCAGATACATAGTGGGGGACAATAAATTGTTATTAAATTCAAATTAATAAGAAATGCTATTGTATTTAAAATACAAAAAGATGCACAATTATTTCTACTTCATTAAAAAGTAGTGAACAGCAACCCCAGCCCTGAGACTCATGGGATTTATTGACTCAGTTAATAAATTTCTATTATTTGGTGAAAACACATATACACATGCACACACTCACAAATAGAAGTGTTCTGTGAGATAGCAGTAATTATATATAAAATAAAATCTTATATTTTGCCCACTTCTTAATGGGGTTGTTTGATTTTGTCTTGCTGATTTGCTTGAGTTCTTTGTAGATTCTCATTAACAGTCCTTTATTGGATATATAGCTTGAGAATACTTTTTCCCATTCTGTATGTTTTCTGTTTGCTCTGCTGATTATTTACTTGTCTGTGTAGAAGCTTTTTAATTTAATCAAGTGCCATTTATGTTTGTTGTTGCTGTCATTGCCATTGGGGTCTTCTTCATAAGTTATTTGCCTAGGCCAATATCTAGAAGAGTTTTTCCAACATTTTCATCTAGAGTTCTTATGGTTTCATGCCTTATATTTAAGTCATTTATCTACCTTGAATTAATTTTTGTGATTGGTGAGAGACATGGATCCTGTTTCAGTCTTCTGCATGTGGTTATCCAGTTGTCCCAGCATTATTCATTGAATAGGGATTCTTTTCCCCAGTGTATATTGTTGTCTGATTTGTCAAAGATCAGTTGGCTGTATATGGATAGGTATTTCCATCTGGGTTTTCTGTTCTGATCCATTGGTCTATGTCTCTATTTTTGTGCCAATACCATGCTGTTTGGAATATGACGGCCTTGCAGTATAGTTGGAAGTCTGGTAATGTGATGCCTCCAGATTTGTTCCTTTTGCCTAAGATTGCTTTGGCTATTTGGACTCTTTTCTTGTTCCAAACCAAGCATAGAGTTGTTTTTTCTAGATCTGTGAAATATGATGTTGGTATTTTGATGGGGATTGTATTGAATCTGTAAATCACTTTGGGAAGTATGGACATTTTAACAATGCTGATTCTACCAAGCCATGATCATATGTTTTTCCATTTTTCGTATCATCAGGAATTTCTTCCTTCAGTATTTCATAGTTCTATTTGTAGAGCTCTTTCACCTCCTTGTTTAAGTATATTCCTAGGCATTTTGTTTTCTTTGTAGCTATTATGAATGCTATTGAGTCTTTGATCTGACCCTCAGATTGACTGTTATTGGTATATAGGAATGCTACTGATTTGTGTACATTGATTCTGTAACCTGAGAATTTGCTGAATTTATTTATCAATTCTAGTAGTCTCTTGGCAGAATATTTGGGGTTTTCTAGATATAAGATCATATTGTCAGCAAAAACTGATAGTTTGACCTCCTCTTTCTCAATCTGGATACCCTTAATATTCTTCTCTTGCCTGATTGCTCTGGCTAGGACTTCCAGCACTATGTTGAATAGAAGTGGTGACAGTGGGCATCCTTGTCTGTTTCCAGTTCTTAGTGGGAATGCTTTCAAATTTTCCCCAGTCAGTATGACACTGGCTGTGGGTTTGTCATCTGTTCCCTTTATGCCAAGTTTGTTGAGGGTTTTTATCATGAAAGGGCATGGAATTTTGTTAAATTTTTTTTTTTTGCTTCAATTGAGGTAATCATATGATCTTTGTTTTTGCTTCTGTTTATGTGGTGAATCATATTTATTGATTTTTGTATGTTGAACCATTCTTGCATCCCTGGGATGAAGCCCACTTGGTCCTGATGGATTATTTTTTTGATGTGCTGTTGAATTCAGTTTGCTAGAATTTTATTGAGAATTTCTATATCTATGTTTATAAGGGATATTGTTCTGTAGTTTTCATTTTTGTTGTTTCATTTCCTGGCTTTAGTATCAAGGTGATATTGGCTTCATAGAATGAGTTGGGGAGGATTCCCTCTTTCTCAATGTTATGGAATAATTTCTGAGGTATAGGTAGCAATTTTTCTTCGTAGGTCTGATAAACTTCAGCTGTAAATCAATCTAGGCTGGGGCTGTTTTTGTTGGAAGATTTTTTTATTGTTGCTTCAATTTTGTTGCTCATTATTGGCCTATTCAGGAGTTCTAGTGCTTCCTTATTGAGTCTTGGGAGGTTGTGTGTTTCCAGGAATTTTTCCATTGCCTCTGTGTTTTGGAGTTCATGTGCATAGAGATTTTTATAGTATTCACAGATGATATTTTGTATTTCTGTGGTATGACTTGCAATATCTCCTTTTTCATTTCTAATTTAGCTTATTTGTATCCTTTCTCTTTTGTTTCTGATTAATCTAGCAAGAGGTCTATCAATTTTGTTTATCTTTTCAAAGAACAACTTTTTGTTTTGTTGATCTTCTGTATTATTTTCTTGTTTTTGATTTCACTTAGTTCTGCTCTGAGCTTAGTTATTTCTTTTCTTCTACTGGGTTTAGGATAGGTTTGCTCTTCCTTTCCTCGTTCCTTGAGACATGTCAAAAGATTGTTAATTTTTTATCTTTCTGTCTTTAAATTTTCCCCAAAGTCTGCTTTTGCTGAATCCCATGGATTTTGATAGCTTCTGTCCCCTTTGTCATTCAGTTCAAAGAATATTTTGATTTCTATTTAAATTTCATTGTTGATTCAATAGTTGTTCAGCAGCAGGTTGTTTAATTTCTATGACTTTGCGTAGAATTGAAGGTTTCTCTCGGAGTTGATTTTTAGTTTTATTTCACTGTAGTCTGAGAAGATGCATGGTATAATCTCTATTTTTTTGAATTTTTGAGCCATGTTTTGTGGCTGAAATATAATCGATCTTGGAGAATATTCCATATGCTGATGAAATAATTATATTCAATAGTTTTGGGGTAAAATGTTCTGTAAATGTCTTTTAGGCCCATTTGTTCTAGAGACCCATTTAAGTCCAGTGTTTATTTATTTTCTGCTGGATGATCTGTCCATATCTGTCATTGGAGGTTGAAGTCTCCAGCAATTAGGTTACTGCTGTTTATCTCTTGTCTTAGATTTAGTAGGGTTTGCTTTATGAATCTGGGTGCTCCTGTTAGGTGTATAAATATTTAGGATTATTATGCCTTTTTATTGAATTGGTCCCTTTACCATTATATAATATAATGACCATATTTTTCTTTCTTTACTATTTTTGATTTAAAGTCAATTTTATCTGATATGAGAATGGCTATACCACCTTTTTTTGATTTCTATTTGCATGGAATGTTTTTCCCATCCCTTCACCTTGAGTCTGTATAAATCCTTGTGGGTTAGATGTGTTTCCTGGAGACAACAGGTACTTGGCTTGCTTTTTTTTTTATATACATTCAGCCAGGCTATGTCTTTTGAGTGGGGAATTCGAACCATTCACATTAATAGAATTGATATTTGGGATACTGTTCTGTTCATACCATTGGGTATACCTTATTACTTTGTTTTACCTCTTATAGTGTTATTTTATATGAGCTCTGAGCTTTAGTGTTTAGGTGGTTTTATAATGATGGATGACTCTTGTGCTGATCCATGTATAATGCAGTGTGAGTATTTCCTGCAGGACAGTTCTGATCTTGACATTTTTCTTCAGTGTTTGATTTTCTGGAAAACTCTTTATTTCTCCTTCATGTGTGAAACTTAGTTTTGCAGAATGCAAAATTCTAGGTGGGCTGTTGTTCTATTTATGAAGACTTCAGATGGACCCCTAATCCCTCCTGGATAATAAGGCCTCAGTTGAGAAGTCTGTAGTTAGCCTGGTGGGTTTTCCTTTTTAAGTTACTTGATGTTTTAAGTTACTTGATGTTTTCACCTTCCAGCTCACAGGAGTTCCTCCTTCATGTTGACTTTGGCCTGTCTTTGACCTGTCTGATGACTATGTGTCTTGGACATTGCCTCTTTGCAATGAGTCTCCCAGGTATTCATTGAGATTCTTGTACCTGGATGTCTAAATCTCTAGCAAGACCAGAGAAGTTTTCCTTGAATATTCCCTCAAAAGAAGATAGACAACTGGCCAATAAACATATGAAAAAAATGATAAATGCAAATTAAAACCAGAATGAGATATCAGGTTACCCCAGTTAGAATGGCCTTTAATGAAAAATCCAAAAACAATAGATGTTGATGTAGATGCAGAGAGAAATGAATGCTTATATACTGTTGGTAGGACTGCAAAGTAGTACAACCTCTATGGAAAACAGTATGGAGATTCCTCAAAGAACTAAAAGTAGACCTACCATTCAATCCAGCAATCCCACTACTGGATATTTACTCACAGGAAAAGAAGTCATCTTATCAAAAAGACACCTGCACTCAAATGTTTATTGCAGCACCATTCACAATTGCAAAGATGTGGAATCAACCCAAATGCTCTTCATTTCATGTGTGAATTAACAAAATGTGGTATATGTATTCCATGGAATCCTACTCAGCCATGAGAAAGGATGACTTAATGCCTTTTGCAACAATCTGGATGGAATTGGAGACCATTATCTTAAGTGAAGTATCTAAATAATGGAGAAACAAACACCAAATATATTCACTATTAAATTGGAACTAACCAATGAGCACACATGTACAGAGAGGGAAGTATAACTCAATGGGAATCAAGCAGGGAGGATGCAGGAGGAGAACATGGATGAAAACCTCCCTAACAGGTACAGTGAATGCTATCTGGGTGGCAGGCATACTTATAACCCTGGCTCAAGCATTACAAAAGCAATCCTTGTAACAAAGAACATTTGTACCCCTCTAATACTTTGAAATTATTTTTTAAAAAAGATCTGGATGGACATTTCTCAAAAGAAGGCATACAAATGGTCAACAAGTATACAAAAAATGCTTAGCATCATTAGTCATCAAGGACATGTAAATCAAAACTACAGTGAGATGCCATCTCACCCCCATTAAAATTAGTTTTGTCAAAAAGGCAGGCAACAGTAAATGCTGGAGAGGATGTAGAGAAAGGGGAACCCTCATACACAGTTGGAGGGAATGTAAATTAGTGCAATCACTATGAAGAATCATTGGGAAGTTCCTCAAAAGAATAAAACTAGAACTACCATATGACCCATCAAGCCCACTGCTGGGTATATATCAAAAAAAAAGGAAATTAGAATATCAAAAATATATCCATACTCTCATGTTTATTGCAGCACTATACACAATAGCCAGGATTTGAAATCAGCCTAAATGTTCATCAGTGGATGAATGGATTAAGAAATTGTGGTATATATACACAATGGGATATTGTATAGCTATAAAAAAGAATGAAATCTTTCCATTTCCCACAACATGTATGGAACTGGAAAACAGTATGTTAAGTGAAATAATCCAAGCACAGAAAGACAAATCTAACGTGTTCTCGCTCATATGTGGGAGCTAAATATTAAAACAATTGGTCTCATGGAGACAGAGAGTATAATGACAGTTACCAGAATCTAGACAAGGTAGCAGGGAGGGGGAGATAAAGTGGAGATGGTTAATGGGTGCAAAATATAGTTAATAGTTAGACAGAATGAATAATATTTGATATTACAGGTAACTATAGTTAACAAGGAGTTATGATATACTTCAAAATAACTAAAATAATAGAATTGGAATATTCCTAACACAAAGCAATGATAAATGTTTGAGATGATGGATACCCCAGTTATCCTGATTTGATTAATACAAATTTGATTAATACAAATATTGTGTGCCTGTATCAAAACATCACATGTACCCTATAATATAGACAAACTTTATGTACCCACAATAATTAAAAAAAATTTTTAAAAATGGAATACAATCTTACTAAAGATAAAGAATGTGAAAATTTCAATCATTAGGTTGAAATAAATAACAGGGGTAGATTGTCAAATAGACTCTCCACTGCTCACAACTTCACAAGAGATAGAAGCATAAACACTCAGACAATAACAACAAAATCCCCAAAGGCATGTATAGCCAGTGTTATTGTTTGTGTCTTCCTTGCCTACATTTCCTTACCAAACATCATCCCCACTTTACTTTAGGGGAATTGTCTTTCCCTGAATTATAGTTTTGATGGGAGGCTTATTCCAGCTGTTCACTCTCCACTGTGGAAATGAGACTGCACCTGAAGTGGCTTGTCACAGCAGATGAGCCAATCAGAATTCTCTGTCCAGTGAGTGACACACTCATCCTGTAGTGGCAGCAGCAACTGTGTCAATGGCGGCTTGTCCTGTTGCTGGCTTAAAACACCGTTGTGTTTCCTGCTTCCTGAATCTTTTTCGTTTACCCATTTCCAAGCCAAATCTCCAAGCTTACTTTTAATAATTAATATCTTTATTGTAGTATAATATACATCCTATTCAGTGCACATATTTTAAATATGGATTTTGATAAGTCTTGAGATGTAGACATCTGTCTTAGTCCATTTTGTTTTGCTGTAACAGAGTACCTGAGACTAGGCAACTTATAAAGAAAAGGGTTTATTTGGCTCACAATTTTGGCTGAAAATTTCAAGATTAGGCATCTGTATCAGGTGAAGGCCTCAAGCTGTTTCCACTCATGGATGAAGGCAGAAGGGAATCCAGAATGTGCAGAGATCACAAGTCAACAGAGGAAGCAAGGGAGGGAGGGAGGAGGTTCCAGGCTCTTTTTAACAACCAGCTCTTGTGGGAATGAACTGAGAGGTCACTCACCCCCAAGGGAGGACTTTCAACTATTCATGAGGGATCCACCCCATCACTTGAACACCTTCCTTTAGGTCCCACCTCCAATTCTGGGATCACATTGCAACATGAGGTTGGAGGAGACAAACATCCAAACTATAGCAACACCCTTGAAAGCATCACCACAATCAGCATCCATCTTCCCCAAAAGCTTCCCTATACCCTAATGTAATTCCCTGGTCCCCTAATCCCAGGCAATCACTGATCTACTCTCTGTCACTTTTGATTAGCTTGTATATGCTGAAATTTTATATGAATAGAATCATACAAAATGAATGTGTTTTTGTCTGTCTTCTTTTACTCAGCATAAGTATTTTGAGATTTATCCATGTTGTAGCATGTATCAATAGTTTATTCCCTTTTTATTGCCAGGTAATATGCTATTGTATAGATACACAACAGTTTGTTTAACCATTCACTTGTTGATGGAAATTTGGATTAATTTCATGTTTTACAGTGCTATAAATAAAGTTGCTGTGAACATTTATGTAGTGTATTTTGTACAGACATGTGCTTTCATTTCTCTTGAGTAAATGCCTTTTTATGAAATGACTATATCATATGGTAGGTGTATGTTCAAGAAATTTTAATGCAGTCTAATTGTTTTCAAAAATGTGCCATTTACATTCCCATGAGAAATGTATAAGAGTTCCAGGTCTTTTACATCTTTGCCAATAATGGCTATGGTTAATTTTATTAATTTTAGCCAGTTTACTAATTGTACAGTGTTATCTCATCACAGTTTTAATTTGAATTTACCTAATTAATAATGAGTATTTCTTATGTACTAATTTTTAATTTATATATCATCCTTGATAAAGTACATGTTTAAATCACTGGCCCATTTATTTATCAGGTTGTGTTTTTCTTTACTGAGTTTAGAGAATTCTAGATACAAAGGCGTTTTTTTTTTAAATCAAGTATTTGATTAGCAAATATTTTCTTATAGTCTATGGCTGTCTTTTCATTCTCTTAATAGTGTCTTTCTAAAGTAAATGTTTTTACTTTTGATTAGTTCAAGTTTAGTAAATATTCTTCCAGTGAATATTGGTATTGGATATAAAAAGTCTTTGCCTTACCTAAAGTTTTATCCTATAATTTCTTCTATATAGTTTTATAGAGCTACAGTTTTACAGTTCTGTAGTTTTAGGTTTTCCATTTGGATATTTTTGAGCTAATTTTTATTTTTCTTTTCATTTCTACCCATTTTTGCTTTATATATTTAAGAACTGTTATGAGATATATAACCACTGCATATTAGTATGTACTCTTGATGAATTAACCTCTCTATCATTATGAAATAGCTTGCTTTATTCCTTATACTTTTTATTCTCAAATCTACTTTTCTTATATTAATATAGCTACTATAGCTTTTTATTTAGTACTGTTTGCATGTTATATTTTTTTTATCCCTTTACTTTCAACATTTATATGTTTTAAATTGTCTTGCCTCTTTTATTCAGCCTAAAAATATTCTTTTAATTGAAGTATCTAGGCCATTTACATTTAATGTAATTTTGATATAATTAGGATTAAATCCATCATTTTGTTATTTGTTTTCTGTTTATAACATCCAGATGTTTTCAATGTGTTTGTCACTGATTTTAAGCATTTTGATTATGATGTGCTTTAGTGTAGTTTTATGTTCTCTTGGATCAGTAGTTTTACTGATTTTGTCAAATTTGGAAATTTTCAGAAATTATTTCTTCACATATTTTTCCTGTCCCCTCCTTTTTATCTCCTTTGAGGACGTCAAGGGCATGTTATTAGTCTTGTGAAGTTTTCCCACTACTTTCTGATGCATTTCCCTCCTCCCACCCTGTGTTTCTCACTATATTTCATTTGGGAAGGTTTCTCCTGCTATGGCTTCAAGTGTACTAATGTTTTCTTATGTAATGTCTAATCTGTCTTTAATCCTGTCTGGTTTATGTTTGGTCTCACCTGTTCAGTTAAATTTTCTATCTAGAAGTTCAACTTGGGTCTTTTCAAAAATGTCATACATGTTTTGCTTAACTGTTTGAATATATGGACCACATAAAATAACTGCTGTAATGTTCTTGTGTGATAAATCTAACATCTATGTCAGTTCTGGATCATTTTTTAAATTCGTTTCTCTGAATTATTGCTCAAATTTTTCTTCTTCTTTGCATAATTTTTCCAATCTTTTGTTAGATGCCATTCTTTGTGAATTTATCATGCTGAGTTTTGCACATTTATCTTTTCACATAAATATTCTTGGGCTTCATTCTGTGAGGTACTTAAGTTACTTGAAAAGTTTGAGCAGTTGTTGGCTAGCTTTTTCTGGGAAGAGTCAAATAGTATATTATGTTTTAGGCACTGTGGGCCATACATGATCTCTATTGAATATTTTTCTTTATATTTTATTTCCTTACAACTCTTCAAAAATGTATCAAAAAAAGTAAAATAAAACCAAACATTATTAGCTTGCAGGCCCTACAAAAATCAGCCACAAGCTGGCTTTGTTCCACAGGCCGTTGTTCACTGGCCTCTGCTTTTGAATTCTCCCTTTATGAGTTGCAAGTCAGGGCCAGAGCAGAGCTCAGTCTACAGTTGATTATTCTTCACTACAGAGACAAAGCCCTTCTACTGTTTTTACTCATGAGATTTCCAGTCAGTTAGGAGGGTTCACTATTCCTGGCTCAGGTAGTGTTATTGCTAATCCTTTCTGATGGTTCCTCCCCTGGCCTTGGATTGTCTCTTCACATGCATGCCTTCATCAGTACTCTGGGCTGAAGTCTCTGGGCTTCTCTCTCTGCAAGGATCTCTCTTCCTGCACTTCATCTTGTGAGCTCTAGCTGCCTGTTCTCCCTGGACTCCGAAACTGTCTCTTCAACCTGAAGAATGTGCTTAGGTTCTTCTCTGCACTGGAAACTCTCCAGCTAGAAGCTGGGACAATAATAGGACTCTCCTCATCTGTTTCTTGTTTCTCAGGGATGTACTTCATTACCTGTGGCTGATGTCCAAGCTCATGAAAACCATGATTTCATATATTTTGTCTGTTTTGTGAGTATTTCTGGCAGGAAGGAAAATCTGGTCCCTGTTACTCCATCGTGGTTGGAAGAAAACGTGCTCCCAGTTTCCTTTTAATTCTGCCATTCCTCCACCATGTCTGCAAGGCTGAATAGTTCTTCCAATAAATTTCTTTATGCTAAGTTGAATAGAGTGATTTCTGTAGCTTACAAACAAGATTTTAGCAGATACAATAGATCAGCAGTGTCTGATTAAGATAATTCGGTTTTATTCCAATGGGAGGAAGAAAAGCAGCGTTTTGCTCTCCTGCTGCTGTGCAGAAATTGAGAGTTCTGTTTCAGTTTAAAAATGTTTTTCTTTTTGGCTTGTTAGAATGTAACTGTGGCTTTTTAAAGATTATTACGTAGAGCTTTCCTGTGCAAAACATTTAAGATTTATATAAATTTTATGCAAATTTTTGTGTATGAAGACATATCAACTATTTCCAAACATGCACCCAATATCATATCTCCTTGACAAATTGATAAAAATCCATTAGTAATCTCACTGGTTTTCCCTGTGATAACTTTAGAAGTTCACAGACACTCAAAAGCTGCAGAAACTTGAGGAACATTATTTCCATACTGTCAGGGACCAGAGTCATTTAAAGAACCAACAGCTATATAACATACAACTCATTTATTTTTAGAGATAGACACTAGCATCTCTTTTCTCTTTCCATTATATTTCTATATTCAGAAGCAGACCAGTTAAACAAAGTCAAAGCTTTAGGATTTAAAGGGGGAATCAAAATGATAATAGTAAGTTAAACTCTTGAAGGGATCTGGCATAGGGTGAAATAAAGCATCTGGAGCTGGAAGCTTTAAAGAGCATCAGATCTGCAACTGTGCTTGCATGAAGCCATGGTAGCCTTGTCTTACAGATGGAGAATAGAATAAAGCAATAATAGGAGATCAGAAATATATATATAAGAAAATTCTCAAACATACAGGTAACCAGCTGTACCAATTCCTCCATTGGTGGTACCGGTCTGTTCCCAGATGTGATGCTGAACCACGGTACTCTCTTTTACTGTCCTGTGATTCTGTCCTCTTGTTCTAGGACAGCTAAGATCTTGGAGTATTTCTTGGTTCAAGGGTTGGAGCCAGTAAAGGCCCTGCTGGTGCAGTTCACTTCCCACTGATAGTTATTTTTTGCTACTAGCAGGAGGCTGTGTGATGCTTGGAACTCCTGGTTGAATTGCTGCTGTTGTGCACCCCGCTTCCACTGTAGGGACAGAGCCCTGGAAGGGGGATGCTTTCACTTCACAGATCCCATGGTCACTGGTAGACCTGTGGCCACTTGCATCATGGCACTTTGTTGCTGGGCCTCCTGCTGCCATCAGGCAATGTCCAACCAAAATTAAGGGTGTTGCCAGGCCACTAGAAAAGAAAAAAAACTCTAAGTGCAGTCAAGGGAGTATA
Organism: Cheirogaleus medius; assembly: GCA_008086735.1. NCBI lineage: Eukaryota > Metazoa > Chordata > Mammalia > Primates > Cheirogaleidae > Cheirogaleus > Cheirogaleus medius. The sequence goes on from VBSM01003157.1 coordinate 6,749,513, forward strand.
GGAGAGAAAAGACTGTATCTTCACACTGTGTGGCTGTCACACCAAAGACATAGTGAAACCCGAAGACCCCGCCTTTGCCTTAGATCCTTGTTATCCACATGGATAGCCAGCATTGGAGTCATGCATTTATTGTCTACCTGACCAGGTTTTCCTGCTTTCTCTTCAAATGTTACTCCTCCTTATTGAGAGGTACGTGTGCAGGTATGCACACTATCAGCCCTCATACAGAGATAAAAAAATCCTTTATTTTTAGCTTGCTAAAGTTAAGAAAAGATTTGATTAGAAAAAAATTAAATTTCTCATAATTCTACCATTCAAAGAAAATCCATTTTAACAACTCTGCATCTATACTATGATTTTTCCATATATATGTGGATGTATATATCTTTATATATACTTTTTTACAAATATAATTACTTGCTTTTTGAGCTTAATATACTGTGGACTTCACTAAAAAAATGCTTATGTGCATTGTCATGTTTCAAGGCTACATAGCATTAAATCTTACAGATTAGGACTTGACAAACTTCTTCTGTAAAGAGCCAGATAGCAAATATTTTTGGCTTTGTGGACCATGTATGGTTGTTATTGTTGACACCCCACCCTTTTCCTCCTCCTCTTTTCTTATTTTTCTTATACAACTTTAAAAATGTGAAAGCCACTGTTAGCTCATGGGCCATTGCTTAGATACACTATAATTATAGACTAAATAAGAGGATTTTTCCTGTTATTTTCTATTGTAAACATCACCATAATATAAAGTAAAATAGGTAACAGTTATAGTTGGAAGAATATATTAATTTTTCAACATTCTACTTCCAACCTCTCCATCATTTTACTGCTGATTTGGATTTTCTTATTACGTGAGTAGGCCTGTATTTTTGTTCTAATGATTTTGTTAACCTGATGCAAAAAGGTTACAACAGATTATTTTAATTATTATTTCAACACACATTTACTTCGAGGCATTAAGTGCACTGCAACATACTAGTAGTCAATCTGATGAGTGATTTTGGCAGAATGAGCCCTCATTCAAAACAGAGAACATCAGTCACATCACTTAAACTGTCCTTGTACTGCACTTTGCAGAACAACTTTAACTTGAGATTAATCTTAAGTTTTTGGCAGTATAAAACTTTTTGAAGAAATAGTGTCCAAAAATATTTGGTGGTGAAAAATGAAAAATTTAATGTGTTGCTCTCCCAAATAATTTTTCTGCCCTTAATTTAACTGCAGGTTGCTGCCTGCCATGAAAATATTTCAATTACTCCCTTTACATAATTTTAAATGACCTTCCTATAGAATCTGGTTCACAAGACTAACAATAGTGCCATGCTGTTGGAAGAAAATGTTCCAAAATTAAACTTGTTGAATGGCTTCAGATGCTGATGGAGTTGATTTAAAAATATTTTTAAATATATACTGAATAAAAAGAGCTTAAATTTCTTAACTCAAATGTTAATATATTGGCATCAATGACATAAAAGTAAGTAAAAGGTAAAAACAATTGAAAATGGCAAAGCGAATGTTTATTATCCACTTGATTAATGGACTATGTCTTAAGAGAATAACGGGATGATAGAGGATGGGCATAGACTTGTTCTTAACAGCCAGTACCTTGGCCAGAGAACACATGAAGAAAGAAAATCTGTCTGGAAAGCAAATGGTGCAGAGACTACATGCTGGATATGTTTGTATCCTGTCTCTAAAGCTATATTTGGTTAAACACTTATATATCACTTAGGATTTATATATTTACTTTTGGTGTTTAAATAAAAAACTAGAAATTATTTTCTTCTAGGTTCTAAGTCGTTTAAGAACAAAATTCTTTGACTATAGGTTTGAAAATAGAACATATAAATTTTTCTATGTCCTTGATAACCATAGATATTGAATATTTGGAAACTATTTAAATGACTACTCTCTGCCAGGCACTGTTTGGGTGCCGTGGATAGATTAGTGGACAAAAACAGACAAAACTCCTGCTACCGTGGCCTTACATTCCAGTGGAGGGAGATAAACATTGAAAATGAGTAAACACATAAAATACAGCAAGGCTTCGCTACTTAACCTTGTCCATAGGTTCTTGGAAGCTGCGACTATAAGTGAAACAACATATAACAAAACCAATTTTATTATAAGTTAATTGGTCTAAACAAGAGTCAAGTTCCTATGGCATATTTTGGGTCACACACAAAACATCATCAAACTTCTAAGTAAAGGCCAAAAACACTTTTAATATTAAATATTAAAATAAATGTGAGTTATACATCCATCTAAGAAAGATTAATAAAAAAACAAGTAAGATAATTATTTACCCAATTATTCTAGTTCAGGGTCACGGGTGGCCTGAGCCTGTCCCAGCAGCTCAGGGCCCAAGAGGGGACCCAACCTTGGCCAGGACGCCATTCCCGCTCAGAGAGCACACACACCCACTCACATACCCACTCACATACCCACATTCATGTAGACTGGCCAATTATCCTAACTGGCACAGCTTTCGGAAGTGGGAGGAAACCCACATAGACATGGGGAGAACGGGCAACGCCACATAGACAGTGGCCCCGGCAGGGAAACAACTTTTTGTTTAATGAAATGACATTATTCAAGAACCTGCTGTATAGTGATAAGGTCTGTGGATAAAAATTTGCCCCACTACCACCTCAAAAAGGAGGAGTATAAACACTTAGATCTCACTGTCAAGGTAATATTTAGTATTTGTGCCGAGAGCTAAAGGAAATGAGCAGTTAGATGGTGCAGATTCCAGGGTGGGAGGAAAGTCTCAGGCAAGAGCAGTCTGGTGCTTTGCGAATCATCGTGGAGGAAACCCCTGAAACCAGAACCTCTGAACCAGAGACAAGCACAGGAATTGAGGTCAGAGTGTACCAGGCCCAGGCTGGGAGGTTGGGGGCTACATCAGGGTTTGGCTCAGTATGAGAGTGATGGGAAGTCACTGAAGGGGAATTAGCAGAGAAAAGCCATGATCTCACTTATAAAGTCCCATCTGAGGATTTTGTGGGGAAGATGGGCTATGGTGGAATCAGGAACAGAGATTTGAGCCTTTCAAATAACTCAGGAAAGGGACAATGGTGACCTGGAGATGGTGAGAGGGGCTGGCGGGAGAGCTGGAGTGTATGAGAGATAGAGAGAAGTCATGGAGAACTTCCTTTCTTAATGACTTTGCTTACTTCGCTGTTTCCCCCTGGAGAACGTGAATTCCCTGAGCACAAGGTACCTCGTTTGCTACCACAACTCACAGGACACCTTGGCCCTACACTACATAAATTATTGAAGGAATGAATAAACATGGCAGCATGAGAAAGTCATACTCAGAAGGCTCTACACCATTGCACTCAATGGCATGTACATGTTGTGAAGGGGAATTGTGTCTAATCCTTTATATTAAACTAATGCCATTCATTTGGATTCTATTACATTTTACAAATTTAATTTATGAATTGTTCACCTGCAATTTCACAAGAATTCTAAACACAGGAAATATGTGCCACGTTTTATGCTTGTGTGGATTTAAATAATACAACAAAGATTATTTAAATCAGTATTTAAGTTTTTTGAGATGTTTCTCCTTTTTAAAATGTCTACATAATGTTGATGTTTGAGTAATATGTTCTAATCATTGCAGTGTTTAAAGTCTGCAAAATCACCCTAAAGGAAAATAAGAAATGTGACATTCATTCATTCATTCATTCATGAAATCGTTGTGAAGCATTTCCTTTGTGAACAACACTTCTACACCCCATGGGTCCTGCCCTCAGAAAGCTGACAATCAATAAAAGGGAATAAGACATATACAGGCATATCTCATGTTATTGTATTTTGCTTTATGGTTTTTCCCAGATACTGAGTTTTTTACAAATTGAAGGTTTGTGGCAACCCTGTGTCGAGTAAGTCTATCAGAGCCATTTTTCCAACAGCATGTGCTGATTTACTGTCTCTGTGTCACATTTAGGTAATTCTAGCAATTTTTCAAATTTTTCTGTTGTGGTGATCTGTGATCAGTGGTCTCTGATGTTACTATTGTAATTGTTTAAGGTCTTACGAAGTGCACCCATATCAGATGGCCAACTTAATTCATAAATGTTCTGTGTGTTATGACCGCTCCACCAAAGAGCAGTTCCCCCATCTCTCTCCTTCTCCTCAGGCATCTCTATTCCATGAGACACAACAGTATTGAAATTAGGCCAATTAATAACCCTATAGTGACATCTGAGTGTTCAAGTGAGAGGAAGTCTTATGTCTCTCATTTTAAATCAAAAATCAAAAACTAGAAATGATTAAGCTTAGTGAGGAAGGCATGCTGAATGCTGAGATACGCCAAACGCTAGGCCTCTTGCACCAAACAGTTAACCAAGGTGTGAATGCAATGGAAAAGTTATTGAAGTAAATTAAAAGTCCTGCTCCCATGAACATACAAATAATAAGAAAGCCAAGCAGCCCTATTGCTAAAATGGAGAAAGTTTGCATGGTCTGGATGAAAGATCAAATCAGCCATAGCATTCTCCTAGGGCCCTTAAGAATTAACCTAAATGTATTCTGCCTGTGCTCTATACACAGAGCGACAAAGCCTGGATGACAGCAAATTCGTTTACAGCATGGTTTACTAAATATTTTAAACCCACTGTTGAGTCCTAGTGCTCAGGAAAAAAATATTCCTTTCAAAATCTTACTGCTCATTGACAATGCACCTGGTCATCCAAGAGCTCTGATGGAAATAAGATTAATGTTGTTTTCATGCTTGTTAATACAACAACCATTCTGCAGCCCATGGATCAAGGAGTAATTTCCACTTTCAAGTCTTATTATTTAAGAGATACATTTCATAAGGCTATAGCTGCCATACATAGCAATTTCCCTGATGATCGAAAACCTGCTGGAAAGGAGTCATCATTCTAGATGCCATTAAGAACATCATGATTCATGGGAGGAGCTCAAAATATCAATATTAAGAGGAGTTTGGAAGAAGTTGATTCCAACTCTCTTGGATGACTTTGAAGGGTCCCAAACTTCAGTGGAGAAAGTAACTGCAGATGTGGTGGAAATAGCAAGAGAACTAGAATTAGAAGTGGAGCCTGAAGATGTGACTGAATTGCAACAATCTCATGATAAAATTTGAACAGATGAGGAGTTGCTTCTTATGGATGGGCAAAGAAAGTGGTTTCTTGGGATGGAATCTAATCCTGGTGAACATGCTGTGAACATTGTTGAAATGACAACAAAGGATTTATAATATTATACAAACTTACTTGATAAAGCAGCAGCAGTGTTTGAGAGGATTAACTCCAATTTTGAAAGAAGCTCTACTGTGGGTAAAATGCTATCAAACAGCATACTACAGAGAAATCTTTCATGAAAGGAAGAGTCAATAGATGCAGCAAACTTCATT
>VBSM01003157.1:6755016-6774787 GCA_008086735.1 Cheirogaleus medius
CAAAAAAAAAAAAGAATTTCCACAGCCACACCACAACTGTCACCCTGATCAGTCAGCAGCCATCAACATCAAGGCAAGACCCTCCACCAGCAGAAAGATTAAGCCTTGCTGAAGGCCCAGATGATCATTAGCATTCCTTAGCAATAAAGTATTTTTATTTAATGTATATACAATGTTTTAGACATAATGCTATTGTACACTTAATGGACTAGGTGTAGTGTAAACATGACTTTTATATGCACTGGAAAAACAAAAAATTCTTGTGACTCACTTTTTTGCAACATTTGCTTTATTGACATGTTCTGGAACTGAACACATAGTATCTCTGAGGTGTGCCTGGACTTCAATACTCGTAATTCCAAGTGAAAGTTGATGAAAACCAACAGATCAGGATGGATATGTCAGGAGCTAGAGCGATGTGGTGATTTAGTGACTGGTGACTTGGTGCGAGTGCGAGGGACAGCCTGAGTGAAAACACCAAGATTAGCATACGCATCTCTCATAAAAGTCTACTTCGAAAATAGAAAACAACTCAGTCTTCCTGAAATACAGATTGAATTATAGAAGAATTGAGATAAAGAGGCTGCAAAAGAAGATTAGCTTAGATGTCGGGAGAAATAAGAAAACTGACTCGGTGACTCCTATTATTTCTCTAGCAGCGGGTGCTCTTAACTTCTGTTCACCTCGGAGATTTCAAGGTTGCTTAGCTCAGAACCCCTCCACATGTCCCACTGAGTGCAGGTACCCACAAGTATTCCACCTTGGTGGAAGAGTGAGTTTGGAAGGCAAGATTCTGAATATAATTTAGGGCATGCTGCATTTGAGGACTCACGAGAGGTTAGAATTCCTAATACTTGTGATCCCCAGCTGTGGATCCTGAGTCACTGTGTGCGGCAGGGGGTGACCACACGGGATGATCAGGCCAGAGCCATGAGGTCTTGGAGCACATATGATTCAGTCAGTGGGGAAGATGTTCAAAACAGACCATGTGAATCCTTCACCAGGTGTGATAGGGTAACAGTGGGTGCAGCTGCTGGGTAGAGGTGCTCTGCTTCCATGTTGGGTAGAGGTGCTCTGCTCCCGTGTGATTCCTTGCACCTGAAACTCTAACTCTTACGTAGCCAGTAGCTAGGTCCACTCACCCTACTCATCCCAGAAAATAGGCCCTCCTGTGTTAGGCATCTTCCTTGGAATGAGTTCCAGGACAGCTGGGGCAGTCAGTAACTTCTGCTTGCCCTCTTGAATCCTCTGATACCCTTGGAATCTAAGGAAAATCCTTTTCTTGTAAATTTCCAGAGATATACTTTCTGTGAAATTTCTTCTCTAAATACACAAGTCTTGTCCACCTATTATATTCACATCCCAAATTACTGGTAATTTTACAAAAGAGGTTTACTTTTTTCAAAATCAGGTTGAGATTAATTTTTGCAACTTTCCTGAAAATTAGGCAAAATATTTGCATTCCTTTCTTCTGGTAGAACAAACAAATGAGGACAAACAAAACAGTTTCCATAGGAAAAAGACTGTACACACATACTGCCATATTTATAACAGCAAACAATGTGAAATACCCAAAAATCCATTAATAAAGAGCTGAGTGGATTAGTTAGATAAGTGATGGTATATTTATTCAATTTAATTTGCTCATCTATGGTAAATGAGGACAGAATAGAGGTTACCTAGAAGGGAGGGAAGTTTATTAAGTGGGAAATTTCTTGGGAGTGGGAATAGAAATGTTCTGTATCCTGATCTAGGTAGGGTTATTGATTTTATATATATTTATATAGTCTTCAATATAGATATATATAATCTTCAAGTTAATACATTGATATTTATACATTTTACTCTATGTAAACTATACTACAATAAAAATTGCCTCTGACAGAATCAACAAAAGTAAAAGATAATGTAGATTTATATTCATTTACTTGGGAAGTTGCCTATAATATATCATTTAGGGAATAAAAGGACTTACCACACACACACATACACACACATACATGAGAGAAAGAATGATTAGGTATCCATAGAAAGTAATCTGAGGAGATACAACCAAACAATATTATCTTTGATAAAAACATTTATGGTGACTTTTTAATATGTATCTTTTAACATTATTTAAATTTTATAATAATCATGTATTACTTTATAAATCTGAAATACATTTGTTTTAGAAAATAATATTGAAAAATATGACTTTAAAATTAGATTTCTAGAAGTTGAAGACTATGATATTTTACATTTCTTCTGAAAATATGAAGGAGCCATTGATTATTGCAAATTAGAAGACCTCATATATGCCCCCAGAGTTTTATGTGTTTACTCATGCCATAAAATTCACTGCACTGTGTGGAAGTGACCCATTTATTTGGCTTCTTCCACCAACAGACTGTCAGCTATTAGGTGGCAGAACTATGTCTTAGTCACTGTGCCTTCAACTTTAGGCTGAATACCTGATGCATATCAGGCATTCAAGAAATAATGATCAAATAAATCAGGGAGTAATGGTAATGAGTTTGAAGATGATTAATTTGGAAGCAGATGTGTGATGGATCAGATAAGGAAGAGACTACAACCAGTGAGACTGTGTTAGTATAAAAGAGAGGTAGTAAGAGCCAGGACTATAAAGAATGAGAAAAGGAATACTTGTGATGCATATTACTGAACAAACACTAAGTACTTGGAATGATTTTCTATGAAAATTAAGTGAGCATCCAAAATCAAAAGTGAATTTCAAATGATGAACCCGAATAGTGGAATAGTGTTGCCATAATAAAAATAAGGAACCTTGGTGGAAGAGTGAGTTTGGAAGGCAAGATTCTGAATATAATTTAGGGCATGCTGCATTTGAGGACTCACGAAAGGTTAGAAATAGTAAGTAAAGATGCAGCAGTAAATGTAGGACTAATTTGGGATAATGTATGAAGTTCACTAATTTTTTTTTTCTTCAGAATATTACAGGGGTACAAACGTTTTGGTTACATGAATTTCTTTTACAAAGTTTGAGTCAACCTTGTAAGTGTGTCCATCACCCAGATAGTGTGGTGTGCACTGTACCTGTCAGGGATGAATTTACTCATCCCTTCCTCCCCCCTCCCACCCGTTTGATTTCCGTTGAGTTTTACTACCATACGTGCACAGGAGTTTTTATCTATTAGTTCCAATTTAATAATGAGTACATGTGGTGTTGGTTTTTCCATTCTTACAATACTTCGCTTAGTATAATGATCTCCAGTTTTATCCAAGTTGTTACAGAAGGGATTAGTTCACCAGTTTTTATGGCTGAGTAGTGCTCCATGCTATATATATACCACATTTTATTAATCCACTTATGTATAAATGGGCATTTGCGTTGTTTCCACATCTTTGTGATTGTGAATTGTGCTGCAATAAACATTCAAGTGCAAGTGTCTTTTTGATAAAATGACTTTTATTTCTTTGAGTAAATATCCAATAATGGAATTGCTGGATCAAATGGTAGTTCTACTTTTAGTTCTTAGAGGTATCTACATACTACTTTCCATAGAGTGCAGTCCCACCAACAGAGTATGAGTGTTCCTTTCTCTCCACATCCATGCCAGATCTATTGCTTTGGGAGTTTTTGATAAAAGCCCTTCTCATTGGAGTTAGGTGATATCTCATTGTGGTTTTAATTTGTATTGCTCTGATGATTAATGACATTGAGCATTTTTGATATGTTTATTGACCATTTATCTATCTTCTTTTGAAAAGCTTCTGTTCACATCTTTTGCCCACTTTTTAATATGGTTGTTTGATTTTTTTCTTACTGATTTGCTTGACTTCTTTGTAGATTCTGGTTATTTACCTTTTATCGCATGCATAGCATGTGAATATTTTCTCCCATCCTGTAGGTTGTCTATTTGTTTTATTGATTGTTTCCTTGGCTGTATAGAAGCTTTTTAATTTAATTGGGTCCCATTTATTTATTTTTGTTGTTACTGTGATTGCCTTTGGGGTCTTCTTCACGAATTCTTTGCCTAGGCAAATATTTATAAGTTTTTCCATCCAGTTCTTCTAGAATTCTTATTGTTTTATGCCTTTTGTTTTTCAGTAAACTTATATTTAGTCTCCACTGGGGATTGGATGTGTGAATGCTTGGTAGAACAGTCAATAATTACGAATTTGAGGCTGAGAAGCGTAGTTACATTTCAAAATTTCCCAAAGCAGCAGGAACACATTACTTTAAAGAAGTATGGACAGTTAGGCAGATGTGCAGAGGGAGAATGAGTAGTTGAGGCCAATTGTTATTTCTGTGAGCTCCTAACTGAAGAAGGAAGGATATATTAAAAAGAGTGTCTGGGAACATCACAGCCTAGCCTAGAATAGAAGCTTCCCACCTCTTCATCACTCACCTTCTTGTTTTTTATATATTCCAGCTTCCAATACAATGAGCATCTCTGTCTCTAGCTCACCTATGGAAGTTCTCAGCTTCAAAACTATGCTAAAAACATTCTTCCTGCCTCCTTCTCCTCCAGCAAGGTCACCTGCCACCTCTCCATTGCTCTTACAACCCAAAAAGTCCTCAGGAATAACAAGTTGAGATGTGTTTATGTGGACTCCAAAGCCCTGTGTGACCTATACCCACAACCCTGCCATGGTCTTCTAATCCTCACCTTGATGGGCACCCCAGGTTGGATGTGGGGAGAGGACTGGGGCATGAAACCTGCTTTTAATCACAAAAGAGATTGTCTTCCTTCATTCTTAATTTCAAAATAGTATCAACATATCAGTTGTAATTTGCTAGGCTCACACCTTTTGGTTATTCTGAGGTGGCCCTTGTCTTCCTCATACTCCTCCTCAATCTTATGATTTAATAATATGACAAGCTTCCATTTTTCAAGCAACTACTTGTGCCAGACACTATATGCATTGTATCTTATTTAATGCATAAAACAATCCTGTGAAGTAGGTACTACTATCTCCTTTTAACTGTTTTTAAAAGACCCAAAATTTAACAACTTTTATGAAAACAAAACTCTTAGCAAGCTAGTAAGAATAAAAGATGTTTTTAATTTGAGGAAGTGAATCTGTTCAGAAGTTTAGAGACAGCAAAATTTTCCTGTAGATTCATTAGAAAAAAATATGCCTGCTATGTCCAGTTCTGTTCAGTATAGCAGTGGAGATCTTGTCCAGGGCAGTAAGACTGGAATGAATAATGAAATTTTAAGGATTGAAATGACAAAATAAATATGTTATTATTGTGATTGGACATTTAGAGAATGCAAAAATCTAGAGATAAATTGTTAACTATTTAGGACTATGTGTCCTGAAATATGTGCAAGACTCTACAAAAGAAACTATAAAGTTTAAATAAAAGAAATACCCAAAGAAATGGGAGGGCAGAATAAACTATGTTCATGGAATGGTAAATTCAACATAGTAATTGGTTTGAAATCTTCCCCAATTGATTTATAGAGTCAGTGCAATTTGAATCAAAATCAGAACAGTTTTTTTTTAAAAAAATCTATACTCTTCTATTTTGTTTTGTTTTTGGTGGAACTTGAAAGGCTGATTCTAAAATGTATGTAAAATACAATAACAGAAAACAGTGAAGAAACTCTGAAAGAGTTGAGGGGAGAAGATCTTCTATACTTCATGCCAAGATTTAGCATAAAGCTGAAGAAACTGAAGTATTGTCCTGGCACAAAGACAGACAAACCATGTACAACAGAGTAGAAACAGATCCAGGTGTCTCCAGATACTTGATTTATGATGAAGGTGGCACTTCAGAGCAGGGAGAGAAAGGTAGCTTTTTTGAGAGATGATGCTGGAACTGTTGGCTATGCATACTGAAAAAAAATTAAATTAACCCCTACCTCATTTCATACACACACAATAAATCAGTTCATGTGAACAGTAGTCCTAAAGATAAAATTAAAACTAATAAAACCATAAGAATATAATATAGAATGATCTTCATGATCTTCAGGTAGAAAATATTTTTTAAATAAAGCTCTGAAAGCATTAATTCGCAAAAGAAAGATTGATAAATTTTACTACATTAAGTTTATAACCATTGAAATATAGCTTTAAGAGAGAGAAAATAAAAGCTACAGATTGTGAAAATATATTCTCAACATGTCACTAACAAAGATACTGTACTCAGAATGTGGAAATACTGTCAAAATCAATAAGAATAGAAAAATAATTTATATTTTTAAATAGCTAAAGACCTGAACAGGCATGCATAGAAGAAAATATTGAAAAAGCCAATGGAGATGTGAAAATGTCATTAATCTCACAAATGAAAGGAAAACACACATTTAAAATCACAACAAATTTGAAACTACAGTGACCTCAGTATAAATCCACCAGGCTGACAAAAATTAAAATATCTGAGAATACTTGCTATAGTTTGGATATGGTTTGGTTGTCCCCACCCAATCTCATGAAATTTGATCCTTAGTGTTGGAGGCGGGGCCTAATGGGAGATGGTTGAGTTATGGGGGTGGATCCCTCATCAATAGATTAATGCCTTCCATGGGTAGGGGAGTGAGTGAGTTCTCACTCTATTAGTTCCTGAAAGAGCTGGTTGTTAAAAAGTACCTGTCACTCCCCTCCTCTGTCTCTCTCTCTATCTCTCTCTCCCCCCTGCCCTTTCCACCCCTCTCTACCTCCCTCACTATGTGATCTCTGCATAAGCCTCTCACCTTCCACCATGAGCAGCCTGAGGCTATTTCCAGGTGCTTAATCTTGAACATTTCAGCCAGCACTACTATAAGTTAAGTATACCTCTTTCTCTATAAATCACCCAGCCTCAGGTATTCCTTTAGAGCTACACAAAAATGAACTAAAACAATACCAAGTGATGGCAAAGAAATGATGAAACTGGAATTCTTATACATAGCTGATGAGAATGTAGGTTTGTAAAACCACTCTGAGTAAAAGTTTGACAGCACTGACTAAAGCTGAAGAAACACCCTTTTCCACTCCTGCTTTTATAGCTCAAAAAATGTATACTTAATGTGTACCAGGATGTATCCAAATAATAGCCATAGTAAGAGTGTTCAAAATAGGTTTGAACAGAAAACAGTCAAATGTCCATCCATCATACAATCCTATATATTCAAATTAGGAGGCACTATACAGCAATGAAAATGAACTGCAGAAACACACAATAGCATGGTTAAATTTTAAAGACATAATGTTGAGTAGAGGAAGCAAGACACAACAGAATGAAGAGTGCATGTCTTAGTCTGTTTGGGCTGCTATAACGAAGTGCCATAGACTGGCTTAACCAACAGATATGGACATTTCTCAGTTCTGGAGCCTGGAGGTCCAAGATCAAGGTGCTAGCAGATTCAGTGTCTGATGAGGGCTTCCTTCCTATTGGATAGACAGCCATATTCTCACTGTGCCCTCCCATGGTGGAAGGGGTGAGGGACCTCTCGGGGCCTCTTTTATAAGGGCACTAATTCTATTCACAGGGCTCTTTCCTTGTGACCTAATCACCCCAAAGGCCCCACCTCTTCATACCATTATCTTGGGGGTTAGAGTTTCAACATATGAATTTTGAGGGAACAAAAACATTTAGCCTATAGCAATGCATTATGCCATTTATATAAACTTCACAAAAAGACGGTAAAAATAAACTATACTGTTTAGAGTTACTTAGGTAATAAAATTGTGAAGTAAAGTAATACCTTAAAAGTCAGAAACATCATCCCTGGAGGGAAGGAGAGGTGATGACTGTGAAGGATCACCTGTGGGTCTAGTTATGTTTTATGTGTAATGTCTTGACTTTCATGGTCTCACACAGGTTATTGTTTTATAATGTCTTGTTAATCTGGACACTTGTTTTCTATGTACCTTTCTACTTGTTTCTTTTATATTTCTTAACTATAAAATAAACAGGCTCAGAAAATTAGAGAAACTAGTGAAAGTGACAAAACTAGTAGATGCAAGGTGAGGATTTGGTCACAGTCTTACCTGCTTTGAAGCACATCCCTTTTGAAATATATTTTTATGGATAATACATTTTAAAAAATGATGCTTTTCAAAAATATATATGACAGATTTCTTACAGAACTAATCAAAATCTTCACACATCAGACCATGAGTACTTTAGAGGAGATTTTGAAGCACAGTGGAGTTTGGAAACAATTGCATTGAATCATACCTTCCTCTCCTGAAGAGAGAACAACTTTTTTTTCATATTTCCCTACTGAAGGTCTCCTACCTTTCTTTATTCTGGAAAGGAAAGCTGTTTTCCTGGTTTACAAAAAGGGGTGACTAAAGCTCCTGAAGCCAAAAGTAGGTGTTGGGAGCAAAGGAAAGACTGTGTTTCCAAGTCTAAGGAAGAGTGAGACAAGATAGCCAAGAGGAAAAACAGAAGAAAATCAGGTTATGTGCCCAGGCAGCTTGTCAACTGTTTGGTTCCAGCATGAGACTCTCTTATCTATCTTCCTCTACAGTGCAGTGTTTCTGATTCAAAGGAAGAAGCAAACTTCTTATGAATTTTGTGTTTATTTTCATAAGTCCCCTTGGTTTTTAATAATGTCTCCTTCAACAGTCTGGTTTAGCTGAGCTTTTCTAAAGGTAACCACAGAAAGAACTGTTAAGGGACAAAACTAAATCAAGAAGGTTCTCAAATGTTCTCTTCCTTCCTCCCATGAAAGAGGACTCTGACTTGGTCCACTGGATGCCTTCCCCTCTGTCTGCCCTATCAGATAAGAGTGTGAGAGAGTGTGTGTGTGTGTGTGTGTGTGTGTGTGCGTGCTTGGTATAGAATCTGGAGGAAACGATATAGAAGGGGAAATGAAGAGTATGGGACACACCTGGAGGTGGATCATTTGAGAGAAGTATGGAAGCAGGTGAAGTGCATGCATATATAAATGAGAGATCAAAAAGGAGTTTGAGAAAAGCAAGTGAAGAACTCAAGATGATTTGAATTTGTATCTAGGGTAAGTTTCTGTGATGACAAAACCACTATGAGATCAGGCCACATGGGCCCAACTTTATAAGCATTACAAAGTGTGCAGCACACTGGAGCCAGAACTTACAAGGGTTATCAGTGCACCCCCAAGAGGACAGTGGGGTGCTCTGGTGGCACAAGTAATTGGTGAGAAAACACCAGCACAGGGCTGCAGAGCGGTGACTGCTGGCTCCGCCTCCCTCTGCTCTCCCATGGATGCTGCAGCCCAAGTTCAGTCCAGCGGTTCTTCCGATTGCAGTAATGCTCACTGTGACTTTCCTTTCTGAATCTATGAACTGTTTGGCTTTGTGTTTGAAAGTGGGCCAACAAGATAACATTTCCACTTTGTAGAAGTACTGCTTATACTAAACGATCTCAGTACAAGCATCCTTTCACAGTAACCAAATTATGTCTTGTTTTAAATAACTATAGTAGCACATGCTGGGTATTGTGCCCTCAGCAAAAAGAACAGAACAATTTCTTCTTTATTTCTAGAGCACTAGTACAAAAGCATAACCAGACACTTCAGAGAATGGATTTTATATTCTTAGATGTAGCGTATATATTTGTTCAAAGGGACCATATTTTACAAATATAGTTTTTTTCTGAAAAGCAAAGCCAACCCATGTATTAATAATATTCTTCTCCAATCTGAAAGTGATTCAAGATTAATAATAAAACCTAACATTTGTAGAGCACTTTGTAGCTTACAAAACTTTTTGTGAATATTCTCAGATATGATCACCATCTCGACTGTGTGAGGTCAATTTTATTATTCCACTCCACACTAAGGAAAAACCTGACTGCAGGACCTGAAGTCACTCGTCTACTGAGTGTGATGGTTGGGCAAGACCTGGCTCTTCAGACTCCAGGTCCTCAGTGCCTTCAGCTTTCGCACAGTTGCCGGTAGGCACGCGCTCTCACACACACACACACGCGTGCGCACACACGCACGCTCACACACACGCACGCATGCTCACACACACGCACGCTCACACATACACACGCTCACACAAACACACACACACATACGCACACACACACACACACACGCACACACACAGCTATTTTTCAGGCACATGGCACTGAGAGTCTTGTCAATGCCTGCCACGTATCTTAGCATTTGGTTGATTGAAATGGTAACCAACCTAACTACACAAAAATGTCAATTAGGACCAAGAGGCTTCAACCAGGCAAAAAGATTTGGGCATTTTTGATTTCGTGAAACTAGAACTGCCATAAAACACAATTGCTATTTCAAATATGATGATTGACCACCCGTAATCTTGTCTTCAGTTTGATAGAAGGTCGTTTAAGAAAGAACATTATCTTTTCTATTTCTTGTGGCATTTACAGCGGCTGCTCTTGGTGCAGTGAATGGGTCTGGCAGACCCAGGGCTCAGGTCTAACTTTACCTCGGGTTGTATTTCCTTAGCAGAGGAGCATTACATCCTTGAGGATCAGTTTCCTGATCTGTGAAATGAAGGAAATAGTATCTATCCTGTATATTCCCAGGAGTATTGTGTAAGACAAACTGGATAAATTAGACAGCACATGTCAGACTGTTTTTCAATTATAACATATTGTACAAATTTGAGGCACGAAATGCATTCTGGGTGGCCATATGTGACTCTTTGTGCTTCATCATGAATATTTTAATATAATGATTCTTTTTAAAATCTAAAAAAATTGATCATGAAAAGAACAATCTATCTTGAAATAACACACAATTCCCTTTTATAATTCAAATGAAAAAACTGAGTCAGTGGGTCTTGATGAGTTTAGATCTGTAATAGGTGTACTAATTAATTTTGAATACAAATAGAAAGCTAATTTTTTATGAGAATTAAATAAGACTCCACTCATATATATTAATTTTACTAAAACATACTGCTTTTAAGTACCCACCAACTTTTTGATACTGAATAATAAAATTCAGTAACAAATGATATAACTTTGTTTATTTTTCAAAAACAGTGAGTTTGGGTATTTTTTTCAGTAGCAACAACATAGAGGCTGCAGATGACACAGCTATAATGGCACAATCTCACTTCTGAGAAGTGTGAAGTGCTAAGATCCTTGAGTGAATCACATAACAACTTACTTGCCTCACTGACAGATCTGTAAGAAAAAGAATAAAGAGACTGAATTAACTCTACAGACCATAATATACCCAGTGGCCATAAAGTACTCAATGAAGACTTTTCTAGAAAGACTAAAAGACTATAGTGATTACAGAAATTTTTTTGTAATAAGAAAATAAAAAGAGTGTTCAACTTGATTTTGTTTTTTAACATAGTCTTAGAACTAAAGGGACACCTGTATACTAAAACAACCTATTAATTGGAAGTAAAGTCAAGTAAATTGATCTGCAAATAAGACCAAAAGTGATAGGGCACGGATATACTATGTGTTGGTTTTTTTATGACCTCAAACAATAGCACATGGGTCCTGGTTTTGACCACCATGTACAACGAGGCAAGGGTATATACAAGCCTACCTTGTTTTATTAATGCTTTACTTGATGGCATTTTGTAGATATTGCATTCCTTACAAATTGAAGGTTATTGGCAACCCTGCATGAAGCAAATCCATCAGCACCATTTTTCCAACAGCACATGCTCACTTCATGTCTCTGTGTCCCATTTTGTTAATTCTTGCAATATTTCAAACTTTTAAATTATTATATCTGTTATGGTGGTCTGTGATGAGTACTGTTTGATGTTACTATTGTAGTTGTTTTGGGGCACCATGAACTGTGACCAAATAGATGGTGAACTTAACCAATAAATGTTGTGTGTGTTCTCACTGTTCCACTGACCGACTGTTCTCTGTCTCCCTCTTCTCAAGCTTTCCTGTTCCCTGAGACATAACGATGTTGAAATTAGGCCAGTGAATAATCTTACAATGGTCTTTAAGTGTTCGAGTGAAAGGAAAGGTCGCAGGTCTCTCACTTTAAATTAAAAGCTGGAAATGATTAAGTTTTGTAAGGAGAGCATGCCAAAAGCTGAGATAGGCTGAAAGCTAGGACTCTTGTGCCAAATAGTTAGCCAAGTTGTGAATGTAAAGGGAACATTCTTGAATGAAATTAAAAGTGCTACTCCAGTGAACACATAAATGATTTTTAAAAAAAAGGTGAAACAGCCCTATTGCTGAAATGGAGAAAGTTTGAGAGGCCTGGATAGAAGATCAAATGAGCTACAACATTTCCTTAAGCCAAGGCTTAATCCAGAGCAAGGCACTAACTCTTTTCAATTCTATGCAGGCTTAGAGAGGTGAAGACGCCTCAGAAGAAAAGGCTGAAACTAGCTGAGGTTGATTCATGAGGTTTAAAGAAAAAGAGCAGGCTCCATAACTTAAAGTGCAAGGTGAAGCAGCAAGAGGTCATGTAGAAGCTGCAGCAGGTTATCCAAAAGATCTAGCTAAGATAACTGATAAAGGTGGCTACACAAAAGAGATTTTCAATGTAGATAAAATAGGCTTCTATTGGAAGAATGTGCTTCTAGGATTTCCATAGCTAGAAGTGGAGAAGACAATGCCTGGCTTCAAAACTTCAAAGGACAGATTCTTTCTAGGGGATAATGAAGCTGGTGACTTTAAGTTGAAGCCAATTTTCATTTACCATAGAATCCTAGAGCCCTTAAGAATTTGCTGAATCTACTTTGTGCTTCTATAAATGGAACAACAAAGACAGCACTTCTATTTATATCATGGCTAATTGAATATTTTAAGCCCACTGTTGAGACCTACTATTAAGAAGAAAAAAATTCCTTTCAAAATGATACTGTTCATTGACAATGCACATAGTCACCCCAGAGCTCTGATGGAGATATAAAGGAGATTCGTGTTGTTTTCATACCTGATAACACAACATCCACTTTGCAGTCCACAGATCAAGGAGTAATCTCCATTTTCACATCTTGTTATTTAAGAAATACATTTCATAAGGCTATAGCTGCCATAGATAATGATTCCTCTGATGGAACTGGGAAAGGAAATTTGGAAACCTGCTGGAAAGGATTCACCATTCTACATGCCATCATGGGGAAAGGTCAAAATATCAATACTAACAGCAGTTTGGAAGAAGTCGATTCCAGCACACATGGATAACTTTGAGGAGTTCAAGACTTTGGTGGAGAAAGTAACTGCAGATGTGGTGGAAAATAACAAGAGAAAAAGAATTAGATGGAGCCTGAAGATGTGACTGAATTGCTGCAATCTCACAATAAAACTTGAATAGATGAGGAGTTCCATCTTATGAATGAGCAAAGAAAGTTGTTTCTTGAGATGGAACCTACTCCTGGTGAAGATGTTGTGAACATTATTGAAATGACAATAAAGGATTTAGACTATTGCATAAATTAGTTGATAAAGCAGCAGCAGGGTTTAAGAGGATTGACTTCAGGAAGAAGTTCTCCTGTGGGTAAAATGCTATCAAACAGCATGGAACGTTACAGAGAAATCTCTTGTGAAAGGAAGAGCCAATTAATTGAAGAAGTGAATCAAGCTTTATTGTTGTCTTACTTTAAGAAATTGCCACAACCACCCCAACCTTCAGCAACCACCACCCTGATCAGCTAGAAGCCATCAACATCGAGGCATTCCACCAGCAAAAAGATTACAGCTTGCTGAAGCCTCAGAAACCATCAGCAATTTTTAGCAGTAAAATATTTTTAATTAAGGTAAGTACATTGTGTTTTTAGACAATGATATTGCACACTTAACACACTATAGTACAGTGTAAATATAATTTATTTGCACTGGAAAACCAAAAAATGTGTGTGACTCGTTTAATTGCAATATTCAGTTTATTACAGTGGTGTGGAACTGAACTCACAATACATCTGAGGTATGCCTCTAGTGGCTATCCAGGTATAGCACCCTCCCTGGCATAGGTCTACTCTCGTCAGAAGTCTCCAGTGCCTATTACAGCATTCTGTGTTATTCAGTTGAAAAGTATAAGCAATAACTTTGGTGAAGATAGAACTCCTTATCAAATTAATGGTTTAGAAGCTGGAAACAACAGTGAATAAATTAAGTGGCAGATCAATATATAGAATAAAGTTGACAGTCTAGCATTATGATCTGAATTAAATAATAAAATCTGACAGTATTAAAAATAAAGTCCACCACTAAAGTTACATAAATTATTGGCATTATAATTGGATGGGAAAGCCTGGTTTAATTATAGTTTGAGAGGAGAAATGCCATTCTTTTTGCTCTATTTTTTTGTATGGAGAGACCTCTAACATGGTGACATTCCTGGTCTCATCTGATGATTTATTTGACTGGTGGGTAGCAATCATAAATTCATTGATTAGGTGGAGCTAATCTTCTATAAATGTGGTAAGTACTAAAAAATTCATCCTTCCTTCTCTATCCTACATCATTGCAAGATAGCAATTAAGGGTAAGTGCATCTATGCTACAAAGCCAAATTTTTCGTGACGGCACTGTTGCAATGCCCAGATTCATGAGAGCCAGGTATAAGTAGTAGCAAACCCATTGTGCCCCACACTTAAGACATATACTTCAAAATAGCTTCTATCTTTAATAAATTTCCATTTATGTGACTTTTGTGTGTCTCTCTCTCAATTTGTCCTAAGTCACATGGGCAAAAAAGTACTATTTATTGTGTCCCCTCAAACTTAGATATATCTAACATTCCATGTGAAACAACTTAAAGGTATCAAGACTTAGCCACGAATATAGAAGATTTGAGGGTAGAGAATAATAGTGATTTTTTTTTAAAGTGACGGACTCTCTTTTAGAACAGGGATTACTCTCTGTTGCCTCAGAAGGAAACAGATTTTATTAAATATAGAAAAAAATTTCTAACAATTAAAGCAGGAACAAAAGCATTCATTCATTCATTCTTTCATTCATCTATCCTGTGCCAAACACAGTACAAGGTCCTACAGAGACAGCAGTGAAGGTGACCAGCAAGATCCCTTCACTCACGGTGTTTGCTCTTTAGAGGGAATAACGAACAGGAAATTATGATGCGGTGGGGTGAGCACTGTTACAGGGAAAGTACAAGATATTATCAGAACATACATAACAGGGGCCTCACTCAGTCTAGGATGTGAGAAGGAGTCCCAAAGGAAGTAGTAAGTTGACAACTAAACATACTAAGATAACTGATCTAAGTACAAAAAGAGGAAACAGAAGAGTGTTCCAGGCAGTCAGGGACAGCACACGGAAAAGCTCAGAAAAGCGCAAAGGTATTTATCCTAAAGATGATGGGAAATCACTGAAAGTAGAAGTATACCAAAATCTAATTTGTAATTTTAAGATGACACTAACTGTTCTGTGAAGAACGGCGGGTGGCATGGGGGAGGGGGGACACGGAGTGAGTGCACAGGGACAGAGAGCAGTGCAGAGATTTGGGACATACTCGGGAGACAGAACGAATGGCCTGTGACGTCATGAGTTCCCCATCACCTGAAAGTTTTAAGAAGATGTTGAGTGACCATGCAATTGCCAAGGGTGTTATGCATAAGCTTCACATGTTGACTGAACATACAGTAATCTCTAACGGACATGCTGCCTCTAGACTCTTCCACTGCACTCACTAGCCAAGTTGACCAGAACTGGGTGAAGATCGTTGCTCATTGACATTGGAGTGTTGGCTAATGTTCAGCCAAATGAACTGTGTTTTCTCCGTCTAACTGCCCAAACCTGTGGTGAATTTCTGATGCAGAGGTGGCAGGGACACAGTTAAGTGTGACAGGATGAATTTTTTGACATATCTATTTGCAAAATGATATCATGACTTGGAATTTAGCATTCTCTAGACAACTTTCAGAGACAGGATAGGTATAGGGGCCACTAGAGATAAGTGGAAGCAATCTGCCTAAATTATGAGTGATTGTTTTACTTATGTATCACATTTTATTTTTTATTGTCATTTTATTTATTTATTTATTTATTTTTAATTTCAGAATATTACAGGGGTATACACGTTTTGGTTACATGAATTGCTTTTGTACAGTTTGAGTCAGTTATAAGTGTGCCCATCACACGTACAGTGTGCATTGTACTCATTAGGTGTGAATTTACCCATCCCCTCCCTGCCCACCTGCTTGATTTGGGCTGAATTTTAATACCATACGTGCACATACATGTTGATCTATAAGTTTCAATTTAGTAATAAGTACGTGTGGTTTTTATTCTTCCACTTTTATGGTACTTCACTTAAAAGGATAGTCTGTAGTTCCATGCAGGTTGTTACAAAACTATTAGTTCACCATTTTTTATGGCTGAATAATACTCCATGGTGTACATATACCACATTTTATTAATCCACAATGTACTGATGGATACTTGGGTTGTTTCCATGTCTTTGCAATTGTGAATTGTGGTGCTGTAAACATCTGAGTGCAAGTGTCTTTTTTATAAAATGTCTTTTTTTCCTGTGGGTAAATACCCAGTAGTGGGATATCTGGATCAAATGGTACTTCTACTTTTAATTCTTTGAAGTATCTCTATACTGCTTTCCACAGAGCTTGTACTAGTTTGCAGTCCCACCAGCAGTGTATAAGTGTTCCTTTCTGTCTGCCTCCACACCAGCATCTGTTGTTTTAGAACTTATTGATAAAAGCCATTCTCACTGTAGTTAGGTAATATCTCATGTGGTTTGGATTTGCATTTCCCATTTCATCCTTTGTATTTTTAACTAATCAAAATAAGATATGGATATGGCTTAGCAAATAAGATTAAACCAAAATATTTACAATATTTTACAGTGAAAACCAGCAGTCTCCTGTCCATCCTCAAACCCTGTTCCCCAGAGCTGCGGCCCCAATCCCCAGGCCATGGACCAGAACCAGGCCACACAACACAGCAGGAGGTGAGCAGTGGACAACTGCTAGTGAAGCTTCATCTGTATTCACAGCCGCTCCCCATTGCTCTTATTACCGCACAAGCTCCGTCTCCTGTCAGATCAATGATGGCATTAGATTCTCATAGGAGCACAAACCCTACTGTAAACTGTGCATGGAGGGATCTAGGTTGAGGCTCCTTATGAGAATCTAATACCTGATGATCGGAGGTGGAGCTGAGGCGGTGATGCTAGCTCTGGAGAGCAGCTGCAAATACAGATTATCATTAGCAGAGAGGTTTGACTGCACAATAAATGTGCTTGAATCTTCTCAAAACCATCCTTCTGAACCTGGTCCATGGAAAAATTGTCTTCCGTGAAAGACACCAAAATGTTTGGGGACCACTGCCCCAGAGGCATTCACTTTTAGCTTTTTCAGCTATTTACTCTGGTATTCACCTCTCCTAATATCTATTCTGCTATTTATTTATCTCTTTTAGAAATTATCTATCGGTTTCAGTTGGAACAGATGCAATTTTTAAATTTATTTTTCTCTTGCCAGCTTTAGGTCCTTACTCTGTAGAATATAAAAAAACAGTAAGTGTTCAACTACTAGATCATTGTGGGGCTCAAATTAGATCACCTCAGAGCCCTGTCACTGCCACGCTATTGAATCTTCTTTTCATCCACAGAAAAATTTCTCATTCACCCTTTAGCCAAATAGGCTCACAAAATTTTAGCAGAACACATGGCTGTGCAGGGGAGACCCCATTTCCCAACTTCCATTGCAGCTAGGAGTGGCCACATGACTAACGTGTCACTCTTGGAATATGAATGGAAACAAGGCATGCCATTTCCTTAAAAGGAAATGCTATAATTCCAAATCTTCCCCTTTCTTCTTCCTAAAAGCTGGAAAGCAGATATACCGATGTGAGACAGCTTGGACCAGAACAAAGGCAACACCTTGAAACACAGCAAGGCAACAGTATAGAAGGATCCTGAATGCCTGGGTGATTTGAAGCTGTGTTGCTCTGGCTACCACTACTACATCAGCATTTCATCACCGATTTGGGGAGCTAATGGGGAAAACACAAGTTTACCTTTCTACTGTGCACTCCTACAACCTCTAGATTATTATGTGTAAAAGAATTATTTCTATCAAGTTTATTTGAACCATTATATTTCAAAATATCTTTGTTACACTTCCTCAGCCTGTTCACCTAAACTATTGCAAAAATTTGGTGAACTCTCAAGTTCTAGCTAATGTTCAGTTATAATTATTTGGCTCATTCACAAATAGTCATTCACAATAGCTCTGCTCATTAACTGTGCCCTACCGAGTTCCCAACTCATCTAAAAATTAGAGCAAGTCAGCCATGCAAAGTAGCACACAAGTAGCAATTTACTAAATAGATCCCTTGTGGTTTTAAAGAGTTAATATACCTTCTAAAAGTACCTGACCAAGCCCATTCAAAGCTTAAGCCCCGGAAAGGCCTGGCCCATTATAAAATGGTACTTTCAAGTTCTTAGATTTTGATAGTAGTTTTATAATATATAGTTAGTTGGGTGAGAACAACTAATGAAGTCAAAGTAATTGGTTGCTCAATTTAACAAACATTAATTGAATAACCAACATACATACAGCATTGACTTGGTAAATCTCTCCTGCCTGAAGCGGAAGCAATTCTGTCCTGCAGCTAGATTAGAGAATGGAGACTTTTTGGTGAACGTGGCCACCAACAAACATCTAGGGGTGCACACTCTCCATCTCCATCCTTGAACCATAGGGAAGACTTAGGGGAGAATCTAGAAAACCAGCAGTGAGGCTCACCTTTACAGAAAGGCTTATTTTGTCTTGTACAGTGATGGTATTTCAATACTAGACAGATAACAGCCTGGCATATGGAATTTTGATGCAATTATGGCACAGACCTTTAGTAGACTTGATTGAGCGTCTCAAAGAAAATTCTAAAACTGAAATACTTTCTTTGTGTTACTTTATTAATCTGCCTCGATTACTTTATAGCTAAGCTAGCGATAGTTTGCATTTCTGAATCCCAGTTTCTCTATGGAAACAGAGTGAAAAATTTGGACATGCTGCCTGATGGGTATGAATATATGGTAATTTGAAATGGAGACAGTCCAGAAAAATATATATAATTATCATTACAATTTTCAACTGTGCTGGTGTCAAGCTACTGTCTACATTAAGTCTAAGTAAGAATAAGATGAACCTATCTAGAATCAGAATTAACGTAGGTATTTCTTATCATCTTATTTTTAAAGCTGGAATTCAGCCTCAAGGGTATTTTGTAAAATCATATTTAATAAATGTAAATGTTTTTTTAATTACTTCAATAAGATCTTTGTTTTTCTGCCAAACAGCTTACAAGAGAGGGAATATTCTTTTATTTTTAAAATTAATGGACTGTACCTTATAAGCATATGCAATTATTGTTTTTAAATTTTTATGTGTACATGCACATATTTATGGGGTATTGTGATGTTTTGATACAAGTATACAATGTGTAATGATCAAACCTGCATAACTGATACTCATCACCTCAATTATATGCCATTTTTGTGTGTGTGTTGGGAACACTCCAAATCTACTCTTCTAGTTACTTTGAAATGCACCATAAATTATTGTTAACTATAGTTTAGTTGTTCTATTGCCCTTCCGAACATTAGATCTTATTCCTTCTGTCTAACTGTATCTTTGTGCCCATTAACCAGCCCCTCTTCCACTCCCACTACTCTTCTCTGCACCCCGTGTTCATAGCAGCACTATCCACAATAGCCAAAATACGGAAGCATCCTAAGTGTTCATGAACAGATGCATGGATAAAGAAAATGTGGTACATATACACAATGGAATACTATTCAACCATAAAAAATGAAATCCTACCATTTTCAACAACATGGGTGGAACTGGAGGACATTATGTTAAGTGAAATATGCCAGGAACAAAATTACAAATGGTGCATATTCTCACTCATATGTGAGAGCTAAAAA
>VBSM01003157.1:6777140-6795029 GCA_008086735.1 Cheirogaleus medius
GCAATATACGTAACCTTAGCATTTGTACCCCCATAATATGCTGAAAGAAAAAAATGAATATTTTAAAATTACTAGATATTCTGATATTCTGGTTCACTTGTCAATGTTGATTAAATTGGGAGTAAAAGTTAGTGTGTTTGTGAATCTCATCTTCACTGAGTCTGTGAACTATAGTCTAGCTATATTTCAAAATAGTGAGTTCTGTATTACCATAAAGCATTCACCTCTTTACTCTCATGTGTCATAATGATATGATTGGAGTATGACTCCTCTCCAGTACCCTTTTGGTTTTGGATCCATATTAAAATCTATGCCAAACACAATCAGAGATTACAACCAGTTAAATAGGCTAATGATGTAATTTCTTGAGTTTTCACAGAGTTCTTTTCTTTAAAGCATTATTTAGAAATAATTCACATACCTATGCAACTCACCTATTTAGAGTATACAATTCAGTGGTTTTTAGTATATTCACAGATATGTGCAATCATCACCACAATTTTAGGCCATTTTCATCACTTTCAAAAGCAACCTCCTACCTTTTAACTATCATTCACCTCCCCAGCCCTGAGCTACCACTAATGTATGTTCTATCTGTATAGATTTGACTATTCAGGACATTTCATATGAATGGAATTATAATACAATATATGGCCTTTTAGCACTGGTTTCTTTTGCTTAGCATAATGGTTTCAAGACTCATCCATGTTGTAGCATATATCAGAGCTACATTCCTTTTACAGCCAAATAATTTTCCATTGCATTGATATACCACATTTAGTTTATTCATTCAGATACTTGAGTTGTTCCTAATTTATGGGTATCATGAATAATACTTCTATGAACATTCATCATGTACAAGATTCTGCATGAACATATCTTTTCACTAATCTTGGGTAAATGCATAGGAGAAACTAAGACAACTTTATGTTTCATCTTTTGGGGAACTTTCAGAGACTGTTTTCCAAAGCAGCTACACCATTCTACATTCTCACCAGCAGTATATGAGGTTTCTAATTTCTCCACTTCCTTATCAACACATGTTTTTATCTGACATTTTGATATTAGCCATCCTAGTGAGGTCTGAATAGTATCTCTCGCAGTTTTGAATTGCATTTCCCTGATGATTAATGATGTCAAGCATATTTTTATGTGTTCATTGGCTATTTGCATATATTCCTTAGAGATATATCTATTCAGATCCTTTGCTCATTTTTAAATTGGGTTATTTATTTTTTAATCCCCCCAAAGTATTTTAATTCCACCTGATAGCCCATACGCCATAGATACACAGCTTCTTTTTCTTTTCACTAAAAAGTAGTTGAGCTGTTTTTCTTCAAAGGCTAAAGCCTTTTTAGAACATTTGTTTCCATGTGGCAAGCTTCTGCTTTTCTGGAGAGCATCAGAGATTTTTATTGCCTTCCTTAAGGCTCCATGACATGACTAAATAAACCCAACACAATCCTCTTCTGCACTAGTAGTTAGGGTTTTCCAACCAGAACAGTTTTTATTGATCCCTAGGGGACCAGCTAACAGAGAATGACAATGAGTTGGAGAGCTAAGTAAGCTGCTAAAGTGATTAGAAAATTTTAGTATTTCTTCCACTTTCTTCCAATTCTATTTTTCACAGTGATTTTCAGATTGTACTTTGTATATTCTAGATTCTGACAAAAAAGAAATCTCGTTTACAAACCTTACAAAGTTAACTTAATTGTAAATGAACATTTATTTTTCTGTGACTTGTGTATATTTGGCATTTTTATAAGAACTATCCTTCATAATAAAGATACACTTAGTGTGAACTTTTATGTGACAAATAAATCACATCAATATATATCAATCAAAACTGCAACAAATAAACAAACACAACAGTAATGATAGACTCTAACATATTATTCCAAGTATTTTATTAATAAGCAAAGTAAAATAAGCAAAAAAAACGACACGAGGATCTGAATAAAATAATCATAGGCATAGAATAGAATAGATAATTAAAAGGTAGCTGTGAAACAACCAAGAAAAAGTAAAGTAATCCTTTTCATCAAGAATCTGTTTTAAAAGTTAATCTAATAATTTTGTTCCCCATTTACAACCTTCAGAAGCCTTCACATTGCTCTTAGGATAGAATCACAAATATTTCACAGGGGGTAAGAGAGAAACCCTGCACAGTCTGGGCCCACATGACCTCTTAAGCCTCATTTTTACCACTTTCTTCCCTGACAATTCCATCCATATTAGCCTTCATCCAAGTTTTACTTAAATGCATGAAGCTATTTTGCACTAAAAGCTCTTACACATAGAGTGTCTGGGACTGTAGTGCCTGTAGTTCCCGGTACTGGAGAGGCTGAGGCAGGAGGATCACTTGAGCCCAGAAGTTTGAGGTTGCTGTGAGCTATGATGATGCCACTGCATTCTACCAGGGTGACAGAGCAAGACCTTGTCTCAAAATAAATAAATAAATAAAAAAGAATGCAGGGCAATAGCAGGAACAATTGTGCTGATGGGCTGGGTCTCATGGCTTTATGTTTTTAGCACTTTTTTGTGGCAGATTCTCTTCTTTCTCTTCTACCCATTTGTGGAGCAGGATGACTTGTTCTCCCTCTTTGCTTTCACGCTACCATAGCACTGGCTAGTTTTGCCTTAGGAAATAAGGAATCCAATCGTCCATTGGCCTAGTCCACATATTCTAGCTTGGTTACCGAAAGTTCAGATTAGACTGGGTCCCAAACCTGCGTAGGAATGTTGTGATTCTTTCCTGTTCTTGTGCTATTATTTATTATTCTCTGTTATATATCTCCCTTGTAAACTTCTTGAAAAAGAATCTCTATAGGGGTTGCTTGTTTCTAGGTTCCTTGATACCATTTAATATCAATAAAATTCACTCTAAGTTCTGATAAGCTGTGTTGCCCAGGCTGGTCTTGGACTCCTGGCCTCAAGCCATCCTCTCGCCTTGGCCTCCCAAAGTGCTAGGATTACAGGCATGAGCCATCGTGTCTAGCCACCCTTCCTTTCTTCTGTGTGAATATAGCATATCTTTATAAAGATGGTCATTCTGTTTCTATCAGGTTATGTGCCCACCATGTAGGGCTGTGACTGACACTATCCCAAGAACAATACAGTGGTCAAAAACACTCAGTGTTTGCAACCAAGAGGAGATAGAAAATAAATCTTTTAGTGGTTTCCGTAAGTTTTCAATAATACTTTAGAAAATTCTCTTTTCCCCTCATCCTTTCT
Source organism: Cheirogaleus medius (assembly GCA_008086735.1). Classification (NCBI taxonomy): domain Eukaryota; kingdom Metazoa; phylum Chordata; class Mammalia; order Primates; family Cheirogaleidae; genus Cheirogaleus; species Cheirogaleus medius. Next base: position 6,780,375 of record VBSM01003157.1, read on the forward strand.
TTCATACACCACAGCTGCTTCCGAATCTGTCTCCTCCGCAAACAACAGAGAAACAACTGGAACCCTTCCCAGGGCAAGTTCTTCATTCCCCGTTTCCCTCTCCATTTCCCATCACATCCCTGAAAGGACCTGAGAGGAGCGGTGGAGAGAAGGAAACCTCTGAATTTGTTTTAGAGGACAGACAATAAAAATATCCCTCAAAATCTGAATTATTATTTTCAACATACTATTTTCTCATGCACATTTTCCTATATATTTATGAAATGTTTGTGCCTTGTTTCTACCATAGTCTTATCTGTTTGTCAATTTGGGTGTTTACTCCTTCTCTTATTGGGTTTTATAAATATGCCAATTTTAACCAGTTACATGCACTATAAAAGTCATTTTTCCCAAATTTATAATTTACATTTGTGAATTGCCTGTACATTTCCTTCACCTATTCATTTACTTATATCTTAGTGATTTACATATTTATTTTAATTCATTGTCAGTTATGTAATTGTAAATGGTTTGCCAGGTTTCTATTTTTCAGGACATTTATGATGATTTGTTCATAGAGAAATATAAACTTTCAGGCTACCTTTTTCTTTCTTGTTAGTTGTCTTAGAGTATAGTTTTATATCCTAAGTTTATAATAACATTCGCCTATGTTTCTTCTGGCACTTTTAAGGCACTTAAAAGAATTGGAAACTCCTTATTAGGGTTTATCTTGGTGCGTAGAGCATAAACTAAAGGATCTAACTTGAATTTCTCTCTTTGGTTTACTTTTACTATTAATAAATAAGGTAAATTAAGGGGCTATACTTTGGTTGCTAGGCACTTTAAAAAGCCTAAGCAACCTAATAAGTATCTTTTTAAAGGTATTTGATAATTTACATATAAATTTATATGTAAATTAGTCTGGGCTCTTCTAGATGTTACTTAGGGAAAATAACTTATGTCTTCTCCCCCATTACCTATCTGTTTTGGTGTCCTGCTTTCTAAAAAGCCTATTCTTGTAATTTATTTAAAAATGGAAATGTAAACAATCTTAGAAAAGAGAGTAATGTTGACATTAGAGACAGATTGTCAAGAATTTTCTCCAACACTAGCAACAACTTGGTCTCACCCCTCCTAGGGAGAAGGCACCGCCCGGGATCCATCAGAATCCAGGACAAGGAGTTCGAGACCAACCAGCCTGAGTGAGAGTGAGACCCCATCTCTACTAAAAAAAAAAAAATTAGCCAGACATGGTAGCACACACCTGTAGTCCCAGCTACTTGGGAGGATCACTTGAACCCAGGAGTTAGAGGCTACAGTGAGTTATGTTTGCACCATAGCACTCCAGCCTGGGCTACCTTGTATCAAAAAAAAAAAAAGGATGAAGAAGAAGGAAAAAAGCAAGGGAAGGAGGGAGGGAAAAAAAAGGAAGGAGGAAGGAAGGACCAAAATGCTTTTGTTATCTCTGGGCAGATGTAGGATATCCAATGATTTTTGAAAAATTTCTCTTCTGTATTTTAGACATCACATATTTATTTTTGTTATTCCCTCTTCAGAAAACATAGAAAGCAGACATTTTATAAGTTAGACTATTTTTAAAATAAGCATTTTTGCCTCAATGTATTTTTTAAAAGTTATTTCTATAGAACATCAGAAATGTCTAAATAAAGAAAATCATCTTATAAGTTTTTTAAAAAAACAAATTTAATGTTTTTATACAATTAATGTCTGTACTTAATCCATATGATTCATATGCTACTTATTTTAGCTTTAGAATATTGAAAATAGAAATCACAGTTTGTATTTTTAAAAAATGAAAGGTGGCAAATCTTATTAAAACCTTTGGAATAAATGCAGGGTAGAAGGGACATCTTTTTATAGGCAAGTTTCAAAATATATCATTGTGTTCTTCCTTAATTTTTTTTTTCTGAATCAGCACAAAACTTTTTCTCTATAATTAGATATCTTTCACCTTCTCTACAGAATTGTGTTGGACTCCACCAATGAAAAAAATGGTAGCCCACTTGGGCCTCAGTCGTGCTTACACTAGTCCTGGGCGTTAAATGTACATGCAGCAGTGCTTTTCAACACATCCGTCTCTAACTTGCTCAGCCTCACAGCAAGCAGGAGATGTAGGCTAGACAAACTGCCTAAGAAATCAAAATGAAACACAGAAAAGAAATGGAATGTGTAATAGGTACACAAATGTTATAAGTCATGGTAACTTTGGAAAATTTATCATTTTCCCATGCAGGTGAGTTAAGACTATATCCAATCTATGGGCAACGATACCCTTTCCTTTCCTGATAAATATCCCAACTTTCTCAGTGGTCAGGCAAAAACATCAAATTTTAAAAATCAGAAACAAATTTTTGCATGAATTTTAACCACACACAGACTAGACTAGCAGAATTATTACTTTAAAATCTACAAGATTTCTGCCCATCTGTGAGGTTTCATGAATGCTTTGTGCAAGAAGGAGGTAGTGAAAGATCATTGACGGTTACTACATGTGGTGGGTGTTGAGGAGCACTGAAATAAAAATATTCAGTGGAGTCTGGAAGCAGAATTGAAATTATGAAGAAGACATTACAAAACCTCTTGAACTTCAAGTTCATTTTGTAGATGTGGCAAAAATCATCTAATATATGAGATAGTTCAGAAATTTTCAATGTTGCATTCTAAAATGTATATAGCACTCAATACTAGGTAAATGAATATATAGTGTTTTGTGTTACGTTACTTAAAGTAATTCTATGAAAATATCCCTTTTCCATATTTCAGATACTAGTGGGAGCTCTTAGAAAGACTATTCTGCTTGGCAGTAGTCCATCCAATAGATGATCTGAGGCAGGATACTCAAATCTTAGTTCTGTAGATGGGAAATGCCATATGCTAACTTCTCTTCTGGGTAATTCATGGTGCACATCTGATGTCAAAGGCTTTGAGAAGTCCTGCAGTAGAGACATCTTTTAAATTTGTGTAACCCACTGTTTCCCAAAATTACTTGACTATGAAAATTTTTTTCATATAAACCAAACTAGTATTTCCATCAATGTAAATTCAAAAAACACTCTTTAGGAAAATCAGATTAAGGGAAATACCCTCATTCCAATGTTAAATTGTCTTGACATTGAACTTCACATTGACTACGTACCATCCTCAAAATACTTAAAAATGCCACAATGATCCAGACTCCAGCAAACTACTGCGACCTCCAGCAGCTGACCCAACAGAGAATTAGTGTACTCAAAAACACACACTCTCAATGGTCAAGGTTCAAAATACACATCCTGTTCTCTTATCTATTAGAACCAAGAGCATAATCAGAGACCCTAACATTATTCCTGGAAAGATGTCATAAAATGATGAAAATTATCAATCCCAAAGCTAATTTGTGGATGCTAGAAACCGCTTGCAAATAGATTCTATCTTAAAAGAGAAACAGAAAACTGATTCTGTGACTCATGGAGTCATAGAACTAAATCAGGTGTCTATAGTTTATCACAGATGCTCCTTCCTAAGTTAAAATTGAATTTTTCATTTGCCTTGGTCTTAGCAGCACAATGTAGATACTATTAATTCAGTGAAATGTCATAGGATTAAATCATCAGAGAGAATACTTGAAGAAACAAAAAGCATGCAGTAACTTTTTTGAAGTTGGCAGATTTTCTAATGCCTACATGAGGAAGAAGGAAACTAAGAAACATTATCCTAATAGGAATTTAAGTGTGATGGTGAAAGGAAAAATAATAGCTAACTTTCTTCTTCAAATTTACTTCCCTTTATATCAATTGTTCATTTGGTCTATTTTTATTCTTTTTTTTTTAATTTTGGGACTGTATCTTCCAAGATTGAACCAGAGAAATAAAACCAGTAGGAGATATTTGTTGAGAGATTTATTGCAAGGAGTTGGCTTACGTGATCGTGGGACGGAAACAGGTAGGGCAGGTGTGAGAAAGGGCTGCCAGGCAGGGGCTGCCGCTGCTGTGCACAGGTAGACTTTCTTCTCCATCAGGGAAGCCCGAGTCTGGTTGTAAGCCCTTTTAAGTGACTGTATCAGATCCTACCCATTGTCTAGCATTATCTAGAATAGTCTACCTTACAGGAAGTCAGCTGATTACAGACTAGTTACATCTTCAAACTACTTCACAGCAACACCAACATTCATGTTTCATTGAATAACTGGTAATTATAGCCTCGCCAAGTTGATACAGAAAACTGACCACAGCAGGGTCATGTGAATTCATAGATATAATACAGTTAGTAAGTTTCCAAAAACAACTCACACCTCTGAGCATGTATGGACTCTAGATATGTTTCTACCAATCACACACACACAAATCAAATTTCATAATAACAAACCGTAGTCTAAAACTATTATGGGGTATTTATTAGGGTTAGGTTTAGCATTATACAGTAACAACAAGATAACATTGTTTTTAGAAAACACAGAAGTTTATTTCTCTTTCACATAAAAGCCATCTGGAGGAGCCTACCCAGGGCCGGTATGGTGGCTCTTGTGCCTCACCAGGGCTTTAGGGTCCGATTTTTCTCGTATCTTTCTGCTCCACTCTCCAGATCTCTTCCCACTATCAAGGTTAGCTGACAGTCCAAGATAACGTGTGCAGCTCCATTCTTCATTTCTGTTCTCCAAGCAACAGAAAGGGCAAAAGGGAGAAAAGGCTTTTTATCTCCACTTTAAAGACCTTCCTGAAAGTCTCACAGTTTGGCTTACACTTCACTGGCCAGAATTTGCTCACTGAGACACACAGAACTGTAAGGTAGGACAGGAAATGTAGTCTCCAGCTTCAGGACACAGTGTGCCCAGCTGAAATGTGGAGTTCTGTTACCAAAGAGCAAAAGGAAAATGAATGCAGAAGTATGCAGCTATTAATAGTATCCTGTGCCTCACAGTGTGACTTTCAAGTCCTCAAGAACATTTGGCCTATTTTAGTTGCACTAGCATGGTCTCTGTGCAACGGGTCCCTGAGGGTGGGTAGAGTAGGCACGCTAGGTACATTTGTCAGGTGTATTTGTGTTTTGTCACCAGCTCTTTCAGACTTTGCAACTTTTGCAACCTTTCTTTCTTTTTTTTTTTTAAACATATAAAGCCGTTGTACCCAAAACTTCAGACTTGACTTTGAAACTTTGAAATTGACATCAAGTTAAGTTCGTTTGGCTCTGACTTCGTGCCAATTCTGGCAACCGGGCTTCTCTCTTGTTCCCAAGCATAGTCCCCACTTTATGTCCAGATTTGGCAATGAATCTGTGTGTGTGTGTGTGTGTGTGTGTGTGTGTGTGTCTGTGTTCCTTTCTGTGTTTAGGTCCCTCTCTTACTCTTATTTTAGGCGTTAAGTTATCTAAGATGAAGAAAAAGGAGGTTCTTGCCTGCCTTTCACCAGCGTGGCCTTAGAATTTGATATCTTTCTGATGTTGCTGCTAAGCTTAGTGCATCATTTTCCTTTTTTGCCAGTTTTGATTTCTGAGAATTATTTGAAGGCCTACATTATACAATATTTTCCATATCCCCTTTTCGTCATTCCCCAGAGTAAAATTTCTCTTTTTAAATATTGACATAAAATTAGTACTTGTGCTCAATAAAGGGGCCTTAAACATGAGCATAAAGGAATAAATTATACTATGTAGTGAGTGGCAATGTTTTGGAGAGGAACATAATTTATTCTTCTAGGTTATCAAAATGCAGTGGGGGGGGCAGGTAGAGAACAATATCTGCTTCTATTTGTGTGAAGAAATGTCTCATGTGTTCATTACTGATTTCTTTGGTTGAAGTTGAGATGCCTTGACTGTGTGATAAGGAGACTAAATACCTTTTGCTTATTGCAATAATTTGTAACCATGTGCAAGGTTGCTGAGTAATAATTTTATTATTGCTGTTAGGAGATGAGTCCATTAGGAAACAGCAGTTGCCAACTATTTATCCCTTAAAGCACCATGTGAAGAGAATTATGATATCAATCGCTGTTTTCCATGAAACATTGGTCTTTAATTGGTGATACCAGAGAACAATAACAACTAGCAGAGAACTGCTTAAAGTTACATTTTTTCCCCGGATGGTCATAAAGGGATCACTGTCTTCTTACAGTGTAAGTAGCACTTAGGCCCGCATGTTGTACTGTCTACGATTTTGAATATTTTCATTCCTTCCCTTTGTTTGGCCTACTCCTTCTCTGGTACCATCTTTGGAAAAAACTCTCCAACTATTATGCATTTCATTTTGCTTACAATGTGCAAGCAATTCTTAAACTCAGGCTTCCATTTTGGTATTGTATTGCTTAACATACTTTTTTCTTCATTCGAAAAGTGGACCAGTGACTTTAGCTCAGAAACAGAGAGAGCTGGAAAAGGCAGCATTCCCACCTCTACAACAAGAAAAATTCTGGACAAAATGCAAATTAATGATTTTTCTTAAATCCATCAGAGCACCAAATTAATAGAGCCAAACATGAAAGGCTACGTATTATGTGATTCCACTTTTTAAAAAGCAAAACTATAGGAAAGGAAAACAGATGAGTGTGTTCCAGGGGGTGGGGGCTGGGGAAGGGGTTGACTACAAAAAGGCTGCAGAGGGGGAATATTAGGAAGGTAGAAGTAGGGTGACCAACTACTCATCTTAGTTTTCCAAGACTGTTCCAATTTTCAAACTCAAAGTTCTGAATTCCCCAAATCCCTCTTTCTTCCAGGAAAATCAGGATTGTTGGAGATGGAAGTGCTCTCTATGGTACTGGTGGTAGATATGTGACTCTGTGCCTTTGTTACAATCTGTAGAACTGGACATCACAAAAGATGAGCTTTACTGCATAAAAAAACGTTAATCAACTAATATGTCATAGATCCAAGGACATAAAATAAACTGTGACAAATATCTAACTGTATTAAAAATGATATTTCTTGATAAGAAATTGGAACTTGATCCCAAAAGCAGATAAGCTGAGTTTTGAGGAGCACCTGGTAGGAATCTGCAAATATTTGCAGGGCCATCAGGAGGAAAATGGATTGACCCATTTCAGGTCTAACAGTATGATGTAACTAATCCTCCTAGATTTGTAAAATGCACAACCTGAACAACTGTAGCCCTGCATAATTTGACGTAATTATTAATTACAATGAGATCTTACTTTCATCATTTGTAAAATGAAGTTACAGTGACAATCTCTTTTGCAGTTATTTGTTGAGGCTATGGGCTTTGGAATTGATGATATCTGTATTTAAATGCCAGCTCCAAAACTTTCTAGTTCTGTAACTTTGGTTAATTTATTCAACCTATCTGTGCTTTTATTTATCTTGTCAGAATAAACATTTTAATGACACCTACCCTCCTTTGCTGGTATAAAAGTAAATGAGATCTCATATATAAAGAATAACACAATGCAAGCCACATAACAAATATGGATAATATTTCTTATGTATTCTAACTGGGTTGTAAGCATTCTCATTTGGCATGTCTAGTTTTTGGCCTTATGTAATACAGAAAGATTTAAAAACTAAAATGTCAAAATTGACTTTTTCTTTAGTTTCAAAAAAATCAGAGTTGCAATTCTTGTAAATTTAACTTTATCACCTACATACAATAATGGGGTTGACAAGAACATAGAAGAGTGTTACAGGCAAGAAATAGTTATATAAACAGAAAAACAGGTACCAAAAAACTGAGCAAGTTTTTTTTTTGTATGACCTTGTGTCAGGCTCTTTATGCCACAGAGTTTAGACAATTTTGCTGTATTAACCACATACCAGAATTAAAGGGACACTTTTTTCTAATTGATGCTACAAATCTGTTGAAAGCCACCACAGACAGTTGTACAATTAATGACTTGTTAAGACGGTAAGTGAGAAAGGCCAGACCTCTTGGTTCATTTCCACTGATTGACATATGTGTATATATTGCACTCTCTAGGGGCCATGCAGAATTCTAGTTGCAGTAAATAAATTGGGTTTCATTGAAATTAAAAACTTTTGTGCTGCAAGGGACACCATCAAGAAAATGAAAAGGCACCTCCACAGAATGAGAGAAAATATTTGCAGATTATATCTGATAAGGGACTTAAATCTACACTGTATAATAAAGAACTCCTGCAACTCAGTAATAAAAAGACAAGTAGCCCAATTAAAATACAAACAAATGATCTGAACAGACATTTCTCAGAAGAAGTTATATGAATGGCCAACAAGCACATAAGAAGATACTCAACATCAGTAGTCATTAGGGAAATATAAATTAAAACCAGAATGAGATATAATATCACTACACACCACACTAGGATGGCTAGAAAAGGCAGACGATAATAAGTGTTGACAAGAATGTGGAAAATTTGGAAGACTCGTGCACTACTGGTAAGGATGTAAAATGTCACTACTTTGGAAAACAGTCTGGAAGTTCCTTAAAAGGTTACACATAGAGTTACCATATATCCCAGCATTCCACTCCTAGGTATAGCCCCAAGAGAATTTAAAACATACATCCACATAAAGACTTGTATATGAATGTTCACAGCGGCATTTGTCATAATACCAAAAAAGGGAAAACGACTCAAATGTCCATCAACTGATGAATGGATAAACACAGTGTAGTATATACATATAATGAAATAATATCCAGCAATAAAAGGAATGAAGCACTGATCCATGCTACAACATAGATGAACCTTGAAAATACGCTTAGTGAAAGAAGCCAGACACGAAAGGCCATATATTGCATGATTCCATTCCATAGATGTCTAGAATAGGCAAATCTGTAAAGACATGAGGTAAGCTAGTAGTTGTCTAGAGTTAGGAAGAGGGAAGTGGCGGAGGAATGAAATTGTGCTAATGGTAGGGGGTTTCTCTCAGGATTGATGAAAATATTCAAAATCAGATTGTAGTGATGATTGCACAACCAACTGTAACTATACTAAAAACCACTGAATTATACTTTAAATGGGTGAACCTTATGGTACATATATTCTATCTCAATGCAACTGTTATTTTAAAAAGCCCTATCATTGAAGCATTCCTAATCCAACTGTGTAGAATGACAAATGAATACGTACTTTTTTTTTTTGATATATTGACATAGTCCACATACATATAAATTTAGCAACTCTATATATTTGTATAATTTATAAGAAGACAAAGTAGTTTTATCATAGTATACATTAAATAAATATGATATAATATGCACATAAAATAAAACATAAAAAGGGACCAAAAAGGCTCTCCATGTAAAATGGACAAAGGAAAATCAGGGAATATTAGAATTATAAGGAGAATTTAGTAGCCTCTAGTCTAAGTTTCTTTCACAAATAGAAATTCTATTTACCATATCTTTGTTACATGATCATCCAGTTATGTTTGAATATCTTCACTGATGAGAAGCTCACTTCTTAATTGGGCTGCCTGTCCCAACACTGGCCAGCTCATCTTATTAGAAAGTTTACTCATAATTTCTCTTTGCAATGGCTCCAGTAGCTTAAGATTTGCCTTGTGTAGTGGAAGAAAACAGGTCTATTCCATGTTTCATGTACTGTGAAACAACACATATCTTACATATGTATAATATCATTCTTTGGCACTTTTTCAAGCTGTTTCACATACATTACTGCATTTCATTCCCTGAGCCACCCTGTAAGGTTTGCAGATGCATGATTTTCTCAGTTTTATAGATAAACAGAGGCCTGTTTTATCAGGGCTCAAAAAGGGAGACAACGGATTCCCATTTAAGTGGGGAAATAATATTTTTGTATTTATATTTTATATTTATATTTTGTATTTATATTTTTATATTTTTTGTTTGTTTTTTAAGGTATTTTTTAATTTCAGCATATTATGGGGGTACACATGTTTAGGTTACGTGTGTTGCCTTTCCCTTCTTCACCCCCGGAGTCAGAGCTTCAAGCATGTCCATGTTTTTTAAGATATTAAACAGCACTCGGAATCTTTGGCTACTCTGCAAGGACAGGATCTACATTGAGTGACCTGTAATAACTGCCAGAACCACCGCTCAGACCTGCTCTGGCAGCCACTAAGCTCAGAGGATGTGGCCTCCTCATCCACACCCAAGATCAATGCCTTCCTTTGGGTGGTTTGATTCTAATCTGTCTCACGTGGGTTCCTCCCATGGGTGGAATATAAGTCACGTGTCTGTACCTTAGTGACAAGAGAAGTTAGGAAATGTAGTGTTTGCAGCAGTCAAGACACACAGTATAAGAAAATATCAAAATGTAGAAAGGGCAATCAAATTACCTTGAGCTGTCAGAAATGACAGATATCCACTATGGCTTCCTAACTTATTTTCTAGTGCCTGACTTTTCCCTCACAAATTATCTTCTAGGCTTTTCTGTTCTGTTTCTATACATTTTTAAACCTGCACATGGAACTTTACATTTACATCTGTTTAACCTAAATCTGCTAGCTTGGGCTCACTGCTCTCACTTTTTCAGATGGTGTTGAAAGCTGCTTTGTCATCGTAACAGCAGTCCAGCCCAGTGTAGGTATTACCTCCCTTGACACGTGTCCTCTCTAATTCTACGGGGCACATTAGAGTCTCTCTTAGATGGTGGTGATGGTTTGAAAATGTTACCAATTATACTCTGATATGTTCCCTACTTTAGAATCTTCTTTTCTTGCACAGTTATTCAAGCTTCTGTGAATTCAACTATCTTCTCTATGTTTCTCCTTGTCCTTAAGATTATCAGGATATGTCAGGTCACCTTTGTCAGATGCATAAACCAAGGGACCCAGTGACCGCAGACATCCTCTGCTATGTTAGCTTAGTAAACCTACTTGAAAAAGAAATAGTTTGGTATTACTTTTTTTTTTTTTTTTAGATAATCTGTGTCCCTTCCTAGGGAACATTTTTTTCCTTTTCTTAGTGTTCTACAGCTCAAAAACTTGTTCCAGAGTTTCAGCAGGGATCCAAGGTTTAGTGACCTTTATGCAGGTGGGCTGCACAACCAGATCGTCTCTTCTCCCCCCTCTGCTTCTGGGTTCACTGAAGCAGTTAAACACACACACACACACACACACACACACACAAAACACCAGAGTCTCCAGTTTTCCTACCTCTCTGTTAATGTCTTCACGTCCCCTATATTTTACTTGCAGTACACACTTTCCCCAACATTGTTTTAGGTGCTGCCGAGAACATTTTATTTTTTGCTTGTTAAGTGTGTTTTGATGAACACAAAAAGAGTGGTAAGAGAGAGGTAGTATGGAAATTTGATCCCTTCAGAAAGCTTCCAGTATTGTAGAAATAATTCTATGGATTGACTGACTCATTCATTCATGCATTTTAAAAATATTGATTGAGTGCTGCAGGGGAAGTCCTTCTTGATGAAATAGGCCACTCCTGCTCCATGGGCTGAAGCTTGCAGTCCCTGTACCTTCCCTAGTGCTGAGACAGAGGTGGGGCTGAGTCCCAGGTCAGGACTATCAGAGGCATTTTTGGGGATTAATATGTGGAAAACCTGCCACGTCCTGGGAGCTGGATGCAGAATGAAGCTGCCCAGTGACAAGCGGGACCAAGAGCTCCAGGGAAAGAGCGCTGGGAGCCCAGCAGCAGAGTGCCTGGATCCTGCGCAGGGAAAGCCAGTGCCAGCATTAGACTTTGTAGTTTTATGATCTGATAAATTCCATTTTTGCTTAATCTAGTTTGTGTTCCGTTTCTGTCACTCACAACAGAGAGTTGTAAAAGAAAGTAAAAATATTCTACTGTCAGTCTTACTTTTAGATGTGGTTGTGAGTTTTTATTCTCTTCTGTCTTCAAAAGTATGTACAAGAAATGCAAAGAGCCTGTGCCAGGGGCTATTCTCTCTGTGAACACAAGGACGGAATTAATAATAATGTACAGTGTAATGGGCGAGGCTATTAGCACTATGTTTAAAGTATTATAAGGACACCAAGAAAAAAATAACTAAATGCAAAAATATAGACCCCCTCCATGCTCTCCACCCGCCTCCATCGCCACCTCCCTCCCACCCAGTGCCTTTGGCCTGAGACCTATTTTTGTCTCAAAGTCCTGGTGAGTGGGGCTCTCGCTCTCAGATCCTGCTCCCAAATGGGCTTCAATTTGCTCTTGGCACTGTGCTGGGGTAGCTGACAAATATATTTCTCCTTCTTTTTCCCTAGAATTTTTTAAATGTAGACTTTTTTAGGTAGAGTTTTTATAGTCCCTTTCACACAATATCTCGTCTTAATGGTTAACCTGTGAGGTTATGTTAAATTCAATAAAAGTTTGTTATCTATTTTTTTAACCACTTGAATCGCCTTTTGTCTAGTTTCTTCTATGCTATTGACTTTGGACCTGTAGGTGCCACTGCCTAGTTGGTTCACCTTGGTATACTCAGGGAAAACAAAGCAGGGTAGAATTTTTGGCACAGTGATAAGAAAACAGCTAGTTGGTTTGGAACAAGTCTTGATAGCATTAGTCCATTGCTTAATTGGCTCCAAGCCATAAATATTTAACTTTTTAGAAAGCGGTAGTGTTTCATTCTGATTCATCATCTGGTTGCTTTTTTTTCTTAAAAAAAAAAAAGAAAACAAAGGTTTCTGCGTTTTAGTTAACTACATTATTTTTGCAGAATTTAACACCGTTTGCTCTGAAATACACTTCTTGCCAATGGCTAAAATTTTGAAATGCTCAGTGGAAGTTGCATTAAAAGACTAGCTCAGGGAGAATGACAATGATGAAGTGATCTATTTGAAGATAATAGATTAATTTGCTGCCCACGATTTGTGCAACCTAACAGCACCATCATTATATCTTAGTGATGTATTATCCCTCCAACAACTAGCAGAGTTTCTGGCATATAACAAGAGCCAAATAACAGTTTATAAACAAAAGCCTATATAGGAATAACTAAATAAATAGGCAAATCAGATACATTTGGAAAAGGGTATATTGAGTGAATACTTATTGTTGTTCTCTTAGATTTAAAGAAATATGTTGGGGGATCTTTTAGGTAGATAAAGATGAAAACACTGAGGTTGTTTCTACAACTAATAGATCTTTTTCATTTGAGGTATATTTCTCCTACAGCAGGTGTTTTCAAAGCTTTTTCTCCAACATTCTATGTAAAAAGCCTCTGCATCCCTATTGCTATATCTACCATTTGCAGTCTGTCTCTGTTGATTTTACCTATAGTAGCTAAAATATTAACCATAAATCATTTCCCACAATTGTAACAGAAAAAAGCTAAAGGTTACTCAACTTAATTCTTAAAATAACTTTAATGTGTTGTATGAAGATGTCTTGTTATCTCAGAGAACAGAAAAATAAAGCCATTCAAATAAAAAATTGTGAGTCAGCTAATAAAGGACCTTCAGAGAATTTATCTTCTTATGTGGTATTAAGATAGCACATTCATTCTCATTTCATTTTAATCAACTCTAATTAAGAATGGGAAATAAATCATAATAGGACTTGTTAAGTTGTAAATCAGTAAAAGATTCTCACAAATTTAAGAGACAAAAATGCATATTTGCAAAATAGCAAGTATTTTATAAAATAGTATTAAACAATTTTGAAAGTGATTATATTTATTATTGTATTTAAACCTACTTTATCATATGTTTCATCTCTTCAGAATGAAACTTTCAATCTGCATACGAAAGATCATAGCTTACTCACAACTGAATAAAGAGCTATTAATTTTATTATATCATCATGCACCTCTCCTCTGGCAGGTCTGGCCCATACCTTTAGGTGCAAACACTTTTTTAGACAGGCTGTACAAGCAAGAACTTGAACTCTGGGAACACACTGATGCATTTAAATCTGAATTTTGCCTTGCGGGCAGGTTAACACCATCTTGCTAAATTCCAGTTTTCTCTTATGTAATGTAGAAATAACAATGTTGTATCTTTAAGAAACAAATCAGATAATACATTTTAAAGTGCTTAGCATGGTGTCTGACATAGTAAGTGATAACAATTATTATTACCATAGATGTAATATAGAACATAGATGAAATATTTTAGGCCATGGGGCAGTAGTATTGTCTATTTTCTGACCATTTTTGCAAAAGTTCAAGATTATGATTTTTTCGGTGTAATAAATAAAAGATTGAGTCAGACAATTACATTTTCCCAACTTTTTTTGGAAAAGTTCAAACACAGAGAAAACTTTTCAGAATAGTACAACGAACACCATATGTTTACCAAGATTCACTAACTGTTCATTTCTGGCCACATAAGCTGGATATCCCTCCTTAAGTTTTAATACATCCGCATGAATCTCCTAGAAACAAAGATATTCTCCTACATATCTTCAGCATAAAATCACATTCAAGCAATCTTACATTATTGGTATGCTACTGTTATGTAATATATAGGTCATATCCACATTTCCTTAACTATCCTAATAATATTCTTTATAACTATTTTATTTGCATTTTCATTTTTATCCAGGACCCAATCGAATCATTATTTGCATTTCATTGTCATGTTTCTTTTTTTTCTTAATTGTAGAAAAATTCACATAGTTTATTCTTATCTTTCATGATATCAATTTCAACAGTCTAGGTCAATTGATTCTAGGTTGTCTGTCCCTCAATTTGAAATAGTCTTGATTATTTCTTTGGTCCTAGACCCAGGTTCGGCTTCTCAGCAAGATATTACTGTCAGTGGTGCTGTGTCCTTCTCAGGGCAGCAGGGCAGGGGATCATGATATTGTTGTTT
>VBSM01003157.1:6795129-6816431 GCA_008086735.1 Cheirogaleus medius
GCTGCAATAAACATTCGAGTGCAGGTGTCTTTTTGATGAAAAGTCTTCTTTTCCGTTGGGTAAATACCCAATAGTGGGATTGCTAGATTGAATGGTAGGTCTACTTTTACTTCTCTGGGGACTCTCCATACTGTTTTCCATAGAGGTTGTACTAATTTGCTGTCCCACCAACAGCGTATAAGCATTCCCTTCTCTCAGCATCCACGCTGAACTATTGTATTTGGACTTTTTAATAAAAGCCATTCTGACTGGGGTAAGGTGCTATCTTATTGTGGTTTTAATTTGCATTTCCCTGATAATTTGTGACATTCAGCATTTTTTCATATGTTTATTGGCCATTTGTCTATCTTCTTTCGAGAAGTTTCTGTTTAAGTCTTTTGCCCACTTTTTAATAGGGTGGTTTGATTTTTTCTTGTTTATTTGCTTTAGTTCTTTGTAAATTCTGGTTATTAGCCCTTTATCAGATGTGTAGCTTGTGAATATTTTCTCCCATTACATAGGCTGTTTATTTGCTCTGTTGATTGTTTCCTTAGGTGTGAAGAAATTTTTGAGTTTAATCAAATCCCGTTTATTTATTTTTGTTGTTGCCATGAGTGTCATTGGGGTCTTAGTCATAAATTCTTTGCCAAGCTGAACAGTTTTTCCTACATTTTCTTCTAGAATTCTTGTGTTTCCGTGCCTTAGATCTAAGAGTCTTTTATCCACCTTGAATTAATCTTTGTGAATGGTAAGAGTTAGGGGTCCTGTTTCATTCTTCTTTATGTGGCTATCCAATTTTCCCAGCACCATTTATTGAAGAGGGCTTCTTTTCCCCAGTGTACATTGTTGCCTGCTTTGTCAAAGATTAGTTGATTGTAGGTAGATGGTTTTATATCTGGGTTCTCTGTTCTGTTTCATTGGTCTATTTCTCTATTTTTGTACCAATCCATGCTGTTTTGGTTATTATAGCCTTGTAGTATAGTTTGAAGTCTGGTAATTTTTTACCTCCAAATTTGTGCTTAAAATTGCTTTGGCTATTCAAGCTTTTTTTCCTGATTCCAAACACAACATAGAATTGTTTTTCTAGATCTGTGAAGAATGACTTTGGTAATTTGATGGAGATTGCAGTGAATTTGTAAATCATTTGTAAATAGTATGGACATTTTAGCAATGTTAATTCTGCCTCTCCATGAGCATGATATGTTTTTCCATTTGCTTGTATCCTCTGTGAGTTCTTTCCTCAGAGTTTTGTAGTTCTGCTTGTAGAGATCTTTCACCTCCTTTGTTAAGTAAATATATTCATAGGTATTTTATTTCCTTTGTGGCTATTATAAATGGTATTGAGTCTTTGATTTGACTCTTGGCTTCACTGTTATTAGTATACAGAAATGCTACTGATTTATGTACATTGATTTGGTATATGGAGACTTTGCTAAATTTATTTATCAATTCCAGGAGACTCTTGGTAAAATACTTGGGTTTTTCTAGTTATAAGATCATATCCTCAGTAAAGAGCAATAGTTTGACCTCCTCTTCACCAATTTGGGTACCCTTAATATTATTCTCTTGCCTGATTGCTCTGGCTAGAACTTTCAGCACTGTGTTGAAGAGAGGTGGTGACAGTGGGCATCCTTGTCTTGTTCCAGTTCTTAGTGGGAATGCTTTCAACTTTTCTCCATTCAGTATGATGTTGGCTTTGGGTTTGTCATATATGGCTTTTATTAATATAATTCTGAGATGTGTTCCTTCTATGCCTAGTTTGTTGAGGGTTTTTATCATAAAAGGGTATTGGGTTTTGTTGAATGCTTTTTCTGCATCTATTGAAATGATCATATAATCTTTGTTTTTGCTTTTGTTTATGTGGTGAATCACACTTACTGATTTTTGTATGTTGAACCATCCTTGCATCCCTGGGATGAAGCCCACTTGGTCTGGTGGATTAATTTTCTGACGTGCTGTTGAATTCAGTTTGCTAGTAATTTTTTTCCCATTTTTTTTTTAATTTAGGGATATTGGTCTGTAGTTTTCTTTTTCTGTTGTGTCTTTTTTTGGGTTTGGTATCAAGGTAATACTGGCTTTGTAGAATGAGTTGGGGAGGATTCCCTCCTTCTTAATATTATGGAATAATTTTTGTATTATTGGTACCAAGTCTTCTTTGTAGGTCTGACAGAATTCAGCTATGAATACATCTGTTCCAAGGCTTTTTTGTTTGTTTTGGGGAGGTTTTTTTTATTACTATTTCAATCTCATTGTTCATTGTTGGTCTGTTCAGAAGGTTTCTTCCTAGTTGAGTCTTGGGAGGTTGTTTGTTTCCAAGAACTTGCCCATTTTCTCTACATTCTCTAGTTTTTGTATATAGAGATTTACATAGTATTCATGGATGATGTTTTGTATTTCTTCCATATCAGTTGCAATGTCACCTTTTTCATTTTTGATTGAGCTTATTTGAGTCCTTTTGCTTGTGTTCTTGGTTACTCTAGCAAGAGGTTTATCAATTTTGTTCATCTTTTCAGAGAACCAACTTTTTGTCTTGTTAATCCTTTGTATTGTCTTTTAGTTTTCTAATTCATTTAGTTCTGCTCTGACCTTCATTATTTATTTTCTTCTGCAGGCTTTAGGTTTGATTTGTTCTTCCTTTTCCAGTTCCTTGAGGTGTGACATTAGGTTGTTAACTTGTGATCTTTCTGTCTTTTTGATGCGGGCATTTAAGGCTATGGATTTTCCCCTGAGTGAATGCTTTTGGTGTGTCCCATATCTTTGTGATGTCAATGCTATCTCTTAGAGTGTCCACCAGTTTATGACATGTATATGCTCCCCTGTTCCTTTTATAATTTATGCATTATCTATGAAGCAACATTTTGAGAACAGGTGTATCCTGTTCCCCAGCGACTATTCACCTATTGGTTTCTGCATCAGATTATGATTATTGCCTGAATCAGTTATTACAATAGTGATTGCAAAGCTGTGACTTTCCTAATTACACCTTTCCTTTTTGCATTTATTAGTTGTCATTCTGTAAAGATGAGCCTCCCCATGCCCCTCATTTTAGAATCATTATGGAATCATAAATTTTTAAATGATTATTAAATACTAGAATACATCTGACAAGTACAAGACACATATAGAAAATATTTTGCAGTTCTAAAAGATAGGTACTTCTGCAGTATTCCCTGCAGTGTACTATCATTGATTCAATGATTGTAGCAAAAGGCCAGGTGTATAATAGAATCTTCATAAGGATTTTGAACCAGATATGATTTTAAAGACACATTTATGCTGTGTTGATAATATTTGAGGAATTTTGTAGTGCTACTGTTCTCTACATGGATAAAGGCTTGACTAAATTAGGTTTTAAATATAAATATCAATTATAGTACTGTTTAGGATATAAAACAATACCTTTTATTTATGGCTATGTAAAACACAAAGGTGTGGAACTAGTGCCAGAGTACAGAGTTTTCTGTTTGCTTATTCTACACATATAAAATAGCATATTAAATAAATAATTATTTTTATACGCTTCAGGAGTCTTCCTTAGAATAATTATTTGTTCTAGTCAAAAAAATAATAGGTTTTTGACCCAAAGGTTGAGGTCTGTATTGAATTTCCATTTGCAGAACTATTCTGTTTAGAGTTACTGCCCTGGGAAAAGTTCCCAATTCTTCCGGTTTCCGCAGCTTCATATTTTATTGTGAAGGGTTATTATTGAGTCTATTATTTAAAAAAATAGCTATTCTTTGTAAATAATCTGGTTTGGTTTTTTTTCGATTAGTTTTAAATTTTTCTCCTTGCTTTGCTGTTCTAAATTTCACCAGGAGGTCATGAAATTACTTTTACTTATCTTTCTATTTGAATGTTGCTGCTTTCTCTTTCTCTCTATTCTCTCTTCCTAGCCTCTTTTGATATATATGGATCTTTCTAGTTTATCCTCCATTTCTCTTATCCACCTGTGTTTACTACATCTTCAGCCCTGTGTACAACATTCTGTGTAGCTTTTCCTTATTCTCCTCTTATCTCTTTATTTTTTCATCTGTGCCTAATCTAATTGACTATATTTTTCTTTGTCTAAATTCCTGTTTAAATCTTTTCAAATCTCTTTATTTTTCTTAGTACTTTGTGTTTTTTTCTCATAGAACATAAAGCATTTCTTTTACACCTGAAATTATTTCTAAATATTTTTCTTATATTCTTTCTTTAGGTTATCATGGTCTGTCTTTAAATTTGGGGGATATTTTTTCTAATCAAAGTGTAGAATTTCCTTAAGCACTATTGAATTTTATATTTGTGAGTTCATCCTAGCATGGACTTGTCTTGCTGTGAGAATCCACACTGATCTTAACAGTGGGAGTAGCCCCTCAGAGGAGTTCCCTTTTGTTTTGCACATGGTACCAGGCAAATCGCCACGTAAAGACTAATTTTTATATTAATTTTTGCCTTTGGCTTTTCTGCACCAGAATCTGTGTGAATTTGTACCTTAAACTCTTGTGAGGCCAAGATCAGACTCTCAGGAGAAACATTTTTCCATGAAAAGATCAAAAGAAAACAGAACTTTTATCATTTCCCTCTGAAGTGAAGAATATTTTTTAACGACCTTTCGTTGAGATCACAACCATTTGAAGGTCCTACCCTAATGTGGGTTTCTCAATCTGACACCTTGCCTCTTGGCAGCCTGAGATCCATCTCCTGTCCTCGTGTGGACATTTAATCACAAATTGCTAAATGATGAAGTCTGTACTTAGCCCTACCCACCCCCCAACCCACAGGGCATCAGACGTGCAGCATACTGCTCCAGTATGCTGGATCCATCTTCATGTGCAGCATCTAGGGACATGCCTTTCTTCTCAAGAGTGTGGCTTTCTCTATAAAAGAATGTTTGTTATTTGGTTTTCACAGAATTTCTAGGTGATTCTAGAAAGAAGTTTTTTAAATTATCAAGTGAGACATATTGTTGCAATAATATGTCTAAACTAATATATGAAAATCTAATATAACTGATCTTTACTTCCCCTTAAGTACACACTGAGATTATTTTTAGTGGCATAATTATGCCATATGACCTTGTTCAAGAGAAAGAACTGTAAGAGGAATTCTACCGAGTGATGCTTCCTTTACTGTCCTGATAAAAGAAGATGAATTGTCCCTCTCTTCCTGCCTGGAACTTTCAGCAGATTGAATTGTATAAATTGCATTTTTTCATGTTTCTATAGTCCTTAAAGTTACAGAAACACCCCAAAAGTGTCTATATGAAACTGTATTTTAGAAAAGCAGATAATACTTTCTTTACCATACAAATATAAATGGCTACAATCTCATAGAAAACAGGGGTTCAGGAGAAAAATGGTAACTCTAAAATTGTACCACATCATCTCTTTCCAAATGTATTAGTTCTTAAAGTCCTGAAGTAATTTTAATTTAGATTTGGGGAAAAAACACTAAAAATCTTCATTTTTTTTCTTTTTTCCTGCAATATTCATTAAATTTCACTTACATTTGCTCTTTAAGTATCTCAAGAAATTAAATATTTAAGACTGTGAGGGGAAAAGTAGAATCAAATCAATACCTCTTATCTCTTCCCTAGTTCTTTGTCATAGTGGCAGTGAAAATTTTTATACATGCCTCTGTCCTGAGTTTTCTTATCCTTATATTAATATTCATCCCACTGTGATTTGTAAACATTCTAGTATATCTTGAATACTCATATTTTCTTGACATCACCAGGAATATTTGATTTGGTGTGATATAATGAATCCTAATGCTCCAGATTTTTACCTTCCTAGGGACCTTAGGACTCTACCAATCAAGTGATCATGGAATGAGCTAGAAAATGGGGTTGAGGGCCTCTAAGAGAACAGAGCATGGCTTGACAAGATGTAGGTTTCTCTCCACACAGACTGGGAGCACCATAAAGGAAAACTGTTGGGGTATGTGTTTGTATGTTATATCTATCTATATATCCATATCCATATCTTTATGCCTATCTATATGCCTGTGTCTAAATCAATCAATCTATCTTATGTTCAGCTCCTAGGAGCACAATATGTGCATAAAAAGCATATGTGGAATAAGCAACCAGAAAGGCACCCTACTTCAAATAGAACAGCCCATGGAAAGTGTGCTTCTCAGCAATAACGAGTTTTGTTTATGTCACCCAGAGAAGTTCTGGTTACACATGGTGTTGCCTTAGGAAGCCAGGAAAATGTAAGTAAACCTCTTAACATAGTCCTGTCTTCACTCTTTACCCTAATTTTGGCTGAGCTTCTCTCAGGGCCCCTCTTTGTGGCTTTTGTGTTTAAGCATGTTCAAGGGGGTGACAAGCTACACCCCTTCTAATGTCCAATATCCAACGTCCTGAAAAAGAAGCTGCCTTAGAGAACAAACAGAAACGATATCTCCCTCAGCCTAAGGAAACTGCCTCTCTAAGAATCCATCTTTCTATTAAGCAGTAAGAGCTATAGCAGTAAACTTATAATAGTATACAACTCCACCCAATTTTTCCTCCATTTTTCCTATCCCAGCTTGTTTTGTTGTTCTTATCGGGATACATTTCCTTAGTATACCAACCACCCTATCCTGTATGTTCAGCCATCAAAGAGTTAAGAATGAATGTTATTTCCCACCAGAGTAGCGGGTATCAACTGATGTGCTATCCTAACTGTGTCACCAAGTTTTGATCAACAATTAAGTTATTTTTGCTCCAACACATTGAGCTGAGCAAATTGTGCAACCTGGTTCAGAATAGGGTCCAATGGGCTGCAAGTGAGACAGTAACAGCAGCCAGTCCAAAGGAGGCCACGGATTGCCTAGAGCCACAGCACATTGATTCACTTGTGTAGCAAAAGGTGAGGTCGCCATAGTCAGCAGTTCTACAAAAACACCAGCAAATAACAACTGAATAGTGTAGCTGTGGGTTTCTAGAAATTTGGTGAGACATGTGATCCTTTGGTAATAGCTGGACATGCTTTTTGCTAACATATTTGATGTTATTTTGAATCATTTAATTTCTTCATGTGTCTGCCAACATTCCTAAGATTTAAAAGACAATCATAAACTCCAAAAAGGTGAGAACCACTGCATCTGTGAATAAACAAAACCATTTAAAAAGAAGCTTAATATTTTCTTCTCTAAAACAGAGAATTAACCTTAAGTTAGGGCTTGTTATACATTTAAAGGGTTTCATAGTTTTGGTTGCCAATTTTTGCATAACAAATCACCCAAAACTTAGTGGCTTCAAATGATGAAAAAACATTTATTTCATTCATGAATCAGTAACTTGGGCAGGCCTCAGTGGGGACAGGGACAGCTTATTTCTCCCACTTTGGTATCCACTGAAACAGATCAAAGGCCAGAGACTTGAATCATCTGAAGGCTCATTCACTCACATGTCTGGTCTTCATGCTGGCTGGAGGCTGGGGCCTTAGCTGGGGCTGTTAGCCACGGCACCCAATAGAGCCTCTGCGTTTGGTCTGGGTTCCTTAAGACATGGTTCCAAGGACAGTGTCCCTAGAGAGAGATCCAGATGAAAGCTGTGTCACCCTCTATGATCCAGCATTAGAAGGCATGCATCATCATGTCCTGAACATCCTATTTGTCAAAGTAATCACATAGGCTCACCCAATTTCAAAAGAAAGAGTAATAGATTCCACTTCTTAGTGAGAAATTGCAAAGGTTATGGATGAGCAAAACAGACCAGAAATACTGCTGTGGCTATTTTAGGAAAATACAATATGCTACAGACTGCCCTTTGACCACAATAGTTCACATCCCTGCCACATGCAAAATATATTTTGATACATTTTCTATTTGCCCTACTTTTTCTGATGAGTTTGTTGCTTCTTCGAATTTTTAATTAATAGGGTTGTTTACTTTTCCTTTTTAAATTCTACTTTTCCCTCTATAGTTTCAGAAATTATGTACATTACTCTTTATGATGTTTTAAATATATGTAACCTAGATAATTTTTTACATACATACTAACCTAACACATTTTAAAATTGATGAACAGTTTCATGTTTGTCCCAAGCAATACAAGGATCTTAGCACACTTTAACTCTGATTCTATCCTCCCAGCTTGAGATGTGCCTTAGCTCAGGCTGCTATAGCAAAATACCATAGCCTGGGTGGCTATTATGGACTGAATATTTATGTCCTCCCAAAGTTCATATGTTGAAACCCCACCTCCCAGTATGGTGATATCAAGAAGTAGGGCATTTGAAAGATAATTAGGATTAGATGAGGAAGGGTACCAGTGCCATTATGAAAGTCCCGAGAGACTCTGCTGTCTGCCACGTGAAGGTACAATGAAAACTCAGCAGTCTACAACCTAGAAGGTGGCTCTCACCAGGGCCCGACCATGCTGGCACCTTGATCTTGGACTTCTAGCCTCCAGAACTGTGTGAAATAAATTTCTATGTTGATAAGTCACCCAGTCCATGGCAATTTGTTCTAACAGCCCAAACTAACTAAAGCAGTGGCTTAAACAGCAGTCATTTATTTCTTATAGTTCTCTAGGCTGGGAAGTCTGAGATCAAGTTGCTGGCAGATTTGGTGTCTGGTGAGGGCCCTCTTCCTGGTTTCCAGAGGGCCACCTTTTTGTTGTTTCCTCACATGGTGGAGAAGTGGGGCTCTGGTCTCTTCCTCTTCTTATAAGAGTGCTAATCCTATCATGGGGGCCCCATCTTCATGAACTCATCTAAACTTAATTACCTCCCAAAGGCCCCACTTTCAAGTACCATCACATTAGGGAGTCGGGCTTAAATAGATGAATTTCAGGAGGACACAAACATTCAGCCCAGAGCAATATGATATCACTTTCTAGTATTTTAGACCTGGCCTATTTTTCCACTAAACAGTAGGTATTGTTATTTTTGCCTTAACATGTGGAAAAATGCAGTTGATTATTGTTATATTAACCCACATTTTTAGCAATGTTTTTTCTTATCACTTCTTTTTTTATGGGGATAATAATTCACATATGATAAAATTCATTATTTTAAAGTGTACAGTTCAGTAGGTATTATTATATATTCAATGCTCTGCAACCATCACCAATATCTAATCTCAAAACATTTTCATCACCCCCCAAGACAAAACCCATACTGGTCAGCAATTACTCCCACTGCCGTCAGCTCCTGGCAACTACTAACCTGCTCTCTGCCTCTTGTTCTGGACATTTAATATAAACAGAATCATAAAAGATGTGGCCTTTTGTGTTTGCTCTTTTCATAGCATAACATTTTTAAAGCCCATGTTGTAGCAAGTGCTAGTACCTCATTCCTTTTTATAGCTGAATAATATCATTTCATGTATATACTTCATTTGGTTTATCCATTATCAGTTGATGAACATTTTGCTTGTTGCTTCCACTTTCTGGCTATTATGAATAATGTGGCAATGAATGCCAAAGGGCACCATTTTGCATTTTTATCAGCAATATATGGAATTCCAATTTCTCCACATCCTGACCATTTGTTATTTTTCTAGGGTTTTTGTTTCTGTTTTATTTGTTTGTTTTAATCCTAGAAATTTTAGTGGGTGTAAAGTAATATTTCATTTTGTTTTGATTTACAAACACCTAATGATTGATGATGTTGAACATTTTTTCATGTGCTTGCTGGTCATTTGTGTACCTACCTTGGAGAAATGTCTATTAAAATATTTTGCCCATTTTTAATTGGATTATTTGTCTTTATTATTGAGAATGTAAGAGTTCTTTATGTATCTGGAGATTAGACTATTCGTGGATTATCTTTTCACTTTTTTGATAGTGTCTTTTCAACCACAAATGTTTCTCATTTTGATGAACTACAATTTATCTATTTTTTCTTTGATTTCTTGTACTTTTGCTGTCCCATATAAGAAACTAGGTGGGTTGTGGTGGCTTATTCCTGTGATCACAGTACATTGAAAGGGTGAGGATGGAGGATGGCTTGAGGCCGGTATTTCACAACCAGCCTGGGCAACATACCGTGTTTCCCCGAAAACAAGACAGGGTCTTATTTTTATTTTTCCTCAAGAAGACACCTTAGGGCTTATTTTCAGGGGATGTGTTATTTTTTTTAAATACGGTACAACAATCTACATTTATTAAAATATAGTTAAGTCATCTTCTTCTGGAACTTCATCATAACTCTCCAAACCCTGAATTCCATCTTGAATTTCTTGTGACTCTATTTCCTTTAGAACCATTGGCCCCAGTCTCTCATGTCGAGCAATAGAGCTCTCATGGGGCAGATGAGAAGGGCTGCTCATCTTCTTTACCCCTCCTCCAGGAAATGCATGGGTTGTGCAGATACGCTGCATAGCCACGCCCATCACTAGGTCTTATTTTCGGGGTAGGGCTTATATTGCACAAATGCTTAGAAATCCTGCTAGGGCTTATTTTATGGGTAGGTCTTATTTTTGGGGAAACACGGTAGCAAGACCCCATCTCTACAAAAAATATCTATTTCCTAAGGCCAAGTCATGAAGATTTATCCGTCTTTTCTTCTAAGAGTTTTATAGTCTTCCATTTAATTCTTTGATCTATTTTGAATTGAATTGATTTGATTTGAATTGATTTTTGTGTATGGTGTTACATTGGGGGAGGTCTCTAACTTTATCCTTTTGTATGTGAATATCTGATTGTCCCAGCACCATTTGTTGATAAAATGATTTTTCCCCTTTGAATGATCTTGGCTCCCTTGTCAAAATCAATTGACTCTAGGTATTTGAGTTCATTTCTAGCCTGTTCTACTCCATCTATCCATATGTATATACTGTGCTTGTGCTGCACCGTTTGCTGTGTAGGTTTTGAGATCAGAAAGTGGGAGTCCTCTAACCTTGTTCTTTTTCAAGATTGTTTTGCCTATTCTGGTTTCTTTTTAATTCCATATAAATCATGAGGATCAACTTGTCATTTCTATAAATACTGAAGTTGAAGTTTTGACAGGGATTGCATTGACTCTTTAGCTCAATTTGGGAGATACTGCCATGTTAGCAATGATGTCTTCCAATTCATGTACAAGAAATATCTCACTGTTCCAATTTCTTTCAGTAATGGTGTGTAGCTTTCACTGTGCACATTCTCATAACTTCTTGCATCTTGCGTGTTCCATATGGGAGTCTATCCCTTTGGTTTAAGGAATATTCTTTAGAATTTTCATTCCTGAGGATCTATTATTAACCCTAGTTTTGCTTGTTTGAAGACTTCTTTCTTTTGCTCTTTTTATTGAAAGACATTTTTGCATGTTATTGAATTCCAGGCTGATATTTATTTTCTCTTAATATGCTTAATATAATGTTTTGAAATATTTTGGCTTTCATTGTTGCTGCTGCTGTCAGTTTAATTGCCATTCTTTCTATGTGAGCTTGAGCTTTACTCTTTCCTATACAATTTAGAATTTATTCTTCAAGCTTAAAAAAAACCTGCCTGTTTGGAATATTGTTTGGAGTTGCAATGAATCTACAGCCTGAAGAAACGTAGTGTGTTTACTATATTAAGTATTCCTTTCAATGAACATGGGATGTTTGTCTACGATATCCTTTAAGTTCTATAATCATACATATATTGCCCTTGCTCATCTTTTGTTAGTTTTATCATCAAATGCTATAATTTTTAATGGCATTATAATTACAGTTAGTTTTAAATTACATTTCTAATTGATTTTTGCTGATGCATGAAAGTACAATTGACTTTTTTATATTCCTCTTATATTCACCCACTTGCTATACCCTCCAATTATTCTATTTATCTGTATATCTTGAGAAGAGTTTCTATATAGTCACCCATACCATCTGAAAATAATAACAATGAATAATTTAATTTCCACTATTCCAGTCTATATGCATTCATTTTTGTTATTTTTTTCATTGCGTTTGTCAGGATCTTCAGTACAATGTTTAATAGAACTGACAAAATTAGACATTTTTGTACTATATCTGAATTTAAGGAAACTTAGATTCTTTAACATTTCTCCTTTACATTGATTTTTTGTAGTATTTATTCCTTTTTTTTTTTTTAAGAGGTGGTGGCTCACTGTGTCGCCCAGGCTGGACTGGAACTCCAGGGCTTAAGTGATCCGCCCACCTGGACCTCCCAAGTAGCCAAGACTATAGGTGTGCACCGCCATACCCGGCTTGTAGTATTTGTTTAATCTCCATTTTGTGAATGATAAAATATTATGGCATAGAAAAGGTTAACAAATTATTTTATTTCATTCATTTTCTCATGTCAGAATTAGGAATAGGTTCTAGAATTTTAAAATAGTGCCTTCCTTAACCTCATTATGTTTAGCCTTGTGATATTTAACTTCCTCAGTATTTTCTTGTCTGTAGAAAGCTAAGCCATTTTTTCTGATTTATTTTAAATATTTTAAGCCTGGGATGAACTAACTTCTTAATGACTGTCAAGATTATTAGGTAACTCAGAATATGTGCCTTTTTAAAATTCTGATTAATCAGTGAATGAATAACTCTGGCATTTTCATACTAAATCTGTGTCATTTTTAATATTTTATAATGTAAATATTTCAAGAACATCATCAACAACAAAGCAATACTTATCTTCCCTTCAGAGAATTAAAAGGTGCATTTTTGGAAATTCCCTAGCCTCATTGTTGCTCTAGCAAGATCTTAAGTAAAGATTATCTACATTGTTTAAACATAACTTAAAAACATAGTCGAATCTGAATTAACAGCACTATTCCTAGAAAAAAAACTCCAATGTGTTTAAATGGGAGTTAAATGTATGATAAATAGGGACTTCGATACATGTAATTATCATTTGCATACTTTCCTCATATGAACTTTAAGTGTAAAATACCAAAACAAAACTAAGAGGCTTAATTCATTATAGTGACATAACTTGATGAAATTTTAAATTAATCCTTTTCTACCTTCAAGTACAAAACACATAACACATTTTTTCCTATCAGATGTTTCCATTAACTCGTTTATCATGTAGACGCAAGCAGGCTTTAAGGAGGTACGCTAAAACTTGGAGATAATCCTTTATATTCCCATGGTCTCTGTAACTCAGATTCTTAGACAGCAACCTAGTTTGCTGTGGCCTCCTGGCTTTGGCTAAAGGCCACATGGAAAACTTCAATTAATTCCTATATGTGCTTGGGTATCACTCTCATTTCTGAGCTAACCTACACTGCATTGTTGCAATTGCCACATTCGCATAGTCACAGAGCTGGTTGCACCTGTAAGTGATATACTTACTTGCCAAACGAAGAAACATACTTTCAACTGAAGAACTGGAAAAATAAAGTGATGTAAGTAGACATTTAGTGCTATACAGAAGCAGTGTGGAGGGTGGTTGGTACCTAGCTCAATCTATTATTCCAAACAGGGACTTAGCTTATCTGGAATTCCAGGGTTTTTTTCATACTCTTTCAGACTATTTGAAACTAGTAATAAAAGGTATGTATTCTTTCAACCTATTTAGGTGGGCGAGAAGTTTTACTCAATGCCAATTTTATTTTTATTTTTATTTTTTTTTTGAGACAGAGTCTCACTCTGTTGCCCGGACTAGAGTGCCATGGCATCAGCCTAGCTCACAGCAACCTCAAACACCTGGGCTCAAGCAATCCTACCGCCTCAGCCTCCCGAGTAGCTGGGACTATAGGCACGTGCCACCGTGCCTGGCTAATTTTTTCTATATTTGGTTGTTTGGCTAATTTCTTTCTATTTATAGTAGAGATGGCGTCTTGCTCTTGCTCAGGCTGGTCTCGAACTCCTGAGCTCAAGCAGTCCTCCTGCCTCAGCCTCCCAGAGTGCTAGGATTATAGGCGTGAGCCACCGCGCCTGGCCTTCAATGCCAATTTTAATCTGGTGCATGTCACTAATAGTGTACTGTGTTCCAGGAATGCTGATTTCAAATGACACAATATGGTATGCATTAAGTCAGAGGCCTCCAGTAGACCCATGGTGACCCTGATGGATAGGGAGACAGATGTCCTATCATGACACTACTCCAGTAAGAGGGATGCACTCCTGAGGCAGTGTCTACTCCTCTTATGTTTCAGAAGACCCTAAATTATTGAAAATAAATGCATTTTTTCTGCCTTAAAACACCTGTGCAGGACAAGTCAATAGTCACTTTTCCTGCAAGGTATACTTTGAACATAGTCATTAGCTCCTGCATTGTTCTTATTAATGCCCTTCTTCTAATGTCACAGTGAATGCCACCTTCACCTATGTTCCTTACCTATTACATTTTTTTTGAGTGCTCTGGGGTTATGCTTCCTAGTTCCAGCCTCAAGGAAGGAAGGCTCATAAGCCCAGTGCACTTGCTCTGTTTTGACATGTCAAATGGTCAACCACGGCTGCTTCAAAGACTGGATCCTGTGCTCTAGGACATATAAATTCTAAGAGTTCTGCTGATATTGGTATCCATTTTTCAAGCTAGGTAGAAGGGTTAACTTCATGTTTATTTGAAATACAAACTAAGATTTAGTAGGCATGAGTTATTGTTCTCTAGAAACTAACCTATTCCTAAAATAGTTCTTCCTTTTATATGTTGTTTTTATAATCCCTAAAAGCCCTTTGATCAAAATGCTGCCTGCCTAGTCTAAGAGAGAATGAGTATGAAGAAAAAGAAATGGGATCATGTGGCCCAAGGCAAGTGTGCAGAGAAATCTCTGAACAAATGCTTCCTATTAGTGTTTATTTTTAAACATTGATGGTGGGTTCTAAATAAAAGAAGAAAGGGGGTTACTGTAGGTGAAAATAGGAGAGAGAGTTTCAAAACAAAGACATTTTGGCTGATAAGAAGACCAAAGGAAGAATTAATAACTAACTACAATATCAGAAACCACTGTCAAAGAATTAACTTTTAGCTATAGAATTCCCAAATAGGAGAAGGCACCCAAATTATGAACAAGGGTTTTTGTGCTAATGATGCCAAGACTACTGATTTTTTAGACTATTGACATGTTTAGGCTTCTCAAAATATTATATAGAGCAGAGGATGCATATAAAGAATATGCTTTGTAAGCATATTTTTCGTGTGTAGTCAGGGTGAGCCTGAGGGTACTCAGGTTGGCTTGTCTTCTTGACATTGTAAGGGCTGTTGATGAGTAAAGATGTTAGGTTGACTCTTAGAAGCTAGAACCCTGTGTAACCGCCTAATCTCATATTAATAGTATACATGGCTAATACTTTAGATAAATTTTTACTCACTCAATTTTTAAAATCTCTATCTGTCTGTCTGTCTCTCTGTGTCTCTCTCTCTCTTTCTATTGCTATATTGCTCTGTTGACATCAAAGAAGCTCCATGCCCAGGAATTCAAGTCATAACAACCATCACAGAGGCCAGATCTGTCTCTTCGTCTAATGACAATACAAGGAGACACTTGCTTTCATCAGAATAAGGTATGCAAAGTGAAGAGCAATACAAATTATCCTACTTTCTGGTTTTTGGAAAGATGCACTGCTAAGGTGAGTGAAATTGTGGGTAAATCTTGGGATGGGAAAAAGAATTCAATGGCACTTTTATTTACAGAAATTAAACAACGAATCTCAGTATATCAAAATAGTAAAAGCTGTAGAATTTAAAAGAACAATAACTTTAAAATCACATGTTCAAACTGATTAATTTTATAGATTCAATTTACCTTCATTCATTTGACAAGGATTTATTCAGTATATTCTGAGTGTATACTCAGGAAACAAATGAAATGATATAGTGTTTTCCTTAATATCACCAAAAAACAATGAATAGCATCAAACAAAAGCAAACACAGATCTTTGAATTAAAGAGCCTGGTGTGATAGTTCTGGAATTCACTGCAGAGTGACTTCTTCAAGGTGAAGTGGCCCACAGTGGGCCTGAAGGTAGGGCCTCTGGTCAGAACTTTATGGAAGGAGAGTTTTAGGTGCAACCTTCTTATGGCAAACATGTACATAAAAGTTTGCAGTGAGTTAGGGATATCTGTGCCATTCATCAGAAGACAGACCCTCAGTGACAGTTTACGGAAAGCCACACACTTTCCTCTCCTCCCTGGTCTTCCACTCAACAGTTACTGTCACTCTATTGGTTGGTGTAGTCTACCAGCTAGAGGCTGTTTCTGAATTGAGAGAATTGTCATCAAAAGATTGGCTCTGCCATGTACTCCCTTTGTAATGTTGGAAAAGACACCAAACCTTCTGAGGTTCGCTTTCCCTTTTTGTAAATTAAGATAGATATGTTATCTAGGTTTCCCCTCCAATGTGTAGTAAGACCATAATTTCTGATGAACCTTATCAATGCTTACTTGCTATTACTCAGGATTAGAACTTCTGGTCTCGGAGATCCTTAAATCTGGATGTCATCTTAGCATGTCAATTATATACAATTATCTAGGAAGAGCTAAATTGTTAAGGTGACTGCCCAGAATTTGATCAACTTACAAGCTTGAAATTTCTGACTTATACCTACAAGACATGGGAGATTCTTACTGAGAAGATGCACGTTATCAGCTGGCAATTTCTGTGTAACACAACTCCCGACAAGTTAGTGGCTTAAAACATAACGGCCATGTAATATTTCTCATGAGTCTCCAAGGTGGCTCAGTGGTTCTGCTGTCTGACTATGGCTCCGCTGATCTTACCTGGACTTTCTAATGCACTCTTGTCATCTGAGGTTTGGCTGGGATCTGGCTAATCTAGGAAGGCCAGGGCTGGCAGAGCTGTGACTGGGATGGGTCAATCTCCATATGTCTCTCACAAGTCTCCTTCCACAGGCTAGCCCAGAATGCCCTAATGCTTCCACAGAGTTGCTAAGACTGAGTAATACTAACTGTCCAAGAGAGCAGCAAAAATGCCTGTGTGCTTTCTAAACCTCACTTTTCATAATATTTACCCACCCTCAGTTATGGACCAAAAGTTTATGCAACCCCCACACATTTATATGTTGAAGTCCTAACACATAATATAATGGTATGGCCTTTGGGAGTTGATTAGATTTGAATGGTTTATGAAGGTGGAAGCCCCAGGATGGGATTAGTGTACTTACAAGGAGAGAGAGATACCAGAGTTTTCTCTCACTGCTATGCAAGAATGTGGCTGTTTGCAAGACAGAAAGAGAGTCCTTATGAAGAACCAAATCTGCCAGCACCTTGGTCTTGGAGTTCCATGCCTGTTGTTTAAACCACAACGCCTATGGCATTTGGTTATGGCAGCCAGAGCTAAGACGCCTTCCATTAACCAAACAGGTTTCCTGGTGAATCTAGATAAAAAATAAAGAGAACTGGCCCTTCCTTTTGCCTGCCCTGCTGCTACATTGGGTCCAGTCCTCATCCATGGGGACACATCTGTAAATGACAAAGAATGTTTATGCGAGAGACTGGAAAAATGGCGGGTTAGGGGTGACCTTCTGGCTCTCTGCTCTCAGAGTGGGAAGTGAAGAAAGCGGACAATCACACACGAGTGAACTGCACTTCCAAAGGATCAGCTTCACAAACCTGCAGAGGAGCACCGTGGGTAAAAAAAAAACAGTGGTGAAAAACAAAGGTGAATCAGACAATCTTCCGTAAGGCCCGGAGAGTGGGAAATATACAATAGGGAGAGAGCGCGGGTCCACCGCGCAGAGGGGCCGGCATTGGTTCTGAGAGAGAAATAAAGTCCTTTTTAGACAAGTAATCACTGAAGGAATTTGCAAAGACCAGCCCAGCCCTACAGGAAGTACTCAGACCTGCCTTGCACACTGAACAGGGCAATAGAAACTCCTCAAAGTAAAATCTTTAAAGAGTTAAAGGCTAGAACTTGAACTGCATGATGTCTTAAGGAGTAAAACAAAGCAACAGGACTTCACCCAACAATATGAATCAAAATCTTCCTCCAATTTCAATCCTCTCAATAAATGTAAATGGCTTAAACTGTCCTCTGAAGAGACATAGACTGGCAGAGTGGATAAAAATCCACAAGCCTAGTATCTGCTGTCTACAGGAAACACATCTAACCCACAAAGATGCCTTATGGCTTAAGCTCAAGTGATAGAAAACTATCATCCAGGCAAATGGAAGTCAAAAGAAAGCAGGGATAGCTATACTATTTACAGATAACATAAGCTTTCAAATATCAAAAGTGAAAAAGGATAAAGATGGCCACTTTATAATGGTGAAAGGAAAGATCCAACAATAAGATTTAACAATTCCTAATATTTATACACCCAATGCAGGAACACCCAATTACATAAAGCAAACCTTGTTTGATCTAAATAGCATGTTAAACAATACTGCCATAGTATCAGGAGACTTCAACACTCCACTGAATGAACAGGATAGATTCTCCAAACAGAAAATAAGCAAAGATATAATGGACTTAAACAGAGCTCTTGAACAAAAAGGTCTGACAGATTTCTACAAAATATTCCACCCAATAAAGTTGAATTTACATTCTTCTCAGCAGCCCATGGAACTTTCTCCAAAATTTATCACATAATAGGCCACAAATCAGATCTTGACAAACTCAAAAAATGGAAATTATACCATGTGTCTTCTCTGACCATAGTGGTATAAAATTTGAGTTCAATTCCTATAGAAACACTCACCGCTTCACAAAGTCATGGAAACTAAACAATCTATTATTGAAGAATTATTGGGTCAAGGAGGAAATTCAGAGGGAAATCAAGAGTCTCTTTGAACTAAATGATAACGAAGACACATGTTACCAAAACCTGTGGAATACAGCAAAAGCTTACCTGAGAGGAAAACTAATAGCAATAAACACTTACATCCAAAAAACAGAAAGCTTAGATACTGACAACCTAATGAATAGACTCAAGGAATTGGAAAAAGAAGAGCAAACCAATTCCAATCCTAGCAGAAGAAAAGAAATAACTAAGATCAAAGCAGAACTAAATGAAATTGAGAACACAAGAATTATACAGAAGATCAACAAAACCAGAAGCTGATTTTTCAAAAAGATAAACAAAATTGATAGCCCTCTTGCTAGATTGACAAGAACTCAAAGGGAAAGGACTCTAATAAACTCAATAAGAAATGAAAAAGGAGAGGTCAAAACAGACACTATAGAAATACAAAACATTATTTTTGATTACTATAAAAAACCATATACCCAAAAACTACATAATGAGGAGGAAATGGACAAATTCCTGGAAACATACAACCTACCTAAGTTCACCTAGGAGGTAAAAGAATTTCTGAATAGACCAATCTCAAGCTCAGAAATTGGAGCAGTAATTAATAACCCCCCCAAATAGAAAAGTCCTGGACCAGATGGCTACACTTCAGAGTTTTACCAAACTCTTTGTATGTTTTACCAAACATACAAACATGAACTCATACCTATACTACAGAAATTATTCCACAACATTGAGAAGGATGGTATCCTTCCTAACTCATTCTATGAAGCCAATATCACCTTGATACCAAAGCCAGGAAAGGATGTAACAAAGAAAGAAAATTACAGACTAATATCCCTCATGAACATAGATGCAAAAATCCTCAACAAAATTTTAGCAAATAGAATTCAGCAGCACATAAAAAAAATAATTCATCATGACCAGGTGGGCTTTATTCCAAGGATGCAAGGTTGGTTCAACATATGCAAATCTATAAATGCAATTCGCCTCATAAATAAAAACAAGAACAAAAACCATATGATTCTGTCAATAGATGCAGAAAAAGCATTTGACAAAATCCAACACACCTTTATGATAAAAACTCTTAACAGAATAGGCATAGGTGGCTCATACCTTAAATTATCAAGTCCATTTTTGACAAACCCATGGCCAATATCATACTGAATGGGGAAAAATTGAAACCATACCCACTTTGAACCAGAACTAGACAAGGATGCCCACTATCTCCTCTTCTATTCAACATAGTGCTCAAAGTCCTTGCTATAGCAATCAGTCAAGAGAGGGGTATTAAGGGCATCTAAGTGGGGGCAGAAGAGATCAAACTCTCACTCTTCTCTGATGATATGATATCATATCTAGAAAACCCCATGGATTCGTACAAGAGACTCCTAGATTTGATAAATGAATTGGGTAAAGTCTCAGGTTACAAAATCAATAGACAAAAATCAGAGGCATTCATATACACCAATAACAGTCAAGTCAAAACTCAAATAAAAAATGCAATACCTTTTACTATAGCCCCAAAGACAATTAAATATCTAGGAATATATTTAATGAAAGATATGAAAGACTTATATAAGGAGAACTATGAAACGCTAAAAAGAGAAATTGTAGAAGATATAAACAGATGGAGAAATCCACCTTGTTCATGGATTGATAGAATCAATATCATTAAAATGTCAATATTACCTAAAGTGATCTAAAGAATAAATGCAGTCCCCATCAAAGTACCATCATCATTCTTTACAGATCTAGAAAACATAATTCTTCACTTTGTATGGCACCAGAAAAAACCTCATATAGCCAAAGGAATCTTAAGTAAAAAGAGCAAACTGAGAGGCATCAGTCTTCCTGACTTCAAGCTGTACTGTAAAGCTATAATAATTAAATCAGCCTGTAACTGGCACAAGAACAGAGGTATCAATCTTTGGAACAGGACTGAGATTCCAGAGATGAAACCATCTGCATATGGTAACCTAATCTTTGATAAAAGCAGACAAAAATATACATTGGGGAAAAGAATCTCTTTTTAATAAATGGTGCTGGGAAACTGGATAGCTTCATGCAGAAGAATGAATCTGGATCCCTACCTCTCACCTCTCACAAAAATGCACTCAAGATAGATAACAGACTTAAATCTAAGACATGAAACCTTAAGAATCCTAGAAGAAGATGTTGGGAAGACCCTTTCAGACATCGGCCAAGGCAAAGAATTTTTGAGGAAGACCCCCAAAGCAATCACCACAGCAACAAAAATAAACAAGTGGGATCTGATCAAATTAAAAAGCTTCTGCACAACCAAGGAAGCTATCATTAAAGCAAATAGACAACCTACAGAATGGGAGAAAATATTTGCTCTCTACACTTCCGATAAAGGTCTGATAACAAGAATCTATCTAGAACTCAAAAGAATTAACAAGAAAAAATCAAACAAACCCATCAAGAAATGAGCAATGGAAATGAACAGAAAATTTTCTAAAAAAGACAGAATAATGGCCAGCAAACATATAAAAAAAATTCTCAACATCTCTAATCTTTAGAGAAATGCAAATCAAAACCACAATGAGATATCACCTAACCCTAGTGAGATTGGCCTCTATCAAAAAATCTCAAAACAACAAATGCTGACGAGGATGTGGAGAGACAGGAACACTCTTACACTGCTGGTGGGACTGCAAATTAGTGCAATCTTTATGGAAAATAATTTGGAGATACCTCAAAGAGCTAAAAATCGAAATACCATTCAATCCAGCAAT
>VBSM01003157.1:6821185-6834085 GCA_008086735.1 Cheirogaleus medius
TATTTGTACCCCCATTACAAGATGGAATAAAAAAAATAAATAAATAAATAAATTAAAAGTTAAAAAAAAAGTATAATACAATTTATAAACACTCAAAAATAATTTACAAACATTTAAACTAAGTGATGTACAAAATTTGTATGCTTAAATTACAAAATGCTGATGAAAAAAATTTTCAGTGATAAATAATTGAAGAGATTTGCCAGGTACATGGATTGGAAGACTCAAAATAGTGAAGATATAAATGCTTCTGAAATTGCTCTATTGGTTTAATGTAATTCCTATAAAAATCCCAGCATGTTTTTTTGGTAAACTTATACAAGCTTATTCTAAAATTTATATGGAAAGACCAAGGACCTAAAAAGACTAAAATAATTTTTAAAAATAAAATGGAAGCAATTACTCTTCCTGATGTTAAGGCTTCCTATGTAGTTATAGTAATCAAGGCTGTGGTATTGCTGTAGGGATAGATGAATCTATCAATGGAGCAGAATATAGAGCCCTGAAACAGACCCAAACAAATATATTCAAACTTTCCAACAAATGGTTCTGAAAAATTCAGATGTCCATAGACAAGAAAATTTACCAAAACCTAAACTTCATCTCTTATACAAAAACTAGTGAAAAATGGATCATGAACTTAAATGTAAACATAAAACTTGTTGAAAAATAATTGGAGTAAATCTTCAAAAGAATTATTGAGTGAAAACAGTCCACCTCAAAAGTATACATACTGTATGATTCCATTACATAACATTCTTGAAATAACAAATTTGTAGAGATGGAGAACAGATTCGGGGGTGCCTGGAGTTAGGGGTTGGGAGGAGAGGGGGAAAGACCATATGGATCAGTAGCAAGGAGGAAAAGTTCGATGTCTTGAGTGTGGGGGTTACAAAATTGCACATGTATAAAACTGCATAGAATTATATACACATACACACAATCATGGGCTTGTAAAACTGAAGAAATCCGAATAAGCTTCATGGATAGTTACTATAGTTATAGTTACTATAGTTATACAAGGTGTTGCCATTGGGGTAAAGTAGGTGAAGTGTGCATAGAACCTTCTGTTATTTCTTTTTTCTTTGCAATTGCATTGATTTCTGACACCAGCTGTGTGGAGTTAGACCAAACTTCACAGACCTCACAAGACTGCCTTCACTTTCAACACCAGCTACAGGTTCAGGGGTGCCCAAGTCACCTTCCGTTCTGAAAAATTCGCCATAAACATAGGGATTCACACTACCCAACTATCCCTACTATTAAATATAATTTGCTATAATGATTCGCAGAAGTCAGGACAGCACTGTCCTTACAATTACTGTTTTATTATTGCAAAGGAATACAACATTAGAAGCAGCCTAAGAGAGAGACACACAGGGTGAGCTCTGGAATGGTCCCCAAAGCGAGGCTTCTATTATCTTTCTGTGGTGTCAGGATGTGGCAAACTGATGATATGTGATAATATTCAGAATTCTGCCAACCAGGAAAGCTCACTGGAGTTTCAGTGTCTAGAGATTTTACTGGACTTTCGATATACAGGCATAAGGGATTGAATCATTCTTTGGTCATGTGACTTAATCTCTAGCCCTCTCTTCACTTCCCAGTGGTGAGGCTGATATCATGTGACTCAAAATCCCAACCCTCTAATCATACACCTGGTCTTTCTGGCATGGCCAACCGCCATCCAGAATCATTCAGTTATCATAAACTCTGTAGGGGTCCATCTCGTTAGCAAAAACTAATAGCATAATTAGCATAAACTAATAAACTAATTAGCATAAACAGTGAATAACAAGATACTCCAATCACTCAGGAAATTCCAAGAATTTTGAGATTACCTTCCAGGAACTGGGGACAGTAGCCAGCCATGTTTTTTTATTACACAGCAATCCTGCAAGTTTATAATTAACTCAAAATAAAAAGTTTTTTCTAATTGTTGCACATGATCATGATGAGAATATTGTTGGAGAGTAAACAAATAGAAAAACAATCCACCCAGACAGAAGAGTTACCTTGCTTGTAAAGATACGCATGCACACAGGTGAGCACAGATACACACCCGCACAAATTAATTAATTAACTATCAATAAGGTGAAAGTACTAGTAGAGGAAAATATTGGGATGAAGATCTGTAAAACTATGAAACAAAATGTAAACACCCTAAAAAAAAGATTACCAGAATTAACACCACAAAGTTAAAAGACAAACAGAAAACATGAAAGACATAGATAGTAAAGTAGTAATGGCTTAATAATCCTGGTATACAAGGAGCCCCTACACATCAAGAAGAAAATAAAACCCAATGTTAGCAGGGGTATAAATAGGCAAATTCAGGAGAAATAAATTTCTCCAATACACATATTTAGAGATTTCAGTATTACAAAAGAAATCCAAAGTAAAATGCTGAGATATCACATGTCACTGATCAGATTGCCAAAAATTTACAAGATCAATAATCTTGAGTAGTGGTGACAGAGTGTCTTCATACACTGTGGAGTATAAACAGTTAAAGTTTTCTCTAAGTAATCTCATTATAAACCAAACTGACAGAAGAGACTCTTTGCGTTTTGTGTTGTTTTTCTTTAGTGATATTAATACTCACATCTTAGTACACATTCACTTCAGTTAACTATAAAATTACAGAAAATAATAGTTTCCATGAAGCTAAATTGAATTTTCTAAAAAACAATAATAATTATTATTTGAGAAAGATGTTTTTTAAAAGTATGGTTTATTATCAAAATAGCTTCAAGGTTTTATGTGAAACAAGCTTAATTTGAAAAGTGGATTCAATGTGTGTTTTCCCCATAAAAGTTCAATTGCTAAATATTCCACCTAGTTACCTTATATGATGAACATAAAGGAGCAATGTTTTAATCACAGATAAACAAAGCTCCTTGAGGATTTGTTTAAATCTCTAGCTTTGTTTGTTGGTGGCAATCAGTGTATATGAAACATTTTGGGAATCTTTTGCACTTATACTGCTCTGGTTTCATTAAGTGTATCCTATCGTGGGACATGAGAAACTCAAGGAAATCAATGGGAAGAGGCAATATAAAACAATCTGTTACTACATGGAACACTATCTTTTAATAAAATGATAATTCTTTTCTTTAAAATTTTATAAGGCAATCCCCCATTCCAGTGATTAAAAAGGAGAACTCCAAATCTCCTTCTAGGTTATGAATCATTCCATATCAAAATACATGTTTTTTTCAGAAGATTTCTTAGAAATTCTATCACTAGGCAACTATTTGCTTTTGGCCAATGTATTATAGCACATTTTATGGAAGAGGAAATTCAATAATAAAAGTAAATGAAAATTTCATCAAATGGCACAAATTGCTATTAAAGATTACTCAAAAGGACCAATAATGGAATTAGAGGTATCATGTCTCAAAAGAATTATTCAACCTAGTTCTGCAGTTTGGGTTAAGGATTACAAACAGAGCAGGCCTTCTCGTTTCCTTCAATCCCTCCTTAAAGTCTCTCCCTAACCAGTGTTCTCTTTGAATTGGTATGCACCTGTCTTCGAGCGTGGTATATTAGCCAGCTGTCTAAATTTGGGGTGTGGAAGATAGTTGTCAGAGTCAGGAGATAAGAGGCTCCGTGGGAGCTTACCATCTGG
The DNA here is from genome assembly GCA_008086735.1 of Cheirogaleus medius. Taxonomy (NCBI): domain Eukaryota; kingdom Metazoa; phylum Chordata; class Mammalia; order Primates; family Cheirogaleidae; genus Cheirogaleus; species Cheirogaleus medius. The sequence goes on from VBSM01003157.1 coordinate 6,824,817, forward strand.
GGGGACTTTCACCTCCCATTTCAGATTGCACATTGCAACAGTGAGTGGGGAATGAGCCAACTGGCTGCTAAGAATGACCCCATTCATATTTTGGGAAACACATCTGGTTAATAGGGCTGGCACAGATTTCTGGAGACCCAAAATGATAGTGAAAATTGGTTTCATTTTCATTCCAAAGAAGTTGATAGTAGAAAAAAATCCTAAAAGCATACTCTAAAATTTTAGTTTATTTTATAATTTGTTTGTGGTAAGGTCTAGGAAAATTAGGATTGGTTGTGATCCAATTCTTTTTTTCTTCCCTTTAGTTTTTGTTTGTGTATATTCATGGAATATAAGTGCAATTTTTTACATTAATACATTTCACAGTGGGGAAGTCAGGGCCTTCAGTGCATACATCACCAAAGCAACACACATTGTGCCCACCAAGCAACCTTCCACCATCCACCTCCCTCCACACACACTCCCCATCCCTGAAAGTGTCATTGGCCACCATCCCACACTCTGCTTCCATGTCTACACATTATTTAGCTCCCACTTATAAGTAAGAACATGTGGTATTTGTCTTTCTGTGTCTGAATTGTTTTATTTAAGATAATGGCCTACAGTTCCATTCAAGTTGCTTCAATGAATAGTATGCAACGCAAATGAAAAGTATTTCACTGTGTATGTATACCACATTTCCTTTATCCAATCATCATTTGATGGACACTTGGGTTGATTCTACACCTTTACTATTGTGAATAGTGCTGTGATAAACATATAAATGTAGGTATCTTTTTTATATATTGATTTTTTTTCCTTTGGGTAGATACCCAGAAGTGGGAATGCTGGATCATAAGGTAGTTCTATTTTTAGATCTTTGAGAAATCTCCATAGTGTTTTCCATAGAGTTGCACTAATTTACATTCCCACCAACAGTATATAAAAATGCCCATTTCTCTGCATCCATGCCAGCATCTATTATTTTTTGTCTTTTTAGTAATAGTCATTCTGACTGATGTAAGAAAATATCTCATTGTGGTTTTAATTTGCATTTCTCTGATGATTAGGGATATTGAACATTTTTTCATATGGTTACTTGCCATTTGTTTATCCTCTTATGAAAATTATCTATTCATGTCCTTAGCCCATTTATAATGGGGCTATCAGATTTTATGTTGTTGTTGAGTTGTTTGAGTTCCTTGTAAAAGTTAGATAAAGGTTACCTGTTGGATATATAGTTTGCAAATATTTTCTCCTATTCTGTAGGTTATCTGTTCGCTTTGTTGATTATTCCTTTTGCTGTGCTGATGCTTTTTACTTCAACTAAATCCTGTTTATTTTTTTTTGTCACCTTTTTTGTTGCCTAAGATGTTTTTGACATCTTAGTCATGAATTATTTGCCTACTAGACCAATGTCCAGAGGAGTTTCCCCTAGGTTTTCTTCTAGCAATTTTAGACTTTCAAGTCTTACATCCAAGTCTTTAATCCATCTTGAGTTGGTTTTTGATTATGGTGGGGGATAAGGGTTCAGTTTCATTCTTCTGCATATAGCAATCCAATATTCCTAGCACCATTTATTGAAAAGGATGACCTTTCGCCAGTGTATGTTCTTATCAATTTTGTCAAAGATCAGTTAGCTATAAGCATGTGGCTTTATTTCTGGGGTTTCTTTTCTGTTCCATTGATCTATGTGCCTATTCTTATACCAATCTATGCTGTTTTGGTTACTATAGCTGAATACTATACTGTGGTATCAATTGTAATGTCTCCATTTTCATTTTACTGATTCTGATTATTTGGATCTTTTCTTTTCTTGGTTAGGCTAGCTTAGTAGTTTATCAATTTTGTTTATCTTTTTGAAGAACCAACTTTTTGTTTCATTAAACCTTTGTAATTTTTTTGTCTCTATTTCATTTAGTTCTGCTCTGATATTTATTGTTTCTTTTTTCTATTAATACTAACTTTGAATTTGGTTTGTTCTTATTTTTCAAGTTCCATAACATCCAGGCATGATGTTATGCTGTTAATTTGTGATCTTTCTACTTTTTTGTTGTAGATATTTAGTGCTATATGCTTTCCTCTAAGCTCTGTTTTTGCTGTATTCCACATGATTTGGTATGTTGTGTTTTTATTTTCATTCCTTTCAAAAAAACTTTAATTACCATCTTAATTTCTTCATTGATCATTCAGGAGCATGTTGTTTAATTTCCATATATTTGCACAGTTCCTGAGGTTCCACTTTCTATTGATTTCTACCATTATTCTATTGTTGTCTGAGAAGATACTTGATATGATTTCAGTTTTTACAAATTTATTAAAACTTATTTTGTGCCCAATATGTGATCTATCATGAAGAATGTTCCATGTGCTGCTGAAAAGAATGTATATTCTATAGTTGTTGTGTAGAATGTTCTGTAAATGTCTATTAAGTCCATTTGGTCTAAAATCCAATTAAGTCCAAAGTTTCTTTATTGACTTTTTGTTTCAATGACATGTCTAGTGCTGGAAAATTGCTATGGTCCTTTAGTAGTGTCATATTTCCTTGCTTTTTCATGATTCCTGTGTCCTTCCATTGGTATCTGGACATCTGGTGTAGCAGTCACTTCTGTTAATTTTTTAAAATTACTTTCATAAGGGAGAATTTTTTCCTGAAAATGTATATATGGTTGAGTAGGGCATTTGGCTTTGGCTTTGGGAGCCTGCAGTAGTATGATCTTTACATGATTTCTTCAGAAGTACAGTGATACTGTACTTCAGGGTCAGTGATACCTGTGACTTCCTCAGTGCCTTAGGGTATATGTATTAATTGAGGCTGTATTGAAGGTTTATTAGGCACTTGGATGCCAATTGAGCCAGTCTTTGGGCCCCAGTGTTGGCAGCAGTGGGCCGAGTGTACCTTCTGTAGGCCCCACAGTAACTTACACTGGCACCAGTGTGAGTGTCTCCTGCAGGGCCAATTCTTAGGCCCAGGAGTTTAACAGCCCAGTGTTAAACTCTCAAAACAGAGCTGGCTGGGGGCCTGTGACTGGAGAGGGCAGGCCCCATTCAGGCAAGCAGCATGGGCAAGAAGCTGTAGAGAGTACAGTCCACCCATGTCTCAGTCTCACAGCTGCCCCTTGCAGGGTGGTGGGTATTGTCCTAGTTATGCCTCAGAGAATCAGTCTGGTTTCCCTTTTTTTCCCCAACTGGGCAGCAGCTGCAACCATGTCAGTCCAAACTTGGCCTGAAGGCATGGTGCAGCCCAGTGTTAAACTCCTAAAAATGGTGCTGGCTATGGGCTTATGACCAGAAGGGATAGAGCCTTGCTCAGGCAAGCAGCATGGGCCAGAATCTCTAGGGAATGCAGTCGTTTTGTGTCTTGGTCTCACAGCAGCCAGTTGCAAGGTGGTAGGTATTGTCCTAGGTATTCCTAGAAGAGCCTGCTTTTCCTGACACTCCTTGGCCAGGTGGCAGCTGCAGCCATGTTGGCCCAAACTCAGCCCAAGAGCCTGGAGCAGCCCAGCATTAAATTCTCAAAATGGCATGTTGGCCATACAACTCCAGAGGGCAGGGCCCTTTCCAGCAGGCAGCGTGGGCAAGAGGCTGTGGAGAGTGCCATCCACTCACGTCTCAGTCTCAGCAGCAGCCTGCAGCAGGGTGGTGGAGATGTTCCTAGGGTTGCATGGGTGCCTCCCAGTCCCCTCTCTCCCTCCTCACAGCAGCACGGCAGCAGCTACATCTGTAGACACCCAGCATCTACAGACCTACCTAGATGGCTTCCAGAACAGCACTCAGCTGCAGGTAGGTGCTCTAGGCTTGGATGCCTGTGGGATTCCATGTGGGTTCCTTTTCTAGAGATGTCTCTGTGCAATCTCTAGGCAGATCCCTATGTTAGACCTGAGGCCCAAGTAAGTTAAAGGGTTCTCCTGTAGCCAAGATTGTAAAAGCTCATTTCCCAGTGTGAAGCCCTGGGGATTTCTCTCTTACTGTTTGCAAGAGGCTCCCCTGGCTCAGAGCCAATCCCTGGCCAATCAAGCCACCTTGAACCCTCTCCTTACTTGCCTTTGGTGCCTCCAGTCACTTCTCTGGTGAATCGTAGAATCCTCTCCTAGATGATGTGCTTGAAATGTGAGTATCCACTTACTATTCTGGTTCATCTTCACGGAGGAGGCACATATTACTTGCATCTAGTTAGCCATCTTAATCCTTTCTCTCTCCACTTCTAATAAGATAATTTAAAAGCAGTAAAAATGAACAAACTTGAGCTACATAAAACAGTATTGTATAGATGAGTCTAAAATCCTCATGTCAAAGATAAAAAGCAAATTGCATAAAGATGATAAAATTTATATAGAGTTCAAAATTATGTAATGATTATGGGTATAAAATATATATAGAAATACATAAAGATGCAGGATAATTTGGAGAATCAAATTAATTTTGTCACAGTACAATTTTCCACTGTATAAATATATAATAATGTATCAATGCTCTTACTGATAGACATTTTGAATACTTAAAATTTTCACTATTATAAATAGAACTACAAAATCAGCATTGCAGATGTCTGCCAGTATGGGCTTATGAGTTTCCTTCCCTAAGGGAGATTTTATATATATATACATATGTGTGTGTGTATAGATATAGATATAGTTATATATAAATATATAAGGAATTGATACTTAATGACATCTTCTAATATGTCAAGGACATTAAACATTTTTCTGAGATGTGAGCTGCAACTATTTTCCCAGATTTTCATTTGCCTTTTGACATTATGCCATTGTTGGATGTACAGATATTGAAATTTTTATCCAGTTAACTTTATCAATCTTTTCCAATATTATTTCTGGGTTTTGTGTCAAAAACATTCCTTGCTCTAAGACAGTTACAAAGAAAATCCCCATGTTTTCTTTCTCCGCATTTTGTTTTCTATCTTATGACTGATTTTGTTTTAGATATTTCACATTCAAGCATCATACAAGGGATTTTTAAATATAATTTGTCTTTCTGTGGGTAATTTTTATACTTTTGGGATTTCTGAAATATTTGGACTTATTTCAATTATCTTTATTTTCTATGTTTTATTTCTTTATTTTCTATTTTCCATCTTTTATTTTACTTTGAATCATTCTTTTCTTTTTCTTCTTGGCTTCTATTATACTTTTAACTTTCTAAAAAAGAATAATTTACCATCTTCTGGTGTAAATGTTATTAATAGTATTGGACACTTCTGCCCGTATGGCTTTTCTTTTAAAAGTTTAAGCTTATTCAATATTCTTCTCTCCCTTTTCCAAACTTAAAAAGATGCTTGCAACTCTTTAAGATTCCTCTCCCATCTTGTTATTACTGTATAGGCTATTAGTTTTAAATTCTTATTTTAAAATGTAAGATTTTATGTAAGGTTTATAGTCAATAGTTAATGAAATTTTCTGGTATTTAACCAATTTTGGAACTCTTGTTTGTTATTTGAATCCTACAGCTTCCTTTTTGTTTGGTTTTCTTCTTACTTAAGTATACATTTAATAGTTCTTTTAATGAGAGTCTCTGTGGGTGGTAAATTCTTCTGGGAACAGTAAATATGAACATTCTTTGTTTTTTCTTAACTTGCACATGATAGCTTATCTGTGTATATGGTTTATAGTTGTTTTCCTTTAGCACTTTAAGTATATAATTCCATTGTATTCTGGCATCAATCATTGCTGATGTCTCTTGTTGATTCAATTGATCATTCTATGGTTGGTAATACTGTATATAAAGGCACATGAGTTTCTCTCAAGTGCCTTTTAAGATTTTTCTCTTTGTCTTAATATTCTGTAACTTCACCACTATATGTCTATGCATTCATTTGTTTCGTTCATTCTGCTGAGTACCCTGAGTATACTTTTGATCTAGAAAATTCTCAGCAATTATTTCTTCAAATTTTATTGCTCTAACATTTCATCCATTCTGCATTTATTGAGCAATTATCACATGGGTGTCGGAGCCTTACTATGTATTCATAATGTTTTGTAGGTGATTTTAAAAACTTTTGTTTCTTCTGGTTTACCACAGTCTTTCTGTGGCCCATTCTGGGAGACTCTTCCAATACTCTTTTCTAACTGACTAAATGCCACTGAGACTCTGTCCAGTCTAGAACCCATACCACACTGCCATTGCCCCCTTCTGGAAAACCCAAGGCTTTAGCCCCACTCATTCTTTAGTATTTCCATTCCAATCTTATTCAGAATATGTTTGTCTTTTTATGTTCAAAAACAAAGTCCTTTTGGCTTGAACTTTGAATATATCATTGATTACTGTTTTGTGTTCAAAACAGAAAATATGCTTAGAGAATTAACTAAGTATATCAGTTTGTATGTCTTATAATTGTTCTTTAAAGTTGTATGCTATAAAAATTTGGTTGAATATTTAGCATTCTACAATACTAATGTACATTATCTACATATCCTTGCCTATAGGAACTGAAACAGGTCACATAGATATTGAATGCAAGGTCAAAAACATCTTAAGACATTTGGAGATAAAGTTACTAAAATACCTAATTAGTTCATTTCAACAGATGTCATAATGGTCATTACTGTAACCATCATACTAAAAGTGAGTACTGAATTTTTTTTATCTTGTTCACATTCTTTTTTATAATATTAAAAATTTATTCAGAAAATAAGACTAAGTTCCCAAAATATAACATGTACTTCTAAAATTGCTTTAATGCCTATAGAATATTGTCTGTCTTCTTTATTATATTTTATTATAACTTGTTATTTTTAAAGTGGCATCTTTTGGTGGTTATAAATTATTATGAATCCTTTGCCTAACATTAATTTTTAAAAAATGAAGTTTTGTCACTGTAAATTATCACTAATGATTGCTGTCTGACTATATAAAACTGACAACTTTATTTTTTAATAGTGGCGTCTTCTATTTATTTGCATTGCATCAAATAAATTGGCAAGCACAAGACAATTTGTTAAATGATCTGTCAAGACAGAGACATTTTGAGTAGAGAATTTTGCTTCTTGATATTTACATTTCTAGGAAATTATATCATTAATGTTACCCTCAGTTTTTATAGCCCACCATTCTGTATAGGGGAGGGGAAAATAAAATGTTTAACAAATCCTTAAAACTCTTTGGTTCATGCTAGTTGAGACAAAACATTAGTAATCCCTTAAACTTAAGTGGTAATAAGTAACAGTAATCTTACTTAAGAGTTTTCACTTTGATGAGCAACATGTGGTCCTTAAAACAGATGAGCGGTGCAGCAACAATCCGGTTGTTGGCCATAACTGACAATTTATTTGTTCATTCATTTATTCCTCATATGTCTATTACACTAGGTGGCTATTATGTAGCCAGCACTGTGCTAGTTACTAGGAACTGCAAGAGTGAACAGAACAGACTCCAGATTTCTACTCTCATGGAGTTTCCGTGCCAGTAGGAGAAACATTAAGTACGTAATCTCATAAATGGTTATGCAGCTCCTATTGTGATAACAGCTATCACAGGATAAATACAGGGAGTAGCTAAGAGAGGCTGTCATATGTTTGAGGACTTGAACTAGATAAGAAGAAACAAGATGAGTAGAAGCAAGGGAGAGGAGTGATAGACTAAAGAGTAGCACTGCGTAACCCAAAGCCATAGATGACAAGTGCTTGGTGCAGTGGAATGTCAGAGGTGTGGACAGGGCAGCGGCCTTGGCAAGGGAGCCAGAACTGTGACCTTGAGGCTAGAGATGCACCGGATTGCATAGGTCTCCATGGCTCATGTTAATGATTTTGTGCTTTATTCAATATAGTGTGTAATGGAATGGGTTGACTGTCAATCACAGAATAGTCGTTTCCCCTTATCCAAGGGGATACATTCCAAGGCCTCCATTGGATACCTGAAATCATGACTAGCAGCAAATTCTATTAATATGCAGTAAGTTCTCACTTAATATCGTGGATAGGTTCTTACAAATTGTGACTTTAAGCAAAATGAAGTACTATGAAACCAATTTTACCATAGGTTGATTGATATAAACAAAAGTTAAGTTCCTATGGCATATTTCTGGTCACAAAAACATCACTAAACTTCTAAACAAAGACTTAAAACACTTCCAGTATTAAACATTGAAATAAATATGAGATACACTTACATTTAAGAAAGGCTAATAAAAACAGTCTTGGCAAGATGGAGTGCACCTGTAGTCCCAGCTACTCGAGAGGCTGAGGCAGGAGTATCGCTTGAGCCCAGAAGTTCAAGGCTATGGTGCAGGATGATGGCCCCTGTGAATAGCTTCTGCACTGTAGCCTGGGCAATGTAGCAAGATCCCACCCCATCCCCCACCAAAACAAAGACTAATAAGAACAGGTAAGATAATTATTTAGCCAACTTTTGATGAATCAGTGAGTAATGTAGGTTGTGGTGGTGTTGGGTTAAACCAAGGAATAAATGTTTGCAGAGTGAAAATTGTATGAAGCACCTCCTCTCACCATGCAGTTCAAAAACAAACGCTAACAGATACGGCAGGCTCCTTGAGTGCTTTCCTACCTCATCATTCACTGTCCTGTATTTGTATGATTATTGCAAACTTGAGTTTTCATTTTATAATAATTTGCATTCATTCATTCATTTTCCACCCTGCTCTTTCCAGTTCAGGGTCTCCAGTGGCAGAGCCTCTCCTAGCAGCACAGGGCTCAAGATGGGACCCACCCTGGCCGGGCTGCCATCCTATTGCAGGGTGCACTCACACACACCCACACTCACACTGTAGAGTTACACCTTTTAGACACACAGATCCACCTACTGTGCACAGCTTTGGGATGTGGGAGGAGCCCAGGTTACCTGGAGAAACACAAGGAGAAACAGGGAAAACTTGCAGGCTCCACACAGACAGTGGCTATAGCCAGGAATCAAGATTTTTTTGTTCTGAAACAGAATAATGCCCAGCCTAGAATCTTATTCCCTGCAAAACTAAGTTTTGTGTACGAAGGAGAAATCAAGACATTCTCAGATAAGCAAAGACTGAGGGAATTCACCAAGACAAGACCAGCCCTCCAAGAAGTACTCAAAACAGTGTTACCTGTGGATCAGCACAATAAACACTCACAATGTAAATCTACTCAAAAGCTAAAGACCAAAGCCTAGATACCACAGTGGCTCAAGAGAGAAAACAAAGCAACAAAGTTCAACCCAACATAATGAACAGAAATCTGCCCCAATTTACCAGACTTCAAACAATACTATAAGGTTATAGTAATTAAAACAGCTTGGGACTGGCACAAGAACAGGGACTTTGACCAGTGGAACAGAACAGAGAACCC
>VBSM01003157.1:6843307-6864707 GCA_008086735.1 Cheirogaleus medius
TGGAGATACCTTAAAGTGATACAAGTGTATCTACCATTTGATCCAGCAATCCCACTACTGGGAATCTACCCAGAAGAACAAATGGCACTCTATGAAAAAGACACCTGCACTTGAATGTTTATAGCAGCACAATTCACAATTGCAAAGCTGTGGAAACAACCCAAGTGCCCATCAATACATGAGTGGATTAATAAAATGTGGTATATGTATACCATGGACTACTATTCAGCTCTAAGAAATAATGGTGATATAGCACATCTTGTATTTTCCTGGATAGAGCTGGAACCCATAATACTAAGTGAAGTATCCCAACAATGGAAAAACAAGCACCACATATACTCACTAGCAAATTGGTATTAACTGATCAGCACCTAAGTGGACACATAGGGATTACATTTATTGGGTATTGGGCAGGTGGGTGGGGGGAGTAGAGGGTGGGTATATACATACATAATGAGTGAGATGTGCACCATCTGGGGGATGGTCACACTTGAAATTCAGACTTGTGGGGGAAGGGGAGACAAGTGCATTATACACAACCTTAAAATTTGTACCCCCATAATATGCTGAAATAAAAAGAAATAAATGATTTCTGTGGCCTTACTGTACTCTAAACTGCCTGTATTTAATCATTCATATTTTTGAAAAGGATCAAAAAGATGATTGGTTTTGCTTAATAGTTTTTCAGAAAACAAAGTTTGCAATAGATAAAAAACAAATAATTTATCATGTTACTAAGTAAACAATGTATATATTTTGATAAGAAAATTTCCAAAATACCAATGAATAATAAATGAAGTACATAGTCAATTTATAGAAAAAAACACTTTATTTTGGCTACTAATTTTTGTATACTTTCTGTTTCTGGTATGGATCTAAAATGCTTTACATACTTATACCATCTCATTTAAGCCTTTCAACAGTCCTGTGGGACAGTCTGGAATAAGGATTAATATCACAGATTCTGAGATAATAGTAATGCCTTATTTTCATGGTGTTGTAGAGATTACCTGAATTAACATATAAGGTGCTATTAGAAGAGTACCAGGCCTATAGTAAATGCTATTATTTTCACAAGAGAAATTGGGGCTTAGGGAGGTTAAGTTGCTGACTAAAGGAACATCAGTATTGGTTGGAGCTGCTGAAGTTTAAATTCAGTCTGTCTGACCCCCAAACCCCATCATCATAGGCACCAGACTATATTGCACGAAAATAATTTTTTGAATTTATTGCAAACTGAAACAATGGTATTTCTCATTTGAATTAGCAAAGATTAAAACAAAATAGGAAACAAACCTCAAAATTGCCTTGTAAAACTGAGAGCACTGAGATGAACAATCCAATATATTCATGGAAGGAATTTTAATGGTTAGATATTGATAAAAATTAATTCTATAATACATAACCTACTTCTTAATAATCCCTATTTTATGGATCTATCCTAAGCGGGGAAAACAAAAAACCCAGGTACAAAGATTTTGGTCACTACATTACTTACAATACCCTTGACTGTCCAAGAATAGTACAATGGTTAAATAATTTATACTATTGTATATTTTATTTGTATATGTTTATATTATTTAATATTGTATGGCTACTAAATTTGTCTTTAAATAATGACATCATAAGGAAAGATAGATCAGTGTTATTTGAAAAATAGAATAGATTATTTCAATTAATTTTATTTTAAAAATTACCTAAGAAATAAATTTAATGTATAATATAAAATATAGAAAGAAATAATATTATGAAGAAAATAGTGTTTATCCATAGGTGGGTTAAATAAGTAATATTTTAATTTTTATTTGAACATCTATTTACCATGAAAATCTCTATAATGACTATTAATTACATTTAAAACCAGTAAAAAGCAGTAAGTATTATTTAAAAATAAACTAAAAGCCTACATTTAGTTTATAGATTATTGAAGCAATAAAAATAAAGGATTGTGAATATGTTCAAAATGTGAAGTTTTTATAGAATCATAAAAGCAATATTTGCCATAGATCATCCACCAACTGATATAACAATGTTACATTTTGCTGCCTGGAGACGACTATTTCAGTGTCAGAGGTGCTGTGACTTGGTATGAGTCTCACTGCATTTCTCATTTCATGATTCCATGAGACACCAATGGACACTACCAGAGAAAGGAAGAAAACACCAGTCCAGTCCATGTCCCAGACTCCTGCCCATTTCTTCCCATGTCCTTCTAGTTATCAGTCATGGCCAAACAATCCCTTTATAATCCTTCCAAGAGCTTCATAGCCCATAAGCTGATATCTATAGGGGACCTTATTTATACTCTACATATTTAACATAGATCACGGGTTGACTGTTTAAACTTTAGCAACAATGCTACCCAGGAGAAAAAGAGATGCAAAATATTCATGTCTTCCCAAAATGTCAGTTATCAGCACGTACATATCGCATCTCTCTAATGATTTGGTTTGGCAAATGAGCAGAAAACATTACCTTGTTACTGTGACATAGTAAATACTATGAATTAAAGCCTGACCTTTTGTGTTCCCTCCACAGTACGGGAGGCTGTGTGGCTTTTTAGGGCAGCATTTGAACATTTTTAAGTATCTTTAATAATTACAAATAGCCTTTCTTGAGCCAACAAACCCCATTATTTCTCTTCCCTTTCATTGTCAAATTTCTTAAACAGTTGTTTCTCTTCACTTTTTCATTTCCTTTTCTTTCACTAAAGAAAAGCAACTGAAGCTGACTTCCACCCTCAACACTCTACTGAAAGACCTTACCAACAAGCTATCTATTGGTATATCCATGGCCACCTTCAGGTCATTGTTTACCTTGAACTTAATACGGCATTCGACACTGATGACCACTTCTAAAACCATTTCAATTTTCCTGGCTTCTGTGTCACACTGCTACTTCTTCTTTAATACCTTTTCATGGATGCTTTTTCTCTGCTTTTCTGCAAATGCTCCTTCCTCCAATCTGTGTCTGCCACAGCACTGCGTCTTGGGCTCTGTGTCTTCTCACTCTCCACAGATAGTGACATACATTCCCATGGCTTCACAAGTCAAAATGATACAGACTTCCTCCCACACTCAAAATTTGAAATAGCCCATTTCCTACATTAACATTTCCATTTTGAAATTGTACTGGAACCCCCAACTAAAAATATATAAATCTAGTGGAAAAAAAAGCACGCCTTTTGAGTTTGAGTCTCACTTTTTCAATGGACTCGCTGTGTCACATTGGACACATTGTTTAATAAACTCTGAGGTTCAGTTTCCTTATTTGGATGGTTTGGAAAATTGAGTAAGATAATGTGTGAAAAGCAAACTTGCATGGTTTGTGGCACATAGTAGGTGTTCAGCTGCACCCCTTTCGGGTGATTCTATTCCAAGTATATGATCTGTTAACACACCCAATTGTCCAAGGCAGAAACTTGAGCATCAACATTCACTCCCCTTTCCATCTCACACCCCACATTCAATCACTTAGTTTTGTTGATGGTCCTATTTAAATATATCTCAAACACATCCACTTCTTTAGGTGTCCACTGGCATTGTCCTAGTCAAGACCATGAGCATCTCTTGACTGTGTTCATATCTTGTCTTCATCATCAAAACCCTGAAAAACACTGATTTTTCTGTCTTCGACCTCATTTACTTCTAATTCACAAACCCCAGAGTCACCAGATAAAGTTACATGACTTTAACCTAATTGATTCTTCTCAGCTGTTAATTACTTCTTTCAGTATAAACCCCAGGTTCTTTAATTGAACATGAAAAACCTTTGGAGATTTCTCCCCCACCTTATCTATATTTATCTTTCGACATTCACTTTATTATACCCTTCAACTATACTGTGCAGTAGTCCTCTCTTCATTTGGATATAGTACTGCATACTTGCATATGACAAATATTTTTAATTATATGATATCATCTTGTGATTATGTTCAGTCTTTGAAAAGAAAAACAACACAAAAATATTGTTTTGCCCACTTTAAGAACCATATGGAAGTATCAAAGGGAGAGTACAGAAAATATTGTCTCATTATCTGATTATAAAACCAGACTGAGAAAGCAAGCCCTTAAATTCTGTGATAATATACAAAAACACCAACAAGGATCTGCCAGTAATCACAAGCTTAACAGGATTAACTAAAAAATTTAACAATTAGATATAGAACATAAAGCATGTGAAAGAATAGGCTCATGGGAAACAGAACAACTCAAGACTATTTCCAGATTAACTGAATATTCAAGTGACACTAGATTAGGAGGTTTAACAATTAGAATTAATTCCGATTCCCTGCTTGGTTTTGGAAGAAGATGTCTTCTAAAGCACAGATATATTTCCTTCATTCATTTTACCTCATCTAGGACTTTTAGTGGGACCTTGCCTAGGGCAACCAGGATTTGCCATTCACGATACACTTCTAGAATGTAACCCTTTCAGTTGATAGCAACTGTTGTTCCTATAACATACCAGGTTTTCTCTCATCACTTCTCACCTCAAACACTATTGTCTTGTTTAAAATGTTCTTTCCTACCCTCAAACTCTTTTCTCTGGCTAAATTCTACCCATCCTTTTTCTTGTGTATGTGGCATCCTCCAGAAGAGCTACCCTAAAGGCTCAACACTTGGTCAGGTTTCCCTCCTGTGTTTTGTCCTAAAATTACACTTCTCATCCCTGACTTGCAATCCCATCATTTCATGTATGTGCCCCCATTATACTGCCCTCTCTTTAAGGTGATGGACCTTGACTTATTCACCACTGTATGCACAGAAGCTAACAGAGTACCTGCCTCTTAGGAAGAGCTCAAACTGAATTTGGAGTCAGACATTTATTACTTTCAATGGTGGAAGTCAAGAATCAGTGATAAAAATACTCTGCTTTCCTATAGAACCAGTTTCTAAAAGTTTCCTGTTTTCAATAATTTTCTCTGGCTAATTCTAATAAACACTGCATTTTAATATTAGGCCTAATGATGTCAATTCCAAGAACTTGCTTAGTGTACTCTCGAGAGGCTATCAGCAAAGTCCTCTCTCATAAGGAAGTTCTCTTTCCTAATATGGGCACCACTGTTTTTATTTTGCTTTTGATTTTCTTATTCAGTATTTCTCAGTTTCTAATTTCCTTCTAATTTTATTTCTTTATCCTCTTGTCATCATCAAAGTGTCTACTTTTTTTTGCTGTTGTTTCTAGAGAGGAGATAAATGACCTTCTTGTTAGCATTTGTCTGATGCCTGACACAGTAGAGTCACTTCTCCCAGGGATCTCTCTGATAGCCCTGGGTCAATCATTATAAGAAGAATGATGCTAAAGTTTTATATGCAAGACCATAGGAGTAGTTTATCATTCCAAAGAACTGGTGCATGTTTTTAGACAATTAAAAAAATCTGTTAAGCTTCTTGAAGCTTTTACAGTCATAATTATTTGCCTAAAATTTACTGCCAAAAAATGCATTTGACTCTAATTTACTAAAATTATCTTCTTAAAATGGGATTTTATTCTTTGTGTTTTTACAAAGAAAATCAAAAAGCAAAACTGGTGCTCTAAGTGGCTACAAAGTGATTAAAGTAAAAAGTGCAAGAGAAAATACAAATTGACATGAGAAAAGAAAAGAGTAAGGTGTTTTTTTGTCTTTCAGGGATTTCCAGTGTGCTGAAAAGAACAGACACATACAGATAGAAATAATCAGAGTATAGTCACGTGTGAATCCTAACAGAGACGGACTTGGTTTGCAGGTTCAGAGCATGAGCATGATCCTAGGTCCATATTCTGTTCTGCCAATAATTTAACGTCATAGCCTCGTGTAACTTTATTAACCTCTGTAAGGCTTGGTTTCCTCATCTGTAAAACTGGGTTAATAACAGACTTTACCTTACAGGAAATTTGTGAGGATTAAATAGGACAACGCGTTTGTCTGCTGCAGAGAAAATGTTCAAGGCATGATAATTTTTATTAACATTTACAGAGAGCTAAAAGAATACAGAGGAGAAATTTTTTTATTTCAGGAAAATATCAGAGCACAAACATTTTGGTTACATTTTATATCTTTGCCTCTCCCTAGCAAGGGTTAGAGGTATGCCCCTCCCCTCCACAATGCACATCACATCCCTCAGATGTGGGTCTACATCCCCAACCCCCAAATCCCTGGTGAACAACACCACCATTTGAGCACCGTAGTGTTAATCGCTCAGTACCAATTTGATGGCGAGTACATGTGGAGGCCATTCTTCCCATCTTGTGTCACCTCACTTCAGATAATGGGCTCAAGCTCAATCCAGGATAATATAAGCGGTGCTAGCTCACTGTCATTTCTTAAAATTGTGTAGCTCAATTTTAAGAAACGACAGAGGAGAAATTTTTAACCCTGCCTGGAAAGGGCACCTGAGGCACAAGAGTAGGCCACGTGGGAGATCCTTATGCTATTTGCAAGGCACAAGGAAAGCGACAGCCACGGGTAGTTCATGCATGTTGTTGCAGATCTGCGGACTCACTTTGTTGGCATTAAGTAGCAGCTGGGCCTGAAATTGCTCCCTTTAGCTTTTCTGACTCCTGAGCTTTGTGTGTGTATTTAACTTCATGACAAAGGGCATGGCTTCTTCAGGATACACTTGTTACCACGGCCAGAGGCAACAAGACAATGATTGAATCCTTTCACATGAGTTTCTGGCTTTTATTTGTGGATTCTGTTCTGCTCTTGGTCTTCCTCATTTTACATCTATTTTCCTTTCTGCCTGCCTGCCCTGTGAACTTCAAGATCTAGCACTATGTGAGGAGACAGAAGTCTTATAGAGACTACTTGACCAGCTTTCACAATTGTGTAAGCAGATCCCCTGTAACAAATCTACACACGCATGCACGTGCGCGCGCACACACACACACAAATCATCTGCTGGATCTTCTTCTCTGATTGAGCTCTGACTGAAACATGGTCTTTTCTACTCCTGTTGTAATTTTTTTATGAGACACTGCTTTATGGGCTTATTTTCCATTTCATGCATGTATCATATCCAGAGCAAAAATGTGAAAATTTCCCCATCAGTGTTTCCAAATACAACAGCAAATTTATGACTACAAGGAAAGTATAACATGCCTTACATAATTTGTTTCATAATTTTATTTTTACTTCATATCATAATTAATCTATGAAATAAATGAAAATATAAATGTATGAATGAATGAATGAAGTATTTGAAAGTACAGCCAGTTGACCAGTTGAAATCATTTTTTTAAGATCAAGGTTACAGTATTAGTATTTCTATCATAAGAAACATTGCCTGTAACACTGAAGGGGAAAACCACTTAGAATATTATTCATTCTAGAGGATAACTCATGTGTCTTATAATTGTTTTTGTAAGTACTAATTTTTACAAATTGACTAAAAGAAAGAATCAAAATGGATAGAACATAAGTTGCTGTTAATAATATTGAAATCAGTGTCTTTCTTTTCTACTTCTAA
Source organism: Cheirogaleus medius (assembly GCA_008086735.1). Classification (NCBI taxonomy): domain Eukaryota; kingdom Metazoa; phylum Chordata; class Mammalia; order Primates; family Cheirogaleidae; genus Cheirogaleus; species Cheirogaleus medius. Next base: position 6,850,759 of record VBSM01003157.1, read on the forward strand.
TAGGAAGGACTTTGACATATAAAAAGATCTACAGAGTCTGAAACAAAGGAAAAGCTTCATAAGAAAATTAGATGCAAATAATTAAATAATTATCTTTCTGAAATATACATTCCTTATGTAGAAAAACTATTCTTGGTTCTCATTATTTTCTTTTTCTCCCACTCATGATCTGCGGTACTGCTCTGGTGTCCATGGTAACGCCCATAGCGAATGAGTGGATTACTACCAATGTCCTGCCACTGCCAATCACTGTGTTCTTGAAGCCAGTGAAATTCCTCTCTATTTCAGTGGTTTCTCTCATCCTCCTCTCTGGTAATTAAGACCAGAATCTTCACCAAGAATGCATGACATCAGCACAGGATTATCTGTTGCCTTATCTATTTTACCATATTGGAAAGTTTTATCAAAATGATAACATTTATTCATAAACACTTGGACAGATTGAAAAACCTCCCTGTTCTTTTTACATAACAAGAAAATAATAGATTAACATATGTCAAATTATTCATAAAAGGCACTATGCCTTATGTACCATTTTGATGAGTAATAGTTTCAATAATTTTCTGTTAAAAAACTATAATATTAAGAGCAGCAAACAAGAATAAAACGTCATTTAAGAGCATGCATCCACATTTATTGCCAGTTAAATACAGACCACTTTTGGCTTTGGTAATAGTGCAAGAAAGTTAGGGAGTGCTAAAACAGTGATCTCCATACTTTCCATGGTTGATTCTTAAAGTCAATTTAGTTAGTCTTGGTCAGCCTTCTTTTATGACATAGAAGAAAACAGAATAGAATAGAATAGGAAAATCAGAATGCATCATGTGGTAAGAGTTATTTTGTGAAGCATTTAAAATGAAATGTAAAGTGTATTTCTCACCATTGTCATTATTCCACATAATATAATACTGAAGGAATAATATCAAACTTTCTCTAGATTCTGGTACTTTTTAATTTTGTCCTGTGACAAAATCTGACTACCAACTAAATATTCATATATTTAGACTTTTGTCTAATGGCTTACAGATCAAAATCTATTCTCCTACGAGCTCTTCATAATCATGAAACTCCCTATATCTGTCTTAGGGATGCCATAAAAATGATCACAAACTAAATGGCTTAAAACAACATAAATTTTTATAGTTCTGGAGGTGGTAAGTCCAAACTCAAGGTGTCAACAGAGCCATTTTCTCTCTCCTATTGTCTAATGGTTGCCAACAATTTTGAGTGTTTTTTCGCTTGCATCTATATAACTCAAATCTGCATCTGCACAACTGCAACCTCCATCATCACATGCCTGTCTATCCTCTGTATCTTCACATGGCGTTCTCGTGTGTGTGTGTGTGTGTGTGTCTTTCCTCCTCTTAGTCCAAGCTGACAGCATCTCTATTGAGATGGTTGATGGGTTCTATGAATCTTATGCCTAAAATCTTCACCAAAATATACAGAAATCCCTTGGCTCTGATTCCAGAGTCTATCTGGATAGACTAATACTTTTCAAGTCATCAAATTCCGGTTCATTTTTGCTTAAGAGGTTCTTCCTCATTTATCTCTTTCTTCTTTCAATGTACCGTAAGCAGCAAGGAGAAACAAGGCCACACCATTCACACTTTGCTTGGAAATCTCCTCAGCTATATATCCAACTTCATCATCTGAAGTTCTATTTTCCACCCAACAGCAGAAGAAGATGTAGCCAAGACTCTGCCACTTTATAGAGAGGGTCATCTTTACTCCAGTTTCTAATCACATGTTCCTCATTTCCATCTGAGACTTCACCAGAATCACCTTTAATGTTCATATTAATATGTCTAGCAACATTCTAATGTGTGTGTTCTCTAAGATGAAAGAAGCTTTCTCATTTTTTTCCTAAGCCTTCCCCAAAATTGACTTTAACATTCATATTTCTACAAACAATCTCTTTAAGGCTAAGTTTTTCTAGTGTGTACCACAAAATTCTTCCAGCTGGTACTCATTACCCTATTCCAAAGCCACTTCCACATTTTAAGTATTTATTACAGTAGCCCCCACTCCTGGTAATAAATTTTTTATTGTTTTTATAGAGCCGACATAAAGTACTATGAACTGCGTGACTTAAAAAGCATCAGAAATTGTTTCTGTTGCAGGGTTGGTTCCTCCTGAGGAAGAATCTGTTCCATGATTTTCCCCCAGGTTCTGGTAATCTTCGGCATCCCTTTGCTAGTAGACACAGCACTCCGGTCTCTGCCTCCACCTTCCCGAGATGTGCTTGCCTGTGTGCCTGTGTCCGTGTCCGTGTGTTCTCTTCTGACAAGAACACTGGTAATGTGAGGTTGGGGCACAACTTAATGAAATAGGAACTCATTTTAATTTGATTACATCTGTAAAGACCCCGTTTCTCAATAAGATCACATTTACAGGTACTAGTGTTTAGGCCTTCAACATATCTTTTGGGGTGATATGATACAATATGATCCACAAAACCCCCATAAAAATTTTAACTTTTTCATTAGGCTTTTCAGATTCTTTGCTATTCATTTTTGGTACCATCTCTCTATCTTCCTAAAAAATGTATAAGCTGGTTTAACTATGACTAGATTGTGAGTCCTTGGATATTCAGACTGTGTTTTACTTATCTTTGTATATCCACCACAGTACTTAAGATGCTTCTATGTGCAAAGTAGAAAAAATTAATAAATATGTTGAAATGTATTGAATTAAATTATACTGAAAGTTGGTTCTATATCCCCAATAATGATTAAATTTTAAATTTTCACTATGTACCTGAAAAAGTTAATAAATCTAAAGAAGAAATAATTCTTTCCCCAAATATCAAATTTACCCTTTTAAAGGTAATAATTGTAAAGAACAGGATGGCATCTCAGGAATGTAGTTTTTGGCAATACTTAAGCTTCCCAGGTATTGTTGTTATCCTATATAAACAAACTGACATTAGTGTCATTACTGAAGTATCTTTAATCCCTAAAATGATATATCTAAATAGAACTACATTCATTAATCTTCCCATGCATTCATTGGACATGTTTTCTAATCCAGATACTCTCCTAGGCTCTGGGAATACTAGTCAAGAAAATACAGTGTCTTGATCCAGCCTGATAGTGGTGATGAAAGAGACAAATGTTCATATTCTAGTACATTTCAAACAAAAATGCAACAGGATCTGTGAAGGAATGGAGGTGAAGTATGACAGAGAGGACCCAAGAAGACTCCACAAATTTTGGCTTGCATAACTGAAATAATTAATTATGCTATCCGGAGATGGGGAAAACTGGGGGAGAAGAATATTTTTAAGGGGAAAATTCAGTATTTTTCTAACATAGTAGTACTCAGATGCTTCACAGACATTGAAATTAAGAAGTCAAGTGAGGAGAAGGATCTGAGTCTGAATTTCAGGAAACAAGTGTAAGCACATTTGGGGCTCACAAGTATATAGAAGATATTTATAGCCACAGGAGTCAATGAGATTAACTAGATGAGAGAACAAATGCAAATGATGAGAGAATAAATGCAAATAGTGAGAGAAGTACAAAACTAAGCCTGGGGGCATTACTCTACATGGAGATGGTAGGAAAATAGAGAGGCCCCAACAAAGGAGACTAAACAGCAATAGCAAATGAAGTGGAGGAAAACCAAGAAAAAGTAATATTCCAGAAGCCATATGAACAACGCATTTTAACTGGTAAAATGACTTTGATAGTTCAAGAAAAATGAATTCCTAGTACTGGCCATTAGATTTGTTAACTAAACCAAGTCTCTAACCACAATTCAATTAATTTAGAAAACAAAACTAAACAATCCTTTAAAAATTCTAAGGAAAAATTTGAAAAATGGATAAATAAAAAAGACAATGTGATAATAAAAATATTATAACAAAAAGGAGACAAGACAATACATAGAGTAAAGATATTTATGAGGAAAAAGTCATGAAAATTTACTATGCCAATATATTTGAAATTTTTAGATAAAATGTATAATTCCCTAGAAGAAAAATGAATTTCTCCAGCTAATTCAAGAGGTAAGAAATCTGAGATAATAACCAACTATTATGTTAATTCCAAATGTAATTTCTCCCTTTACACTCAAACTATTTACCTTCATACCATGCACAGACACATACACACAAATACTCTAAAAAGACAGGTGATTTTGAACTATAGGGAAATTATTATACTATAGAAAATAAAGTGTGAATAAAAACCACTCAACTAATTTTATAAGAATAATGTAACCTTGATGGCAATAATAGGAAAGGTATTATAAAAATATGACTATAGATGCAAAAATATTGAATGAAATATTAGCTAATTTGAACTTATCAGATTATAAAAATAAAAACCATCACCATATTCAATTTATTCCAGAAATTTAAGAAATATTTAGGATTAGGAAAAACTAGTACTGTAGTATAATATATCACGTGTTCAAATTAAAATGAATAATCAAACATTTTTTCTACTAGATGCAGAAAAGGTATTCAATAAATGTTACCATTGAATATGGTTTTTAAAAACAAAAAAATATATATAGTCAAAATTCAGCATCTCATTAAACATCACACCAGGACCAAGAGGAATTATTTATGAATTGAAGGATAGTTCAATATTTTAAAATCCATTAAGTTATCATATGAATAGATGTAAATAAGAAAAACAATACAGTACGATTGTCTTCATAGAAGGTTAAAAAACTTCCAACGGTTCAACAAGCATTCTAAATAAAAGCATTCAAAAAGTAAAATGGCATCTTAATGATATAAAAGCATTAAATGCATTTCCACTAAAATCAGGAAAAGAAACAAAGATATCCATATCTTCATAAAGATTTAACATTGGTTTGGAGGCATGAGCCAATGTATTTGCACAAAAGAAAAACACTTGAGGCACAAATACTGGAAAAAGAATGTATATGTGAGAGAGAGAGTGTGTGTGTGTTTATGTGTGTATATATATACATATACACATACATATATATATTTGCAGATAATATAAATTTTTCTTATAAACAATTACACAATTATGAAATATAAAAAACTAATGTACAAAAATCAAATTTTTATACATACTAATTATAACATAATAATGGAGCAGAAAACTCTATTTTTAATGGCAACAAGAGAAATAGAACACTTGGAAAAAAATTAACAAAAATGCATAACTTATATGAAAAATTTTAAAACAGTCTTAAAAGACATAAAAGTAGACTCCCCCCAAAACAAAACTATGTCTTTTTTCCTGTCTCAGGCTACTCACAATCATACGGATGCCAATTACTCTCAAGTTAGGTGTAGACACAAATAATGAAAATGACATTTTTACCAGGAACATCACAATTCAAATTTAAAGTTTTTCGAGAAGAAATAAAGATTCAGGAATAGCTATAGAAACCCTGAAAGAGAGAAATGAGCCCTTCCAGATATTAAAACATAACCTTAAGACTTTAAGTTAGATTCTGGTTCAAGATGGCTGACTAGAGACGTTAAATACCTGCCCTTTTCAGAAAGAAAAAACAAACTTATGAATAGACAATTATACCTTGAATAGAACATGTTGTAGAGAACATTAGAGTCCAACAGAGAACTCACAGGAAACACCTGAGGCACAGAAGGGGAAGGAAGACAGCAGCCAGCTCAGCTGAGGTCACCCAGGAGCCCCAAGGGGCTCAGTATTGCCGGGAAAGGGCTAGTGAGAGAGCTTCAGTGTCCACATCCCTGATGTGGACTGCTGCAATCCAAACTGCAGGATTGCTCCTCTTCCCACACGAGCCCTGACACTAGCATGGGCAGTGATGTAGAGACCAGAAACTATAAAAATACTAGAAGAAAACCTAGGGAAAACTCTTCTGGACATTAAGTCTAAGTAAAGAATTTATGACTAATACCTAAAAAGCATAGACAATAAAAGCATAGGCAAATGGGACTTAATTAAACTAAAAAACTTCTGCAAGCAAAAGAAATAATCAACAGAGTATAGAGAAAACCTATTGAATGGAAGAAGGTATTTGTAAACTATTTATTCAACAAGGGCCTAATATCAAAATATATAAGGAACTCAAACAACTCAATGGAAAAAAAAATAATCCCATTATAAAAGAGTGGGCAAGGGACATAAACAGACATTTCTCAAAAGAAGATATAGAAATGGCAATCAAGTACATGAAAAAATATTCAACATCACTAATCACCAGAGAAATAGCAATCAAAACCACAGGAGATATCATTTTGCCTCAGTCAGAATGGCCATTATTAAAAAGATCAAAAATCACAGAAGTTGGCAAGGGTGCAGAGAAAAGGAAACTCTTAGACACTATTGGCAGGAATGTAAGGTAGTACAGCCACTATGGGAAAAAGTTTGGAGATTTCTCAAAAAACTAAAAATAGAATTCCTCTTCAATATAGCTATCTCATTACTGGATCTCTACCCAAAGGAAAGGAAATTGATACAACAAAGGGATACCTGCACTCGCATGTTTATTACACTAGTATTCACAATAGCAAAGGTATGGAATCAGCTTAAGTGTGCATCAATGGATAAAGGATAAGAAAATGTGGTGTATATATACACAATGGAATACAATTCAGCCATAAAAAAATGCAATCATGTCATTTGCAGCAACATGGATGGGATTGGAGATCATTATCTCAAGTAAAATAAGCCAGAAAAACAAAAAGACAGATATCACATGTTGGCACATATGTGGGAGCTAAAAACTTTGATCACATGGAGGTAAGGAGTGGAAAGATAGACAACAGAGACTGGAAAGGGCAAGTTCAGGGGAGGAGAGATGATAAAGAGAAGTGAGTTCAAAGGTACAAACATACAGTAAGATAGTAGGAATAAATTTAATGTTTGATAGCAGAGTAGGGTGACTATACTTAACAAAAGTGTACTCAGGTGATGGTCACCCTAAATATCGTGCCTTGATCACTATGCCTTATGTGCATGCATCAAAATTTCACATGCACCCCATAAATTTGTATAAATAAAAAGGAGGAAAACAATTTTAACTTAAAAATTTGGTTCTGGCACAAGAATGGATAGATTGATGAGTAGAACAAAATAGAATAGTTAGCAATAGATCCAAGTACATATGGGAATTGAGTACATGATAAACTTGTAATCTTAAATCACTATGGGAGAGATAGCAGGAGTAATAAGTGGTAATGGTAATTTAGAAAAGATAAAATTGAATTCATACCTTATTCCATTTACCAAAAAAATCCAAATGGATGAGAAATCTAAATGAGCAAAAAATATTTTTTAAGTATTAGAAGAAAAAATGAATGAATTCTTTTATAATTACGGTAGTTAAATTCTTTCCAAACATGATTCAAAATGAATGCAAGAAAAGATTAATAAATTTGACTAGATAAACAAAGCTATCAAAAAAATATATGACAGGGCCAGGCATGGCAGCTCAAGCCTGCAATCCCAGCACTTTGGGAGGCTGAGGCAGGAGGATTGCTTGAGGCCAGGAGTTCAAGATCAGCCTGGGTAAAATAGCAAGACCCTGTCTCTACAAAAAAATTAAAAAATTAGGAAGACATAGTGGCTTATGCCTGTAGTCTAGCAACTGGAGAGGCAGGAGGATTGCTTGAGCCCAGAAGTTTGAAACTGCAGCAAGCTGTGATCACACAAGTGCCTTCCAGCCTAGATGACAGCAAGACCTCGTCTCTAAATGCATACATATATATATGGCAAAATGAGAATATATGTACAACTTCAATCATACATAAAAACCAAAACTCTGGTAGAAAAGTGAGCAAAACAATAAAAGATAGTTCACAGAAAAAAATGTGAACAGACTAGCTATTAACATATATATATGCTCAGTTTAACTCATAATAAGAGAAATGCAAATTAAAATCACTCTGATGTTATCGCTTCTCATTCATCAGAGTGGCCAAAATTCCAGGGCTTGGCTGGAATTGACAAAGAATACTCTGTATTCTTTAATTTAAAAAGCAAAAATTGTACAGTTATAAGTACTATCTGGTGAGTACTGTAATCATATATTTATACTATGTTAACTCTTTAAAAAGTAAAAGTAATCTGAATTCCAGGTATGCAAGTCTGGTTCAACACTGGAAAATCAATTAATGTAATTCATCACATGAACAGGCTAATATAAGAAAGATCATATAATTATGTCAATACACTCAGGGAAACCATTTGACAAAATCCAGCGCTAGCTGAGGTCAGAGTACTGACACTGCCTGACTTCGAGACTTAGTATAAATATACAGTGATCAAGATAGTGTGGTATTGGCAAAGAATAGACAAATATTTAATCGATCAATGCAATAGAATAAAGAGCCCAGACATAGACCCACACAAATATAATTAACTGATCTTTGACAAAGGGATAAAGGCAATACAGTGGAGAAAGGATAGTCTTTTCAATGAATGGTGGTTCTTACTATAACAAATATATATCCAAATGTGAAAAAATGAATCTAGACATAGACCTTTCACCTTTCCAAAAAATTAACTCAAAATGGATAACAGGCCTAGTTGTAAAATGCAAAACTATATAACTATCTACTTTCCAAAGATAATATGGGAGAAAATTGAAAGGCCCTTGGGTTCGATGATGACTTTTTGGACACTGCAACAAAAGCATAATTGATGAAAAAATAATTCCTAAGTTTGAGTTCCTTAAAATTACAAATTAACCTGGAACATGATAAAAAATACTGGGTTTGACACAGCTGGGTACACTGTTATATTTTCATTATGTTTTTCTGGATGTCTCAAATTCCTATTTAAAATATGATTTAAACTTAAAAAAAGACAAATATTAATACTATTTCCTCTATAACACTTCCAGAAAAATTTTATTTAATTCTATACATTCCTTTTTTTAATGTCATTTTCATTATTATAGCCATGTTTTGAGTGATCTAACATGATATCCAAATTCACATTATTTTCACTTTTTCCAACATTGAGATGCAGAATTTTGACCCCGTGTATGATATAATTAAAGATTTATCTTATTACACAAGAACTCATTTTCATAACACTATAACAGTTCTTTTTCTTTCTTTAATTCTTTCTTTGGATGTGTCTCCATAGAAAACTACTTAGTCTATTGCGTAGTTTATTGATCTCAGTCTTAGAATAAAGTAACTACTTATTCTATTGATCTTTAAACTTTATTTATAATGACATTCAATACTTGCAACTGTGAGAAAATGCCCAAAAGAATAATTAGTAAATTTGTGTTAAATTCCTTCACACATTTTACTTGCACTGTCTGATAACCCCTCTCAGTAACCAAAGAGATTATTGACATTTCAGGTGGTGTCTTCACTAAGCATCAGCTTTCAAAACACAGTCATGGAGAAGAGTGCTCTGTAACTTGGAAAACATATTAGGACTTGAATATAAAACGTTTAGACTATTTCTGAAAAACAACACCTTGGGTGGGGGAACCTCTTTTTATATTCAGATATAAGTTATTACCAGTCCAATTTCTCCCATTGGGACTAGTCTCCTTCAGTTATGAGCTATGTCCTGGACATTGAAATAGCCCTAGTACCCAGAATTGTGCCTGACATAGGACATGTTAAGCAAATGCTCATGAATGAATGAACAAACAAAAGAAACACATTTGCATTAGAAGACCTCTGGGTATGTGCAGGTTGTATACTGATGATACTCAGGGGTAGAATACACATCATTGGCAACAGAGAGTTGTATGTTGAGTATGTTATTATTTTGGCATTTGGCAGATAAGTGTGTTATTTAACAAAATCAGTATATATTACAAAAATTTTATGACAGGAAATAGATAAATATTTAAGAAAGGCAGAAATGCTGTGGACTATGACCAGCAACATGCCTGGTGTTATTGCTACAAAATGAGCTAATTTAGAAACTGAAACAATTTGCTACCTTCTTGTGCATTTAAAGCACCCCAGAAAAAAACTTTTGTCATTTAAGACAGAAAGATTATGTAAAATATTTAAAGCACAAATATTTAAATATCAATATCATGTAAAATTTTAAATATTTAAATTTTGGGGTCATATTGTAAATAACTGGATTTTGAGAAAGAGCCTCTTGATAAAATTGATACTTTTTTCATTGATACATCATAATTTTACATGCAGTACATGTGATATTTTGACAAATGCATACGATGTATAATGATCAAGTCAGAGTAGGATATTCATCATCTCAAACATTTATTATTTCTTTGTGTTAGGAACATTTCAAATCCACTCTATTTTGAAATAAATAATAAATTATTCTTAACTATAGTTACCCTACTCTGTTATCGAACACTAGAACTTATTGCTTCTCTCTAATGGTATGTTGGAAACCATTGACCAATCTCTCTTCATCCCCATACCTCCTCCGCCACATCTCAGACTTGGGTAACCTACCTCTATGAAATCAGATATTTTAGCTCCCACATATGAGTGAGAACATGTGATATTTGTCTTTCAGTACCTGGCTTATTTCACTTAATGTAATGACCTCCAGTCCCATTCATGTTGCTACAAATGACAGATTGTCATTCCTTTTTATGGCTGAATAGTATTTTGTGTGTAACATACCAAATTTTCCTTCATCAGTTAATGGACACTTAGATTGATTCTGTATCTTGGTTATTGTGAATAATACTGCTATAAACATGAGGGTGCAGGTATCTTCTTGATATACCGATTTTCATTCCTTTGGGCAAATTACCCAGTAGTGGGATTGCTGGATAGCATAGTAGTTCTATTTCTAGTTTTTTGAGAAACCTCTATCCTTTTTTCTATAGTGGTTGTACTAATTTACATTTCCATGATCAGTGTGTAAGTGTTCCCTTTCCTCTGCATCCTCATCAGCATTTGTTATTTTTTGTCTTTTTGATAATAGCCATACTAACTAGGGTGAAATGATATCTCATTGTGGTTTTGATTTACATTTCCCTGGTGATTAGTGATATTGAGCATTTTATATATTTCTTGAACATTCGTATGTCTTTGTGTTAGTCCATTTTGTGTTGCTATAAAGGAATACCAGAGACTGGGTAGTTTACAAAGAAAAGAGGTTTATTTCGCTCACAGTTCTGTAGACTGTATGAGAAATATGGCATCCTCATCTGCTTCTGGTGGAGCTTCCAATTGTTGTGAAAGGCAAAACGGGGAGCAGGCATGTCACATTGTGAGAGAAGGAACAAGAGACGGAGAAGAAGGTGTCAGGCTCCTTGAAACAAGCAGATCTCCCATGAACTAATAAAGTGAGAACTCACTCATCATCATGGGGAGGGCACCAAACCCTCATGAGGGACCTGCTGCCATAACCAAACACCTACCACCAAGCCCCACATCAAATATTGGGGATCAAATTTTGGCATGAGTTTTGGAGGGGCCAAATATGCGAACTATATCAGTATCCTTTTGAGAAATGTCCATTCATATTCTTTGCCCAATTTTAATAAAATTATTTGGTTTTTTGCTGTTGAGTTGTTTGAGTTCCTTGTATATTCTTGATTTTAGTCCCATGTTGGATAAACAACTTGAAAATATTTTTGCACATTATATAGGCTGTCTCTGCAATCTGATTATTGTTTCCTTTTTTGTGCAGAAGCTTTATAGTTTCATGTACTCCCATTTATTTATTTTTGTTTTTGTTGCCTGTGCTTTTGAAGTCTTGCCTAGACCAATGTCCTCAAAAGTCTCCCCTGTGTTTTATTCTAGTAGTTTTATAGTTTCTCTTATACTAAGTCTTTAATTCTTCTTGGGTTGATTTTTGTATATAGTGACAGATGTGAGTCTAGTTTTATTCCTCTGCAAATGGATATCCATTTTTTCAAGCACCATTTATTAAAGAGGGTGTCCTTTCCTCAGTGCCTTCCCTTGATGCCTTTGGCAGAAATCTGTGGCTATATATGTGGATTTATTTCTGGGTTCTCTATTCTGTTTACTTGGTCTATGTGTCTGTTTTTATAACAACATCATGCTGTTTTGGATACTATAGTTTTGTAGCTTATTTTGAAGTCAGATAGCATGATACCTCCAAGCTTTTTTCTTTTTGTTCAGGATTGCTTTGGCTATTGGGGGTATTTTGTGGTCCCATACCATTTTTAAGACAGTTTTCTATATTTATGTGAATAATGCCATTGTTATTTTGATAGGGATTGCATTGAATCTGTAGATTTCTTTGAATAGTACAGTCATTTTAACAGTGTTAATTCTTCCAATCAATGAGCATGGGATGACTGCCCATTTATTTATGTCCTCCTCAACTTCTTTCATCAGTGTTTTATAGTTTTTGTTGTAGAGGTCTTTCACCTTCTTCATTTAACTTACCTCAAGTATTTTTGTAGCTATTATAAATGAGATTTCTTTTTCAGCTAGTTCATTATTGGTATATATAAACACTACTGATTTTTGAATGTTAATTTTGTATCCAGTAACTTAACTAAATTCATTTATCAGTTCTAAGAGGTTTTTGGTGGAATCTTTAAGTTTTTCTACATATAAGATTATGTCATCTGCAAAGAGAGACAATTTGACTTCCCCTTTTACCATTTTAAATGTCTTTTATTTCTTTGTCTTACCTGATTGCTCTGGCTAGGACTTTCAGTACTATGTTGAGTGATAGTGGTAAAAGTGGACATCCTTTCCTTGTTCAAAAAGCTCTCATCTTTCCTCCATTCAGTATTGTATTAGCTGTGGGTTTATCATAAATGGCCTTTACTGTGTTGAGGTTTGGTCCATATATGCCTAGTTTGTTGACAGTTTTTATGAGGAAGGGATGTTGAATTTTATCAGATGCTTTTTCTATATCTATTGAGATGACCATATGGTTTTTGTCTTTCATTCTATTGGTATGATGTATCACATTTATTGATTTGCACATATTAAACCATCCTTGCATTCTGGAGATAAATCCCACTTGATCACTATACACACACACACACACACACACACAATATTAGATTGTGTTTGCTAGTATTTTCTTTTGAGGATTTTGCACCTATGTTCATCAGGAATATTGGCCTATAGTTTTCATGTTTTGTTATGTCCTTGTCTGGTTTTGGTATTAGGGTAGTGCTGGCTTCATAAGAATGAGTTAGGAAATATGGGTATGGTGGCATGCACCTATAACCCCAGCTACTCTGCAGACCAATGCAGGAGGATCACTTGAATCCAGAAGTTTGAGGCTAGCCTAGGCAACAGAGTGAGACCCTGTCTCTTAAAAAAATTTTAAGAATTCCCTCCTGTTTAATTATTTTTGGAATAGTTTAAAAATAATTGGTGTTACTTTTTCCTTATAAGTTTGGTAGAATTCAGCAATAAAGCCATTCAGTCTTTGACATTTCTTTGTTGAAAGACTTTCTATTACTGATTCAATCTTGTTATTAGTCTGTTTGAGTTGTCTATTTCTTCCTGGTCCAATCTTGGTAGTTTGTATTTGTACCAAAATGTATCCATTCCCTTTATTTTTTCCAATTTCTTACTACTAATACATAGCTTTTCATGATAACCTTTACTGATCCTTTGTATTTCTGTGATATCAGTTGTAATGTTTCATTTTGTTTTTCTGATTTTACTTACTCATTATTTATTCTTTATTTTCTTAGCTAGTTTAGCTAGTGTTCGTTAATTTTATCTTTTCAGAAAAGCAACTTTTCATTTTGTTGATTATTTGTATTATTTTATACTCTCTATTCCCTTTAGTTCTGCTCTGATCTTCATTATTTCTTTCCTTCTAATAATTTTGAGTTTAGTCTCTTCTTTCTTTTTTAGTTCCTTGAGGTGAATCATTAGGTTGTTTATTTGAAATATTTGTACTTTTTTGATGTAGGCATTTATTGCTATAAATTTTCCTCTTAGTACTTCTTTTACTGTATCCCATAGGTTTTGATATGTTGGGTTTCCATTTTCATTTGTTTCAAGAAATTTGTTTATTTTTTTTTTATTATTTTTTATTCCATCTTGTAATGGGGGT
>VBSM01003157.1:6864807-6882841 GCA_008086735.1 Cheirogaleus medius
TAGTTATCCACTCATGAATTGACGGGCACTTGGGTAGTTTCCATGACCGTGCAAATTTGTTTATTTCTTTCTTAATAATTGAGCTAATGTTCATTCATGAGCATGTTGCTTAATTTCCATGTGTATGTAGAGTTTCCAAAGTTACACTTGTTTTTGATTTCTGGTTTTATTCCACCATGGTGTGGGAAAGCACTTGATATAATTTCAATTTTAAAAAATTAGTTCAGACTTGTTTTGTGACCTAACATGTGGTCTGTCCTGGAAAATGTTCCATGTGCTGATGAGAACAATGAGTATTCAGCATCTGTTGGATGAGATGTTCTGTAAATGTCTGTTAGGTTTATTTGGTGTACAGTACAGATTAAGTCTGATGTTTCTTTGTTGGTTTTCTATCTGGATGATCTACCCAATGCTAAAAATGGGATGTTGAAGTCCCTAACTATTATCATATTGGGGTCTATCTCTCTCTTTAGCTCTAATAATATTTGTTTTGTATGTCCAGTGTTGGGTGCATATATATTTACAATTTTTACATTTTCTTTCTGAATTGATCCCTGTATCATATAATGACTACCTTTATCTCTTTTTATTTTTTTTGACTTATAGCCTATTTTTATAATAAAAGTATAGCTATTACTCATGCTTTTGTTTCCTATTAGCATGGAATATTTTTTCATTCTTTCACTTTCAGTCTATATGTGTCTTTACAGATCAAGTGAGACTTTTGTAGGAAGTATAGGGTAGTTTCCACATCTTTGCAATTGTGAATTGTGTTGCTATAAACATTTGAGTGCAAATGTCTTTTTTACAGAATGTCTTTTGGGCACTTTATACATTCATGTGTTTCCATGATGGTAGACATCATCCTTTTGCTTCTGAATGTAGCTGCCTCTTAAACATTTCTTGTATGGCTAGTATAGTACTGAGGAATTCCAGGATCTATATTTTCCAGGCCTGTTGGTAGTTTCTGCTCTCCCTTAAAGTCATATGTAGGATTACCCAACCTCATGGGTAACTGTTACAACCACATGGGGTTGTAACTGTAATTAGAGACCCAAATTTGACTAAAACGTCTCTTCCTAACAGTGAATTTGGAACCTCAGGGATAAGCAGAAATTGATGGGTTACTAATATTCCTTCCCTGCTACATAATAAAGAAGGGATATAATGCCTTCTGGTAGGGCATCCACCAATGCCCACGACCACACAGGAGGAGGATGACAGTGGTCTGCTAAACACTTTTACAACCAAATAGGTGGCTCTCGTATCAATCAGAAAAAGAATTTGCTTACTGGCCACATCCAAGTTTATGTGGGATTCCTCATAAGTGATCTGGATAGTATGAGCAGGAGCCTGTGTCAAACCCAGGTAACTTCAGGCCTGGTCATCCATGACCATGAATGCCAGGGTTTGGGCTCCCCATTGTCCCCCTGTGGTCAAGGGACAATCCCATGCCCAATGGCTTTTCTGTCTACCATGGGCACAGGGCCTCCTGGGTCTCACTGCTCTTCCTGCTTTACTTGGGGCTTCTCCAAAGTTGGCCTGACAGTCCCTCTTAAAGTGTTTGAGTTTTCCATACCAGTAGCAGGTTCCGGCACCATCCCTGGATCCCCTCAGAGTGGCCAGGGGAGCCATTGTGGCAATAGCTCCCCCTAATAATTTGGCCTTTTGGCAGTCCCTGAGGGTTACCCCCAGATCCTGGCTGTTGTAGACAGTAAAGGCCAAAGACAGCATCTGGGTTGTGTCTGTCTGGGGTCCTAGGGTCAGTTTCTGGAGCTTTCTGCAAATGTCAGAGTAAGAATTATTAATAAAGTGGGTATTTATCACTATTACTCCCTATCGAGTTGTTAGTAAATTTCTTAGTAGCATCAATGATTGCTTCTCTAAATACTGCTGGGCTTTCTTCCTTTCCCTGAAACTATCTCTGCTAATTTAGAAAAGTTGACTGGTTTCACTTGGATAGTTTTCATACCTGCTATAAGGCACACTAACGTATGGTCGCAAAGATGGGACCCTCCTGGGCCTTGTTGATAATTCTATCCCAGATCCCTCTGTGGCACTGCCACATTTCTTGGTGGGAGACTTAGATTTGAAATATGAAGTTGGTCCTCATAAACTTGTCCAGCTGCCCAAATCCTATTTCTCTCACCTAGTGAGCAAGACCCCATATCCTTCCAGGGCAAGTAAAAACTACAGAAAGATGTTGAAATTATTCTATAAACCTTTCTGGATCAGCTGAAAAACTCCCTAACTTTTCTTTACATGTTTTAAGATCTCCCATTGAGAATGGAACATGGACCCCCACAGGCTGTCATGTGGGTCCTGGTACTTCCTGCAGAGGACATATGGAGGCAAGTTATAATTTGGGAGGGGGATGAAAAGGAGAGGGTAGACCATATGTTGGTGGGGCTTGGGGATCCTTTGGGGCTGAAGCAACAACCTCAGTCCCTTTGTCTTCACCCTATTTCTGCCCTAAAATTTGAGGTTTGTCCTGAGCCAAAGAGGCACTTGGACATTTTCCAGTCCCCCTGAGCTGACACTTTTCCACACGAGACTCACATTATTTGGAGTTATTCCTCAGATAAATAAAAGCTTAAACATAGAGAAGCTCTGACCACTTTCCCTCCATTCTACAAAACAGATCTAATTGCCGGATGGTGTTCGGGTTAAAGGTCTCATTTTCAGGCCAAGATTCTCCCTCCGGCAGCTGGTATTGGGGCTAGGCTCTCTTGCAGAAAAACACCAATTTCTTTTTGCAAAGGCTGTTTAGTCCAAGGGTCTTCCAATTTTTTAACAGACATCCCAGGAGAGAATTGGTAGGGATTGAGGTCTCCTGTCCTACAATTTATACAGGGAAAAAAGGAAGAGAGTAAACACCCCACCAGACCAGGCATCACCATGAATGGGGCTAGGAGCCTTCACTCCAACTTCCCACTATGGGAGGCCAGGCCGGCTTCATTAAGCCACAACTATGCCTCCTCGACTGTCCACTAGACCCTGTGTACCCAGTGTCAGTGGGTTGATCCTGACTGTGGGGTGCCACAGTCCCTTCTCCTCCCACAGCCAGTTCCCTTGTCCCATGCCTTGTGGCAGAAATGGGGAGCTCCCTACCCTCAATTCCCAATCCCCACCCCCTTGGCCTCTCTTGAGGGCAACTTTTCTGCTCAATCACCCAAGAATAAGAGGGACTCTAAAGACAGGAAGGCCCAGAATTAGGAAAGGTAGGTAAGAAGGGAAGACAAGGAAAGGAATGCCCACCCTAGGTCAGAAATAGCAACTTTTACTTAGGATGCCGATGCCTCTTATCCTGGGACTTCAATCGGTAAAGCCCATGTCCAACCCACATAGCTCCTATTCCAGGGTGGGGAGCACAACTGAGAGCATCCTTCAGTTCCCAAGAGCACTCTACCACCTCTTCCACTTTTTAAAAACACACCACCTTCCGCAGTGAATAGGCAGCCCATGGATTCTGCATGAGGGGATGTTGAGGTCTCTTTCTAGGTTAAACTAAAACTTCTACTTAATAAAACTAGGAAATAGAACAGCAATCTCATTTTCTGTAATTTTTCCTGCTGGCTCAGGGATAAAGTGCCATCCCTACCCTTTTTCTTTAGTTTTAAATGAGTTTTCAATGTTCATACTGCTGCCAGAACTGACTATTCCCAGTAACCTTAATTCTGTGATAACAGATAGTAACGTAGTAACTGCAGCTTTAAAGCAGGCTGAAAATAGACCGAGATTCCATTTTAACTTGATAGGGGCAGATTGACCATTTGAGTTCTGAACTTTTGATATATTTTGCCCGTCAGACATTTCCCTTTTAATTGTAACCAACTTGATTATATACATTATATACCAAATTTCTTCATAAATTCTCTTTCACAAACTCTATCACAACTTACACAGACCATCTGCGATTTTCTGTTTTTGTCCCAAGTTTTTCTTCTCTGAAACTTCTGGTTATTTTAGGACAAGAATTTCCCATACAAGATCTCTTCTTACAAAATATTATTCTCCTTTCTATTTAACCTTTCTTACCAAAAATAGTTTCCATACTCATAGTCTTTCTATATCTCTTTTTCCATTTTATCTTTCTTTTTTTCCTTTATCTTGCCTTTTCCCTCCAAATCCATACTTTAAATCCATTTTAAAACAACCTCTGAATTAGACATAATTACATATATATCTTTAATAAGAACACGCTTTATGCCTCTTCCATGACATATCTGATTTCTTGGCACACCCCATATATACAATCAGATGTGTTGACCTGAATTCCTACTTTTAGTAACTTTAAATTTTGGTGAAAACCTAAGAAACAAGAAATTTTGAATTGTCTGTTATAAACATCTGTTAGTTATATTTCTCCAATTTATTATTTTAGTAGTTTTTCTTAGATCTTAGTTATTATTTTAAGTTATTTTCTGTTAACCATTTTATAGCCTATAAAAATTAGATGTTCACCTTAAAGTCCTTAAAGTTAAACACATGGACACTTTTGCTGACAACCCAGAGGATTTAGCTGTTTTCACCAAACCAACAATACCAAAAACTGGTCCTACTTATCAAAAATCACACAAACGCAGATCTAATATTTTTTTACCTTCAAATTACAGCCATGAGACAATATCATAATTTCACCAGTCTGCAAACAGTAGCTGAAATCCTGTGCAGGAAAGCTGGTGGAACCCCGACCCCCAGAATCAGGGACTGAGGAGGCTTCAGCGTGGAGTGCAGGCCTTTTGGGGCTTGGGGGTAAAAGGGGCTCATCCAGGATGTCTGGCAAAGGTTCTTGTGCCTGGAGGTTACATAGGCTAGGCACATCCTGCACCCATCCCTCAAGTCAGGATCCTAATAAAGAGCCATGAAAGCTTGAATACATGGAACCTCCCCCCATTTCTGAACAGGATTTCTATTAGACATGGAGGCTTCCCTAAATAAGTACAAGGTTTCCACCGTCTCTTTTCTTCTAATAAAGTCAACAGGCAATAGTGGCCAAACTTTGCAAAGCCAAGGCTGCTGCAGCCGGAAAAGCACAAAGGCTAGAGGAGAAAAGATGGAACCCAGTGACACAGATGTTGCAACATACGCAGTACAGCTTTTCCCAGTAGGGAGGTAGCGAGACTGGGAAGCATCAGAAAAGAAGTGAGCAAAGAGAAACTGTGGAATACACAAGGAGCTTGTAATTTGCCACTCCAACAGTGGAGATAGAGAAGAGAAACGGAGCTTCTGAAGACTCAGGGGACCAAACGCAGGGGAGCAGACACCATAAAGACAGTGCAACAAAGCAGCCTCCAACAGACACACATCACTCCTTCATCTTACCCTACTGGAGTTTGCAGGACGCTTCCTTCCCGGGGTTTGGCACCAAATGTTAGATCTACCTTGATGTTCCCTGGTCCTTGGCCCCCAGTGTCAAGAGAAACTACTGGTACCAAGTTGAGCCAATGACGGAGTGATCACAACTGCAAAGCAATCCACACAAACAGTTCATTACAGAAAAGAAAGAAACTATACAAAGTGGAAGTAAAGAAGGAAGCTACCCAAAGAGAAAATATGTTCCAGAGAGAGGAAGATGTCAGCCTCCATGTACACAGTACAGCTTTTCCCAGTAGGGAAAGACGGTGAGGACTCCCAGGTGGTTTCCTTTTATTGGCCTGGCCTAGGGGCGGGCTTACAGGAGGTGTGCGGTATTACCAAATGATTGTCAGGTGTTCTGTGTTTTCTTGCAGTGCCTTCCCCTTATTGCTCCCCAGCTTCTCTGCCCCTAGGAACCACTCTTGTGGCCTACACGCACCACTTGCAGATTTCATCCCTACCTAACATAGTAACATTTTTTATATTAACATGCATGGTAGCAGGTCTCCAAAAATGGTCTGCAATGAAGCATTTTTTCTGTTTCCAAGACATTGTTCAGTCTCTTGCCACATTGAATCTAGACCAGTTCTGTGATACACTTTAACTAATAGAAACTGGCAGAAGTTATGTGCCATTTCCAGACCCAATCTTTAAGAAATATTTTTTTTTAAGGCAAGGATGAAAATGAGTTTTATTGAGGAGAGTAAGATAGGATTATAGGGCAAGAGCAAGATACAGTTTTATAGAGCATGGTACATATGCCACACATGATGACTAGACCCATTGTCATAGCAGGGCAAACAAAAAGAAGGGCGAAGAGAGGGGTTGATTATGGTCTGCATCTTGTTTTATAGTGCCAGATTGGGACCTCCCTCATGGTTCAGAGGTCACCAAGGAACCATTTTGATTGGACGGTTGGGAGCTGTATGACCTGAGCCTTAACTATGCATCCTAGGTCAATTTCCAGACTCTATGGTACCTATGCGGCTTGGTCCATGGGCTAGAGGGTCCTCTATATTCTCTTGCAGCTGGCATGCTAAGTTGATTGGCAGATTCGTAGGGTATTGCCTCCTCCCCCAGTTTGCTCAGGAGATTAGGGTGGGGCTGG
The DNA here is from genome assembly GCA_008086735.1 of Cheirogaleus medius. Lineage (NCBI taxonomy): Eukaryota > Metazoa > Chordata > Mammalia > Primates > Cheirogaleidae > Cheirogaleus > Cheirogaleus medius. Next base: position 6,871,274 of record VBSM01003157.1, read on the forward strand.
ACCAAGATGGGGGCCACACACCCACTTTCATCCCTAGGAGACCTGGAATCCCTTGCTATCTACCTAACATTCCCCACTCTCTATTCTAGAGGCCCAAATCATTGGGTAGGGGTGTCAACACATCTGGCTGCTTTGTGCTGAGTAGGGGTGACAATTCCTATTAGAGTGGCCTCTTGTAGGTTCTCCAAGTTCTCTCCAGGGTACTTTGGTATATGTTCTTGGTAGATTGCTGTAGTTGTCGGTGACGGTTTGTTGCTTCATGGCTTCTAGACAGGATGAAATAAATTTAGTTAGAAAATTTATAAGGATTGGTCCCAATATAAGAATTCCCAGGATGCAAAGGAACACCCCATTATTTTAGTAGAGGGAATTACCAAAGACATTCCCCAGAGCCTAGAAGTCTTGCATCATGTCTGGAGATTGGAGGCAGACTCTAGGATGGCATTCATGTTGTCCTGAACCTGTCCTGACTTGTTAACATAGAAGCAGCAATGTTCTTTTAAGTGGAAGAATGGGTCCTCCACATCCCAGCTAACTCTGGTTTGGAAAGGTCCTTATCCAGTCTTACTTTCCACCCACTGCTATTAAGGTCCCAGGCATACCTACTTGGATTCATCATTCTCGGGTGAAGCCATGAAAAGATCAAAATGAAACTCATCTGGCCCCCATGGACAAGGAAACCAACACCAGAGACAAATACTAGTATATTCCCTTGGAGGATCCCTGGTGCCTGTTCAAGTAGACTCTTGATGTGGCTCCTTCAGAGAAGTAGCACCAACTGTTTTTCCATGAACAAGACACCTTTTGCCCTGGCAAACCGAACTGCCACTTTTTGCCTTCATGGGAACAGCAGTTGCTGCTGGAGTAGCCACAGGAGGCACATCGTTGGGACTGCAATCTTTGAAAAATATTATCCCTTCCTGCTTTCTGTGATTTAGGGAGCTCTGAGCATGCAATTAAGACATATGGCCCCTACTAGAGAGATTATGTGGAAGGACCACATGGAAAAGTCATGTGAAGATAGAAGCTCTGAGCCCACATGGATATAGAGAAAGGTCCAGCATCCCAGAGTCCCAGCTGAGCACAGAGTTCCAGCTGTTCCTGCCAAAGCACCAGTAACCTTGGAGATTGTATTAATAACCTCAGCACCATATAAATGCAGTGGCAAAATAGATTGTGAGACCAGCAGAAGAACCATCAGCAAAGCCCCAGTCAACCCTTACATCATGAGAAATAGAAACATTGTTTTCTTTTACAGTACACTTAGTTTGGGGATGGTTTATTATGCTGTTATAGATTACCAGAACAGAAATTGGTATCAGAAGTAGGTACTGACACAGTAGAAAATGTGGTATGGGTTTTGTAAGCAGGTAGCAGGTAAACACTGAGAGTACTGAGGATATTGCTAATGAAGCCTGCAAATACATTAAGGAAATCATAATGGGTGGCTGGAGAAAACGGAATTCAAGTTATATAATGATAAAAAAAATCCACCTGCCTGAGATAATGTAGAAGATAGAAAAGGCACCCAATGAATTTGTGACTTTAGCTTAGGAGATTTCCAGGAAGAAAGTTGAGAGTACCAATTGATTTACTTGGGCTACCTTGATAAAGCATGAAAGACATGAGATGAGGTATAAGAGTAACCATTTCGTTTTTAAACAGAATTTGGAAATAATATGAATTCAGGGCTTGCTAAGTCTGAAAATACAACTGTTCCTCATACTAATCTTCTTTTAGAAAAAGACTATCGAAATGTGCCGGAGCCAGCTGGTGACGTGCGGCACCTGGAGTTAAGGGGTGAGGATGAGAAATAAAGAGATAAACAAAGATGGGAACGGGAGGACGGAGTCTGTGATGACTGCCGTGCCACGTTTATTTTTTGGGGTTAATTTATACAGAGAGATAAAATGAAAACAAGACGTAATGGGAACAAATGGTACAGGCTTACAATTATCTTGAAACCAGACAGCAACCATGAAACATATTTCAAGGTTTTCTCACCGGTTGGGCAAGCTTCTTACCCTGCATTTTTACTTTCTAATCTACATCCAAGGATTCTTAGGAATCAGCAAGACTATGAACACTAAGATCATTTAAGCAACTTAAAGAAACAGAACACAATAGGCTGATTATCATGCGGCCCTGGGAAAAATGTTTTAAGGGAAAAACTTCTAAGGAGTAGCTAGTAGGAGATAACGTGCAGGCAGCTGCTTCAGCGATTTTCCATGACTGCAGCTGCACTGTTTCCAGCACCCTCTAACTAGGTGAAAGGGTAAGAATGCCAGAGCTACAAGCTAGGGCCAGTGCTACGTCTCGAGGACCTCAGTGTTCTGGGCAGCAGTCGTACCCCAACTCTCCCGTGTTCGGGACAGCTCCTGACAGAAATGATAACTGGCTTTACTGCAAAGATAACAGCCATAGAAAAATGTGGCCTCCGTGAAATAAAAGATGTAAGTTGCATCTGTAAAACTCTTTTTTAAAAATCATAAAATTTAAGGCAAGTTGTGCAGACCATTTCATATAGAAAAAGACTTCTATGAGCATAAGGCCATTTCTCAAAGACTCTCTTTTGTTAGTAATAGAGTATCTAAGACAGTTTTTAAGAATATTTTAAGGATATTGTTCCATAGCAAGCTGATCCATGACCCAAAGTAAAGAGGGACCTATATTGAAGAGATTTGTGCTTATGGCTTCTGCTTAATGCAGTGGTTTCTAGCTTAATACATAGATGGCTTTTAAAGTTCATTTAGGACCCCTACTAGCTCAGACTAACGGATACAGAGATAATTCAAAAAGAAAGACCTCTGAGACCTATACCTCCAAAAACAGAAAGTATATTGAGAAATAACCTTACACTGCATAAGTAGACCATTTCTCATGAAAATGGAAATGAACAGACACCTCATTATCTAGTGAAAAAAAGAGTGGTTTCCTGCAAGCAATGTGATAAAAATGATCTAAACTGATTGTCAGTTTATCAGAACTAAGAATCTAGAAGGCAGAGCTAACAGTTAGGAGAATCACTCCCAGGGAGCAGATCTGGGCCTATAGAGAGGTATGCATCCCTGCTCAGAGCTGGAAAATTAACAACATGTGTTTGCCTGGATTTCAGAATTTCTATGGATCAGTGTCTGTTATATGCCTTCCCAACTCCCTTTTTTATGAAATTGTCCCCCCCTTCACATTGTTTCTATTTCTAGCTCATCTTTATCATGTTTTGCAAATTTCAGGTCTAAGCCTTAAAAAGTACTGAAGTCTTCTATTTTTACACTTTTGTAGCCCTAAACCACCTTGAACTACAACATAAGACATTCAGCTACCTTATGAAAGAGAACCGTGTACAGAGATTACATAGAGAGACCTCATGGAGAGGGAAAGGCCCCAAACCTACACTGGGCTGGGGGGTTAGGCCATAACATTGCCAAAGGTGAGACCAGCTTCCAGAATCATCCACATCAGAGCATCAGAAACAGACCTACCCATTGATGCCTCAAGCCTACAGAAACTGAAACTTGCATCATAAATTTTTAGAAGGAAGCAAAGCTGAAATAATGTGGGTATCTAGTAAGGATATTAAATATTGAATTTACAACCATATTGCTACATTTTTCAGCAATACTTAATTGGCACTTTTGGAAGCTGACAGTCATGGATTATAAAAAATATTTATAATTCTACATCATTGTGAACTGGAGTCAGACTTGTCATTGATATTTTTGTTTTTCATTTCATTGTTGGTTAATCCTGACATGATGGATGGTTTAAAAGAGAATTTTTAAAGCATGAAGGCAAAGAGAGTGACAGAATTGTGGGCACTAATGCTTGTAGTGATTAAATCAGTCATATGTTTACAAAGAGTTATGAGGACTAAGTAAATAAATTACTTGGTGTTTTACAAGTATCATTTACAAAGAAAACTAAAATGTTGCCAAATATACAGAAATATTTGATATTTCTTATTTTTATGAACTGATGATGAAATTTATTATATTCTATTTTGAATCATATATTTAGAGCAATCTAAAGCATAATTTTGAAGTGTTCAAAGAATGCTAAGGGGAATCTATTGAAATATTTGGAATGAAGTGTAAGGATATTCAAGTGTCACAATAATCAATGTGATTGTAATGGGACAAATACAAAAGCTTAGAATGCTTACATAGTGTCACATTTAAACACAAGGGCTGCAGATGATGAAGTATTGTGACAATCTTTAATAAATTTGCTATAAAATAAAATAATGAAAATGATGTTTGGGCACTGGCCAAATAAAATGATTGATAAGGTGCTTTCAGCAAAAATTTGAGTTTATTTTAATATTATAGATGTTGGCAGAAACCAAAGAAATGATTATTTTCCTAAAGCATGGCAAAGTATTATTCATTAACAGCTGTTTTTCAAATGAGTGAATAAAGCATTTGATGAATTTTTCTTCAGTCAAGCATCTAAGATGAGATAGGAGATTTCCAAATGAACTGATAATTTCATATTAAATAGTAATGCAGACTGAAAGTGATGTATTGGGTTAAGCACTGACACTAAGGACACATTGGTCTGCTAAGAAAATTGTTTCAGACATTTAAGCTGTTACAACAGAAGCAAAATATATTCTGGGTTGAAAACATAAGGAAGTTTTTTATCCCATTTTGTATGTACAGTTATTTTAGGAAAAGTATTTTAAAATCTGTTAAAATGATCATTTATATCAAAGGAAGACCTCCAAATTCTTGACTGTTCTCAGCTTTGTGAAGAGATGGAGAATGTTTACAAATAATTACTATTCCAGACTGGAGCATGTTGAAATTTATTTATTTATTTATTTTTCAAGTTCAAATGAGATGCAAAATATGTTGACTTTTACTCAGAAAGTCTTCAGTTTCTTATCAGGTAATGAAAATTTCAAGTCCTCCCGGGAGATATATTTAATCAGTAAGATATATATTTATGAATTTTCAAATTACTTGAATTTTGCACCTATATCTGCTCATTTGAGAAATCTAAATGTGTGTGTATTAGTCAGGATGGGCTAGATTAAGCTTCAATAATAAACAATCCTGTATTGTCTTTGACTTGCACAACATGTGACTTTTTCAGTTTGGCCAGGGCTCTGCTCCACAATGGTGGCCGTCATTTTGGAACCCAACATGACAGACTACCACCACAGAAACATTGCCAATTGCCATAGGAAGGGGAAGGAATAGAATGAACCATGCACTGGCTTTTAAAAACTTTTGCAAGAAAATGACCCACGTCATTCTATTCTCCAAAGCAAGTCGCATGGCTTAGTTTCAAGGAAGTTCCATAATGATATCACAATTTCTTTAGAAGTCAAGTTTGCCTAAGTATGAAGCCAAAATAATACAATCATTGCATACTTAGAAGTGTACACATATACCTGACTGGAGTGAGTTGGAGTCTTTTTGTTGTCCAAATAGTTTATCATCTTTTTTGAAGAGTTTGATTGAAAACCATTTGAATTGTTATAAAAAGGCATTTGGAAGATTTTCAAAAAGTATTTCCTAAACATTTTCCCAGCCTGATGGTACTGGTGCACAAGTGAATAAACAATCCTTTCTTATCACATGAAGGCAAAGGTAGCATATTTTTTAGAAATTAATCCACAGTATCTTATTGTATCAGAGTAATTGTTTATTTCTCTTTCTGATTCCATACTCAAAGTTCTGATTCTTCAGTTAACATAAAAACTTTATAAAGAAAAATTTTTTTTTCAGGAGCTACATCTTCACTTTATGGTAAGCCACACGTGGCTTTATCACAGACTAATCAAAAACATGGTCATTTTTTTTACTGAGTAATTTTAGGTTTGTAATTTTGCAAATTGATTAGATATAGCATTACTACATATATTTAACATAAAAACTTGATTTTAATTATATTTACCTTTGCAGTAACATTCTAATCAGGGCAAGTAAGATAGTTTAAAAGCATGGCAGTGATACAAAGTTATTTAAAATATATTAAATGTATGCATTTTAATAAAAGGTAACAAAAAATATAGTAAACAAATGTATAGATGGGACACACATATAGCAATAAATTGTGTAAAGGCCATACAAATACTGATATTTGGAAAACAGTGACCTAATGTATAGATTACAAATGATTATTCTAAATTAAAATAGAAAAATGATTGGACTAAGTGTTTTCTGAGTTAAAAGTTATGCTACTTTCATTGGGATGTTTAAACATGAACAAATGTTGGAAATGCTAAAGGTTTTAAAGTACCACTTCCAGTTAAAAGAAACTGATTTTCTAAGGCTTCTTGTTAATAAATACACTAGAAAATTATCAGAAAAATATGTACTGTGAAAAATAACTTGCAAAAAATTATTTGAATGTGTACCTATTGATGCTACTTTTTTACACTGAAATACTTGTCATTGTCTAAATAAGTAAATTATTTTTAGACCTACTGCAGTATTTATTTTAAAAAATATACTGGCTTGTTGTATGAATAAAGCATACTGCAAGGAATACAGATGAACCTCCAGATACAGGAGATGCATAGAGCAAGTTATGTGGGAAGGGGCATGAAGCCTCCATGCCCTCTCCAAGTGCACCACTCTCAGGGACCTCCACATGTTCTGCAATCTGGGAGCTCTCTGAAACCTGTCCTTTTGGCTTTTTTATGTTCCTTTTAAAAAAATTATTTTAATAGATTTAAGGGTGCAAGTGGTTTTTGGTCACATAATAAGCAACCCACAGAAGGGGAAAATATATTCTCAAGCTATACATCTGACAGAGGACTAATATCCAGAATCTACATGAATTGAAACAAACTAGCAGAAAAAAAAAAGATAAACCCATTAAAAAGTGGGGGAAAGAAATGAACAGACATTTTTCAAAAGAAAATAGACAAATTGCCAACAAATGTGAAAAAATATCAGTATCACTAATCATCAGGGAAATGCCAATTAAAATCACAATGAGATACCACCTTACTGCAGGCAGAATGGGCATTATTATTAATAAAAAGTCAAAAAACAATAGATGTTGGCACAGGTGCAGGGAAAAGGGGTCACTTATACACTGTTGCTGAGAATGTAAATTAGTATAACCTCTGTAGAAAACAGTATGGAGATTTCTCAAAGAACTAAACAAAAGTAGATCTACCATTCAATCCAACAATCCCACTACCAGGTATCTCCACAAAGGAAAAGAAATCAATATATTAAAAAGATACCTGAAACAAACAAAAAAAATAAAATAAAAAAATAAAAATAAAAAAGATACCTGCCCTCATGTTTACTGCAGCACTATTCACAATACAAAAGATATGGAGTCTGGAGTCCATCTACGTGTCCATCAATGGATGATTGCATAAAGAAAATACTACTCAGCCTAAAAGAATGGAATCATCTTTTGCTGCAGCTTGAATGGAAATGGAGGCCAATATCCTAAGTGAAGTATGGCAGGGATGGAAAACCAAATATCACGTGTTCTCACTTAAAAGTGGGAGATAAGATATGGGTACACACAGGAGCAAACAGAGAGGTACAATGGACATTGGAGACTCAGAAGGCAAGAGGTTAGGGGAGTGATGGAAGAAAAAGTACCTACTGGGTACAATGTACACTATTCAGGAGACAGATACACTAAACCAGACATCACCACTATAGCAGTATTTAAATTGCGACATTTTATACCATTCTAAATTGCTTTTGGGGGATATAGTAGAGGAGTTGGCATTTCCTACCAAGTAATTTAATGACAAGAAAGTTTACTCTTAGCCACAACTGGCCTTAAGATAGGACAGGCAAGTGTTCTTGTGAGGCCATCTTAGAGATGTTAAAAAGCCCTCTAGCTTCCACAAAATTACAGTAAAACCTTCGCTTTTTAAAAATTTATTTATGCTGTGAATACTTAGTAAAGCCTAAATAATCCTAAGAAGGACAAAATGTTCTCCTGTTGATTGATGTTATTTGTCATTTAGCATGAATCAATTCACTGAGAGCAAACTTTGATAAAGAAAACATAAAAGCTAATGTTTTAATTTTATATTTGAGAGAAAAGTGAAAAATGTGAGAATGTAGAAGAATGTGGGTCAAAGGCAAATTTCCAAAATTTTACAATTCTATTCAGGGCTGGTCCTAACAGATACTCTAAAAATCAGTATCTACTGACATCCCACCAAGCTCTTGCAGATGTCTGAGGATTCAAATCTAGAGCCCAGAGAGTCTTGGAGCCAGAACAAGAGTTTTTCAAAGTCACATTTTCAGCATTACAGCCATGAAGCCATAAGCATATTCTCATCTGCCGGGGTGGAGAAGGGTGATCTCTGATTAAAGTACTTTTCCTAGTGAGCATCTGAGATCCTGGACCTCTGACTCCTGTGTTAAATCTAGGATCCCTGACCCCTGCTAGGATGTCAGCATCATGAACACCAATCTGTATGTACCATTAGAAAAATCCTAGTTTATATAAAAATCTTAAGAACTACTTATTCAATGGGAGAAAATTATTTGCTAGATTGAAGTCAAGTTTCCCAAGCTTGCCATTTGATATGGTCTGGATATTTATTTCCTCCAAGTCTCATGTTGAAATTTGATCCTCAGTGTTGGAGGTGGGATGTGTTTGGGTCAAGGGGGCAGATCCCTCATGAATGGGTTGATGCCGTTCCCGTGATAATGAGTGAATTTTTGCTGTATTAGTTCATGCGAGAGCTGGTTAACTAAAAGGATGTAGCACTCCTCCTTCTCTCTCTTGCTTTCCCCGCCCTTGCCACGTGACATGCCTGGTCCCCCTTCACTTTTTGCCTAAATTGGAAGTTCCCTGAAGCCCTCACCAGAAGCAGATGTCAGCACCATGCTTCTTGTACAGCCTACAGAACCATGAGCCAAATAAAACTCAGGTATTTCCTTTATAGCATTGCAAAACTGGATAAAACACCATTATAACCACTGGTGTAAGGATTCAGGGAAAGAGACAAGCTATGAATAGGGCAAAAAAGTTATACAGTAGGTACCGAAATATTTTTTCAAATTAAAGGATGAAAACTGCAAATGGGGATAGGAAAATACTTGAATCTTCAAAGAAAAAATAAATTCAAATGGACACTCAAAGAAAATGAATTACATAATCTGTGAAGATACAATGCAGAAAAAATGAGGAATAATAATCACTGTTTAAAAGTGTGTACATTTGAGAAGAATCATAGAGCTGCAAGGGAACTTAAATATATATTTAACCCAGTCCTGATATTTTACAGATCAAGATTGTTATTTATTCCATAATTACTCTATTGCAAATAGAGAGAAAAACTAGTCTCAATCATTCAAAACCTAAAGAAGTCAACAAGAAAAGCATGATATAAAAAATTGATACATTGGATATTATTAAAATTGAAGCTTATGTTATGCAAAAGACACAGAATTTAACAACAACAACAAAAAAAAACCAAAAAGATAAGCCACAGGCTGCAAGAAAACATTTGCAAAACATGTATCTGATAGAATGCTTGTATTCAAAATTATACAGAGAACTCTTAAAATGCAACAATAAGAAAACAAAATTTTAAAATTTGGGCAAAAGATCTGAAAAGACACTTCACCAGAGAAGAAAAATTTATGTCAAATAAAGACATGAAACAATTCTCAACATCATTTGTCATTAGGGTAATGTCAATTAAAACAACAATAAGATACCACTACATATCTATTAGAATTGCTAAAAGAAAATATAATAACAATATCATTTGCTGGTATTGGATGTGTGGCTGGTAAAGATATGAACAAAAGGAACTAGTGGGAATTCAAAGTACCACAAGCACTTTGAAAGGCAATTCATCACTTTCCTGTAAAGCTAAACATAGCTTCACCATACAATCCAGCAATCATGCTCCTTGATATTTAACCAACTGCCCCTGGAAGTAACCAAGATGTCCTTCAATAGATGAAATGATAAATAAACTACAGTATATCAATACAATTGAATACTATTCAGCAATAAAAATAATGATCTATCAAGCCACACAAAGATAAGAATGAACCTTAAGTGCATGTTGCTAAGTCTTTTACTTAGCCAGTCTGAAAAGGCTCCTTGCCATTTACATTTCATTCTGGAGAAGGCAGACTTACGGAGATGATGCAAATCAATAATTTCTGGGGCTTCTGAAAGAGTGGAGGAGAATAGTAATTGAATAGGTGAAGCACAGGAAATATTTTTAGGATGGTGAAATTATTCTTTATGATACTATAATTATGGGTACATGCCACTATGTATTTGACAAAATCCATAGAACTTACAGCAATCAGAGTTAACTTTAATGTATATACATTTTAAAGGATCATTTAGGAGTCTGAAGGACCCCAAGAAGGAAGGCAGAATGTGAAAAGAGAATCCAATTGTATTACAAATGTATGAAACAACCTCTCTGAAGCAAGTAGTGGTAAAAACTGCTAACCTAAGTAGCTTTTGAAATGAATGGGGCCTATCAGACTAAAGGCAAAAGGAACTGTACATAAACACTAAACCCTAATTGATAAAGTGATTTCCCATGGGGGTGTAAGTTAATAATTCTGAAACCACTATACATGTTTTCTGGACTTGAAAAATTAAGTAAATGGATGGCAGATGGTGGTAGCAAGATTTCTCACCATTGGAGTGGGAATTAACAGGCAAGCAAGGGATAGAAGATAGAAGATCCATGTTGCAGTAGGTTAGAGTTGGAGACATCTGTATTAACTCATATGTAGTTTAACACAGATACAAATGGTTCCATATATAAATATTTATTGGTAAGTGTGTATACATAGATTAGTATACACACATAAGTTTCTTTGTTATATTAGCTGAGAGGACCTAAAAGAAATGACACCCAAATAGCAAACAGCACATCTAGTGCCCGGATTTTGGTTTCTAATACCATTCTCTCATAAAAGGAACTAGAGCTCCTTGGAGAAATGCCTGTTTCCAGGACTGGGGCAGGAAATATATAAGATGAGCCTAGAACACCTTATAGTGCCAGAAAGTAAAGAAATGCTCAAAACACAAAACAAAACCTCCCACAATTTAACATTGATTTAGCCATGTCTAAGCGGCACAGGGGCTGGAGCAATCTGAACAACAAAATGAATGAAGTAGATTAGATTATAACACAAAGTATTTTTTTTAAATGAATCCACATGTATGTAAATAAATAATTAAATAAACAAGGGCAAATAGACAAATCTCCTGGACTGAATAATTCAATGTAATTTATGTAGCTACACTACCATTAAGGAGATGGAGCATAATGTCCTCACTCCTAAAGTGTGGGCTACAGATTGTGACTTCCTTCCAAAGAGTACATGCAAATTGGAAAGCAGCAAAGAGAGTAGTTTTACAGTGGAAACTCTGGAAAACACTACCTCAGCCAGGTGGTCAAGGATTACCTCCACAGTGACAAGTCATTTGGATAGTATGTATCCTTGACAAGATGTGATGAGAATGGTAATTTTTCTCTGTTGTTTTCCTCCCCAAAATGGATAACCCAATTCTAATCATGTGCAAGTCATCAGACAAATTCCAATAGAGAGGCATCCTACAATTTACCTGGCCTATACT
>VBSM01003157.1:6906117-6916497 GCA_008086735.1 Cheirogaleus medius
ATCTACAATATATAACATATTTTAAAACACAGTAAAAAGAAAACAGACAGTCCAATAAAAATAGGCCAAAATGTGAACAGATACTTCACAAAAGAAGATATATGAATGGCAAATAGGCATATAAAAACATGCTCAGCATCATTAGTCGTTAGGTGAATGGAAATTAAGGTCACAAGGAGATAAACGTACATAGTTGTTAGAATGTCTAAAATTAAAAAGACTGAGCATACCAAGTATTAGTGAGGGTATGGGGGAACGTAAATTCTCATACACTTATTGTTGGAATGTAAAATGATCAAAATACGTTGGAAAAAAGTCTGGCAATTTCTTAAAAATTGAACACATACTTCCCATGTGACCAAGCAATCACTCTCTTGGGTATTTATCTTAGAGAAATAGAATCATATATCTATATTTGCACACAAGTGCTTCTAAAAGCTTACTTTTAATAACCAAACCTGGAAAAAATCCATCATCATATGAATGAATAACCAAACTGTGGTAAATGTACATAATGCAAAACTACTCAGCAATAAAAAGCAGAGAACTACCAACATCAGTACCCACAACAACATGGATGGCTTACACATCATGCTGAGTGAGGAGGGAGGAGAGGTACATACTATATGATTCCATGTACAAAAAATTTTTGAAAATAATGGAGTTTGCAGGTAAAGAGAGGATTTGAAAAAGGGTGTGAGGGAAATAAAGGGAAAAAGGAAATTCTGGTGGTAACGAATGTGTTCATTATCTTGATTGTGGTGATGTTTTCATGAGTGTGTGTATCACACACACTCATTACATTCATATATATATACATGCATATATACACATATATATCAAATGTGTATGCATTTGTATATTTATACAAACATATATATCAAAATTTATCATATTGTATAATTTAACGTGTGCAGTTTATTGTATATCAATTATATGTCAAAACTGTTTAATAAAATTGCATAGTTTTCCATCTTAAACATCATATATGAATAAAATTGCCTTTTTCTTACTAATTTGGAATAATCATTAAGTATGTTAACCACGTTTTAGAGCCACAGTATGTGGATAATATCAGCATCTCTAAAGCTAATTAGGCCCATTTAGCCACACAAACGGTCCTTGGATTGTACGGTTTACAAAATTTTGTTTCAGCTTTTTATTTTTATTTGTTGTTTGTGCTTTTAAAACGAAATTTCTGATTGTTGGATTTATTTCTTTAAATCTGTCATAGAAATTGAACACTTATCGTTCAGTTGCTAAAAGTCAACTAAAGACTAGAGGAAGATATGTTGTGAAAATACTAACTTTGAGGTCCTATGGCCATAACTGTAAGGTAGTCTGAGAAAGCAGATTAGCTCTGTGCCATGGAAGTAGTAGAAATAGTGAGTGGTGAGTAGCTAGCATGCTTCTGCCACATTCTCTGTTTAAATTAAGAATGAAGCTTTGAGGAATACTCAGATGAGCTTTATTATATAGCCTTAGTCATATCCATTTGTTGTGTAGAGCCTATGTTGGGGCTATACTGCAGAGAGCTCAGGTTGCTGGTATGTGAATTCCTATCATGTGATGTGTTATCACTTTTCTAAATACTAATGCTTACAGAACTATAGTAATCATCATTATTGTGAACATCCTCAGTTACCATGTCTTTTTTTTAACCATCTTAGATTTATATTTTAATTTTTTAATTTATTTTTACTTCAGAGTATTATGGGGGTACAAATGCTTTAGTTACAGAAATTGCTTTTGCACTGCCCGAGTCAGAGCTACAAGCATGCCCACCCCCCAGTGTGCACCGTCTTTGTTAGGTGCGAATTTGCCCATCCCTTCCTCCTCCCTCCCACCTGCCTGACACCCTGTGAATTTTACTTCCCATATGTGTGCATTAGTGTTGATCGATTAGTACCAATTTAATAATGAGTACATGTGGTGTTTGTTTTTCCATTCTTGAGATACTTCATTTAGAAGAATGGGCTCCAGCTCCATCTAGGATAACACAATAGGTAGTTCACCATTTTTTTTCATGGCTGAATAGTACTACATGGCATACAAACGTTACCATGTCTTGAATGCCAACTTTCCAACAAGCATTGAACTATGCATTGTATCAATATTATTTCAGTAATTTCTGGGTTAGACTGGGAAATTCTTAGGAACAGAAGATATATCTTATTTTTCTCCTGCAAGTCTTTTGGTGTCAAATAGAATAAAAACAGATTATGATTAGTATTCTTTTTTTTTTTTTTTTTTTTTTTTTTTTTTTTTTTTGAGTTAGTGTCTCACCCTGTCACCCAGTCTGGGGTGCAGGGGCATAATCACAGCTCACTGCAACCTCAAACTCTTTGGCTAAAGTGATCCCCCTGCCTCAGGCTTCTGAGTAGCTGAGACTACAGGCACATGCTACCATGCCCAGCTAATTTTTCCATTTTTTGTAGAGACAGGGTCTCACTCTTGCTCAGGCTAGTTTCAAACTCCCGACCTCAAGAGATCCTCCTGCCTCGGCCTCTTAAAATGCTAGGATTACACACATGGGCCACCATGGCTGCCTTTAGTATTCTTTTTGAAAGAATGAATATTAAATAACCTCAGCAAATCTACTTCTGTCTTCCTAGTGTGTCAGACATGAATATATGCTCACCTTATTTTTAGTGTATCTCAAAATGTCTTAGTATGGGCATGTCAATATTAATAATAAATGTCTGGAAGATATGCTTCTGAAGATTGAATAAATTATATTTAATACTTTCTCACAAATTTGTATCTAAAGAATCTGATTCTTAGCAGAGTGTGGCTTATTCACAGAATTCTTTGTGCTTAACTTATCCAGCTATTCATGCAATCACTGGAAATTCACTGCTGATTTTTGCTGAAGTACACATTCTTTCACTAAAAAAGGAAGATGTTTTCTTTTTAAACCTGCTGTACACAACAATGAAAGCAAAATAAAATTCTACATGAGTGTGCATACTCGTTGCTGGTTTAGTTGCTTGTTGGTTTATGTTAACTTGAGATCATTCTGGCATTATGAATTCTTCTTTAATCTAGATTCTCTTTAATGAGAGTCATATCTAAAATGGGATTTTCCCCCTGACACATCCAGAATACAATAATAAAAAATAATAAAATCATTCTTTCAGCTGGCTTGATATGTTACATGGAAAATTGAAGGTCAAATCCTAATCATGTTATTTGTTTATAAACAATTTTACTTAATGTACTCTGTCAAGAACATTTATGTATCTGGAGAAATTACAATACTACATAATTGCAAAAGATTTCTTGAGCGATGTCTTTGCCCATTTGTATTGTGAAGAAGGAATACCTGAGGCTGGATAATTTATGAAGAAAAAAAATTCATTAGCCTCACGGCTCTTCAGGCTGTACAAGACGCAAGGTGCCAGCTTCTGCTTCTGATGAGGGCCTCAGGAAGCTGCCACTCACGGATGAAGGGAAAGGTAGCTGGCATGCGCAGAGATCACGTGGCCAGAGAGGAAGCAGGGGAGAGGGGAGGAGGTGCAAGGCTCTTTTCAACAACCAGCTTTCTCAAGATCTAAGAGTGAGAACTCGCTCACTTGGCAAGAGTGGCAGGAAGCTATTCATGAATGATCTGCCCCCACAACTGAAACGCCTCTCACCAGGCCCCACTTCCAACACTGGGGATCACATTTCAACAAGAGACTTGGTGGGGCCAAACAAACCATATCCAAACCATGGCAAAAGGGTAAAATGTCTTGCTAAATCAAAATGCTTGAAAAACTTTTAACTACAATATTTCTAGACATAAAAATCTGGAGTATGGCCCTTCTCAAAATTTAGACAATAATACAGTAATTTATTTTTGTTAGTTATTAGGATATTCCCATTCTTTCTCCCCCTTTTACCACTCTGCTGGAATATAGTTGCCCCAGGGTCATGTACTATCAGCAGTTCTTAGTAAATATGGGTGAACGTATATCCTTTGTTTGCATTTATCATTCATAGATTCTTTCATGTTTGTTTTTAACTACAAGTTGTTATATTCAACCCATTGATGTTATTTTAATAAAGTTTTTAATTCAGTATTCCATAATGTGAAAAGTCACCCCACTCAAATGAATTATTTTGATAATTTAATGAAAATAGAGCTAGGTTATAAAAGGTTTTGCATGCCATACCTAAGGTTTTTATTTTTTCTTGAAGACAAGGAGGATCTTCTGAAAAAATTTAAGCAGCAAAGTAGATAGCTTATTGTTTTAGGAATTTGATAAAACTTAGTGACTAGATG
Organism: Cheirogaleus medius; assembly: GCA_008086735.1. Lineage (NCBI taxonomy): Eukaryota > Metazoa > Chordata > Mammalia > Primates > Cheirogaleidae > Cheirogaleus > Cheirogaleus medius. Next base: position 6,910,385 of record VBSM01003157.1, read on the forward strand.
TAGTGATAAGGCAGGAGGAAGGGACTGAGAATGACTTCAATATTTCTGGCTTCAGTATCTGCCTGTAGGATAGTACCAACAATCCTCAGTAAGGAGATTATGTGGAGAAGTGCTTACACTGGATGGAAGATGGCCCATTTGGTTTGTGATGCCGAATTCATGAAGATATAGATAATACATTTCTTTCAGGTGGAGATGTTATATGTGCAGAAATGCTGGTGTGAAATTCAGCATCAACAAAGCCTATATCCTAAAATTTCCCATTTTTTGTAGCACTGCTCTTCTGAGTTTCCTCCCACCTCTCTGGTGTTGGGTTTTTCTTCACTGGCCAGTGGGTATTGCAGAGATTCCTCAGGGTCCTGACGGCAGGCTCTTTCTCCGCAGAGATCTCATTCTTGCCAATGGCCTCACTACCATGGTGGGGGCATGATCATTGCAGAGTAGGAGAGGTAGTAGGAAAGCTTGGGGGCAGAGAACTAGAAGGAAACCAGAACAGAGTGAAGTCATGGAAGTTACTAGTGGAATTTTGAAAAATTAGTTATCAACAGCCTTAAATTGTACATAAAGATCAAGAAAATAGGAACTATAAAGGGTTTTTTTGGTTTTTTTTGGTTGGGAAAATTAGATTTCCTTTATCAGAACAAAGCCAGATTGCAATGTGCAGGGCTCAAGCCAGATTGCAATGGGTGGAAGAGAAGACGAGGGGGAGAGATGACAGGAGAGGAGACAGTGTACATAGATTAATCTGTCAACGAAGTCTGGTGTTCTATTGCACAGTAGGGTGACTGTGGTTAGCAAAATTGTATTGTATATTTACAAATAGTTAGACGTGAGGATTTTGAATAATCTCAGCACAAAGAAATGATAAATGTATGAAGCGATGGACATGCTAAAAACCCTGATTTGATCATTACAAAATGTATACATGTATTGAAACATCAATGTGTACTACATAAATGTGTACAATTATTCTGTGTCAATTAAAATAATTAATTAAAAAAAAGAATGACAGAGCATAAGAGGTTTGTAACAGAAGCTAAATCCATTATATTCCAACATTTACATCTTTAATAAGAAATATTAAATAATACATAAAACAAAAATGTTCATTGGAAAGCACTTGAGGCTAACAAAATCATTTCATTTCACTGGATTGGCTATTAAAAAGGAAAACTATACAGGGTGTCTTCAAATGTCTGTCTTCAACTTTTTTCGTTGTTTTTGCTTGGCATGAAAAAGAAAACCCCCTATTTATTAAATCTGATGAGGGACGGGTTTTAATATTTGGCTACAGGTTATAACATATCACATTTAATGGGATTCTATAAAATGACAGATATGACATCACAAAATATTCTCAAAGTGGTTCAGGTCAATTGAGTTCCACAAATACATATTGATTATCTATTGAAAGGCAATTACTATGCTAGGTATTTAGGATCCAAACAGTGCTGAAGTCTCAAAAACATACCCTAGATAACCTGAACATTTTAAAATAATGTGGTAGGAACTAAGATAGGGGAAGGTGCAGTGAGCAGGGGCAACACTTAATTCAACCTAGTGATTTAACCAAGAGGTTTACTGAAGCCAGCCTTGAAGGATTAATAAATATTAAAAATATTAATAAATATTAGAAAAAGCAGAGAAAGGGCATTCAAGATGGACAGCAAGTCTGAGAAAGTTACAGATGTCTTGCAGAGTATGTTACACAAATGGCTTTATAAACAGCAGTTTGATTTACTGAAGCATAATGTACAATTCATGAGAACAAAGGCTGAAGAAGAAGGTAAAGGCAGGTTGATGGAAAGCCTTACATTATATATTATTCTAGGAGCTAAACTTTATATTGTCAATAATGATAGTTATTAAAGACTTTAAAGCATTGGCGTGACAAGGTCAGAGTTGCATTTTTAGAAGACCACTCTTGCTGCAATGAAGAGAAGGCAAAACTAGGGGAAAGGGATGAGGTAGGAGGATATTATAATAACCTGGAGGTGAGATGACGATGGCCCGATATGCCACATAACAGAAAGGGAGAGAGAGGAAGGATTTGAGATCTATTCAGATGATGGGAGAGGTCAGTAGCATTTGGTGATAGATTGGAGGTTATTGGTGACTGTAAAAGACTAAGATAATTCACAGTTTTCTGGTTTTACTGACGTGGTGGATGATAGTGCCATGAATCCATATCGTATAACAGGAAATGTGATAAACTTGAATGGAAGGGAAAGAAAGAAATGATGAGTCAAATTTGGGCCTATTAAGTATGATGTGTCTGTGGAACTTTCAAGAGGATTTGTCTATTGGGTCTTTGGATTCACAAATCTTAAAACTATCTGAGAGGTAAAAGCTGAAGATATAGATCTGAAAATCATCACCGTTTCATTGTTACTTAAAACGAAGAGAATGAATGAGAATGCTCTATTAATGCAGAATAAATTTGTATGCCTTTCACATTTACCATTCAGAGTGCCCTTTGAGTTCTTTCTTCTTTCATAGTAGGCTTCACTTTAATGGGATTTTATGTGTTTGACCATGCTGGGGTCTAGAAGGAATACCACCATTGTGATTTATCCAGAGAATTGGAAACTCCTGGATAAGAACCCCATCTGTCCATGGTTTTCAATTTCCTGTTCTAATATATTTGCTGACTTAGCCAGTTTTGAGTTACTTTCTCCAGAAGTAGATATACTTTTCTGTGCTTCTTCTACAGTGAGGACTGTCATGCCACCTGCTACCATTTGTGTGCTTTTGGGAGAGTGCTCCTAAGGTAAGCTGTCTATATTAGTTTCCTATGGCTGCTGTTACAAATTACCACAAAGATGGTGGCTTAAAGCAACAGGAATTTATTATCTTACAGCTCTGATATCAGAAGTCTGAAATCAGTTTAACTGGGCTAAAATTAAGATGTTAGCAGACCAGCATTCCTTTTGGAGGATCTGGGGGAAAATCCTTTTCTTACCTTTTCTAGCTTCCAGAGGCCACCTACATTCTTTTGCTCATGGCCACCTTCCCCCATCTTCAAAGTGCATCACTCCAACCTCTGCTTCCATCATTCCCATCTTCTTCTTCTCTACCTTTGATTTTCTTGCTTCCCTCTTATAAGGACAATTATATTTATAATTGGGCCAACTGGGGTAACCCACTAACCTAGGATAAGCTTCCCATCTCAAGATCCTTAATTACATCTGTGAAGTTCCTTTTGACATGTAAGGTGCCATTCACTGGTTCCAAAGATTAGAACTTGGACATCCTTCCATAGTCATTATTCAGCTACCACACTGTGACTGTAGAAATGAGTACAGCTGACTACCTCTGGCTTGTAGAAGCACACTTATAGGCGCTAAGCTTGTGTAAATAAGGTAACCAGTCACACAATATTTAAACAACATTTAAAAATTCCTTAACTAAAAACAAGCATATGAATAATAACAATAAAAAGAGATGCTGTTTTCCTTATATGATATCACTGTTTGTTTCCAAGTAAATGAGAATTACAATGTAAATTTCATAGCCAGTCAGTGTAATAGATATTTATCATTTAAAAAAATCTCAGCATTAAATCACCCTTCTTAATAACTCCCTGATCTTATTTTGAGGAATTACCTATCTCCAATCATATGTACTTTTAGAAAAGTCATAAATCCAGACACATGCCTTCCAACTTGAAAATTAAGAAATCAAATGTTTCCTCTTCTCATCCTGGTACCAGCACAGAGTTAGTGCCTCTTTGGATCTTGGAATGCTCAGTCCCGTGATTGTGAATCTTAGGCCAGTCATGGGAGGGTAGAAAAAATTGGCATTTACTCATGTTGACTATGCAGCACCAAACCAAACTACTTCTCTTTCCTGCGTCCTAGACCACCGCCATTGCCTCATATCATTCCTGTTTCCAAGACTGCTTTCCAGTCCTTTCTTTAATTCTGGAAGCTTTCAATATCTTTCTAATAAATTACTTTCACATAAGTTAGCCAAATTTGGTTTTTGTCACTTACAGTCAGAAAACCCTAAAAATAGTAGTGGTGTATTGATACTATTGTTGCTGGATGAAATCTACCATAAGAATTTTGTAAGAAAATTGATTTTTCACTTCTAATTAATAATTTTATTTACTATAGTCATCTAATTTGAGTTAGGGCCTGACAATTATATTGGCCTTCATATTTATGTGATGTCATTAGAAAATCTATGGATTAAACCCAGTTAGACAAAAGGGATAAGTTCTAGCATTTGCTAGTGCAGAAGGGAAACTATAGTTAACTATAATTCACTGTATGTTTCACAATAATTGGAGGAGAAGAATTGCAATATTCCCAGTGCAAAGAAAAGATAAACGTTCGAGGTGATGAGTATCCCTATTACTCTGATTCGATCATTACATACTGTATACACATATCAAAATATCAATGTTCCCACAAATATGTACAACTACAACAATTAAAAGTTTGAAAAATAAAACCTGTGTATTAAGAACATTTACAAATCTAGAAAGGCAAAGTAGTTGTTTTTTCCAAATTATGAAGGCTACTTTCACTTGTCAGTATTTTGCTTTTTCGTAGAGTCTGCTTTGAAGCATAAGTGACCCTATATAGTCATTCTTGAATTGTCTGGGAATATATTTTAGAACATTGCTAAAGCATTGGCGATCAAAGTACTACAATGCTGAGAATTTACCTCCATTTAGTGCTTTCAAGATTTTTCCGTCTTTAATGGAAAATCACTCAGTGAAATTGTGGAAAAGAGATTATTTATCTGAGTCATATTTTTATGAAAACTGTTTTTCACTTCCCTGCATTTTTAGAAGTGTTTTCTTTAAAAAGGATATTCTATTAATATTTATAATTAGATATCACACAAAACAGATGCTAAATCTTATGCTATAACTTATGGGTACAATTACATAAAGAAGATTATATACTTTTTGGCAAAATGTTCTCTCTGGGAGCTGTAGAACAAAGGGCATTCTCCATGAAGATGCCATTTCTTTTTTGAGTAGAGGGAAACAATGAAACGGTGATTAACCACGATTATTTTTAACTATTTTAACATTAGTACTTACTGAGCTCAATAAATACTTAATTGATTTGCTTTGTTCTCTTTGACCCAAATCTCAATTCACCTCTTCACACCACTATCTCTGTTCCTACTTTGAAGCAAGTTGGATTCTCCCTGTTTTCAGAGTGCACGGAGGGGTGGTGCTCAGCCTATGCGAAGGGGCCCGGCTTCCAAGTGCACCTGGGGTGGATGGAGGGGAGTTGACCGAGGTTAGAGGACAGGAGGAGAAAAGATGCGTTTCGTTTTCCTGATTACCTTTTGGCCAATGCCAAGATGAACTGGTGGAATATATACTGTGTAATAGAATCCACACAACTTCCCGACAGTTGTCCTTGCAGAGAAGAGGAAACTGAGGCTCTGGGGAAGAAATAACTGTTTGAAAGTAATGGCGCTGGCTTCGAACATTGGTACCTGTGAGTCTGAGACTTTCCACTGTCCCATCTCCTTCTATGGCCATGACTGGCTATGATTTCTTCCAAAATTCTACTAGGGACTCCGATGATGGCGAGAAGAGATCTGCAAACCCTCTGCCCGCCAACTTGCTCTCCTGTGATAGAAAGTGTTCTGAGTTCTCCTGCTTTCTCCCTTAAAATGACCAGGTTAGGAACAAGGGCTGGCAAGAGGGAGGGGGAAGGCTCAATTCTCCAAAGATGCTGCGCAAGTGAACCGATGGGTCACGCCCACTGGCGGGTGGCCGCCCCTCAGCTCCAACCCGGGGATGCTGGGCTTTCTCCTCCGCCTGGTTCGAGCGCACTTCCAGCCCGAAGGCTGAGCGGGCAGCACCCGCAGGGCCCGAGCACGCTCCGGGGGACGCCGGCGCCTCCCCGCGGCCTGGGCGCACGTGCCTGGGCTGGGGCCGGAGCCGGCGGCCGCGCCGTAGTAGCTGGGGCGGGTGGGAGCGCTGGCTCCGGGCCGCGGCCGCCGCCCGCCCGCCGGCTCCGGTGGTTGGGCGGAGGAAGCGCGGGACTCCTCCTCCCCACCGTATTAACATGCACCCAGGGGCGGGTGACCAGCCCAGCCCCGCCGCCCCAGCCCGCCGCGTCCCGGCGCTCAGCCTC
>VBSM01003157.1:6916597-6941442 GCA_008086735.1 Cheirogaleus medius
GGTGGCTGCAGCTGCGGGAGGGACCTGCGGAAGGCCCCGCAGCGATGAAGACCCTGCATTCAGGACTCCGGCTGCTGTGTTCTTCGCGGAAGGCGAGCTGTCCCCGCCTCGCCGGGTGGCCCGGGGGGCCGTGGGAAGGGGCGGCCCGCGGCCCGGGTGCGGGCGCGGAGACACTGGGTGCCTGTGTCCGAGCGCCGCTCTCGCCCCCGCCGCAGGGCTCGCCTCCCGCCCGGCCAGTAGCGCTGCGGAATTTTCTGCCTGAGAAGGGGAGGATGTGCGGAGGGGAAGGGGTTGGAAGTGGCAGGGCGGCGAGGACAGGGACTCTCGTGGGTGAGATGTGAAGTCTGTTGTGGATCCAGGCGAGACTCTGCACCCCTTACTCCCGACACAGCCGAGACTGGCTGCGGGTTGTGGAAGGTGAATGCTCCCGCCTCCCGCCATAGTCGCGAAGTTACGGAATCGCAACAAGCAAAGACGTATAATAAAAGTAACAATGAAAGACAGATCTTCAGCTTTTGTGGTCTTCATGAATGGCTTCGTAGAAAGTGGTGGTAGATCGACCTAAGGTGTAGCTCCAGGGGTGAGGAATGCTTAAAATGAGGAAAACGATTTTAGAGCACATATCCTGCAAATTATTTATTTATTTTTGCCATGAAGGAGCTGTTCCAAAAGGAACAGCCCTTTGACTGTTATTTATAGCACAATTTCAGTTCAGGAAGCGACTTCTATTGGCCTAGGTCATTTTGCGTACCTCGCAATACTTTTTATTGCAACTTGATGGGAAATGACATGGAGGCAAGAAATGTTACAAGTATCCTAAATTATCTAATGCCAAAAGTATAAACTTTTCAAAAAGGAAATTCAAAGTCATAAAGAAATTTTGAATTAATATATATATAAAATTTATGGAATTAAAAAGTTTAGGTTATAAAAGCTACCCTTGGTTCAGAAAATTCATACTCTGGCATGAAAGAAGAAAAAGTTCATAGAAATCTGGTGTCGGTAGCCTTGTTCTTTATTTCCTTTGGATTTAGTAGTTCAAAGTTGCTGGAGTGAACTCACTACATTGTAATAGTCCTGGTTCCAGATCTAAAATTTTGTGGCTGCTTTTTTTTTTAAAATTAACTTTAAGAGATGTTAGTTACTTTGTGTGAAAAAAGAAGAATATGCTTACACATGTAAGATTAAGAAAATACATCTATTTCTCTATATATTTTTATTCTAAAATTACTTTGCAAATGAAATATTTTATCTTAAAAATTACGGGCAATATAAATATTGGCAAAATGAACTGTTTAACAGATTCTTTAAAAAAATTGCAAAGTAACTTTCTGATAAAGCTCTTTTGATCACATGGAAAAAAGTGTGCCTTTGAGGAATAATATGTACATGAATTTTCCCTATGGGGATTTTTCATGGTTTAGCATGTTTAATTTCTCCTTCAATGTAAACTTTGTTCTGCTAAAACTAAAAACTCGATAAAGCATATTAGTGGTTATTGAAAACAATGGAAACAAGACCTTCCTCCCAAAATATTGTGTAGCTCATATAAAGAAATAGCCTAAACTAACTGTGGTGTTCTACTTTCTAAAAACCTTCTAAGCTTAAGTGCACTATTGAATCAAACTTGGATATAGAAACTGCATACACTTTGGGTTAACTCTATTAGATATGTATGCCTTTGTTTAATATAGCCATCTAGATTGATATTTTTAAAATATAAAATTAAAACTGGGAAGAGGGGAACTTGTTTTACAAACTACTCATTTTAGAGCTATGTAGCAGAGTAATAGTTTTAGCTACAACTTAATTGAGACAAGTACCATATTCTTTGAATAGCAACTCATTCGGATTAAAGAATTCAGTGTTTTGATTTTGACTTTGAATATTTCAAATTCAGAAAGAATAGGAAACTACTATCTAATGTGCATTTGCATAGTGAAATTTCTATGATCAACTCAAATTCACATTATGTTTGTTACCTTCATGATTGTTCCAACAAATTGTACCACCCTTCATCAGAGGAGACGGAATTGGTTTCCTCTTAGGAAGCATCCAATGAAAAGACCTTTATGAAGATTTCATCTTTATGGAAACCACAGTTATCTCTCTTTTCTTAATTTAAGGAAAAATATAGTTGTAAGTTCTTTTATTTCTTTTTTTCTTTTTCTTTGGTAATTATTTTTCCCCTGCTAAAGGAGCACCATTAAAATAGGAAGGCTAAAAAGACACTTGAAAAACCTAAACACTTTTCCCTGATTCTCCATTTCTCATAATTATAATATATGCCTTATGTCTATGACATGTTGGACTTTTTGTACATTTTTTATTTTAAAGAAACATCACAAGAAGATCCTTTGCTAGCATTCTAGAAAATCTTTGTTTTATTGGGACACTTGGAGATTCAAAAGCACCCCATGTTTTCAGCTGCCTCTTTTATTTCCTAAGATCCTAGGTGCTTATAGTTCTCCATTTTCAAAGGGAGGGAATAATCACAGTGTCCCCCCAAAGATGTTCTTCCTTTTTTTATCACGGGAAATTTGTAGCCTGTTACTGCCTGATTACGGTGATTTTCTCTGGATGTGTGGTCTGCCAAGAATTGCCAATTCCTAGGGAGGGTTTAAAACATTCTTCTACCATGAAGAAGGATTTAGAAACAGTCTTCTGATATTCACTTTAATTTATAAGACACCCACAGACAACTGATTGTATAGGATGCCAGGTACCAGTTTCCTTTCCTCTAACACATATCTATTTGGCTTGTACAATACTGTGTACTGTTATTTGCTGCTTCATTCTTTGTAACCCTGCAATACACAAACCTGCAGAGCAAAACATGTGGTTGAGAACAAGAAAAATGTGGTGTGAATATAAAGCAGTTAAAAAGGTGAATGACTTCCCTTTGTGGTCTTCTCTTCCTTAGTCTGATTGCCTGCAGGTTGATACTGTGTAAGAGATGTGTTGACCCCACAATTTTGCATCCTTCATTCTAGTAAATGGTAGGGGCCAGATGACTGTTGTATGAATGAGGTGTTTTATCCTTTGACTTAAGATTTTTCCTGGTTGATGTTTATTGTTTTCTCCTTCCTGTGGGAGTAATGAATACCGGTGACAAGTGACATCCCCCGTAGGAAAACCAGCTTATGCACAGGAAGCCCTCTGGGTCTATATCCACAGATCTTTTGCTCAGATTCTTGGATATTTTCTTAGATAGATGAGAACCAGCATAGCTGGATAGGATTGTCCCATTTGATATCAATTTGTGAACTAGATATCAATACTCTGAATATATTATGAAAATGCAAACCCATCCTGCTCCCTCTTCCTAGGATTTTCCAGAAACTACACTGTTCATTTTCATATTCACTTATCATGGTTTGGTCATCCGTTGTCATGGACAATTTCTTGATCTTCTCTCGATGTTTTCTTGTCAAGTTTGTAAGCAGCAACACAAAAGAAAGCCATGAAGTGTGTGATTTGGAGCTGCCCAATCTTGCTAGGTTTTCTTAGTATTCAGCAGAGTGACGGTCTTGTTGAAGCTATGGATAAACAATTAGAAAAGGAGGTTTTGTGCTGTGACTTGCTATCTCCTTAGCCTTGCTGGAATGTGAATCCCTGCACCAGGAGGGTTCAGTGACATTTAAATGGCTCCCTCAGGCAGTTTGTGGGAAGGTCTCCCTGGGCATATTTCCAGCTCTGCTGCTTTACTCCGGTGACATGGTTTTGGCTAATTTGAAAGCATCTGCTAGAGTAACTTGCCTTTAATTCTACTACTAGCGAATGTTTATGAGGATGTCATAGGAGGATTGGCATTAACCCTGACTCTAACCTCCTGATTATACCCTTTCCCTGGAGACCCTTTCTTTCTTGGATTCACTTTCAGTGGAAACTCAGTGTGGAATCTATTTCTGGACTAGAAATTTCCCTGCTAGATATCACTGAGATTTCTTTATAAAACACATGCTGCTGTTTCAGAGGAAAATGGCATTTTGATCTTGTCTCAGACTTTGCAAACAACTTTTCTTTGATGTGATTCATCATACTATACCAGCAAAAACGCAAGGCACCCTCACTCCCTTCAAAGCTGTTTTCCTGTAGACATTAACCCAGAAGGCAAAGTCACCTTTTCATTCTTTCAAACAAGGATGCGCTTTCCTTTTAGAGTTTGGGAGGGGCAGCAGGGAAATCATTAAACGGTAACACCCCTGGAAGTTTATCCTGTGAACCCTTGCCTAGGCAATTCAGGTGAGACTCACTCTTTTCTATCGCTTCTTTCCCTGGAATGCTGTTTCTTACATTGTTTCCTCTTTCTCAGATCTCAGCTGAAAAGTCAGTGAAGCTCTCCAGGTGAATGCCATTTTAGCACTTTATACTTTTTTCACGGTCCTTTTACAGTAAATAATGATGTGTTGACTCGTGAGTGTCCAGTTGATTGCTTTCCCCACTGAACTGTGCACTCCATGAGAACAAGAACTAAATATAGTATGTTCACCAAATAGCACTGACGCTTAAGCACAGCACCTGTGGTCAGTAAATAAGTGGTCAGTAAACATCAGTTGGGTGAACTAATGAATAAGCAGGTGAATGAATGCAGATTTGTATTCCAACTGTGTAAGGGCCATCATTCTGAGGGTAGTGTGACGTGACTTCTGCATGACTCTCCTTGCAATCTCAAGCTCTGTGTTCCTTGGTCATAATCTTAATTTGATAATGCCTGATAAACACAGGGCTGATCCCAGAATGCTGAAAATGTGATAGATTAGGTTGTGCTATATTTCCCAGCTGGGAAATGTGCAGTCTGCTGGTGAATAGAGAGGCTATTCTGAAATGAAATAAGGATTTTTTTTTTTTAAAAGCCTCCTGTTTCCTCCTTTTTTTTCTCCTCCTTACTCAAAATAAACATATTAATAGATTAATCACCTCACCTCATCTAAGTAGATTAGCATAAATTTTTCCTACCCTGCACATTATAAATCTAGCACTGCTTTCTGTGCCCCCACTCAATCTGATACATATTTGTATTCTAGTGTTGTATTTCATTTTGTTTATGTGCCTGTCTCCCTCTAGGAGACCAGAAACTCAAGGGATAACAGAGACAGTTGCTCCTATAGGGTTTGCATATGGAAGGAAGCCAAAGTTCATTGAGGACTGAAAGAATGAATCAGATCACAGGGATGAGAGAAAAATGTCATTGGGAGGGTGAGAAAAGGCTGCAACTGACTTTCATGCTTAAGGCTGATTTCTATATAGGTACTTAGCTGGAACCCCTGTGGGGTGACCTCATTAATAGGGGATATTGAAATCTAACATTTTCACTGATTTGGAGTCACAACCTTCTAGGTTTTTTTGTGAATTTTTTATACTAGTTTCTGGCCAAACATGTAGTATATTCTCTTCTACTCTATGCTTCTGAGATATATGAATGGTGGTGTGAGGTTGCCAGCTTTGGGGGTATGCTAACCTGCCACTTGGCACCTGCTATGAATGAATGCTAGAGACCACTCAGCTTTGAATGGTTTCTGTGAGGGAAGGTGAGACTCAATGTGGACATGGCCCATGTTTTTATAAACTATGGTGTGTAATAATTTTTCTAGACTTCCATGTTTTTATGGATAATTAACATATTCTGCTTTGCTGATAAGAATCCTAAGGAATCTAGATGATAGATATTCGGCATGTATATATAGCCTTTCCAAGTATGGACAAACAAAACCACTTATAACATTTCCTGGATACTCATTACCATGCAGAATACAGAAGTGTGAGACATACTTCATTTCCTTGGGCAGCTTAAAATGTAATCCAAAGGATAAGATTAAGATGTAGGAAATAATTAGTAATAACATGTTATGAAATAAAACTAAGTGTCCAATTATACTTATTCTGGGCTTTTCTGGAGGTGTGGAGGCTCACAAAAGAATCGGGTCATTGCAGAATGCCTACTAAAGAGGAAGATCTGAAACTGGATCTTCATGGATTGGTAGGAATTACATCGGAAGAGGGGGAATGACTTTCAGATAAAGAAAATATTTGCAAAGACATGGAGATGCAGATGAACTTGGCCTGTTCCTGGTCTGGGAGATAGTCCTCTGCTCCAGCTCCTTCAATGCATTTTAATTAGACTTGGAGATGAATTTGACGGAGAGAGTTTTAATGCCTGGGGAAGAGTGTTGAGCATTGATAGGAGCCACTGAAAAATTCTGCATAGGCAGTGACGTGAAGAAGTGGTCTCTCGGACCGATAGAAGTATTACCGATATAGACGAGTCCAATATCAGATTAGGACAGAGAGAAGTATTAGAAGGCTGTGGCACTAACTGAGGCATAAATTATTAACAACCAGGTCCAAGAAAGTAGAAATGGGGAAAGCATTTTGAAAAATTTTTAAGTAACATTTGATTCTCTTTTACTCTGTACATGTGTCACACACTTTTCAATTCTTCATTATTAATTAAAATTATTGTGAAATATATCAGTGACACCAAAAAATTAAATAATATTATAATTAATACCTCTGTAAGCACCACTCAGATGACAAAATAAATCATCGTACATACTGTTGATACTTCAGTGTACTTTCTCCAAGCTTATCTTCCCTTAGAGGTACTCTGCACACTGACTTTGTGTTCATCATCTCCATGCATTTCCTTATTTTTTTGCTGTGTATGCATACCTAAACAATATCATCTTGTTTTGTTTTTAGACTATTTATAAATAGTACCAATGCTGTTTGTATTCTTTGTTATCTTACTTTAATTATTCAATATTTCATTGATGTATAGATTCTATTTATTCATTTTTACTGATAGATGGTATTTCATTGTATAACTATATCATGATTAACCTATCAATCTTCTGTTGGTGCATATTTAAGCTGTTTCCAAATAAGGCTACTGTGAACACTCATATGTATTAATATATCTCCTTGTGCTAACAAAAGAGACTTACCTTAGAGTATTTCCTTAGGAGTGCAATTCTAGGAGGATGGTATTTGTACATTCACACTTAGCAGAAAAGCAAATTACCAAAAATGGTTGTACAGATTCATATTCCCACTGGCAACTTCTAAGAGCTCTACATCCTTGTTGACACTGGTGATACATTTTATTTTTTGTCAATCCTATGGATGTGAGATGGTATCTCATTGTAGTTTTAAATTGTTGTTCCCTGGCTGCTAGTAATGTTGATCATTTTTTTGTCTCTTTATTAACATTCTAGTTTCCGTAGATTGCACATTTATACACATTTCCCACTCTCCCGCTGCTTTTTTTAAAACTCATTTTTAAGAGTTATTTATACATTCTGGATATTAGAGTTTTTTCTGTAGTTTGCATTTCAATGATCTTCACCCATATGGTGGCTTGTGTTTTCATTTCTGTAATGTCTGTGGGTAAAAAGATTATGTTTAAATTTTAAAATAGAAACATTTTTGATACTTCTCTTTATATAGTACGGATATTTTGTTTAAGGAATCTTTTTCAAGTAATATTTAGTTATTCAAGCCTTTTGTATCCATGGTTATTTTATAAAGCTTTAATTATATTCCGTATTTGGCCATAATGCACATCTCTTCTTGGTGTTAATTTCTTCCTCAGTAAGTTAGAGCGCGAGGTGGTTGTGCTCTATGAATTCTGCTGCTGCCCAACTTCAACACTTTTATCACTTTATGGCTGGAATACTCAGAAGCCTCTAATGGGACTTCTTGCCTCTGGGGTCTCCTTTTTCTGATTAAACTTGCATCAAAACGTACTCTTCTAAAGAGCTGTTAGAGTCCTCTTGAGACTCCTCAAACTTTGCCCTAGAGACCCCCATGAGGGCAGCGATCACATTCACTTTTACTCCCCTGCCTGCCCCAGACCTGAGTGTGAGCTTGGAACGTGGGGTCGGCCTTGGCCTTCACATGTGCCAGTGGGATGCGTGAGTGAAGGCACAACTGGCTCCGGTCACTGCAGCCGCATTCCCTACATGAGGCATCCCTGGCATCAGACCTTACACCGTGACCGCTATGCTTGTCGGGACTGTGCTGTTCCAGCCACTTTCTTCCTCTTTGTTTCTTTTCTCTTCACGTGTTTAATCTCTGTCTACCTGATGAATTAACAATGGATTCTTCTAGAGTCTAGGCCAAGGGGGGTCAGGGGTTTTCTTTACCTTCATGTCCTTCTACTGAGTTTGATTGTTTGACCACAAGCAAGGATTTCCTGCGAAATAATTGTTTTAAAGGCCCCTCTATACTTCAAGGCCCAGCCAAATCTCACCTCCTACATGACGCATTTTATGACTACTCAGGTGAGAATCAACTCTCCTCTGAATTCCAGTTGCATTTAATCTGGATCATTTACTTTATGATTTACATTTTAAACATTTTATGTGGATACTCTGAGATTTTAAGCTACTGTAAGTGACGAATTAGCTTATACGTTTTTGCATCTCTCATGGGCCTGAGCCCATGAGTAGTTTTTCAATGGGTAGCAGCTGATTTCTTGATGACTGGTAATTAGTTATTAGAGATGGCATAGGCTGAGTGGAGATTTGGAATGTGAGGATATTAGGAATAGTGACATTACTGGAACACGTGAGAGCTTGGGATAGAAAGCTGATTTGTATAGTAATTGAGCTGTATTTTGGTTGTATTGATTTTTGAGATGATATTGGACATAGCTCATAAGCCACTTAGAGAATAGTAAACCTGAATTTATGAAATGATAAAATTTGAGCTGTTGATTAGGGAGTTAGCTGCTGGACGATGGTCAAGAGATTCTTGATACTAGTAGTTTTTTCCGTGTTCCAGATGGGAATTATTATCTCCCCACCAGTCCTGATTCTACTGTCCTGATTCATCTAACCAGCTAGTAGTTGACTTTGGGAAAGTTAATTTTACTGAGCCCGATTTTCTATTCTGAAAAATAAGGACAATTTAACTTACATATCAAAGTTTTTGAAAGGATTAAACGAGCCAGCCTATGTAAAGCATCTAGTTCAGGGCTGGATTCATGGTGGGCAATTATTAAATGCTGTTATTAAGAATGCCGTATATTTTACCTATAAGAACCAATCTGCCAGACATCTTTTTACATCGAAGTAGTACTAAGTAAAAGAATTTAAAAATTACTTCTCTAGCCATGAAATATTTTTCTTTACTGGCTGAAAAATAAATTTCATGTTCCTTTATTATCTGATGGCAGTGACAGCAATTCGCTGAACAAGTTTAATAGTAGCTGTTATTTCTTGAGCATCCTGGTCTTTGTACTCATGCAGGATACAGTTTCAGTATCGCCTATGGGCTCTGTGTGTTGTATCTCTAGGGATTACAGGGTCACGGTCCCCACGGGCCAGCCCTGTCTGATACGGTACCATATGCCGTGAGGAGATTACAAAACAAATCAAAGTCATGGATTTCTTCCCAAGGAAGAATTAATTTGTGTTGGTGAGAAGACAGTCTCATGAAACAATCCAGTGCATCTACAGCAACCTTCAAAATGTAACTTTTAAGTTACTCTGCTTAGACTACATATTTCTTAAGGTGAGATGGGACATGGAAAAACTAGGAGGTGGGACATGGAAAAATATGGAAAGAGGTAGTCATGCCTTGATCCTTACAGAGGAGCAGCTCCAGTGATGGGGTAATGGTGGGCTCTAAGGTAGCTGCCCAGGAGCAGGTGGGGCGCACCTGTCTTCTGATTGCATTCGCCTTCTCTGCCATATGGGGTTCATCTTCTGCCTGCGTGCCCTTTGTGTTCAGTCAGCTCAGTTTCTTTCCTTAGGAAAAGGGCTCGGCAGCTGAAAACATATGCAAAACAGAATGAGAACACTTTATTCATTGATTAAGTGGGAACATTCCATTCGTTTTTCACTAAGGGAAAGATTTCTGGACAGTTGGATCTAGATTATCTGGGTTTTGTAGTTTTCTTTATCTGTTATAGTAACACAATAGTTCATATATTTGTGTATGGGGTTTAAAACCTTGTAGAATTTAAAAAAAATCCTTTTTTTCCTGTCTTTATTTCTTCAGAGATCCCTTTTAGGTAGAAATGCTGGCATACATAAAGTGGCTTGAATTGCTCCAAAGAGAGCTGATAAACACACATTTAATGTGATTTAAATATTGGCAATATCAATTTACAAACAGGTTGTGTTCCAAAGGTGTATTCATAAGCTGCATGTTTTTGGACACTGAACAGCATTTCCCCGTGGAAACTGTGCTACACAATGGGTGGCTGGCTTCTAAATTAACCCTTTCCAGAGTCTTTCGAACCCATGTTCTATACACCAAATAGTATTACTCTAATGAAAACCATAAACTGAGGACCCTAAGGTGTGACCAGGAACACACACTGTCCCCTCTGCTGTAGAACCGGGAGCCCCCAGGCTCACAGAGGTTGGTGCTGGACGATGCAGAGGCACCAGCAGCGCCCGCTGCACGGGAGTAGGTTGCCCTGATCAGAACCAGAACCAGGGGAGGGGATGTGGGCGCGAACAGAGTTTACTCAGAGGCACTGATTGTTAAATAGCTACACTTCTCTGTATTTGAATACTTGAATAAACGAAGTAGAGTGTAGTTCGATCGTCCTTATTTTCTGCGTGGAGAACCAAGATATGTACAAGATATGTAGGTTATTTAGAAGTCAGATTTCAGTAAGTTAGGAGGTATAGGCAGAAATATATTCTTTTAAACTTAGGTAATGTTTGCCAAACTGTTTTTTCTATGTAGTTCACGTTCTGAAGATGCTCACTATTGGTTGATGGCCATTATCAATTCATTCATTCATTCATTCACTTATTCATTCAACCCAAAACAACTTACTGAGTAACTACTATGGGCCAAGCACTATTCTAGGTGCTTTGAATTCAGCCCTGAGCAAGAACAACAAGAAGACAAAAGGCATCCCCCTGTTGAGCCATGGAGCTTCCATTCCAATGGGAGGAAACAGAACAATAAACATAATATGCTTATTTAGAATGTTAGAAAGGAATAACAGCTATTTAAAAAAATAAAATCAGATTAGAAGGGATTGATGTACATACTGCTTTGATAGATTCCTGGTATATAAGGAAATGAACTTTATTTTCTGTTTAAATTCAGACTTTCTTTAGAAATATTCTAGCTTTAGGATTTGAAAGGCTTTTTACAAGAGGTGTGAGGTTACTTTGCTGCTTTGTCATTCTTTTGTCCTTTCTGCTTTGACAGTAGTCTGTACACTCTTCAGATATATTAATAGTATCCACCACATTGCATTGTAGCTACTTATTTCTGGTTTTTTATCTCCCAATAGATTATGAACTGTAGCGTAGGGCATATTTCCTGCAAAATGTATATTTCTGTAATAATGTCACTAGCAGAAATAATAGTGATTATTTTTTATTGAGTGCTTACTGTGCACTAAGCACATTATGTAAATAATCTCATTTTATCCTCATGTCTGCCCTATGTAGATAGTGAAATCATGCTTTACAGAATATATTCTCAGACCTCAGAACTACCACAGTGAGGAGCTGATAACTGAACTGAGGTCTGTTAGCACTAGGCTCTATATTCTCCTGGTGCCTAACCTAGTGTCTGACAATTGATTAGCATCCAAGAAATGTAGAGGGAAATGGAAATCAAACAACTGTTGGACTGTAAGACTGATAACTGTCAGAAATGTGTCTCTAGTAGCCTGCAAGATATACTGTGTCTTGTTTTATTCACTTCGCAGCTTGGCTGGCCCCAGAGGTGGTTATTTGGAAATTCTTAGTGTCACTTCCCTTATTTTTTCCTTAATTCTTCCTACTGTTTCCATACATTTCACATGTGGAGAACAAGATAGAAATGAAATTACTTCTGCTAAAATCACAATCCTTTCGTCTGAAGGTGAAGCTACTTTGTTCTATAATGTCTGTGGTATTAAGGAATCTCCATTTGTCCTTTTCTGAGTTTTGTCTTGATTTTTACTAGTGCCTGCCTCAGTGGGTTCTTCCAGGGTGCAGCTACTTCGATGAGGCAGAGAACAAAGAATAAATAGATTGTGTTTGGCTTACCTTCCTCTTCCCACCTGCCTCCTCCCACTTGTCAGAGAAATTTTGCATGACAGAGGTGAATCTCTGTGGGACCTTCTGAGAGTGTGACCATCTGCTTATCCTGGAGAGAATCAGTCTCTTCTTTCCAGGAAAGGCTCTGTCCCTGCAAGAGAAACTTCAGCTCCCTGCTTCCCATGGAGTAATCTATTGGAAAGGATAAATGAGCAGGTACCTCAAAGACAAAGAAGCACAAACACAGATGAGGTCTGCAATAAAGACACAATTTAGAGAACACAGTTAACAACCTGGCAACGTTTGGTAAGGTTTAGATAAGGACTTTAAAGGCAAGTTGTAAAAAGATGTTAGATAGTCCTCCTAACTTACACTTGAAAAAAAGTCCTCATTGATTCTTAGGATTCTTTGCAATTCAGCCTGCTGGAATTAAAAACTTCAGACTATTTAAATAGATATTGGTAAAACAACATCGTACCCTTAACTCAAGAGCAAGATAATTCAACTGGCCCATATAATACTAGAGTGCTACTATAGTTTTTATTTTTGTTTTCAAATTTAATTGTTTAAGAAAAAGGCAAGTTGAATATGTAAACATGCCTGCCTCAGATAAATAAATATTGGTAGAGGATATTTGGCTCATGTAAATTACAGAAGCTGAAATGAAGATGGATATAAAAAACTGATTAAATAGTGAGTGTCCTTTATAAAGTCTTTGCTGTTATTGTAGTGTCACAGATGACATTTTATAAGTGAAATGTCTTAATTTTTTCCCCTCATGTTTCTATCTGCATAAGTTATTTCTAACACTTTTGTTTGTTCCGAATTGCCTTATAATTTCTGACCCAAAATAAATTTGAATGTTTAATTGACTTAGGACGTAAGTTCTAGGTGGGTCTAGTAAAAGAACGTACTAACAATAATGTATTTATTTGTTGCGGATAGGAAATAGATTGCCAAATTAGCCGTTAATTCAATCTACACATATCCTACATTGAGACTCAAATTCAATTTATTAATATTGGACATATTCTTAAAATTAATTTGTGTATACATGTATTGAATGTATGTGAGTCAAAATAGTCTATAGAAATTCTATAACTGAAGTTGAGTAGCTCACATCACAGTCATATAAGATGTAATTATAACTGATATAATATTTTCTAAGATACTTTGTTCCATCTGCCTGGAATTTCGCCCCCTCCCTCCTCCCGGTTCCTCTTCTCATGACTGCTTCTTTCTCATGAATGCTGCTCGGGACCACCCTTGGTACCAGAGTTCAACCTGTCCCCATCCTTCTCTTTCTTAGCACCGTATTTAGCATAGAGCTTCTTTACAAATATTTGTCAAATATATGTTCTTAATAAATATTTGTTTAAAGGATGAATGTGATGTGTAAGCACCATGATTTAAGTTTATTACTCATAATTATAAGAATGTTTTAACTTAGGCATGTTTTAACTTAAAGCTTTAAATGATTATTTGTTGAAGAAATTGGATTTAAAGCTTTGGTTCGAAGTCTGAGTTCTACAAATACGTCATCTCCTAGTAAGTGCTTGGCACTCACCAGTAGAAATGGCATCATCCCCGTGTCAGTGAACTCACGGGCTATCAAGAAAGGACAGGGTAGGGTTCAACCCAGAGGGGTAGCAGGATGTGAGGGGTTAAAGGGTGTTGTGGTGGGCTTCAGCAGGGTCACTCGGGGCAGCAGGGGGTTTCTCAAAGGTGAGGATCAGCGATGTCAAAGGAAGTCAGGGTGGAAAGGAAGCACGCAGTAGATTTTAAGTCAATTTGCAGGAAGCTCCTTCTTTTCCAAACGGTATCACTGACAGTGTCTGTGGCTTGTCACATGCTCCTTTCTCAGGGTCTCAGTTTACCCATGTATCAATTGACAAGGACAACCTTGTGATTTTGAGGTTCTTTTAAAATACTAATATTCTTTGAACTGTAAATTCAGATGAGAGAGGTGTTCCATGGAAGTTTTAGCCACATGTGAAATAAACACTGGAGTTGAATGACTTCACGAACTTTATGACTGTGAACAGTGAGCAGACTCTGGATCCAGAAGTTAAATTTGGAAACACTGGGGAGTCTGTGAAGGAAGGTTGAGTGTGTTTATGTAAACTAGGCGGGGAGCAAGCATAACAAGTGGGGCCGAAGGTGAACTGCATTTCTTAGGGGACTGGGGGATAAGCCCCTGGGGAAGCTGTTGCTGAAAGTGATGAAGGAAGAAACGAAAGGGTACTGGGGTGGGGCTGGGGGAGTATGTGATCGTGAGCTAGGAGAGAGTGTGAGAGATTTAAATGGTTGCTTTCTGTTGAAAATTATGGGCATATTAAGTGTCTAAGAAGGGTTTGTAGAAGTTTCTATGTCCTATGCTAGGGAAAAATCCTGCAATGAAGTCTACATTATTCTTCAAAATTTCTGGACTTTTTTTTCCATCTATCTATCAGCAGGCAGATTCATGCTTCAAGTATTCTGATATATATATGTGTGTGAGTGAATATATATAATAAGAATGAATAAAGATTATGAACACTTTTGAAGATCATGTATTGAAACAAGATATAGCCAAAATGATTTTCTAAGGAGTTAAAACAATGTAGGACCTATCAGGCAATAACATCAGTCTAGTACTACAAAAGCATTTGCTGATTATTTGCCATGCACTATGTTTGATACTGGGTTACAAAAGTACCAGGTCATGGAGGGACCAGCATGGAAGCAAAATTTGGCAGTATGTCATAAGTACACGTGCAGCACTGCCAGCCCTTGGGGAGGCATTACATAAATCTTCCAAAGATTCTGTGGAAGCCCTCAAGTTTTTCTGATGTGAACAGTCTGTTATTTGATGACAATATTAGCACTAGTGAAACGAATAAGTACCCTTTCTATGTTACTTCCTGATTCTCTACGTTAACATAACCTCCACCTATATTAAGTGGACAATTCAAAGATTGTAAGAAGCAAATAGAAATACCAATTCAGTATATAATCTTTTTAAAAACATTTTTACTACACAAGGGAGAGAGATGGTTAAACAAAGCCAAGAGCATACCAGCATAATATGCAGCCGGCCCTCTGTATCTGTGAGTTGTGCATCTGTGGATTCAACCAACTGCAGATGGAAAATATTCAGGAAAAGAAATTACATCTGTTCTGAACATGTACAGAGTTTTTTTTATGTCATTATTCTCTAAACAATACAGTATAACAACCATTTACATAGCATTTACATTGTATTAGGTCTTATATATAATCTAGAGATGATTTAGAGTATATGCGGGATGTGTGTAGGTTACAGGCAAATAGTACACCATTTTACATCAGGGACTTGAGCATCCTCAGATTTTGTTATTTTCACGAGGTCCTGGAACCAACCCCTTGTGGATATCGAGGGACAACTCTACTACATTAATTATAGTTAATTGTTCAATTATTTAGTAATTCTGAAAAATGCAGAAGAGATCTAAAACATTATCCCTGCGTTCAGGTGTTCCACTTGGCTAGTATGTTGCAGGGCACTTGATTATTTTCCCTATCTCTAAAGTTGCATTAAAAAATCTTTGTCAATGTTTCAGTCAGTCGATATTCTTCATAAAATTTCAGAAACGAATCAACCCACCTGTTCCTAGAGCACTATCATTCCTTGGCAACTTTATTAGATTTTTCCTCTTGGCTGCTTTATCGTTGTTTTGGGAAAATTGTTTTTCTTCTAAGTCCTGGCAGCCTGGATGGTGAAAACCAAAATCTTCCTTCACTTGTTAGATATTTCTTCTTTGTTTCCCAAAAATAAATTAAGCCTTCTAGGACAGTTTAGAAATTATTGATGATGTTACCCAAATATATATTGGCATAAATAAAGTTTATAAAGGACATTGATTGAATCTAACTTAGCAGGAGCTGTTAGTAAAGTATTTTAGATAAATAACGACTATTAGACTCCATTGGAGAATATAAACCCATAGGTTTCAAAAGAGAAGCTGGCTCACCTTCAGAAAGATGTCTTGCCGAATCTAAGAAAGAACATATCTGTTTAACTTGAATTCTACATGGGTCAGTAATTCTGAACTTCATCTGTATATTAAATCAATCACCTAGGGAACTTTTTTTGAGACAGAGCCTCACACTGCCACCCTGGATAGAAAGTGGTGTCATAGTAGCTCACTGCAACCTCAAACTCCTGGGCTCAGATTACCCACCTGTCTCAGCTTCCCAAGTAGCTGGGACTACAGGCATGTACCACCATGCCCAGCTAATTTTTCTATTTTTTGTAGAGATGGGGTTTCACTCTTGCTCAGGCTTGTCTCGAACTAAGCCCAAGCAATCCTCCTGCCTCAGCCTCCCTGAGTGCTGGGATTACAGGCATGAACCACTGTGCCTAACCAATCTAGGGAATTTTAAAAAGTACAGATCTCAAGCCCTATCCTAGACCATCATAGTCTCCATCTCTAGGGTGGGCTCAGGCATGAGTATGTTTTCAAGGCTTAGCCTATGATTTTAGTATACATTTAAAGATAAGAACTGATCACTAAAGTGGTTCCCAGAGTGTGATTTCTGGACCACCAGCATCACATCACCTGGGAACTTGTTAGACATGTGTATTCTCAGGCTCTAGTTCAGACTTACTGAATCAGGATCTCTAAGGGTGTTTTAAGAAGCCTGTGGGTGATTATGATGTGCACCAAAGTTTCAGAACCACTGGCCTTTAGGTTCCTGCCTCCAGCCAAGTACTTACATGTCTCTGCCTGCAGGTCCCAGGCAATCATGCTTGGAATTGGCTCTTTTCATGAGACAATGAAAACATAAAAGATCTCTGCTTTAAGCATGTGATCATTACTAGTATCTACCTAACATGGGCATGTCTGTCTGCTGCCCAGATTGCTTCCCTCGAAACTTTTCACCCTTTCCTACTTTCAGAACTATTTCTCTGAGCTTCTAATGTTCCCCTTACTATGAAAATCATCTTGCATATTTTGAGTTTCTTTGCTGGTTGTTCTGGCCACTTTTCCTGTGGTCCCCTGGTCTTTAACTATCTTACTCGTCTGATTTGTGACAGCTGCTTAGGTTTGAGCCCCGAGCTCTCCTTGGTTCTCGTGCATTCACAGCCTGTCTACTTTCCTGCCCCTGCCCAGCTCCTGTGTAAGTGACCTGCTGCTGACCTGGCCTTGGGTGCTTTGCAGTTTAATCTTTTCATGTGTTGGGAGAGGAAAGTGAAAGAAAGAATTCAGAAGCTGGGCAGCTTTCATCTCTCCAGAATTACATTTTTGCAGAGTGGTTTTATTGCTGTGATTAAAGAGTTATGAGTTTGTAGAACATCTGGAGCAATTGCATTCAAATATACCAACACTCTTTCCAAAGTTAAATTATAGATGCAGCTAAATCACAGCAATTTTACACCAGAGCCCTCCCTCTGCCGGTGTGAGGATTGCGGTAGGATTGGATGCTGCTGCCTCTTTTGTGACCATTTTAACGACTTCTGTTCCCCCTCTCTTCCACCTTGTATATTACCTTCTAGGACTCTGGGAAATATCTTTCCTAACTCCCATTCCTTTCCTTTTCATTTTGCCATGATATATTTCCATTATTCAGAATTTTGTGCCAGTATTTTTATGTGACTATATTTTCTGTTTCAGGTACATTATCCTTGTAGTTGCTCAAGTCAGAAACTGGAGAGGCGGCCTCCACTTTTACTTCCCTACATCAACCCATCACATTTTACTGCCTGCTTACCTTTCTCTCAAATAAACTCCCCTTCCACAATTCGGGAATCCCTACTCTACCTTGTACCTGTCCCTTCTCTTTTCTCTGTAAATCCAAGACCCTTTTAACTGCTCATTCTGTGTTCACTTTCACCCCCTTCCAAACTGTCCTCAGAAGTTATATTAGACAAGTCATTTTGAAATGTTTTATTTCGCCAAGTTCCCAAATTAAATCATTTGATGTTTAGCCCTCTGTGACCTATCAGATGAAGCTTCAAGTTTTTAGTGTGACATGTAAGGTCTTTTATGACCTGGTCAAGTGTAATTTTCCAACCATAACTCTTAACACTGCTCCACATCTTGTAGTTTTATGCTTCAGGCCACCTTGTTTGTCATTTCCTAAATAACACGGTGTTATAATGATGTTTCTCTCTATGTCTTGCTGCTGTTGTGTCCTCTCCTTAGTATGTCCTTACTTCCTTTCTTCATGGCAGACCTCTCAACATTGTTCAGGGACAGCTGAAGGTCTCAGATTTACATACCACTTCCTCTGGGGTCCAGCAGTGTCTCATGTGTGCTCATTACAACATATTGCAAGACTTTTCCACCATGCTGGTCTCTCCATGACCCGTTTGAGAAGACCTAGCTTCTTGCAGGAGGAGAAGAAGCATTCCTCCTCCAGAGGAGTTGAGAGTTGGGAACACTAAAGGATAATATTGGAAGAAACTGGAAGTATATGAGACCCAGGGTATACAAACTGCATGATGGAGGCCATGCAGCACAAGGGAAGAAGGAGAGTGATGCACAGGCTACCTTTATAATTTAAGCAGATTCAGGGATTTATTTGCAGAAGAAAGTTCAGAAAACAAAAAACAAAGCAAGAGAAAGGAAAAGTTAGTGTATCAGTCATCACTTGGCGATCTGAAACAACCATTTATATTATGCTCACAGATTCAGTGGGTAAAGAATTCAGACAGGACATAAAATTCTAATTGGGGAGACATACGTAGACAAGTGTCTATGATATAAAGTGGCAGAAGAAAATGCTGTGGTAGAGGGATATAATGCTTTGGGAGTAAAGAACAGGTTTTAATTCATAAAATAGAAGATGACTTGGAGAAGGCTTTGTGAAGGAGATACATTTTGGGTCTTGGGGTTTTGAAGTAGAAGTTTATACGCAGGTTCAAGTTCAAGGAATAAGTGATAAGTGAGGGATAAGTGAGTAGATGAAAGGACTAAGCTGTTTCGATCACAGTGAATAATCTGTGATGGCTGGAATGTAGGGAATGTGGCCAGATATGCATCACATCACTGTGCAGTAAAGAATCATTGACTTTTTTTTTCCCTAGCAGAACTCTCTTTTTTAGAGCCCATCCAGATCGTGATACTAGCATATTCTGGAAATGACTGAAGAAGAAACAGATGAAAGTCAAACATGTGTATAGGGTTTGTGTCCCTAAATCTCTAACAGGTAAGATGCAGTAAGGTTCTGGTGATGAAATTAGAAAATGAGTCGAAGTAATAGAATGTCCTTGCTCTCAGCCCTTCAGTATTCTTTCAGAATAGGTTCTTCCTAGTTGTCTGTGAGTAGAGTGTCAGCTCCATGAGAGTAGCTGTGTCTACACTGGCTAGAACAACGCCTAGTACCTTATTAATAATATTAGATGAATGAGTGAATTAGAGAATTTTTTAATGTGTTTCCATCAGTGTATATACCCATTTACTTCTAACTTCTTCAAAACCAAAATATTCTTGATGGAGCCAAGTGGTTTTTAGTTTGGTTTTAGTAACTGATTTATACA
The DNA here is from genome assembly GCA_008086735.1 of Cheirogaleus medius. NCBI lineage: Eukaryota > Metazoa > Chordata > Mammalia > Primates > Cheirogaleidae > Cheirogaleus > Cheirogaleus medius. Next base: position 6,936,107 of record VBSM01003157.1, read on the forward strand.
AGATAATTGAATACTTTTTGTTAATAGTTGATCATTAGGACAAATAACTGGTCTCAAGAGAAAGCTAAAATTAGGTGGAATTATATTAATAATATGCTGGAAGAGAAAATAGAATATGAGTCTCTTTCCAGCACCTTATTACAGATAAATAAATTGAGGCTTAGAGAGATTCAATGACTTAGCCACAGTTATCCAACTAACTACTTAACATTGAAGTCATAATAGTTGTATCCTTCTAATATTAAGTGTATTATTCAGTTGATTGTATAATACAGCATGACACTTGGGTTTTAAGGTCAAATCCTTGCTTGAACTGTATGGGGAAAACATCTCCATCTGGCTCTGCTAAATTCCCAGAGGAACATCCCACCTGTGTGACTGCTGAAAAATTTAAATCCTAGGGTGGCAGAACTCAGGAAAGGAAAGGAAATTAACATTGTAGTATAGTTAACACATTGGCTGCCACACTAGAAAAACATTTTTTTTCCTTGAGGCCTTGGTATGTTATTACAAAAATAGAATAAAAACTTTAAAAACAAAATGATTCTTTCTAATTTAATGAAAAACAAAATTTATTGACTTCTATTCATTTAATCCACGTTTTTAGAATTAATTTGTCAATATTAATTGTAACAATAATTGTAATAATAATCAATATTAATTGAATATCAACAAATAGGATTTTCATGAACCAACTGCAGGGTTTTTGACCAGGTTTTGTTTGATGAGGCCCTGGGCTTAAAACTAGTGTGAGTTAAATACAACTCACGTGGCAGTTAATGTGTTACATAACTTAGTGTTTAAGAAAGGTATATGGTATGTGGACTGATTGTAGGTTTGATTAAGTTTTTAAGGGCGTGCTTTGGATAATTGAATTTAGGTAGTCTCAACTTTGTCTAAGGTAGAAGGTTCAGAGCTTTATAGAATTAGAAGAATATTCTCTAGAGCTGGGATGGGGTGGTGTGGGGGCAAGTGCAATGTGGAGATGTTGGTCGAGGATACATCATTTCAGTTAGACAGGATGAGTAAATTCTGTAGATCTATTGTACATGTAAAACTATAGTTAATAATAGTGTATTGTATACTTGAAAATTGCTAAGAGAGTAGCTTTTAAATATTCTCACCAAACACGCAGACACACACACACAATATGTGCGGTGATAGATATGTTAATTAGCTTGACTCTGGTAATCATTTCTCGAGGTGTACATATATCAAAACATCACCTTGTACACTGTAAATATATATAACTTTTTAAGTCAAAAAGTATCAAATTTATTGCAATATCTAGTTTCATTTTTAAATTAAAGCTGTTGAACAATTTTTTTGTAATTTAAAATTTATCAAAGGTAGGGAAACATAAATAAGCTATAAAATACTGATAAAATTACTGGGCATTACATGACATTTATAAAAGCCATGTTTAATAGTAAAAATCTCCAGTTATAATTCTTAACTGAAGGAAATATCCTTTATTTCTAATTATAGCATATTCTCATTTTGATATAATTTACCGTTTTCATCCAATTACTACTGTGTCCCACAACCTTGTTCAAAATTTTAAGCTTTTCTTTACGACTTATGAGATATCACTGAACTGTTACTCTTTAAGGGTTTCTTAAAAGAAATTTGAGGTTGTAATTTTCACCTTGAACCTGGTTGATCAAAAAGTATAAGACATCACTACTACATGAGTTAAAGCAAAGAATGGAATAAAAGCCAAAAGTGGTATCTATACAATCAACAAATTATTTGATAAGACATTTTAGCTATTTCACATTTCTACTTAGCACAAAAATAAACTGGTTCCAAGGTACTTCAGTGTTTGGCATCTTTACTGCAAGTTTTAAGTTATAGTTACTCTTCTCAACAAGTCATCTCTAAGAAAATGCTAGGATTCATGAGTACAAAAATTATTATATCCAGGAGGTGGTTTTCTATATAGCCAAGATAATAAGAGAACTCTTTATAATATTAGGTTAAAAATGCAGAATATCTTGATCATGACCAGTTATCTCAAAAGCAAAAATCAGGAAAATGCAGAAAACAGAAATCCTCATTGATTAATATTATTTGCTTTGAGAAAGCCCTAATGATTCTATTCCAAGAATTAAGCAATAAGGAGGAAAGATGTGATGAATATACTGTGTCTCTTTTAAGCCAAAGCATACTTTTCACCTCAGAAAGGACAATTCTGACTTTTATTTTGTCCAGAACAGGATCCCATTCTAAGCCATTGTTTGGGTAGAGTTCATAATCTAAAGTCATTTGTTCTCCATAGGATGTTTTCATTTCAGTACATAAGTTGCAAAATGGAAAATGACTAAGTCAGTTATAAAGCACTTGTAACATAATTAATACCAATTTACAATAACTTTCAATAGACACGACCAAATGTTTATACCCAAGCCTAGAAGTTACTACAGTACTGAGGTCAGAACTAATATGATTCTCCCATCTGACTTTGTTTCCTAGATCATACTACCATATCGTAAATCCAAAGAAATCTTAGTAGGTCCTTCCAAAGCTGTAGAATTTTCCAAATGATTTGGCTCTGATGACAGAGCCTGTCCATTCCTTCAATCCTTTGTAAGTCATTTAGCTTTGGCAATATTTTCTTGAAATTTTTGTTTCTTCTTTTGCTTCTTTTCCCTTGCTCAATCATCTCAGCCAGTTTCCAGGACAGCGGGGCCTTTGCTAGGACCAGCAGAGTGAGGGCCAAAGTCACTGTCCTAAGGAAGCTATTGGGGTCCTTTGAAGCCCATTCCACAGCATACTCAGCCCGATCCCACAGAGCAAACAAACGTCTTCCTAGCAGTCTTAGGAAAACATGCTTGAGTAGGGATCGCTAACTGTGTCCTGGGATTATTAGCAAATCACAATTTCAGGTGATTCTTGGTTATTTCTCTTCTTTAGCTCTACCATACCCTTCTGAGAGATGGTTAAATTCCTAATGGGTGGCTGGCTCATGGGGGAGGTCACATTCACCCCTGCTTGGCCCTGCTACACCGGTCACCAACAGCCTCCTCTACATAGAGCAGGGGACCAGTGACTTGGACACCCACTCTCACATAAATATATACAGTTTTTATTTGTGAATTGTACCTAAATAAAGCTGGGAAAAAAGAAGAGAAAACACGCAAACAAAACAGAAGAAAATGTGTGACTTACTCTCTCTCTCACTTCCCCCACACATACACATGAATATTCTCTAGAAAAGACCTAAGGGTTTGCTTATCTAAGACCTGTATTTTCAGATTGGAAAAAGAAGATCCCTAGAGAGATTAAGTAACATGTCCGAGGTCACAAAACTATTAATGACTATATTAGAACTGGAACCTAGAACTCTTAATTTGGAAGAAGTGAATATTGCTTTTCATCTATAAACTGCACATTCTTAAAGGAAATATTGAGGCTTAAAGTGATGAATTTAGAAAATATTTTAACCTTTCAGTATCTGCTTGTGATAGAAAACATAGCAATTCAACAAATACCACAAAGATGCCATCCATCTGCAGATAGAACATCCTCAACAAGGACATGCTCTGTGTGCTCCCTGCTTCCTAACCTCAGCCCCCTCGTCCTGCACAATGAACAGTCGCTCTTGAACGTTGTCGTTCTCTCACTTCTCTGTGCCCTTTTACCATTACACGCACTATTCCTAAACAGTCTCTTTTGAGGGGTTTGCTTTTTTGTGAATGTTATCAAAGTGGCAGCAAAATGTTTATATTCTTCTGCAACTTGCTTTTTTTTTCATTTGACAATATGTTTTGAAGATCCATACATGCTGATGAACACAGTTAACATATTTTCTGTGTTGTACCAATTGCCGCTTATGATTATTCCACAATTTGTGCATCCATTCCCTCACTTTTGTATATCTGGTTTGTTTAGGGGCTGTTTTGTTTTGTTTGTTTTTGCTATTACCAAATGGGCTGCCACGTACATTCTTATGCATGTCTTGTGATAAACATATGCAAGATGATGGGCTGGGCAGTGTGAAGCTTTACAAGATAATGCCCAGCTTTTCTGCAACGTGGCTTTGTCAATTTAGACTCCCACAAGTGGTGTGTGAAAGTCCCCAGTGTTCTAGATCCTTGCCAACACTTAGTGTCACCAGCCTTCTTCATTTTTTGCCAATCTAGTAGGTGGATATTAGCATTCAAAAGTTATTTTTATTGTGATTTGGAGTCTAATATTTTTCTGTAAGAAATAATACATGTTCAATATTACAAGAGGGTGCAAAAATCAAGACATTTTATAAATATTCACTTTAGACAAAATGATTAAGAAAAATGTGACACATTTTATCTAAAGAAGGTCTGTAACGCTTTTGCTACTGGATGAGTATTTTCATATATCCAGAGTGATGGTTGTTGATAAATTTAGCAATAACACCTTTAGTTCATTAATATTTAATGATAATCTTGAATTAATTAAATGAAGTTCAATTTATTCATTTTATCCTGCTGTTTTAACTCATCTGGGAGAGAATAAAATAAAATGGAAATTACCTGTATATATAAATGACTCACAGAAAATCATATATTGACCTGAATAGATTATGTTACAAAGGTTTATAGACATAATATAACACTATAACTCTTAGGTCTGTTTTGATATTTTCACAATTTATAAAACCCTTTTAGATCCTTGGTTGAAAGTATCCTGGTTATGCTTATTATATGACATTTAATGTCTCTAGTGATGGGCCACTGCCTCTCCTGGCTTATATTGTAGGTTCTTTTCTGCCCCCGTGGGTTCTAATATAGTAAGGCCGACTTTCTATTTTAATGTAGTTTCTAAAATTTAAATTTTAGAAACCTTCATACTCACTCCCATCATCCAATGCAACAAATAAGAGCAGCTTTGCTATAAAAACTTTTTACCAAAAATAGATGAATAAAGTCAGAGAAATGGAACATCTTTTGGTAGAGACCTGGTAAGTGCCCAAAGTTAAGTGAAACTGAAAAAAATATCCTCTTCTTTGATCAAAGATGAGAACAGTTTACATTCAGGGTTGACATTAAAAACCACTTTTGTATTATGAAGAGATTTCACAATGGGGCACTGAGTCAACACACATGGGGTCACTTCAAGCATTACAGTTCCCATAAGGATTCTGGGCTCTGAGTGGTCACATATCCATAATTAGAAAGGATAAAGTTTGGGATCTCCTCAGCTCAGCATTTTCCCCATGACTTCCAATCCAAACCCGGGACCATCCCAGAGCATCTCAAAACAGTAAGTGATAACAGCAAGTGGTTTTTCTATCTGAAGCTGAATTGAGCAAGCCTAGGCACTCTCTGTGGGTGGGTTACACTTTCTCTTTTTTT